>CM029126.1:16441526-17076526 GCA_016859345.1 Istiophorus platypterus
AATATTATATATTAATATTAATATATTAATATATATAATATTTTTTCCTGCAAAAGGAGGTTTCAGAGTCAAACTGGCCACAAAGCGGGGTTGGCAAGCTTTGGAATTGGATCTATTCATGCATACGTTGCTTCACAAGCCCATGAACACAACATGCTCCGCATAATGCACTACTGACAAGGTCAGAGCAGAACAAAGCAGTGGGTGAGTGTAAACCCCCCAACACTGACATGAGGAATGTTCTGCACTGGTGAATTATCAGTGACATGCCACTTACTGTGACTCTCCTCTATAGTCAAGTCAACAACAGTCACTGATGTGATGACACTTTATGTGAACCTCAAAATCATCTGTGGAACCTGTGGTTCATTTGAATGCAAAAATAAAAACGGTTCGTCACAGATATGTCTTCTATTATTATCGCAGAGTGTTCGAAAGCATAATTTAGTTTTACAGATCTAACTGCATGACCAGCCACTGTATTCCAAACAATAATGAATGAATCACAATGGCAGGTTGGTAGGAATACAAAAAGATGAAACAAGAAGTAGCACTGTGAGATAGTACTCATTTCAACATCACCCCCTTTTGGCTGATCCTCTTTAATACAAGAAACAAAAAGATAGTTCTGTGTGTGGTTGTGTTACTCATTATAATGCAGGCTAAAGGACAGAAGGATGAGGAAATTATTCCCAAATTAGGTACTTTGAAAGAATGTCATGCAGTTGAAAAGAAAAGTAGAAGTCAGGGGTTAGCATGACCATAAATATTAAAATTTGTAGCACAGAGGCCCTTATATGAATCTATAACTCTCCACAATCACACACACACACACACGCACGCACGCACACACACACGCGCGCAGGGAGATAGCAATGAAGAGAATGACAGTGATCCTGTTAATCCAGGATGTTCTGAAGTTTTTGTCTGCACTACATTTAACTCCTCTTTTTTTTGCACTTATGTGCTGTGTCACCTACAAGTGAACTGTATGTAGTGCGTACACTGCATGCGTTTGTGTGCACATTTATTCAGAGGGCTATTTTACAAAAGTAGGGTTAAAAAATCCTGGATAAAGTGAGGCTTGACATAGTCTTCTGAGAGCATCCTGGCTTTTTCCAGTTCACCAAGGCCAAAACAGGATGAGGAGAAGCAAGTATGTCAAGCCAGTTATAGGTACACATGCACGTTCACAGCTTTCTTCAAAAGACATCATGCTGAAATAGATAAGACATGTGTGCTGTACATCACACCAAGTATTTTACTTTAATTTGTCTCCATGTATTCAATTGTCCAGTCACGTTTATTCTGTATGAAACAGAAATTCATAGATATTTCCTGAGAGGCTGAACATTGACTTACGCTTTTACAAGTGTTATACCTATTAATGTGTGCAAATGACAAGTAACTCCTTAATGCCCATTTGTAACAGATTCAGACAAGACCTGTGGTCAGTAGATTTATATTTTTAGGCTACTTACACATTCAGTCAGTCCATTATTGTCTGCCATGCCCTCTCTTGCTCTTTTATAATAGTGGCCGTGTTTACTTTCTTTAAAATAATGTTTCACTTCTTCATATTAAAAAGATGTTTCTGCCTTCAAAACAGTGAAAACACGACATTATTTTTCGATAGTTTAAGCAAATCAACAAAAGAAAGAAGCGTTTTAGTGACATTTTAACCCATTACAGCCCAGTCTCATGTTTCCTTAAAAGGAAATTATTGGGAATATAGAAAAAATTTAAATGTCCCACTAATTCACCCCCATTCGGGTTTGTGAAATCTGTGTCACAATGGGTTCTAATGGGTTGATGACTTACTGGCATATTACTATTAGTTTAGTAATTGCTACATAAGCTGCTTAGCATTAGTTAGTTAGTTTTGTTCATTTTTGGCAATGGTTGCAGAAGAAAGACAAGCCATGCTTTTAATCCATAGTGTCATAAAAGGTGGCTGAAATTCTTGAAGACGGTAAAAATACGTTGATTTATAATACCAAACCAAGTCATTTTCTAAGGACCTGAGCAGGACCTGCTCCATGTTCTAAACGCTGCCAGAAGCCTTTGCCCTGTTAAAAAGAACTCGCACCTCTTTTGACACACGTCAGACACCACCAATACACGTCAGCCTTAATACATACTGATTAACCAAGCCTGGCTTTTAGAATGCTCAGACCTGGCTAGCTTCACAGAATAAATTTCCATGGTAACTTATGCACCACTGCTTTTGTGAAACCGGGTCCTGGCCAGAATATCTGAAAAATGGCAGCTTAATCCGCTCTCTAGGTTTTGTGAAACAGCCCTTAGCGGTTGCTGTGTATGAGTACAGACTGTGCGTGTGTTTCTACATACGGTGTCCACAGCCTGGGGAAGGCATCTATCTCCTCCTGGGTGTACTCGCTGAGTTTCCTGGGGATTTCTCTGGGCTGAGGCAGCTCCTCTGTCAGGTTGGCTCGGATGTCCTCTGGCAGCTCCTAGTAAGGAGTGGACAAAGGGCAAAGTTTTTGGTGGGACAATTAAAGGAGAGGAGAAGGAAATGGGATGAGACAAAGACCTGAACGGAGGTAAGAATGAAAAAGAAGGCACCATTTACACCGTTTACAGAAGCAGTTCAGATATTCTACTGAAAGACTGTAGGGGAAGTCGATCACTCTCCAGGGTTGACAGACAGTCACTTTCATTAATATTCATTGCAGGTGGGTGTGTGCCTACAAATTCATTAAGGAGCAGGCAAATAGTTCTGACTAAAAGACAAAAACAGGGATCAAAAACTCCAAAGTTTTAAGAATACTCCAGCAACTTTACAGTCTCTGCACTGTTCTGAATTGCAGATGGGACTGCAGACGTTTACAAGGTTCGGGAGGCCCATCTGGTTGTAATTAGGGATGCACACTGCACAACATCAATTCGGATAACAAGACAGGACCAGGAAAAAAAATAAAAGACAAGTGTCCAACTTTCCTCGCCTCTAAATTCTGACAACAAACAGCCTATGTACCAAAAACTTCATGACCTGATTATCTTCTCTTGTCACACACACACACACACACACACACACACACACACACACACACACACACACACACACATGGAATTGATGATAATACACAGTTAAAAATTACATCCAGTTCATTTTTGGCCCCGCTGCCCAGGTCAATTAACAACCTGTCTTTTTTTGTTCCAGCTCATTTGAGAACCTGTGATGTGTACAACTGGTGGCTCTTGCCAATGCAATTTTAAAAACAATCAAAATTTAATGCTGTGCAGTGTCAAGAGTGTTGTTTATGAACTGCACAGACCACAATTCACTGCAACAGTGATGCAATGCATGTTTTCTCTTTTGAATTAAGTAATAAAAGGGGACAGTTTGAAAATTATGGACGCATGTTAGTCACACCAATGTTTAAATGTGATCAAAGCAGTATTAGTTTTTTTATATTATTTTTTATCTTTCTGTGGGTAGCGGTAAAGCTGCAGTGTTGAACATAATGCGGAAAGCACAAAAGACAACAGTGGCATCAACAAACAGCAGCTTATTTACACGTCCAGCAGATACAGAACATCATTAGCATTCATCTGAAGTCGTGTTATTGACCATCCGATGTATGCAAGCTGTATATTCACTCTCCCTTTTTTTGTCTCTATTAACTTTTAAAAAATAACTTTAGCTTCTAAACAATCCACTATGTTAACCAGCTACTCACTAACTGTCTGCCATTTGGAGCCAAGCACATAGTGTATATGGTTGGTTTATACAAGCTAGCTAAAAACAGCTACCTGCTGCATCTGGATACAAGGTTGATGAGAGCAGTGAGATCAAGTCCAAAAAGCAAAGCTTCAGGTTCTGAACTCAAAAAAGCTCAGTAGAGGTGAAGAGAAATGCGGAGTTGGGTGATACATCTCACCCAATAATTAAATACGAATGAACCCTTCACATTATCTTCACATGCACAGCCATTTGACCCCTTGTTATCCAAAAAATATTATGCAGCTTTAAATTATACAAGACTGAGAAACTGCAAAGTGCATCTGAGGCAAATGCACATCCAATGAGACACAGAGCGGCCACCTCACTGCCCAACACTTCAAACAACCACGCCAGCTGGAAAAACGTAGCTGGAGAAAAGAACTGACCCTCTACTACATCAAAGGCTACAATCTTGTTGAACTGCAAATATTAATTGTATTTTAATTAACTGACCTTAACTGTAAAGGTGAAGCAGTGAAAATTAAGGAAACGTTGGCCTGGATAAAGGTTGAGGGGTAAAAAAAAAAAAAAAAGATTAAAATTAGCTCTTTTTTTAAGTCTGTATTTGCAGAATGAGATCAGTGCAGCTCTTCTCATAACATGCCCTCTTTCCAATTGTCCTTAATGAGCTTGGACGGTGAGGCTGTAGGGGAAGTATCTGTAGACCTCTCAGCTCTGAGAGAGAAGGAGAAACAGGACTTACGTCATCAGGAAAGATGTGTAACCGCTGCATCATGGTGCGTCGGTGTAGATTCCTAGGCAGCATGCCGTACACTGCCAGCTTCACAATCTGGTGCAAAGAAGATTAGAATAAAGTTAGCTCACTGTTTCTCACAAAAAGTAGTATCAATAGCAAACTTAAGTACTTTTTTTTTCTTACATTAGCTTCTCTAAAATCTGCTGTATTTCCCAATAAGGCTGGGTGCTAAAATGTGAATTCAGCAACAGAGCTCCTGGGTTGGCACATGGGACAAATCTATTGAATAGAGGCAGTGCTGAAAAATCATTCACCTGTCCAGTTTGATTTCTATCTCTTCTCTCTCCAACCCCTCAAAAACCCCATTCTAACTAAACCACCATCGGGACATGTCCAGCCCCTTGACCTCATACATGAGGTCAAGGGGCTGGACTTGAAATTGCATCAGTAAAGAGCCAACAGCACAGTAGACATCTCTCCTGGTTTTGTCAACTTCAGGTTGGGGACCAGCACAGGTCATCCACCTACTTTTCCCATGTGGGTCCCACATGACAAGAACAACTTTCCAGGTAGTCTACTCTCGCAGCATCCGGTCTACAAACTCTTGCAGTTTGCAGTTGATGTGTTAAACTACTGTGCAATATCACATCACCCAACCCATAAAGCTCAGTATTTTAGTTAAAAAGCCCCATGTTACACCAAGTCTAAAGAGGATGTGGGCACACTGTAGAGTGAGGATAGAGCTGTACTCAAATGAGAGTAAATAATGAATTTGTTGGGGACTATTTTACAATGCGGATTAAAACACATTTTGGGTCTCCATTGATTTTGCATTAGATTTTGAACCGTTTTTTGCAAATAGTTCTTGCTCTTTGGCACCTTATCCTTTCAGCTCATGAGCTGTTGTCTCTCTCTTTTGTCAGAGCCTCAATGTTCTGGACCTCTGGAACTGCCAGTGGTTTATCAAGTAAAGTTTGTAGGGCACATCAGGTGTCATTTTATCTTTCTGTGTAAAAAACTTAGCTCTGCCCTTCCAGTAACACAAAAAAGGTTCCAGAACCCTGAAACCAAGACAATGCAACACAACCAAAACCAAAATTATCCCTGAATTGTCATCCTCATACTGAGTTTCACCAAACACCACCATCACCAGTGTATATCCACTGCTGCTTAATCCCTGTTCTCTGCACTTCACACAAGTAGCACATATGAAGAAAGGGATACATGTCAAATAATAAAACATCTACTCTGTGCCACATGAGGCAGACATAAAAATTATGCTAATCTCCTAAGAATTTGGGTTCAAATACACATATAGTATGATAGAAATCAACAGTATGAGGTATGATGGCAGTCACATTTTTCTGAGATTTCAGGGAAAAAATACTGACTAACAACACTTACAGCTTTTGGGTCTTTTTGATGCAGCTGGGCAGCTGTGACTTGTTTGAATCCACCCGGATACCTTTGGAAAAAAAGACAAGCTATGACATTCTTTTTTGTGCATTATATATCAAAACCACAGAGCTTTAACATCTTTAACATCTCTTGTATACCACTTAGAGTTATACGATTTATATAAAAGTCAAAGTATGCATATAGCAAACATGACAAAGATTAAGATCTTCTACTAAATATAACTTATTAATAGATTAAGTGTTCTGTTTTTTAATCTGGATTTCTAATTAAATACTTCCTCTTTAAAGAAAGGAAATACATTATTTTAGGAAATCGGTAACTGATTTTAAAGGCTTTCAGCAGCCAAGGGATATTTGAGAATTTAATGTAGACCTCATTGTGTGTCACTTAAGTATGCCAAAAAAAAAACCTTAAAAAAACCCCACATCCCCTAACCTCTAATGTAAATGCATAAAGCACTGTGCAGAAAAGATGAAGATAAAGGTCTTAGAGTTCACAATATAAATATAAATCTAGTCCACCACAAAAGCTGTGGTGTTTGTTGCAGTTCCTAAAGACCCTGTCAAGAGGCTATTGAAACATGCTTTGTATTTAAACTTTAAGTACTGAAGAATATCAGAAAAATGTGATGAGAAGGTATCATATGAGCAAAGTGGGCACTTACCCTGTGTGTGATGAGTAGACTTTCTGCTCCCATTTGTTTCCAGAGAAAGCTATTTGTTTGGTGTTTATCACTACTACATGGTCACCACAATCACCTGAGAAGATGATCAAGAGGTTACTGTTATGTTAGAAATTTTAAGAAGAACCACTTGACTCCATTTGAACAGAGAGACAGAAAGGTACAGTCACACCTGGACTACCAATGATTACACCAAAGAAAGCAGCCAGTTTGCTAGACCAGTGCAGATTTACTTGCTGTAAAACAAAGAATAATTATGAGAATGTAACTTCTTTAAGAATTACTGAAGAGGAAGTAAAAATATGTTTTTTTAATTTTATACTCTACTGCCATTGTGTGGCCATTCCATGCCACAACATCCTTCAGCCTAGATGGGATTGGGGGAAATCAGTCCTACTCACTTATTGCATGGTAGATAGGTTTGTGTTTCCCCTGTAATCTAACAGAACACATGCTTGCGATCTTCCCAGGAGGCTGCATCCTGGCATCAATTAAGAACCAGGAGCGGGCAAAGGTTGCCCATTGCTGAAAGAAGAAGGGGATAAAGAACGGGATGAATAGATTGACAGGCACAAGACCATCACAGGTTTAATGGTATGAGAAATATTGTGGTACATTTCCTCTAATCAAGTAAACACTCCATAAGCCTGACATTGTAAATATGCAACTGAGCCCATCCAATCAAAATAAACACCCAGCAATATTTGTGAACAGACATTCACTGATTTGCAGAATGCACTGGACACCACAATCAACAGCACTAATGCACAGCTGGTCAATCCCAGTTCTCTGCTCATAGGAAGGAATAAGTGGCAGCAATGCCTCCTCTACACACAGATTGTAGCAAAGACAGAAACTTTACTTTATGAAATGTACATTAACACAAACAAACACACACACGCAGTATAACAGATTCATAATTTATTTATTAACTAAAAGCACAAACAAGCCAAACTCCTTTGATTATCTTAATAAATTATCTTGAAACCCCAACCCAGATATATAGATGTGTCAAAAAAGGTGCTATAGATGTGTTTAAAAAGGTACAACAACAAGTTGTGTTTTATTCTGCTGAAGAGACCGATATTAAAATATATTCTGATTAGTTCAGAGAATATATCAATCTCCCCAACTTCCCCAAATGAACTATGAAGTACTGTGCAAATGTTTTAGTAACATTAGATGTTTAGCTGTGTATCCATCATACAATACTATGATGAAGGCATCCATCTGGTCCTAAATTAATTTTGCAGCATGACAACAAGCCAAAACATACAGCTAGAGTTATACAAAACTAACAAGATGAACAATTAGTCCTACAACAGATGATCTGACTGACACAGAGCCCTGATCAACATCCTGGAGTCAGTCTGGGATTACATGCAGAGAAAGAACACAATGATACAGCCTAAACCCACAGAAGAACTTTGGCAAGTTCTAAAAGAATTCTTGGAACAACCTGTGTACACGTTTTCTTAGAGGAACTGATTCTATATAAAAGTGTGGTCACACCAATATTGATGTGAATCAAGTTTTTCTTAGTTTACTGCACCTTATATGAAGTCAACTGATAAATAAGAACCATTCGTGGGATTATGTTTGTAAGCATCCCATATTTTATATCAAGTGCCAAAAGCTTTTGCACAGTGCTGTATAGCTTAAGGTTCCAGGTTAACTATTGATGTCTATTTCATTTCTTTTCCGATTTCGACATCAGCAGCAGCCACTGGAAAGAGTTCATCAACTGCAGCACCACGCCAACATATCAAACTAATGAGATAAACACACAGGTCTGAAACCCGTTCAGAACTCGTTTTCTTTATAGAACAAACCCCAAAACGTCCCCAAACAACGGTTCATGCGACCATAGACTGACAGAGTGACGTTATGTTAAGTTTTAGAGGGACTGACAAGAAATAATATCGATCTTCCAGTAACAACGCTTCTTATAAGGAACAGCGTTTGGCTACAACTTCGATTCGTTGGTATTTTATTCTGTACCTGCTGAACACTGTCCTCTAATTTAGTGGCCAGCCACAAAAATAATATTCATAATCGCTTACACACACACACACACACACACTCAAAAGCACCGCTGCTAGCTCGTTAGCAACACTAGCCCAACACTAGCCATCGGGTGTGGCGATAAATGAGATTAAAGGCAAGTCAAACTGAAAGATAAAAATAAAAAAAAAATAAGTGTGATGTGATATATTATGTAATATCTGCAGAAATCTGGAGAAAAAACTTGACATTTACATTAACATCCAGCATCCTCGCTTATACACTTGACCCTTAGCGTGAAAACGGTCCGTTCGGTAACTTTATCCGGTTGAAACAAGATTGGAGACTCCGCTGATCATATTTTACAGCTTTATCTATATCTAGCTCGTGTGGCTAAATTTATTAGCATTTCATGGGTTTGACTCATTTAAATTATCGGTAAATCTGCACGAAAAACATATGTAACTCTTCGATGATTCTTGAAGTAGAATTTATTTTAGAGTTAGTCGAGAAGTAGTTTCTACCCGGTCGTATCTGGACGTCGCGCCTCGACGTAGTTACCACTTCCTTTGGACGACAGAAAGAGAGCGGGGAAATTTGACAGACGCCGGATACGAAGAGGAAAACATTAGTTTTTACTCGTCTCATACTTTATTAGAAAAGGGGTCCTCGGTCCAAAAGGGTTTTATTCCTCAAAACATCATCGAGTTAACCTAACTTGTGAGCTGAAATGAGAACGCTAGAGGAGGTGCAGGCGACACTGCAGATCGCCAAACTGAAAGAAGAGGATCTACAGAAAACAGTCCACTGTCTGACCTTCGGGGAAAATGTCTCATCTGCGGACTACTGCCTGATGGAGCTGGACGAAACGCTGTGCAAACATATAGAAGCTGGCCAAAGGTAGGCCGGTGATAATGTGCATTCAACGGGGAAACACCGATGCTCCGTTTTATTCTGTTCTCCTCATGAGGTCTGAGTTTCTGTGATTTATTAATCTCTTGAATGTAAAAATAAAAGATTAAAACGTCCTTTTTAAGTACCCCAAAACCCAATGAGGCATCTTCAAAATGCTCCCTTAGTCCAACAACAATCAAAAACCCAAAGCTTATTAAATTTACAGTGATATAAAACAATTTATCTCATTTTAGATGGTGGAGCAAATTTATCTTTTTTTTTTTGTAACCTTAATCTCTTAAACAAATCATCTAAAAATGTTTTCAGTTTATTTTGTGTAGATCCACTAATCAATTAACCATCTATTCATTTCAGCACTACCTACATTAATTTGAAACCTGATCCTGAAACCTGAGTACATAATCTGTAAACTATTGTCATTCATTTTTTGTTTAACAAAGGTGATATATGAGGATGAAGCTCATTAAAACTGATTTGTAGTGCACTGGCACAAGATGAGGGGGTGGATGCAAATACATATGTAACTGTAACTTATAAACAATGACTAACGATTCTAAATCTATCTTGTTCCAGTCTAGTTATTCGAGGGGACAAAGATGAGCATGCAGTGCTCTGTAGTGGTGACAAAACCTATGATCTTAAAATAGCCGACACCTCCAACCTGCTGCTGTTTGTACCAGGATGCAGAACACCAGACCAACTCAATGACAGCCAGGACAGCTCTCAAGTAGTGCACGCTCAGGTATGGAAATGATACATGGACACCTGCCTGACCTACCTCCCTCCACACAAACAGATATGTGCACATAATGGTTGGTTGAACTTGTGACCCACATACATTAACGGTATCCTGCTTCTGTTGTAGGTCTGGGGATTTTGCAACAGCTACTGGGAACTAAGGAAACAGCGTCCTAAACTGAAGAAACTGACAAAGCTTTTAAAGGAGAATCCTTATGAAGGACCGGCTTTAGGAGGGCAGGTGGAGAACACAGATAACCGGGTAAACATTGTCTACAGTGACATCAAAAGACATAATATCCTGTAGGACAGATTATATAGGTATAGGGCATGTTTGTTAAGTCTTCTTTCTTCCAGTAGCACCCATGGTAGAAGTCTGTTACCATGAAGTTACTCTGATGGTATTGTGTAATGCATCTGGTTAAAGAATATGGGGCTTCTATATCAATATCTGCTCATTATTTGTCCTTTTCTTATTGAAAATAAATAACTTTTAAACAATAAATTAGTATAGCTGGCTAAGATGACTGTTCCTTCTTTTGAATGTTACCATAGCTTCCCTTTGTGTTCCCCTATTGTCAGTACACAATGCAGGATCTGTTGGAGAGGATCCAGGCCAGTGAAGAGGAGATAAAGACACACTTAGAGACCATTCACGCCTGTCAGATAGATGGTAAACAGTGACTTTTGTTAATTTATATATATTCACACATGTATGTATTGTTAAAATTTACTAGATGTTTTCAAAGGTGATCTTTCTTTCAGGCTACTGGCGCATGCTGGACTTTGACTATGAGATGAAGCTGCTTGGTCATGTGACACAGTTGGTGGATTCTGAGTCTTGGTCCTTCAACAAGGTGCCCCTTCAAACCAGTTTGGAAGAGTTAGCCCCACTGGAGCCCAAGTAAGTTAACATCAGGGATTCTCATGTTCCCTGATAGAGATCTCCAAAAGGAAAAGCAAAAACTTGTCGGTTAAAAAGTAAAGTTGGTTTTTAGTTGTCTTGAGACTTAAGAATAAAAATTACCCAGATACCCAGATAACATAGCTAAAGAGGTTATACTGACTTTCTGAGCATTTATTATAAGTCTTATAATAGCATAGATGATGGACAGCCAGGTTCCAATAATGACATTCTCTTTCTTATTCACAGAGAGATGATTGAGCACTGTTTGAACTGCTATGGGAAACAGTACACTGAAAACGGTAAAGAATAAAATCTATGAAGATTTGATTGAGAAACCATAAGATTTCAATAGTATATTGGTAGAAAAATCTCATATCTCTGTATCCTCCTTCGTCTGTACAGAGGAAGTTTTTTTCGCATTGCACGAGGATAAAGTCTGTCGGGGGATAGCACTAATGCTGCTGCAGAATGCTGTCAAGTTCAACCTGAGGGAGTTTCAGGAGGTCTGGCAGCAGAGCGTCCCAGAGGGCATGAGCACAAGACTGGACCAGCTAAAGGTTAGCCTGTACCTCAATTGTACTGTATACTGCAATCTAACCAGTATTTTTAATACAGGTTTTCCACATTATTTAAACACTGGGGTCCAAAATTGAAGTCTGAGTCTATTATTTTAATAAGGGTCAGTTAAATTGACTTAAGAATGCATATAAAGCCACTACACCTGTCATCCAAAACATTGTGGAATGCTTTGGCTTCTACGTGTCAGGAATCCATTTAAATCACCAGTGTCTTCATCTTATCTCAGCGTTATTTCTATTTCAAGTCGGTTTGCATGTTGTCTAGTTTAGTATTTAGTATTGAAATGCTTCCTAACTAGACTGAGCTAATATGAGCATAGTTATTGACTAACCCTCTTGAGACTGATTGCAGTGCTGATGGCATTGTTAATCTTCCAGAGCACTGCCCTGGTGGACCGCACGTCCCATCCAGAGACAATCTGCTTGCTCCGGGTGGAGGACCTCCCAGAGGACACACTGGAGCGCTTCAACCACCTCTTCACAATAAGAGAGAAATGGACAGAAGAGGACATTACACCATACATACAGTTGGTGTTATCCATCTCAGAAACTATCATAACCTTTGAATAAAAGCAAAATAATAACTGTGAATTAGCTGATTTTTAACCAGATGGATAAGCAACCTGTTACATAATGCATAATGCTTCATTTCCATCCTCTTCTTCTCGTTCAGAGACCTGTGTGGAGAGAAGCAGACCACCGGCGCCCTCCTGACCAAACATGCTCGATCTTCAATGCAAAATGGGATCAAAGTCTTCAACTCCAGAAGGCCTGTGGCTACATGAGCATGTCTACTGTCCAGCAGTGAATCTACATTTGAAAATGAATGTGGTTGTGTTTATTCCGTCTGACATTTGCAGCTGTCAAAATTATTGTACTCATAATTGTCCTTAAAAATGCTGATAGCATTGTAGGTATTTATCGGTCAGCTATCTTAAAGAGTTATTACAAATAACCACTTAAAATTCAAATGTTAAGTTTTTGTTAATAAAACCAAACTTAATCTTTGTGAATTTAGTTTGTGTTTTGTCTTTAAAAAATACTACATGCTGTTATAAAATAAGTTGTCATAATATTATCACATAGGTGGCTTTCTCAGGCTCCCATTTTCCTGAATTAACTTGAGGTGAACGTAATACCTTTTTCCATTTCCAGTAAATAGTACTATACAGTTGCTGTGCTGGTGGTTGTCCACAAGGTGGTGGCCTGTAATGATAAACATAAGCTCTGCACAGTAACTAGGTAACAGTGTATGCTGACTGATAACCAGCTGCCTTGTTCCACCTGGTTGTTCTGTACTGGCATTTGAATGACAGTAGATTATAATGCAGAACAAGAGATTGTTTGCAGAATTACACAAATGAAGGACCTTTTAGAAAAATTTAATTTGCTGACCTTTGTAATGTCCACAGATTGTTTAAAACCATCAGGTTTTTTCAGGATGGATCCCAGTCTCAGTCACATAGAGGTTTGATAATTAGTTGATTAACTGAACAATCAATTGTCTGAAGACTTATCAGCAACTATTTTGATAACTGGATCATTTGTAAGTAACTTCTTAAAGCAAATGTAGAAAAAAAAACTCATTATATTGTAGCCTTCCTCTACAAAACAAAGGTAACATGAAACAACTAAAATGCTAAATTATCATGTTTGTGGTATGATCTTATATTCTGATTCAGATCATTGAATTAGACTTGATTTTCTTCATGAAAAAGACGTACACATTTTTCAAGACTAATAATTGAGGAAAATGAGTTAAAGCCAACAAATGTTATATAGTGAACAATGCAGTATGTGGTCAGTAATTTTGGCTGAGTAAAGGTTAAACATCAAAATCACCCTCTTGGCTGCTGCTATAACATATTTAAACAGGGTATCAGTTCATCTGTAATTATATAGAAAGATGTATATGGTTGTGTATACTGATGTATACTGCTGTAAACCAAAATGCTACACAAAACACAGGTAGATTTAAATATCATTTCAAATGAAATTTCAAACAGTCCTATATGTCAGATGATGTCTGATATTAAACTGCGTATTTAGTTTACTTTAGGTCACAGCAATGTGTTTGACTCAGTGCATGGTTTTCTTCAAACACAGCTGGCTGTGTGTGAATCAGTGTCAGTAGCATTAGAAAGAGCTTACCAGACATTTACTAAAAGATACACAGCCTCCTTTCAACACAGACACTCACACACACACACACACACACACACACATATACATCTGTGTTTTCGAAATGGCTTTATTTGCACTGGCTAGCTGACTAACCCTGACATCACCCAAAGGGATTACTGACTTATCAGTTCTTGGGCTAAAGAGATCCCAGCTGTGTCTGTGTTTGTTATCTTTTCTCTATTGGTCTGCATGGCGACGGAAAAATGATGAATTCTCTTCACTTCCTCTCTGTATGATCTCTCCTTTTTTGTACTCTAGTCATTTCTTCTCCCATCATGACTTCTACTTTTCCGTTCCTATTACCTCCTCATCCTCCCATATGTGGAAACAACCACTCAATGGTGTATGTGTCTTCCTCTTTCTTTAGTCGCACATATTATGATAATTATGATACTATTATTATTTGGAGTAGTATTAGTATTATATAATTATTATTATTATATAAAAAAAAACTTAAGTTGGATTTTACCATATGTTTTGGATCAACCGGTTGTTCAGAGTGATGTCTTCCTGTCCATTTCTGTGCAAGGAAGGGCAAAGTTTTGAATAATACAAGGAGAGCTTTCATTTCTTGGCCAGACTCATCCTAGCAAGTGAAAAATAACTAAATCCATTAAATATTCAGAAAATTGTTGGAGATGAAAGGAAGAAATTTTTTCACCAGTCTTGGTTATGACACATTAACTGTCACTTTTCATTATGGTACTATATCATTTGCTCATTAACTGGCTCTAAAGACTATTGGGCGTGCTTTGCCTTGCTTTGCTAATGTATTTTAAAAAAAACAAAAACAATTGCTGTTTTAAAAATGTAGTGTTAGTAGAGTTGAGAGGACCTCGACTTTGGATTGTCAAACAAGTAAAGTAGGACAAATAGTGGTAGAAATATATTTATATGAATTCCTTCTCATGTGTAAATTTAAGACAATATGGGCGAGAAGTCCTAAATGTGCTAAAGATGAAATCATGATAGCTGACATGCCAACAGACCCATCAAGCCTACAACTGAGAAAACATCTGTTAATAAAGCCCACAGGACACAGTTGAAAGCACCTGGAAAATGCAGTTAGTGGACCTTTAATTATGGTCCACCGCTTCACACTCCAGTCCAATAGGTGGCGGTAAAGCAAAAAAAACACAAATAACTGGCAACCACCGCAGAAGACAGATGAAGTCGAAGTTAGTTTGTTTTTAGCTCGGTTAGCTTTTAGCTATTCCCCGAGTCGGCTGTGAAAACATGGGCCGCAAATGCGCTTATCCCGAGTGCAAAAGCACGGAGGGGCTGCACTCCTTACCGTCCAACAGAGAGATGGCGCACCGCTGGCTGCAGGCCCTGGGCCGGCTCGACGTACCCACCGCCTCGGTGTACGTGTGCAACCTCCACTTTACGCGAGAGAGCTTCTCCAACTACGCCGAGGTGGAGATGGGGTTCAAGAAGCAGCTCCTCCTCAACCCCGACGCCCTCCCCACCCCCGCAAAAGCGGGGACACAGGTGAGCGGAGCTCCTTGCGCAGGTAATGTAAAAGATGTGGTTAAACATTCCCATTAAGACCATCGACTATCTACGTGCGTGGTTAAGTACGTACACTTGTGGCCAAACCGCTTGGTGCCGGACTAATAATTCAAAGCGGGGTTTGCTTCAAAATGAATAAAAACGGAGGGATCGGTTCCGACCATGCGAAACCCAGGTGTGAAATCCGTGAGAAGCAGGGATGCTGTGGGTGTAGGTACCGCAGCCCGGTGTTAGTTTTGGGGTAGACCCCTAAAAGCATTAAACCGATACCGAGTAGTGAGACTGAAAATGAACTCTTATCTTAAATGTGCTCTAAGGAAAACAAGCTGAATGTTTTGATCCCAACAGTAAAAGCAGCAACACCAAATACCAGCTGAGAAAAGTGCAATTTCCGTGTCTGTATGTGTCCGAACCTGACCCACCGAGCCAACCGGAGGCGGGTCCTCCCCCACGTCGGGTGGGAAAAACGGGACAGGCCCACAGGACACAGCCGTCCGACTTGTTGTTGTTGTTGTTGTTGTTGTTGTTGTTGTTGTTGCGTTAACTTTAATAGCAACACGACACAATGCGCTAAAATCCGTCGCTAAGATACAAGTAGAAAAATGGAGAGGCGCCGCACAGTCGCTGGATGTCGGGGAGCCCGTACATCACCGCCCGAGGGCAGAAATACCGGAGACCGGTGTCTGGAGTTCATCTTCTCTCAAGCTGCGGAGAAGTTTAGTCCGTATTTGAACATCTGTTTTTTGAACATCTGTTCGGCCCGTTTCAGCAGCGACCGCTTCCCCGACCGGGCTCAGCGCGATGCGGGTTTCTCAAAGCGGCTCGTTATCTAGGACGCTTCAGTCCCCGCATTACTGGGCCCGACTCCAAATCGGCGACCCGTAAGTAAACTAGGGACATATAATGCATTTCAATAGGGGGGTAGAATAAACGGGAAATGGTAAAGTTTGCCCATCCGTCCACATTTATCAGTGAGTTTTATCGAGCTACAGTAGGATTCGGTCTTTTTGCACCTTTGGCCCAGTGCTGCCTCCCTCAGGCGGGTCAGCACCGCCGGTGCATCTCTACACGCTGCCGCAGACCAGTGGTGTCCTACCGGTAGACTACAGTCCTTTACCTGTTACCTGTGTCAATCAGAAGAGAATCGGAGTCACGATGCATATCCCTCTGTGTCATACGGGTCCATTATTTTCAAGAAAAACTTATTTCATTATGATGAACATGGTCACTGTAGTTTATTTTGAGTCAATCCCACATACACCTTTCCGCTGCTGTAAAATACTCCCCCCAAAAATGCACAGTTTACTCCTGTTTGAGTAACATTTGTTAAGATTACAATGCCAAGCTATTTTAAGTGAATTGTTTATTTTTTTTTCTTCTGTTTCTTGTTTTTTAAAGTAACGCTATGTAACTTTGCTTAACCAGTGGCAAAAATCAGCCCCTGCTGCCACATACAGTGATAAGATACGGTAAAAAGGACGTGGCCAGCGAGCCTGGTCCTGGAAAAGGCACACAGAGGGGGCCAATAAAAACTTTATGGACTTTGTGACGGTCCACTGGCCCACGGATGCACTGGCCCACAGAGATTTGTCCCGGTATGCCCAATGGCCAGTACACAACTGAGCTAGCCTCCTCTTTTCATCTGGTGATACTCTACTTACTGTAGAGTATCACCAGTGATATAATAATAATGGTGCTAGTAGTGATAATGATAGAATAATACTAATATGGTTTTAAAAGCAACAGGTTTATGTGGATTAAATGAAGATTGATTCTTAAAAAAAGGTAATAATTATGAACAGTATAGGAAAAACTAAGCAAAAATAGTTTTTGCTAACAACATAGTAAACACATCTTTGTACAGGGTTTTTAAAATGTTTTGCTTTGTTTTGCCTTATAATTTTTGGCTTTAAATGATATTTATTATGACATAGCATTGCTGTTCCCTGTGTTGCTATTAAGGGCACCGGTGGCAGGGTAAGCCGCATTTTTCCTGCTATAAGACATGTAGCCTCCCAGACTGACCCCCCAGAGAAAATATCGGTTGGCACACAGCTATCCATGAAAACTCTGCAAAATCACATCCGAAGCACAGGTTTGTGGTCCTCCAAATCATCAAGTCACATTTTAAATGTCATTGTTTTTGCTTTCACTTAGTTGAACAGCAAGTATGCTCATTCACATGGCTACTGTCGATACAACTGAAAGAATGACTAATTTCTTTGTCTGTGAAGCTACCCAGGCAAGAGTGCCCAGCAAAGACTGTGGTGTTTGCACCCTCACCTTTCCTCTGGACAGCCCAATTTTGTTCCTACAACCAACACTAGTAAAGAAACCATCAAAGAGACCTCGAATCAGTCTTACAGATGAGGACGAAGGCCTTTCTGAATGCAGCTAGTCTATGGTGCTTCATGAACCAGAGGATTCAACATGACTCTTGAGGACTGCTACTGTTGTGGGTTAGCAGCTGTGTGGGGGGGGGCTTGTTTTGTATTGTTGTTGTTTTTTTCACCTTTTCTGAAATCTCTTCATGGACAGATGGAAAAAATAGACAGATGGAGGAAAAAAAGTGACATATTATTGAATAGAATAATTAAGAACACTGAAAGCTGTGATTATGGCATAAAATCAGCGCCATGCTCCACAGTATTACCAATTACAAGATACCTGTGCACCAGAGTCTTTTACGCTGTGAAAAGGACTCAACCGTAACCTCTGTCAAACTGGACCAGATATTTGACTATGTTTTCATAACATGCTGTCATGATGGTTTCCTTTTACTCTGTCAGTTACATGCTGCAGTACACATGTCTTAATATTCCTGAATCACCAGACTGGATAAAATAAGCACAAACAAAAACTGCATTCAAAACCTCCCTCAGCTGCTCCACTGAACCTGTTTAATAATAGAAGACTGTCATTGAGTGTCTAAACATAAACTGTTTTTGTGGTTTGGCTGGCTAAAGGTTCAAATGTGTATTGGTTTTCAGTTCCTCTCTCTACAAATGTTCTACAAACACTGGAATGTGTTTCTGAGTACAAAGTGATTTCACCTCTACTAGAACGAGACAGAGGTGATGGTGATGTGTGGGCCATTTAATCTCTATCAAAACCACAAGGATGGAAATGGACAATATAAACATTTAAATGGAGGCAAACTGCTATGGCTTGGTATAGTTTTTCGCTATCACTGTTTAACAAGGAATAGTAACTTAAAATTGGCTGGTGGATCAGGTGAAAACACCATTAAAATCACTGATAATCGACAAAAGAGCAACATTTAGGTTAATACCAATACTGGTTGGTAGATATACCTCACAGACACTGAATGAAGTATTTTGACCGTAAGGTTCAGTTTCAGCTCTACAAGTGTCTCCTCTACAGCATCAGGTTGGTTCATTTGCAGTCAAACAGTATTAGAAATGATAACTAAAAGTGAAAATAACTTTTTGCACTGATGTTAACGAATCTTTTGTGTGAAGCGGCAGGTGCTGTGTCAGAATGCCAACTATTGAGCTGGCCCACATGAGAACTGTAATTACTGTCAACTGGTAAAGTGTCAGCAGCCTTTGTAAAGCTGCATCCTGTTGTATGGGTTTTATGATTCACTTAGCTACATTTAGCTAGTTGAATAATAAAACTTTCATTTCTTTTTTGTCTTTGTCTTTTTATAGGAAAAATTAAAAAAAAAAACACATGCAGGTTCAGTAGATGTGTTGTAATAATAAAAAAAAATTTCCATTTCGTTAGACTGGTTATGTGTGGTTATTTCTACTTTATTTTGTCATTATTTTTTAGTGTTATAGAACTACAGTGTACTGTGTACCCAAGCTCCAATTTAAGAATCTACTTTTAAGTAGAGTAATTCACTTTACTTATAACTGATTAAAAAACATAAATGCCCATCCACATAATACATTCCAAAATCTTGGGAAGGCATAGGGGAAAAAAAGAAACAGGTTAGCTGGTTAGCTGGTTAGGAAACAGGTAGCTCTTAAGTTTTAAAACGTTACCTGAAAAGCTTCTTGTTTCATTAGGAAACCCACTATTGCCTAGACATCAAGCTTCATCCAGACTGATTTATAATAAGTATCAGGAGTAAATCTCTGTTATTGTTTCCACATAACATTCATTAATACTTTGTCTATTTTTGATAAACATAGGCTGAAACTGTCTTGTGAGGTTTTTTTTGGGTTTTGTTTTTTTTGTTTTTATATCTAGACAACTTTACCTTCAATTAAAGTAAAAACCAGATGGCTTCCAGTGGCAAAGTTTAAAGGAATTCACAATTTATATATATAAATTGGAAAATATCCTGGCTGTTTCTTGTTTATTCAAAAAATTTACATTCAAATCTGTCCAGACAGCTTCTTTCTAGTTGATGAAACACTGGAACTTTTATTCTACCGGTGTTAGAAAGAAAGGAATTTTGGCTTCTATTATTATCGTTATTATTTTTGTTATCGGTGCCGCTGACATCGCTGAATTATTATTAACACTATTACACCTATAAGTATAACAATTATTATCATAAGCACTATAACAACCAGTCTGATAGTGCGTGAATACAACAGTATATACAGCAGTTCCTTGTCTCTTCTCTCTTACCCTCTCCCTGATTTCTCCTCTATACCTAACTGGTTGAGGCAGGCAACCGCCTGCCCTCAGTCCATTTCTGACTGTGGTTTCCTCTTGTTAAAAGGGAGTTTTTCCCTCTCCACTGTCGCCAAATCCTTGCTCATGGTTAGAACTGTTCAGTTTCTTTCTATAATTTTGTAAAGTTTTGACCTGACCCTGTAAAGTGCCTTGAAATAATATATGTTGTTATTTGGCGCCATAGATAAATAAAATTGAACTGAATTGAAGATGTCTAATACTATGCACAGTGGGAGTAACAAATTGCCAGTATACCTTATCCTCAAATTTCTTGTTTAGTGGGACAAAATCTATTTACACAGAAATTTTTTTTTTGTTATTTATATCACTCGCATCTTTATTATTTGGGTCTTACAGACAATAAAAGTATTGCCCCTAGAACTTTATAGAAATACAATATATTTGAAGGAGAAAAAAATTATTAACACATTTTACATTGTAATGTTACATTAAATAAAAATGTTACCAGCAGTCTTGTACTTGTTTTTGGCCCTTGACATCCATAAACAAGTAACGTACTTGTCCTGTCAGCATCATTTGCAGATGTCACTGAAGCTAGTAGCGGTTGCTAAGGGGAGCAGCTAAACAAACATGTGTCATGCCGGTTGTGGTCTCGAATTGCCAGACCTATTTCCACAGCACTGTCTCAGCACTAGGGAATGGTCTGGCTGCATGCATTACCATTCTGCTAGAGGGGAAGAAAATGCTCTGGCTTGTTTGTATTTGCTATAAATTAATCACAGTCTTCTTGGGCATCACTTAGCCGAGGATGCTGTGATGATGGCCCTGCAAAACAGTGTGAATAGTGTGTGTCTGATGTGAACCTCCTTAGAAATGTAACTGCATCTTGCAGTGATGCAGACTGCAACAACTGTGTTTGGTCTGTTTGGTCAAGTATAAAAAATTCATTTGTGTTCATAATGGTTCATCTTGGTTCATCAGAGGATCCTACACTGAAGTTTAAACCGGCCTTTATACCCACTGTCTACATCTGGTGAGTCAGACTGTGGTTTAAGAAAAAATTTAAATCACTGATATTAAAACAACATTTCAGTCTTTTTACCATCTTTCATACTGTTTAAAGAAGCTATTGTGTCACTGTACTGTTTGGTCCATCTGAGTAATAAAATAAAGATGCTGAATTAGATATTTTTTATTAAATATATATTAAAAGCAGAGACTCATTTTGTAACATGTTGTTATTTATAAATTGTCCTACACAGTCCAGACCCTGACTGGTCAAAAAATTGGTTTCTACATCCATCATCTTTCTGTCTGGCTGAGATATTCCTCAAGGATCACACTATCAGACTATGACTATAACAAAACAAATCTGAAACAGATATTGATGTTCATCACCAATCCTTAACCTGGCATCTATGGTCTTTTACAATGTTTTATCCTCTTGATTTGTTTTAAATATATTTGTGCTAATGGACGCATTATGTTTTGTTATTTTTGCATTTAGGGAGGCAAGGGCAAAGCATCTAAAACGTTCCCTGTTTTAAAAAACGTTGATTCCCAGACTGATGCTGCAAAGACATCACTCAGCACACAGCAGAGTAACTTGAGGTACAGATATGTAGTCATGCATATTATGCTTTGATGTATGAAATTAGCTATAATGAATTTCACTTCTTTTAATAGGATTATTTTATTTTTAAATTAAATTTAAATTTTTTTGTGCTTATTCATACTGTGTAAAAATAGTCACCACTGAGAGAATTACTGACTCCTTTGTCTGTGCATTGAAACTACCCAGGCAAGCGTGCCCAGCTTGGACCGTATGTGTTTGGTTGTAGGAAAAGTTATGGGCTGTCCACAGGGAAAGATGGAGTTGCAAACCTAGTAAAGAGACAATTAAACAGACCCCGGCTCAGTCTTACAGATGAGGAGGGAGGCCTTCCTGAATGCAGCTGGTTTATGTGGGTTCATGAACCATAGGATTCAATATAACCTGTCACTGCTTTGACAATAAAACTGTGTTGTCTTATTTTCCCGGTTCAAAACACCTGTCATGGAGAGGAGGTGACTAGAGGTTACTGAATGGCACAATTAAGAATGCTAAAAGCGTTGTCAAATTTTAATGGTATAAACAGGGTCATCTTATTGAGTCTATGCTGTTATCCCTATTTTATTCATTATCGCTAATTTTGTGTTTTTAGGCCTTCTGTGTATTTGTATACCCATCATTCAAAAAAATCTCTGCAATATAATACTGTACTATACTATATTATATTCAGAGTTCTAGTTGCCAGTTGCAGAGGGATGGGTACTGACCTGGTACTTTTGCCTTCATTCGCAGTTCTATGTCTTCCCCTTCTGCATCGTTCTCCAGTTTGGTCGTAATAAGGGAGACAATTTTTTGACCACTTCTTCCATCGCTTGTTTAAAGAGACACACCAAAGCGTCTCTTAGCTCAGCACACTGTCTTTAATAGGACAGAATTTTTAAGACATAGTTCAACATCATTCAAAATATTGTAATTACAAGAGGCATTAATTGATACTTGCATTAAATTACCATTGTAATTCAGATGCCGTACTATAGGTGGGTTGTGAATGTGAATTAAGGAGTTGTTGGAGGGGAAAAAAAGCACATTCACTGGACTGTGTAATAATTCATGCCACCTTGCAGAATCTGTACTCTGAGAGATTCAGACTTTTAAGCCTGTGTAACTATTAATAATTGTGTGAGATTGTTGTGTTTTCAATCCCACCTTTCATGCTTTGTTACTGGCATTAAACTGCAGAGACAGCAGTTTGAATGTCCCCAAGTCGGACTCCATGATGAGGTCACAGTTTAATCGGTTCAGCTGAGTGAGGAGAGGAAGTAGATGACAGCGCAGACAGAAGAAGTGAAAGGTAAAGAGACCATGGACACATTAAAAGCATCCTAAGGTTTGTTTGAGTAATTAAAAACAATACAAACTCCAGTCAATGAAAACCATAAGCCACTGAGTAGTCTTCTAATTAGGCCGTATGAGGAAAGGTTAAACATTTTAAACACAACTACTGTTAAACCAGAACATACAAACTCAACTAACCACTCAGACTTGCTAGTACAGCTGCCTTACGTGACTGAGGTAATTTAAATTTTAATTGTACATCAAATCTAAGAACTGGACAGGCCACTGGAGAGTTATGGTACATTGGTTAAAAACGGTACAGGAAATTCAGTGACCCTGTACCTCTGTTTTTAAGAGTGCAGTTTATTAAGTACATGGCTGGTAGACAGCTAAATCGGTAAAGAAGGATAATCTGTGAGACTGTAGATTGCTGTTAAGATCCATTGCACAGAGAAAAACCTGGTAGCTAGCCAAAGCATCTCCAGTGTGCTGGAATATAACTCTACACTCGAGCAATGTGTACTTTGAAAATGTGGTGCAACCCTTCTTGCTTCTTTCTAGCAGGAACAATATTTGATTTACTGCTGTTACAGTGTGTTTCCTATTAAGTGCTGCCATAAAAGTAGACAATACCTTGTGTAGATCATAGTACTGTTGGACCCTGCCCTTCAGGCATCCACAGCAACGTTCACAGAGTTCTCTTTGAATGCAAACCTAAAAACAAATTGGGAGGCAAATTAACATAAGGCGATGCAGATGAAATGTATAGAGGAAAAGGGAGATAATAGCTCCAGTTATTACTATAGCAGTTATTTTCTTTAAACCAGTAAAACACACTAAGCTTGACTTTAAATCTGACTATAAAACTTTTCATTATGAGACCTTGTATACTCGGTTGGATGAACCTGTGCCATAACAGGCTTATTCAGTTGCATTCCTTTTCACTATAAGAACTCTGATATTGTGCTGTGTATCAGAGACTCTTTCCTAATTATGCGGGTTCTTGTTTCTCTACAAACAGCTGGAGGAAACTACTGTGTGCAGTCTCCCTTGTTCATGGAGCTTTGCTGTATTTGGCTTTTATACATTGTTCTACCATCCTTGTACTTTTTTGGCCTCATCATTTTTTTTTTATAAAGAACTCTTGATCTCAGTGGGACACACTGGTTACATACTTAAATATTAAAGTAAATCATTTACTTGACTGTTTATAAGCTTGTGTAAGCTTGCTGCTGTCGGTATACTGTTTGGCATTTCTTCAGTATTTCTTCAGTATGCAGTATGCCCTTCTGTGGAAGTATCGCTGTGTGTTCTCATGTTCTGTTTATGTGTTTGCTTATACGGTATGTCTGTCTCTCCTGTATATTACTCAAGTCCTTGATGAGTGACAGGAACTCCCGTGAAATTATGCCTCCACCTCCATCATCCATGACACCCTGGCCCACAACCCAACTGTCCACATTACTGCTCAGTAAGATGGCCTAGCAGATTGGACAGATTAAAGAGAAATAGATATTGAAAGGAGAGATTGAGAGAGCACAGTGGTACTAGTTGTCTTATCTGAATCAGTATATAGAATAGATAACTCTATCAAATCCCCATTCTGTCTGCATTTTATTACAAGGCAAAGACAAAACTTCAACACAAATGCTGATACATGATACGCCTCAAATTTGCCTCAGTTGTTACAATAAAAAAATCATTTCTTTCTGCAAGGACATGCAAACAGACATAAAACAGGAGACGAAGACGAAACCCAACAGTTCAGAGTGATATCTCCATTTTCAGGAAGAACACTTGGTGAGATGCTCCTAACCTGACAGGTAACAAAACATTTTTGGACAAGTTCAAGAACTGTCTGGACAATGAGGAAGAGGACACACATTAGAATGAAAGCATTTCCCCTACCACCCAACAGATATGCAGGTCTATTTTTAATAAATTAAAAAAAAAAAAAAAAAAAAAAAAAAAGTTAAAAACTTTTTTTTTCACAGTGCTTTTCAAAGTGCTTCCTGTTTAATTAAAAGTAGTTCAGTACTATTAACATTTGTGTAAATGTGCAGGTCACACACTTAAATGCTTTTTGCATGAGGTCTAGAGAATTTGAGAGAAGTGTCTAACTCTGAATGCAACATGTCTGTTTTCCATATAATTATTTATCCCAGGTCATGGTATGCATTAGGTGTTTGGTCAGACATACTGATTTTGCAAAAATACAGACCACCAGCAGTGTTGAAATTTCAGGATATTTATTTGAACCCAGGGTGGATTATTTTTCTGTTGTATTGTAATTCTTATAATGGTTCACCTCAGAAAGATCCTTCTAGCCTTAAAAGTCCTATCTCTGTTGACTTTACGTTAATACACTTTGTCCCTCTTACTATTAGGGGGTACAATTATATTATTCCTTCTATTGCTATCAGGCTGTGTATAGCTAGTTTGTACAATGTGCCGACAGTGAAGACAACTAACCACATTGTAGTCGACATAATCTATAATATGAGAGACCAACAAAGTACAAAAAAGTTGTTTTAGATGTGGTTCAGTGTAGTTTAGATGGGAATAACAAGAACATTTTTCCAATAAATACAATCAAGTATTTATAGACAGTGCTGATCAAAATCATTTTCTCAAAAAATTATTTGTGTTCTAGGCATAATCTAAACCAGAAAGCCTACACATTAGAAAATTTTAGATTTGATAAGTTTTAATTTTAATTAAACAAAAGGAGGGTATATGTAGAAATTGTGTGGGTGGAAAAGATCCTAGCAACTCATCAGTCTCACATGACTGTAAGGTCCTGAAATGCTAAACTGTGGAAATGACTCACTAAACCTCAAATGAACATCCTTCTATGAACATGCATGCCCACACACACACAAACACACACACACACACGCACACACACACACACACACACACACACACACACACACACACACTCAAACCACATTTTCTGGTACTGCCAGCCAGAGCACAAGTCACAGAGCCAAAAATTATGTCAACCATGCCATGTGTTTCATTTCCCTTTTCTATAATGAGGGACCAAGCGTTGGTTCCCAGATCAGAATAGTAACAACTTACATCAGCAATGTCCCTCTAATCCAAATCTCCTGACTTATTTCCTTTTTTCTCTCCAAAAATTAAACCATAGAGATTGCTGTTTGTATAGAAGTTCACTTTGATGACATACATTGGGAACCACTGAAATAAAGCGACACAACAGTTTTATCCATCAGTGTACGGAATCTTGTGTTTGACCATCTTAGACTATACTTTTGTGACATGTTTTGAAACTTTTGAATCAGCAGGCCTTATTTTTGCAGGCTCGAGAATGATTGTGAGGGAGTAGAGACTCAAACACATACGGTTCATTGTCACACTCCTGGAAAGTTACCAGTGAAAAAACCATCTACCTTCATCTGCCAACAAAACATGTCTTATCAGATATTACATGGTGTGCTGCAATATCTGTCCCAAATGCAATATCCACACTTAAGAAAACCAATAAAACACTCATGCTCCAGCTAACCTCCACCTACACATACTTTATTAGAAACATCAGTACATCTCCTTATTCCTGCATTTATCAGCCAAACATATGGTAGCAGGGCATAAAGCATACAGATATGGTTCAGGAGCTTCAGTTAATGTTCACGACAAACATCAGAACCGAGGACAAAAATGTGATCCCTTCTTAGCACTTTGGGTCCATTATTATTAATCAATCATTGTTTGAATGCTGCAGCCTATCTGATTTATGGCCACAATTTACCATCTTCATCTGGCTACTTCCAGCATGATAATGCACCATGTCACGAAGCGATAGTCGTCTCCGACTGGTTTCATGAACATGACAGTGAGTTCAAATACTTCAGTGACCTCTCCAGTCACCAGATCTGAATCCAGTAAAACACCTTTGGGCTGTGGTAGAGCAGGAGACTGGCAGCAAAACTGCAAAATTATGTGATTCATTCATGTAAACATGGATCAGAAACTCAAAGGAAAGTGTCCAACATATTCTGGAACCAATGCCATGAACTTGGGCTGTTTTGTGAGCAAAAGGAGGCCCTACTCAGTATAAGTATGGTGTTCCTAATAAAGTGTTTGGTGAGTAGATACACAGTGCACACCATGATTCATAGATCACAATGTTGACATTTCACACAGGCCTTGTCTGTGATACACAGAAATGGAAAATGTTATTTCGGTCTGGTTAAGTCTAATCAAGAAGCTTCTTCCCCATTCCCTACATTGTGCTGCAGTTCTGTTTCACAGAGGTTTTATCAGTAATCTTTACAAATCAGCACAACTAAAATTTACATACCCTACACAGCCATACCCTATTTAGGACATGCCGATTTAACCCAACTGGGGCAGTCCTTATGAATAGGAAATGCTGATTCTGCTTCTTATCTACTTTTATTCAGACAGACACGCCAATTTTTTTAGCAGACAAGACGAGAGCTCTGGACAGTTTCTTCTTCTGTCCAGTCAGTGACACAATCAATTGTGTGATGTTTTTAAGGGGCCTCAAAGTGTCTCTCCCAAAATCAGAGTGAACCTGCATACAATAGTGCAGCAGCCCCTCTCCGCTGATCAGGTTCTACCTGCTAAACATGTTTGGGTCCTTGCCCAGATATGGGCAAAGAAACTGGTTGTGACATTGTGTGACACTTCACTCTACAGCTACAAGCTGGGTCGGATGATTTTTTCCTCTTTTCGTGATAGGCTTCTGACTTAGAGCAGGGCACATTTTGTCATCGTATTATGTGACTGAGAAGTCTGCCAGTGAAAAAGTGGTAACTATAATTTGCATGTATTCAGTCTGTCTATGTGTGTTCGCCCTGTGACGTACTTTACAAATGCCAAAAATAAAGAAAAAAACAAACCACTAAGAATGACTGTAGATTGTCGGACTTGCAGTATTGGAAAAAACATCAAAATGTAGATTCAAAACATCATTCTGTTTGCTTACATCACCATGTGTTAACAAGCCACTACTCTGTTCATGCCATTAAAATGATGGGTTAATTTCAGCAGGATAATAATCTTAGTCAAGCTGTTTAAAATAGCCAGTAGAGGGGAAAAAAATGCAGTGATCTATAGAAAACAAGGTTACGTCATGTTTGTAATTTAGATAAATCATTACATATACCCAGAGATTAGAGATTCATTAATGCAGAAACTTTTATTGGGAATTTTCAAGACTTCTAATTCCTTTTTTTATGTTTTGTTTATACAATGTTGTGTTTTCATAGAAACCCACTTTATACAGACTGACTGAAAGTGACATTTCTCAGTATTTCAAGCTAAGCCAAACTTTAGCCTTTTCTCTGGAAAGATTAGATCACACATTCACAAACGCCATCAAAATAAAGGCAGACAGAATACCAGTGGGAATGTCAGAAGTCAGTTAAAAGGGGTTAAAATATTTACTCACAAACCAAGGAGAGAGAGAAAAACTAATTAAGAGCAAGATAGGAACAGTTAGAGATATTTCCTCAAAAAATGTAATTCTAACAGGAAATCTGTTTCCAATACAATGTCCTTACAGGCCCACCCAACAGATTTACTGCAACAGAAAAGGACTGTAAAAGGGAGACTGTTGCATGATATTATACAGAGATAAGCAAGTCAGAGATAAACTAGTCAAGCAGGTAGCTATGTGTGAGTGGGTGAGTGAGGGCTACGGGCTCAGGGTGATACTTGCTTTTTATCTCAGCCACTATGTTGAAAGAGTTGGCGTCTGGCAGAGTGTAGGCTCCCGTTCTGAGTCTCACCACAATCTTCTGCCCCCTCTGTGCAAACACCACATCAGCTCAGCATCCTGCACAGTCATATGGGCTGATGTGCTTCACTCCATCCTGGTATTCCCGTCAACCGGCATGGAGACTGCAGAGGAAAAGACAAAGACAGAGAAATACTACTGTTGACTAAACACTCGCTATTTTGACAGAAAAGAGGAGGATGGTTTACCAGTCTTGTAGGCACTTTAATAGCACTTAAATGAATATTTCATAATTTTCTCTCAAAGATCTTGCCAATAGCTTTGTCGGCTTTTTGCTTCAGTTCCACAAAAGACTGAGCCACTAACACTTCTGCCTTGATACCTGCAGAGATAACAGGAGACAGTGAGGGGTAAAAAAAAAAGAAAAAGGAAGATGAATGGCAGATGGCAGATGTTAATTTGACTTTATTACATTAATGGTTAAGTGGTGTCCTGCACGGCTACCTAGTCCCAGTATAGCCAGACTTTTGACCCTGAGCGCAATCATTGCTGCCCTCTCATTCCCTCTCACCACAGTAGGGATTTTGACAGGCTCTGGAGAAGATACCGAGGGGACACAAAAACAAAACTTACGTCTTACATTCAGCAGAAGAGAAGACCCTGCTTTTAGAGATTCTTTAATATGAGCAAACTGAAATGCGTCTTCGCTGCAGACTCCTAATATTCTGCATCCAGCGAGACAGATAACAAGACATTCTCACCAGTATGGACATCAAAAGATTTAAAAGGAGTTAATACAGTGTATCATCCGGTCTAGAAAAACTCTGGCCTTGTACAAATGCTTTTACCAAGCACTGTCAAAAAGATGGAGAAGGAATATAAACACAATGTTTTACATTGTATAAATCAGTGGTGGGTTAAACTATGCATACTGACTTGGTCCACATTCAAAATGAATCGATGATAAAAGGCTGGAATTGGAATATATTTTAGTGTATCTCAGAGAGAGGCACAGTGCGTAAGAGCTGGGATGGAATGATTTTAAATCCAGTATCCAACATAGTCTGTAAATTACAGGATAGGAATTTTGCCTTTATTTTTAGCCACTTGATTTCTGCTGTGGTAGAAGAAGTATTCAGGTCTTTACCTCAAGTAAAATTACTAATACCAAACTGCGAAAATACTCTATTACAAGTAAAGGTACATTGATCAGAAATTTCCGTAAGGAAAAGTATCCAAGTATGATGAGCAAATTGTACTTGATGTGCCAAAAGTAAAAATAATCATGCAGAAAAATGGTCAGTGTCGATGTTCTATCATTATAGATGATGTTCTTGGATCAATATAGCTGCACCATTACTGTGTATGTTGCACCCTAATACATCGAAAGATGAGATAATAAATACTGTACCAGTAGCTGAACCAATTAACTATTGTTTTTTGTCCGCTTTTTATTTTTAAACTTTGAGCTTTTTTGTTTAAATGTCCAATAGCACATTCAATTCCAATATGTATGTGCCTTTCCCTCCCTATCCTTCTCCATCCATCATCCTCTGCAGTCATTGTTTACTTTAGAGTTTTTGGGATTTCGGCACCTACATTTGTAAAAGAGTATTACTTGTGGTGAGTGGGAAATGTCTTTTTCTACATCTGAGTGCTTTTACCCGTAGCTGACCTTTCAGTGTAGGGACATTTAACAAAAAGTGTCATAACTAGTAGTTACTTACAAACCTTGTGTCCAGTTAGAGCTCTCATCTGGCGACACAATGAATATCTGTAAGATGATTAAAGGAGTTGCTTAACAATGTGGCTTCTGATACAATCTTTTGGTTTTGCCTTTTTTCACATAGTGAACCAACAATAACAACAACAAAACACAAGTTTATAACTTAGAGGTACCAAAATACTGTGTGGATACATATAATTATTGCTTGAGTGGCCAGATTTTGTGTTTGTCAGAGATGGATAGATACAGTGGAAAGGGGAAATGGAAGGATGCTTTTTCAATAAAGGGACACGGAGACTGTTGATTATTAGCAGATATAATATAGAGTGAATACATTAGTTTTACTGTGCCATGTGTGCACAGGAGCAAAGATGGATTGTATGATTTCTTATTCAGACGAATCCCCCGAGCCAGAAGAATGACAAACAACCAGTTTCAGCATTGCATCCAAGCCACATCTTTTATTCAGTAGTGAACCTCATTAGATACACCATTTCATCAAAACAGTTCTCTGTGGGCTGTCTCTGGCACTTACATCATATTGGTAAGTTGATTTTTGGTTGGTCTTCACCACTGTGTAGGTGACAAAAAGTAAGTCAAGGCAGTCAGTTCTTATTCAACTTTGATGAAAATGAAAATGAAAGCTGCAAAATATTTACAAGGACCTTATTGTACTTATTTAAACATTTATTAAAGCCAGTCATATGCAAAAAGCATTAAAAAAGCTCGGTAAGGGATGACATGTAAAACGGATTGAGCTTGTCAAACACATAAATATAAAAACATGAAAAAAACTCAGCAGCAGGCACAAAGAGGCTTCGACCATGAGTACAACTGTACAATCCCAATTTATCACTGACCTATTAACCTGGACTATTGTCTAAGCAAGTATAAATTAATACATATAAATTTTTGTATCATCAAAATACTATATAAACATAAAGAGATCCTTGAAAAGAAAGGTTTTAGTGTATCATCATCTGCTGGATTGCCAGCAAGTCAAGTGTTGACCCTTTGTCTTAACCCTCTAATGGTCTGGTTGATGTCAGAAATTTCTGTTGTCAGTACCAACAGATGTCAGTACCAATGCTAGAGTTTTTCCTAGACCACACTGGCACAGTCTAGCCCATAACTATTATAGATGTGGTTATGTACAGATCAAATGTCAAAGCATGACACTAATACTGCAAATGAATGTAGACAATGATCTGCAAGGCACTTGGGATTTAACTGCCCAACAAATATCATGTTATCAACAGTAAGTCACAGTGGGTTAGAGATCAGATCGTCCCATTTATTCCAGCCATAGTGAATAGGTAGTTTGCATTCAGAATTTTAAAAAATAATTATCGTTCTATTATGGCTGAGGCAGTTATATCATGAAAAAACTATTAAGTAGCCTTGACTAAAGCAGTAATGATAAATGTAATATCACACACAAAAGTAATCAAACTTAATAGACAAAAAAACTGCTGCAATGGATAGGGGCGGTGACCTTTAACACAGGAAAATCTAGCAATAGCCATTAGTAAATGCCTATACCAATTCAACATTTGTTATGCAACATCAAACTCAAAGTCAAAAAATGCAGAGTAAGAGAAATAAACAATCTGAAATCAATGTAATTTTGATGAGAAAGTTTGCATAAATGGCAGATCTATTTATAGTATCACCACTTAACCCCATTTCTCCATATGTATCAACCACTGCTCTCAGTCACATTGTTAACCAAAGTAGGTCTAAAAATTTTTTTCACTTTTTCTTTACAATTCTAAGGGCACCAATAGTGTTTCAGGACAACTATTCCCCCATTATTAATGAGAGGCTGATGTTTTAGTATATACATATACACATATACACACAAATTATATATATATATATATATATATATATATATATATATATATATATATATATATATATATATATATATATATATATATATATATATATATATATATATATAGACATATATATACACACACACACATATACATACACACACACACACGTATACATACATACATACATACATATACATATATATTTTATTTTTTAATTTTTTACAGGGTGTACACAAGTAAAAATTACATGCTAACAAAAGAGAATAACACTGTTGTCATTGCTGTTAAATGTATCCCATTTGAAGCTCTAAAACTCTCCAGAAGATCCCACAATTCTTTGGTTGGCTGGTTGAGGTATAGACTGAGAATTAGGAAACATTTTTAAAACCTGACCTGCTCACCACTCAGACCAGCACTGCAAGTATTAAAGGGCTGGAGACTCCTTGTGGGTTATTATAGTTAAGAGGAAACAGAAATCTGTAAATGATTGCATTTTAACTCTTAAACCCTGCTGAATGAATAAACTTTGAAAAAGAAAAACACTAAATGCTGTCACTGTCCCTTTAGCTTCAAACCCACTATTACAGCTGAATACAGTTGACAGTAAGACAGGAATGTGCTTTGGCTTTTGTCACATACTGGTCACTTATACGGTTTGTGAATTATAGTCATTAGCCTTGGCTCTACCTTAGTGATCCTGTCCAACATGTTTGCTGCACCCAGACACCAAATAAAACAGTCCTGAAAATATTACTTATGTCGGACAGATGCAAGATTGAGGGGCTTTTAGTTGCCTATGGCTGCCACTACATGAATGCAATGAAATGACTGAAATCTCTTCTTTAAAAAAATGGCTTACAGAAAAATCTCTAAATATGCAAACATACCGTTCAAAAGCTACTGAAAAATAATTTTCCAAAAGACAAATAAGCACATTTATAACTGTTCAGTTCTACAAGTGTAAAATGTCTATGAGAAAATAACAAAAACATGTACCTGCAGTGTAACAAAATCTCTCATACAAATACTGGACAGCATATGAAAAAACATTGTCATTTCTAATGACAGGAGAACCTTCAATTCAGCAACGTGTACAGAAAATGAAATGTATCAATGCAAGATGTTAACAGACAAATACCAAAGAAAGGATAAAGGGTCTTAACATTTGCTGGTTCTTTGTAATATCAATCCCATATGTGGCACAATTTCCTTTAACAGCATTCAAAATACATTAAGTCTATTTATGTTTACTTCCTTGTGCTGTTCTGCTGAGCTGGAGCTGTTCAGTTCTGCTAAATGAGACTTTAGATTTGTCGGTGTAGAGAAGTAATCTGGGTTAAAAAGCACAATTTTATCAATACTTTAGAGTTAATTACTTCGTTTGACTAGAATGGTTGTTTTCTGTTGTGATACTAAAGAGAACATTCATTTCGTAAAATTTAGGATATGTATTCAATGTCCTTCCCTAGGATGGAATTACAGGAATGCATTTGCTCTCTTATGACCTCTTCTTTGCAAAAACGGAACATTATGTAGAGACAAGGATGAAAGAATGGCAGAAGAGGAACATAGGAGAAATGAAAGAAAAAATCTAAAGAACACTGAAGAGGAGCAGAGGTGCTTGACAGCAAACTTCAACCAGAGGAATCGTCTTCAGCTTTTTATAGATCCATTCTCAGCCCTGATTGGCAGGTGACAGATTCCATTTAAAGTCACTATCGGTAAGTTCAGGCATAAAACTCCTTAGTAGGTGCTTTGTGATAGGCTGTTGTGGAAAGTTTGGTGTCTCCAAGGTCATAGCTACCTTCATCCTTCTTCTTCATGCGGTAGGCAAGGAGGAGGAGGAGGAGAACAGCACAGATGAATCCAACCACTCCACATGCTATCACAGCTGGAGAAGACATGAGAGAATTTTTTTGACAGTCTTCCAAACTCTTTCTAAAAGTTTGAAAATATTCTGACCTAGACTGACTAACACCATCGAAAATATTTAAAAGGACTATTAACTTCAAGATATATAATTTTAGCAGACTAAAAAGGAATTCAAAAGGAATTCATCATCGTCAGTCTAAATCCTGATTTTATAAAAGGGCTCATGGAAACCCATGCTCACCTGCAAGAACTTCTGTCCTCTCCCATAAGTTCTCCGAGGTCACCTCTTCAGGAGACTCCACCTCATATGTTCTCCCCCGATCTTTAGCCTCCTCTTCGATCAGAATGTTTTCTCCATCATCTTTGGATGTCAAGATATCTCCCTCATCTTGACTGTCGTCCTCATCCATATCTTCTGTTACACTGATGTCTGTACTAAATTCAGTGACAGTGTTTTCAGGGGTAGGCACGCTGGTGGAGCTGGGGCTGGTACTCTCAGTGAACAAGCCAGTTATTGTGCCAGTACCTAGCACCTAGAAGAATATATGCACTGGTTAAATACATGATGCAATGGATAACAAAGTAGTGTTGAAAAGACTTGATGTTTTAAATACTTTGTAGTGGGCACCATTAAGACCATGAAATGGATGTATGAAATACAATTATAAAGCTCTTAGTTTTATAGTTACTGTTACGCCTTGTAGAACTAATAACTTTATATCAACTCTCAAGATCATTAGTCATAATTTCTATAATGGTCTATTCTTGCAATGTCTGTAAATCATTAACTACAAACATTTATCAATGTCCCCAAAAAACATTGAGCCATAAACATTTTTTAAGTTTGAGATAAAGCTTTGAATGAAAGGAAAAGTAATTATCTACCTCCTTATCCCTGTTGTCTCCGTCAGGGAATTTGAATGGTGTTGTCTTCACTGTGGTTATTTGATCCTGGCTGTCTGCTGCTGTGGTTGGTGGGTCGTGAGGAGAGTCTGCTGTTGGCTGGGGCTGAACTGGAACCATTGTTTCGGAGAATGTGGTCTCAGAGAAGTTGAGGAACCTCTCGAGTAACTTCTCTGCCTCTGAGATGTCGGTGAAATCTGACATAGAGGAATACTTTAAAGTCATTTTCTTTTCAACTTCATACCATACCAGATTTTGGAGTGAGAGCTTTTTGGAATTTATATTTTCCTATTTGCATATGCAGTGAGAAAACCTAATTTTGGCCTAATCATGTTCAAAATGTACTCTGGGGATATTTTACATGCAGGAGGAATGCAATCTGTGAGTTTTATAACTTACAGGAAAGTACCTAACCACATCATACCACATTTAAGCCTTATTTTGGGATCCCACTGAATGTTCTGAATGAACTAAATGTTCTAACATGTTCTTCACTGTGGGTGTAAAGGTGAGTCATTCATAATAAAGGCAGTAAGTATCTGACATCTGTAGGCGTCCAATAAAATCTCACCTGGGTAACTTCACATCACCTCAGGACAAACATCTGGCACACAGTGATTGCTTCTGTGTCTGAATTTACAAGTACTTGTGTTGAAAACACGTGTTGCTCATTTGTCTGACGTGTAATTGAGTGGATAGATATATTAAGAAACACACCGTGAGATAAGGAAAACTTCTGGGCTACTTGTAGGGAAATTGGAATTTGAAACACGTCACTGGAGGGTTGGAGAGGTCATAATCAGAATTATGAAGTTCCTGAAAGTACAATTTCTACAAATTTGCTATGATGATGGCTAAAAGAGAACCTGGAATGGTTAGGATATGATGTGAAAAATAAAAATGAAAAGTCCTCAAGACTAAGTTTAATTGTGTTCATTTTACTTTTAAAAGTACTTTGAGAACCCTCCATTTATGTATTTTCTAAAACTACTAAAACAAAGAATCTAAAATTGTTGGATTCAGAAAAAAGAAACAATGACAAAACAAGGAAAGTTCAAGAAACCATAGTCCCCTTACCGTAGTCTCCAGATCCTGAGCCTGAGTTGTCATCTTCACCATCTTCATCATCTATAGGCAGTTCACCTGATGATCGGCCCTCTATGTACAGGTCATCCGCAGTGGAAACTGGTGACTGAGAGGAGACCAAAAGCTGGGAGAAAGAAAAGTTAAGACATTTTTATTACTCACATGATGCAAGGACTAAACAAATACAAACACAAAAACCAAAGACAAAAAAGGAAAGGGAGAGACATAGATACATAAATCTGCTTCATTCACACTTAAAATTCACATGCTAAAATTCCTTCAAGTAATTGAAAACGTGAACATCTCTAAAGTTTTGGAGTAAGACAAAAACCTCTCACAACCTGTGCTACCAAATATGTCACTGGTGTCAGCATGTACAATTGACAGAGGCTGGTTTCTTGATCATTTCATTTGCTGTGGCAGTAATATGTGAAGCTTCACAGAGCAAGACAGCAGAGACTGAAGTGTTCAAGAGGGGGAGGGAGAGATAGAGCAGCTTCAAAAGACAACACATGGAACAGACAAGTGGACACACACAGACACACAAAAAAAAGTTTCATATATTTCATATATTCCCTACAAACTCCACAAAGGAATGGAGTGTGATGAAAATCAGAACCCTATTGGTCTCTTCATTCATGCTTAAATGTACTAAAATTATTAAGTTATTCATTAGCCATTCAAAGGCCATGATAACTTCAGAAAGAAGATATTATAACAAACAGCTCAGGTAGACTAGGAAAACACCTGAATCAACGAAAATAACCTGATAATGAGTCTGGGAAAAAAAGAGGAATGGCTCAGCAGATGTTGGTAGTAAGAAACAGAGCCAGACACACACAAACACACACACATACACAGGCGTGGATGAATATGGCCCATTGAGACCTGAAGTATGTCTGGTATGTATACTATTCCTCCACTAACACAGGTGCTGAGAGAGGGAGAAAGGAGGGAGACTGGAGAAAGGAAATAGAAGGGGAGAAACAGGGACAAAACTCTGTGTTTCTTGTATAACAGGTGCTAAGGACAGAGGGGAAAATGTGTAAGGAGGTGCACTGTTCTGTCTTTATAATTGTAAATATTCATACTTGAGGGATGTAATGTTGAATAAATTCTTAAAACATGATTATTCTCATCCCAATACTAGTCTTTCAATAGGCAGTATACCTTTGCTCATCTGTAGGCAAATTTGTAATTATAAAGGCAACAAATAAAACCCAACAAGTCATACAGATGGTAACTGATTTCACTAGTGGATTTATTGTCTCTCTGCACATCATGTCTAATACTGCAAGAAACCGAATCAAGGTACAATATGCCAAGAATCCATTGTTTTACAGATGTGAAATATGTGTATGTATTCTGTACCTGCAGACCAAACACTTAATCTAATAATGCTGTGTCATTCTGCAACACATATCAGCAATTTACAAGTATACCTCTTTTTAGTCGCATTAAAATATATCAAGATCAGGACAAACTTTTTTTAGCTCAGTTTCCATCAAGAGCCTGTGTTATCTGACATCTGTTAAGCTAACTGAGACGTAATAACCAACAGATGACTAGAAATGTGGAGTGAAACACATTATGTGATAAACCAGATGTTCATACTGTGGTGGAAGAAGCCAAAAAGAAAATCATCAACATCAATTATCAAAAGGACAGTAGACAATAAAGTCTCATAATACCAAGACTGACTGAAATAGCAGACAGGGTTCTCACATTCTTGCCATCTTCAGCCAGAGATTACAAAAGCAGATGCTTTGCTTGTCAAAACGAATCACAAAGAGACACACACATACACAAAACCCATACTGCTGCAGACGTGTTCATGTAATGTGCAATGAAACACAATGGCAAACTAAAATCACTATCGCTCTCGCTGTCCATCTGCCTGCAACTAAGAAGCTATGCATTAGGGTTTACTGGAAGACTTCCCTCACTGACACAGAGGTTACACACATCTGGAAAACATATATGTAGATAGAGCATCCACACAGACCATATATAACCATTCACTATCCCAGTGCTTTGTCATAGAAGACAGCTTTCTAGACACAGCTAGGTCACAGTGGTAAAACACTACAGACATGCATCAGGGAGTGTGTGTTATTGTGTTGGGAGAGTGCATTAGTAAATCTTGTAACCAACAAATCCATATAGTTTGTGCCTGTTGGGCTAACATTTATTAAAGTAAAATATTTCCCCAATGAGCCGAAAGTCAGTGAGAGAATAGTCAGGCAGAGTGAGGTTGTATAAGAGCGAAAAGCACACGGAAGGCCTGTCATCACCATCTAGATAGCAGCAGCGTCACAAACGGCTGTGTTCAAGGGGGTGTACGTTTGATGAAGGCTACGAGTCATAAAATGATTGGCCCCTTAACATTAACATTTAGTCTTCTGACAGCAATTACAGTCTGTAAATGCTTCACAAAGCCAAAATTTTTTGACAAAAACGGTGCCAATTTGAGGCAAATAGATATTTAACATTGTTTTTACAAGTCTGTAGGTCTGGACAATGTTCAGTAGGATTTTACAAAAAAATTGGAATATGTAGAAATTCTTGTATACCCAAAGTGTGATACTAAAAGAAAAGAAAATACCACCATCTATTTTTGTCTTACACATACAGGATAATATAATGCCCTAAACTGAGATATGTATCACAATAATTTGAATCTGATGACCCTACACTAAAGATCCTTGTTCCCAACAATTGGCAAAAGATAAGATTTCAATCAGTTAAGAGGCTTAAAATGTTAAAAGCTCTGTGAGGCAGTAAAGAACTGTGTCAGAGAGACAGACAGTCCTCTAACAACCAATATATGGTAAAACTTGACTGGTATTTCCCACTATAAAAAAATAATCTAGTTAGCTCTTGTTTACAATTCTTTTTAGGTCAGGTTGTGCATATTCAACAATGGTTTAAAAATCCCTCAAGAACATGCAAAGTTTGAGAGAAAGACACACAACCAAATACAATCCAATGTCTACAATCTTCCCTTTATATAGAGAGCATTGTTGCCACTCATATGCTGTAACTAATGTGCTGCTACTGACAAACAGAGCAGATGAAACTTCAGGTTGACCACAGCAAGTGATGTCAACCTACTATTTGACATTCATGGATTATCATAAGCATTATAATTTTAAAAAAATATATATAATTTGGTCTTCCTATCATATGTGTGCTTTGTTGGTGTGTTTCAGAAGCAAAAGGAAGATAATCATTAATAATAATGAGAACAAGTAGTAGTTACGCTCTTCCTCTTACCTATTCTGATTGGATGGAAAACTACGTGGGATACACGCAGTTTCATGCTTGTCTGGACTAGCTTAGCAGGACTCACTGTGAGTCATCCATCCAGAAAAATGACACAACTACTGTTCACAGACTGTCATGGGCAGAAAGCCTGTTTGAACATTCATCTTTCAGATGTGAGCAACATCGCTGACTGACTACTGACTAATTCTACAGCCACCTCTGCTGCACTCAGAGAAAGAAACGGTTTGAATATACAATGTAACCGTCACACCCAGTAATTTAGGACTGGAGTCTGTATATTAGAAGCATGAAGTTAAAAGAGGAATCAAAACATATGTGGATCAGAGTAGGGACCACATTACGTAATGATACAATTAAAAGTCAAGGAATAAAAAAGGCTAATTTTCTTCTTGATCCCATTTGTTTATAAAGTACCATATTCAACTTTATTTATTACAGTATTTAGCCAATGTGTGGTTCCTTTTCAGATCCTGCTACAAATACCCAGCAGGAAAATCTCAGGTTTCAGTCCTCTCCCTTTCACAATATACAGACAATAAATCATAAATATCATACATCTACAGAGTTCCCTGGCTCTCATTCGGGACTTTTTATAGTCAATAAATCATCCAACCAGGATATTTTCACACTTGAAACAATGTACAGAGCTCTGCTTTAGCCTGTCATTTCCAGGTGTTTTCCAGCTTTATAACAGGCACAGAGAGAGAGAGACACACACACACAGACAGACAGACGGACAGACAGACAGACTGCAAGAGGCACGAAGATAATCTTTTTTTTTTTTTTATCCTGGTTAAATGTCATTCTCCATCTACTCTCCTGTCAGACTTTCGCTTTGAAACTAATGACATTTTAAAACCTTGTCTGGGTGAGAAATTCACGTCAGGTCTGGAGGTTTGGGTTTAAATGTCAAAGTTTTGAGCCGGAGGCTCAACAGACTTTGGCCCTGTATGAACTTGACACCGACTGGACGCCTGAACTTGGTCTGAATACAAAGTCTACGGCTGAATGTGAGCAAACCCCGGATCAGTTCGCCAAATAACATCTCTCTTGTGTAAACACTGTTGGTTCCTGGAGGATAACATTTGCTTTAGCTTAAAAACAGCTAGGCTTGTTTTTTTTTTATTGATCATTTCTAGCGCAGATTTTCACATTAAACGTCCAGGTGGACTGATCACAGCTAATGTGTTGATACATCAAGAATAATGAACAGGACGATATAGCGTTGTTCATATACACATATATGGAATTTTTTTAAGCAAAATTCCCATTGATTTAATAGGAAACAAACATCTGACCAGAATCGCACGTTAGGGAGGTTCGCTTCTCTTAAACGTCTTTTTAACGGCTAACGTGCGTAAACTCGGGATAATATATTGACATAAATTCTACGTTATCCAGTCAAATAACACTCAGGGTTATGATTAACGTCAACTGGTAGATATTTTAGAGTAAACCGACAAATAAAAGTCACTCACTTTTTCACTGATAAACCCGGTCGCCAGTCCGACGAGGAACAACAACCCCAGACTCTTCATCTTAACTTCCAAAAAAGAAACGGCGGTTGTGAGGGGATAACTGTATTTGGCGCAGTGGAAATAAACAGCCCTAAATCGTAATAAATAAAACTGGAAGGAGAAGTATTTCGTAGCAGTCGGTTTTGGGGCCGAAGCGCTCGTCCCGTTCCCACTGATGTTTCTTCGGCTCTTCGGTTAAATCTCGGCCCCCGGACGCGCTGCGATGTGGACTCGGATCCTGCGGAGACGTTGTTTGGTCGAGCCAGTGCAGCGTGGCTCCGCGGTGACGTCAGCGCGACGTGACGCTGGCCGACGCGGGCGCCGGGCCGAGGGGGCGTTTCCCCGCGTCGACACGCACTGAACGCACCACTGTCCCGCAGCGGACCGTCCGGACGCGAGTCACGTTCTCTGATTTGTTATTTATGCGTATTGCTTTGTAGCCGTGGATGTAACGAGGTATATTTACCCGCGCGTGTTTTTGAGGTACTTGTAATTTTACGCGAGTATCTCCGTTTTATGCTACGTACCCCGCTACCTTTATCTGACAGCTGTCATTAGAGGTTACTCTTCAGATTACAGTTTTACTAAAACACATTTTAGATGGTTATAAAAAAACAAAAACATTGTTCAAGGTTAACAAGAAGTACGTTCCCAACCTTATAGTCTTGTTATTTCTGTGAGATGTTAGCAGTTCCACCAGAGAGATATTTTTCCCCTGAATTTCTCACATTGTTTAATTTAATTGTTTGAGGCACTAAGAGATGAAAACCGAAAAAAATATGATTACAAATTAATCAGAAGTTTGCTTTTCTTCTTTCTTCTTTCATAAGTCATTACATGATGCATCCGATTTATCCTGTCCAATGTAGAGGAACCCAACCCCTAGGTTGGAAAACACTGGACTAAACAAGCTGACTGTGTTTGAAACTAGTGCCACCTGGAGTAGCTACACATCGATCCATCAAAATTAATAATATCAGTCATTTTTTTTGAACAACCAGTACTTTTAATTTCAAAACTTTGGCTACATTTAGCTTACAATACTTACATGCTTCTACTTAAGTGTGATTTTAAAAGTAGGACTTTTACTCATGATGGAGTATTTTTAAGCTGTGGTGCTGGTACTGTTACTTAAGTAAAGGATCTAAGTACTTCTTCCACTATTACATTTATTTCTTTGTTGATATCTAACTCAGTAAACTCCCCTAAAATAAAGAGTAGGTGAACTCAAGCCTTTCCCCTTGTCTATACCCCTTACAAGCAGATATTTACCTGAAAAATATTGTACAATGGTAAGTATCAATTGTTTAGCATGACCATAATTAAAGGACATAGAGTAGCATGCCGTGAACTTGTGTAGGATGTATGAAAATATATCAGTAAGCATTACTATGAAAATAGTGGTGGTGATTCTCATTTTGGAGGATTTAAACATACTGGATACGTCTATGTTGGAGAAGCCATTACAAACCAAGCCACATTATACAGTAACTTCTCTAAAAAAGATTACATAGTTCCTAAAAAAAAAGTTTGAAGGAAGTATTAAATCTTGATACATAATGTTTTAAGCACTGGCTGCTTGTTTTATATTTAAGTGCAGTGTTAAATAACTCAAAAGTGGACTAAATCAAAGGTTCAGGCACTGTTTTATTACATGTTAATCTAGAAACACATACAAATCAAGGAACATTCTAGTATCTCATAATGGTTTCATAGTACTTGTTTTACATCTAAGACAAATGACTGATCAGTGTGTGTGTAGAGAAGATTCAGCCAATCAACTGTATTTTAAATCTTAGACATGACTCCCTCTAGCGCAGAAGAATGGTTATGACAACACACACATCACAAACGCATTCAAGTCACACCGTACAGAATAAACTGATAACTTAAAAAAAAGGAACTCTTTGAAACTACACTTTCTTTCATATTAGTTAGGTTGTTATGAGTTTAATTTCCAGTGCTGCCTAAACCAGTGATGACAGAGCAATACTCACCCACCTATGCACCCACAAACTCAGGATCCACAGATATGATTAGATGTGAAGACATCTAATCAAGCATCTGAAATAACCCCAAAATAGAACGAGGGATATAATGATCGGGACGCAGAGACACACATAGTGTAACACAGTGGATGTAGTCTCGGTCCATGCTGTAGGCAAGGAAGAGTAAAACAATGAGGTGTACTGGAAAAAAAAAAAAAAGGATTTCCGACATTCACAGAGAATTTAGGAGGTCTTGGGTAAAAAAAACAAAATAATGGTCTTTAAAGCTTCAGATTCTGTATGAGGTCTCTGGCATTTTACAGTGTGGAGGTAGAGCTTCATCTGATTCCCGCTTTCATATCTGATGCTTTCAGATTTCTCTTCCAAACTGGTGGGACCTGCGTCACAAACAGGAGAAATGACACTCATGACTTGATATTTAGCCTTTAATTCACCAGGCATTGCGAAAACAAAAGTAGAGAGAGACCACATGAGGTGCCATATTCTACATATTGTGTGTGCGCGTATTACTAGTGGTGGTATCGAAGGCTCCAGATGACGTCCCAGAAATGACAGCAGACGTCTCCATATCAGCCCGCTGCCCAGGAACATGAAGCCTGTTACCAGCCAGAAAACACGAGGGTCCTGGTAAAAAACAGCAACAGACAAACACAAAAAACCACTTATGTATAAATGTACAAGAAGATATTGTGTGCATATAAAGACACATTGACTAGTATGAATGGATAAGAATAAGTCAAATACATGCAGAGAAACATACTCGCATACAAACTTAAATCTTTTTAACAGCTAAATCTTTTTTCTGTAAAATGCCAAATATTATGATGAATACCCACTAGATTTTATCTGAATCCTAAACTCTGTCTTTAAAATGCTAATTTTGATCACCAACAAAGGCTTATAGCAATATAAAATGAAGACAAGCAAGAAAAACCTCATATTTGAGAGGTTGTACACAGAACAGAAACTCTACATGTGATATAATTCTCCAGCAGGAAGCTGCCCCACCTCTTCAAAGCATGACGTCAAATTCATACCAAAGGCCACCCCAATCAGACCAAATAAGGAAAGGGAGAATGAACCCATGGTCAGCTGCAGGTTCAGACGCATCATCACGTTCCGATGGCTATAGTCAAAAAGAGAAACACATGTCATTGTTTCAAGAGGAATTAAAACGGGTTCTTTATGGGTCAGCTTAATTGTTCTCTCTGAATCCCATTTTAGAGTCAGAGCGAGACTACCCATACTGTAAGTTCTAATATCATCATGGCAGACCCTATGTGGGTTTGCATGTGTGTGTACCTGTCCAGATTGATAAAGATGACGCTCTCGGAGTCGTCTATCAGCCCTTTCAGCTCTCTAGCCTTGTTCCCGAGCTCCTCAGCCTGCATGGAGCAGTGACTTTATGAATGCTGAGCCACAATAAAGACACCTACTCACTTGCTGTACATGTAGATAACATTTACAGTACAGTATCATTTTCAGTTTTTTCAAATGTTATATGTAGTTATAGTCTTTCATTGTTGAACATGTGCTAGTTAGCAGGAGTTTATACTAACAGTAATTATTTCATTTTAATGAGGAAAAGTGATATATTTTAATATTTGGCTGTTTGTTTAAGGTTGATCTTTGGGGGGTTTTATTATATGCAGTACCTGCATATAGTAATTCTCCAGTAACAGTTCCATCTCTTCAGCATGGTCGATGCCTAAACTGCTCTCCTCACTGTAAAGCAGACAGACAATTATTCATACATATACAGTATATAATAATAGACTTTCTTTTAGAGAAGCACTGGTAGTTTTTAAAACCTTCAGCAGTCAGTGAGACTATTTCCATATTGGAATTTCTCTATATATATTTGAAAAGAAAAAAAAGACTCAACTGATGAATACATGAAGAGAAGTTTAATTCACAAATATCACCCCAGGTCTGGCTTTCGGAAATCGGCAGAAATTAAATACAACATGACGAATGTAAAAGTTAGACCCTGCTCTATTAGAAGACCCGAGGCAGTTCACGAGATATTAACACAGCTGCCACCGGCAGAAATAAAGCGTCGACTGTTCGCCGTGATGTTAGACGCCAAGAAAACCTATCGCAAAAGCAAAACACACGGGGAAACTCAAACGACCCAAGGCGACGTTCACGAAGGCAGAGGACAGAATATCCAGTAAATGATGTTGCAAAGTCAAGAGTGTTGCACCAGGATGTTTCCCCCGAAAATATGTGATTAAAAAAAAATTAACGTAATTCAACTTCAAAATCATTCACACCCGACTCAATTACACATTTGAACCACTCCTGGAAATATTTTAATTTTAAAAGAATAGATGTGAAAAGTTGTCTTAAAACACTCATTGATCACGCGCTACATCGCGAGCGCGGGAACTCGGTTTCCTCGTGTTACTTCCTATATTCATCTGACCGCGTGGCCTAATGGATAAGGCGTCTGACTTCGGATCAGAAGATTGAGGGTTCGAGTCCCTTCGTGGTCGTGTTTTCTATTCCCTCCTGGGTGCGTATGTAGTTTTCCATGGTACGTACATGCCCCTATTTTACCTTTGGTTTTCTGTTTGGGCTCCTGAAGACTTTCCTAGTATAATCAGAATTGATTATAAACATTATTTTGAAATCATTAAATGTATCAGAACATGTACATATCTGTGGTTTTTCTGCATTGCTGTTTTCGTAAACAAAGAGGAAAATGTGCTTTTTCATGCATAGCCCATATAACATCTGTATGTGAAATATTTCCTTATTTGGTGTAATATCAATGCTCTATGATCACTCTATTATTCACATTCTCTCACCTGCATCAAATATTCAAGTCCAGTTTGGGACAAAGGTAAGAGTTACCACTTGCACACTTCTTGACATATTAGGTTTCAATAAGGTATAAAAAAAGCCAAAAATTATTTCAATTAAACCAGAAAAAAAAGATCAATTTGTGATTATGATTAATGATGATTTTTACACATACAACAACGAAAAAACTGTAAATCAAACTTATCTCTAACTCAAACCAGTCGCCTTCTGGGCTTTACAAACTCAGCCTATCTTTTACCTAATACCAACCAGTTGTCTCTGCGATCTTTACAGCCTTACATGACATAACCCCTACCCAACAAGGACAACGAGAGAGAAAAACATTATTAGAAGGGGAGGGGACACACAATCCAAAGGGGAAACAGACTCTGACACCGTAGGGGATAACCCTTACCCTTTCTTATCTTTCACTGCAGCCACCACATGGCCTTTAAAATGACCGTTTAATAGAATTGCTGTTACTATCAATTTAAGTGTATGTGAGTGCATGTGTAACATACAAAACTCTTGGGTCTGTCCACTTGGTCAGACACAGTTCTTCAATGATCTCGTCCTCATCCAGTATCTTCAGCAAGGAGTCCTTGAAAACTTTTATGTCCGTTTCCAACTCTGATAAACTGTCAGAGGTACAAGAGAGACAGACAAAATATGTAAATTTTGGGTCTAACACTGCCAGGGTGGTAAAAATAGTATGCATGTTATTGAAATAGTAAACATTATTTAAGTTTAACTCTATCCAAAGATCCAAGTTTGAAAAAATGTAACCGTGACTTCAAAATTAAATTGTAGGGTATTTTTGAGAGAAGATTAAAATGGAATTGCTATGCTTAAAAATGTTATGCCTGAGGCAATAACTGACCCAGTTCCAGATCCATAATTTAGAAAAACTTTGCAATCCTATGCTTCACCTAATCAACTTTTGGTCAAAAGAACACTTATAAGCTATGTCAGTGTGTATGGCAGTGTATGTTACCTCTTGCTGCTCTGCAGCAGTATATGTAGCTTACTTCTATCAGCCGAAAGTATTTTAGGATCCACTAGGGATTCTAATACATCCAATATCACTGGTTCGACCTCATTCAGCCGGGTTTGTAGAGTGTTTACCTATTGACACAGATACATGAAGAAAAACAGATACACCTTCACCTTATCTCGAAAAAGAGCCTCATGCAGGTCCTAAGTTTAAAGAGAGACGTAGACACACAGCGCTTCCCTGGTCAGTCTCACCTTATGCTGCAGTATGGCCTCCAGTGCTCTGAACTCAAAGGGCAGAGAGTGTGTCTGTGAGGCCAGCTGAGGGGCTAGCTCCAGTACCAGCCAGCGTTCCAATCCCAGACCACGAAAATCCAACACCAAAAGGGACTGCGGGGTCACGATGGCTTTCAGAGACTGTAGAGAAACAAGGGAGAGTGTAGAAGCTACATTACATTACAATAGAAAGCCCTGAAGCATATACTCTCATACCTGATATTCAAAACTTCCACCAAATATATACATCTTCATTCAGATTCTCAAGCTATTTGTAAAGGATTGAATTGATTTGAAAGTTTATAGAGAGATGAGTGGAGGATAGGCATCCTATAAAAAAGTGATTCAAAGTTTTAAAGTACCTGAATTTCTTCAGCAACCCATTCATGGCTTTGGAGCAATAGGTTTATCTACATGACATTTCATATGTTAATGCAAAAGTCTGTGCATCTATGGTGGTGTATGAAGATCTGCATTTGGAGGACTACTGGCCCAATAGTTGATTCATACCTATAAATATTTGCAGTGAGAACCCTGAATAATGAAAAACTCTTGTTGTGTAAGTAATCACACTGATCTACTGCAACTGCTGCATTGTGTATTCAAATGTTCCATTTCCAGGCCTGTATCTTCCCAGTTAAGCAGTTTAACAAAGTAAAAGAATTTGTCTTTTTTTCCTAATATACCTCTTTATTTCAATTCTAAATGTGACCCATTTAACAGAGAAGATAATCATCTATGCAGGAGGATAATAAGACATAAGGGTCAGGTAAAAAAGGAAAGCTAGATAATAAGTTAACATTCCATACCTTTGCCTATTTATCATTCCGTATATAAATATATTTTTTACTTACATATATTATTTTATTATAAGTGATAAATGACTAAATTGCTACTTTCAATGAAATCATCCTATTGTTTTGTTATATCTGCAGGATGGCTGTGAGGCTGCTCTGTCTCTACCTGCTTCTGGCTCTGGTGTTTCCCAGCTGGGCCAAAGAACAAACATGTCTCCCTTCTGCCTCTAACTGCGAGGAGTGCATCTAGTCTGGTTTGGAGTGCACTTGGTGCTCTCCCCCTCACTCTAAAATTCACTGTAATAGCTTGGAAGGGCAGTTATGTGCCCAACCCTCAGGGCACAGTGCAAGGTATCGAGAATGACAGCAGGTAAGTGCACTAGCTTGAAGATCCACTGTGAAACCCTTGACCCTGGGACAGTCTGTCAGATAAAACATACCCGTCTTATCATATTATACATATATATAAGGTGAAGGAAACACAGAAATAATTTGATTCAATGACCTCTAAGATATTGATCTCCTTGCTGGTGAATGCTGAACTTCTGCAGCACGGATTCAGCAGATGCCAAGATTCTGTTCCTCCAGCCCCAGAAGCTGTCCCTCCGTTTAAGGCCGGGTTTGAGCCAGTCCTTCCCTTTAATTATCACCATGACTACGCACCAGCCTGGCTCCGAGCTGACTATGGACATCAGCAATGTGCCAGTGGGAATCAACATCACTTTCAGCAGTGTCACGACTGGAAGCCCCCTACTCATACAAGTCAGCAAAATTAAGACTGATATATTGTATTGCAACCCTCTTACATGGGAAGCAGGAATTGTTTGTCATTTGTACCTTTGAAAACAGAAATCATAAAACAGTGCAACCTCTGTTCTCTAGGTGAATGTGAAGGCTGCCCTGTGTCCCAGTGAGAGTAACAACTCAAACCAGAACAGAACCGGGCCCTGGTTCATTCACATCACACCTAGAGGCCTTTCACTGAGTGTGATGTTAGAAATAACTTTGGAATGTGAGTACAACTTCAGAATATATGGTCATGTGGTGTTTAATAATGCTCTATTATAACAGATCTGTTGTGTAAAAAAAAAAAATCCAACTAAATAAATAAATATAATATATCAATCTGACTTCACAAGAAACAGTGAGGAAAACAGCCCTGCCTGCAGTGGCCATGGAGCTCTGGTGTGTGGCCAGTGTGAGTGCTAACACTGCCAGTGGGATACCGATTCATTTTCTTCTCCAAACGAAGACTTGTGTTGCTCGGGCCAAAATGCCCCGCTGTGCAGCAGCAGGGGGCAGTGCATGGAGGGCTTCTGTGAATGCGAGAAGCGGGTCAACCCAAAAGAAGGTAATTGGGGACCGTTTTGCAAGTGCAGCAACTTTGACTATTCTTACCACAGCAACAGGTATGATATGTGATAATTTGAAATCTGATTTTTAAATATACTATAGTCTTCCCTTTACAATAGAACGGTAGAAAGGAAGGAAAGGTGGGAACTGGTTGCTTTTAAGGAAGAGTGTGAAGATGAAATGGGGAATTCAAGCTTCTTTAAGTTGACACTGAAGTTATGTGCACTTTTTTGTAATTTAAAAACATTAAATGAAGTCAAATCACAAAGTATCTCTAGCTGATTTTCTAGCAGATTTTAGCACTACAATGGCTAAAATGATTAATTTATTGCCCTCTTGACATGTGCTTACAACCAGAAAACAAAGACATAGAAAATCATTAAGATGCAGATGATTTGCCTCAACCAGGGGAAACTATTGCATTCTGTAAAACGATGCACCGTGATGACTCTTGCTTCCTCTATGGCATCTTTTCCCACAGGTCCTCTGGAGGACAGTCAACTGTGGTGCAAGCTAAAGCCTGTCCCTGTGTACTGTGGAAGTGACCAGCTGGCAGGTGAAGGCATGTCTGAATTTTTTTTCTTGTCTTAGGTGTAACTAATGCACCAAATCAACTCAGGCATTGAGTTTTAGTTCAAGATCTATTTAGCTTTAATGTTTTTTGTAATGAACCTTAAACATATTAATAGATGTGAGAAAAAAAAACAAATAATTTACAGCCTTTAAAATATTTAATGATACTATGCCTTCATAAACTCTGGGATTCACATATTTTTCCAATTTTCATGATTTTAGTGCACTATGCCATCCACCTGGTTGCATCCTGTCTCATTTACAAGCAGGCTGAATGCCTTTGGTTTAAAGTGGAGCTGTAATGAGCACAGCAGAAGGTGATTGATGTATAATGCAGAACAATTAGCATACTGGTGATGTAGATGTGGTTGAAAACAGAAAAGTCTTTCACAAAGTGCGGATATAAGATAAAAAGAGAGCATACCGCCATTCGTATGATGATGCAATTGTTTCTCGCAGTGAGGCTGGTACTGTGCTGAAACCGAAGGTCTCTGGCCTGAAGACTTAGCTCCTGGCAAAGCTCTGTTTTCTTCTTCTCTGTAAGAGAAAGAACAAATCAGTCCAATGAGAAGAGCAGAGGCAGAGTGAAATAATACAGACACCATCCTGTTTCATGTGTGTTTCGCTTCATATGGGACAGGACTTTACACCAGAAGCAGCGGTTATAACATATATATATATTTACCGGTTTCATTATTGCCTTTGTAAAACAGAAAAAAATTTAAAAAGAGCAACTCTCGACAACAAACATGACAGATTGAGGGAACTAACACAAGACATAAGGGGATGTCCACACCACAGGAAACAGTAGTAGTAAGCAACAGTGCTGTCTTCAACTGTGATAGCTATTTCTAGAAGGTCTGCATGTACCAAAAATGATTCCTACATTCTGGAGAAGGTGGTGAGATTACAACATAAAAGAGATAACCAATCAACAGTCTCAATGACAACCTTGATTTTTGTCATCAAACAACAATCAAGAGAAAGCAGGTATGTCAGTCAAAGATTAATATGAGCACTTACCAAATGATGTCACATTTCCCTCTTGGTCAAACTTCATCTGTGAAATTAAAAAACAAAAAACAAAACACTGAATATCCACATCTCATGATCAGAGTTATTAAACCTACCAGTTTTAGTGTATTCCAATACATAAAATGTACAACTGTAGATTGGTAGACGTTGACCTATGCAAACTCTGGATTAAATTCAGTCTGCATCACCTTGCCATTACATATATTTACTTTGATATACTACCAGTAACTACTGTTCAGTAACCACTGAATGTTTTTAGCCAACTGCCCATGGTACATCTCTTACCACTACAAAAGCTGGAGGCACACTGGAAAGAGGGACATCTGTCGCTCTATGGCGGATAAAGGAGACTGTTTGAAGAAAAGACCAAGTTTAACCACATGTGAAGGAAAATATTTTACAAATAAAGCTGGGAAAATGGAACTATACAGTCACTCAAAAGGTTTTGTTTCTTTGACCACAGCAATAAAGAGAATTATCTATCTATCAATCGATCGATCACTTTGGTAAAGCTACATCATATGTACATAATATAAAGTAATATAAAGTAATATAAAGTAAACAATGCAATGAAACTATGGGTAGAAACAGGTATGCAGACATCTTAATTATGAATTTACATGACCGATTCACAAAAGTTGACTTTAGGTCTATGCTATGACTATACTAGTTACTATACTATGACTGATTCTTCATGCTTTTATTATCCCTTTACATTAAATAAAAAAAAAAAAAAAAACACCTACCAATAGCCAGTCTCATCTACAGTTAAAATAAGCAGGCTAGAGCTGACGCAGTAGTGGATTTTTTTAGACCAACACTGATTTCAATCATTGAGAATTCAAAAAATCTCATATCTATCTATCTCAGGCATTTATATGTTTGCATTAATACATGCCATAAACAAATATGCTTAGTTATTAAAGAGTCATGGCTATGATATGTACTTAGCGGGACAATATATTTCTCAGTGCTCTCTGCTGGACAAACTATGCAATGAAGTCTCCTTTTCTAAATAAGCTCCAACATACCGGTATTCTGTACAGCTAAATCTTGTTACTTCTCCACAGACGACACATGCTGACGCCAATAAATCTGTGATAAACTAATACCAGTACACGACATGTATCAAAATATGTTAAGACTGTACAGTGTAAGATCAGCATATGTCTTCAAGATATGAAATCTGGTTAACGATCACCTGTCTGAACCACCTGTGAGCTTGAGATCACCTGTTGTCGGTGTGCTCCTAACTAACCCGACCATCTGTCGTGCTTACCGGGCCACGCTGCACCTCCTTGCAGCAGGTTCTCCTTTCTGGGCCGACACCTTGAACCGACGTCCCCGTAGCTCCCGACGCACGAAGCAAGTTTCCTACTCCCAAGGGGCGCAGAGTACTCTGGAGGGCAGAGCACTGCTCGGACCCGGCAGGGGACGAGGCTCTGGGTCCCACCGAGCCTCGGGGAGAAAGCGCTGACAGAAGTGAAGAGGCGCTTTGGGTAAAAGTTCCCACTAAATCGCAGATACATCCTGGTGCCGCTGACGCAGCCGGCCAGCATCACCCCGTGCGCTCTCATCTCCGCACCGCCACAGCGCGCAGCCTTAGGGGCGAACAGCCGCGGCGGCCCCGGGGAGCCACCGGCTCAGATGCTCGGGCGTGGGCACGGAGGAAAAGCCGTGGGCGTGTAAAAAATCCCGGAGTCATCTCACTGGTGGTGCCTCGGTCCCCTCCGGCTGCCTGCGAGCCGGGAGTCCAGACCCACGGGCACAACGGGAAAGAGAGGCCCGAGCATGACGGTGAGGGTAAGAGCGGGTCCCGGTTCGCGGAGCCTCCGGCGGTCCTGGCCGTGCGCTGCCGCCTTCACGGCCGCTTTCCAACTTTCTCCGCGGTGTTTCCAGGAGGGCTGCGCGGCTCTCTCTTGTTATGCTAACGGCGGTAGGTGACAGCAGCGGGGACAGCTTGTGCTTTTAGCAATCGTCCATTTAACATCCGTGATGACGGAAAACGAAGACGCGGCCAACGCGAGCCAGTCGGCCGCCGCTAACTACGAACTATCTCCATTCAACGCGTAAGCCTGGTTTGTTTTTATCGCGTAAAACGGAGTCGTCCGGGTTAGCACGACGGACGCTACTGACAGCGCTGTGCCGGACCACAATGCACCGCGGTGGCCGGGACCGACGGCCGAAGATCGTCTATGAGGGGGTGAACCACTCCGACGCCGACTTTTGACGTTTTATACGGAGCGCGTTGTCCACGTAGCGCGGCGTCGTGCAAAGCATCATCTCCGGTGGCGTCAGGGTCGTTGGCGAACCCGCTCGGTCCGCATTAACTCATGCACCATCAGAATCACGATTTGAAGGGATTTTATCTTTGCTAAAGCATTGACACGATCAGCTGACCGGTTCTTTATGTGTGAGCGAAGGTGGGGAACGTCTTTAACGCCTCACAGACCAAGGAGCGGCGTTAGTCTGTATGAATTACAAATACTAAACAGCCCAACACCAGAAACTTAGGAATCCTCAAGCAAAGAGTGACACCTGCCTAAGATTTTCTTGGCGAAAATTGGCTTCCATACACCGAGGCCAAAAATAAAGTCTAACCTTTTTATTATTATTTAAATTTTCACTTAAATAGAGCGATTGGTTTAAGGAAAATCCTATTGAAATCAACTGCTGCTTCTAAAATTCGGCACAACCGACTCAACTGACCAAAGCAACTATCGCAGGACTTCGTCTCTTTTTTCGGTATAATTATTGCCAGATTACATTGGTTTTTTCCACGAAACCATCCGGACATTTTGGTATTTTAGACCCATTAAAATATGCTTTACCATTTTATTTACAGTCATACGGTCTACATTGTGTTTGAAACCCCCCACAGTACCAGGAATAAAATTCTGAAGGAAAACCACTGAAGTGTTTGTTTATTTTGGCGGCCTAAAAGGTCCGCCGAGCCAGAAAATACTGAAATCAGCATAAATAATAAATTTTTGGACCTTATCCTTCAGGTAGCTAAATCCAAGTTTTATAGGAGATGACCTTGGTGTCCACCTGGGTACAGATGCTGCCATGGTGACCTGTCCCTCACGGATCCCCATTAAAGTCCTCCCTCTGAAGAACTGGCCACCGACGCCTATATAAGACCAGCTGTGGATATTATAACTACTGCACTAAGTGTCATTAAGGCTCCGCGGGATTAGCAGCTCACACGTGGACACAGCTCGGGGAAAACGCTTCGGCGCAGCCGCGCGGGTCTTGTCAGCATCAGCATCAGCATCCCTCGGCTGGATGCAGGCCACCGGAAGGATGCTGTGGCAGGGAGGAAGCGTGGGGATTTTTTTCGTGTTGACGCCGTGACCGATTATAAACACATCCGTTTTTCCTCTTCTTTGTTTTTTATTTGATTTGATTTGATTATTTTGTTGTTCAGATCCTCTATCAACAGCTGCCATGTTCCCATCGTGTTACTCCAAAGCCGCGGACGGCGGCGGTAAGACGGGCTCCATCGCTAAGCTGCTGCTCGGTGTGTTTGTGGTTTATATGCTCCACACCGCCTGGCTGCTGTACGGCTTCCTCAACACCAAACCCTGCGATGGAGGCAGAGGCGAGCACTGCATCACCTCCTACCTGGCAGCAAGACCCAGACTACAGGTTAGCATAGGCCTTTACTTCTTATTTCCTAAAGCTCCAGGAGAACAGTTCAAGAATACTTCACTGGCCTGATCGTTCACCCGAACAGAACTAAAGAAAACAGCCCTGGTCTTTCATCACGTTATTAGCTTATGTATTGCTTAGCACAAAACTCCATGCTAATCAGCTGTGTACTTTGTTGGTGGTAAATAAAATAGCAAATTCTAGCATATAATCTATATATAATGACCTCTCCCAGGTATATATATATATATTTGGCCATTATACATTACAGCCTTCAACATATTGCTAATTATATATGTGTATACTGGAGATTTGTTTTAACCCACTGAGACATATTTTCCTTATTGTATAAGATGAATTTTGTACCGATTAACTTAGCTTCAAAACTGAACTGCAATTACAAAAAAATCTCTGATCCACCCTTCTTATAAAAATGAATAATAATAATTTTCAGCCTTGGGCTCAGGTTTTGTTTGCAGGTGTTGAGTTTTGGTCAATACAGTAAATATTACCGTAAATGTATTTAGGAGATGAGCAAGTTTTTGTTGTTGTCTGTAGACAACACTACCTTTACAACATGGACTTTCACCCTCTCATCCCCTTCTCTTTCATCCAGCTGAATGTCTTCACCTGCCTCGTGCCCGACAACAGCCAACTGAACCTTGCTGTAAAAATAGACCCATTCGACCCGCACTCTACTTTTGAAAGGTGGGTTGGACATCTTCACACTACACTGTGACCACTATATGTGGTTGTCCATGGCATGAAATCAGCATTAGAAGATTGTAAATCCTTCACATAGTAGTCAAAGAGCCAAAAGAGGTAAAAATGTACAAAACAGAAAATTTTAAAACAACAGGAGTAACTGGTCAGCATTAGCATATAATAGTAGTCAAAGAGCCAAAAGAGGTAAAAATGTACAAAATACAAACATAGAAACAGAAAATTTTAAAACCACATGAGTAACTGCTCAGCATTAGCATATAATAGGAACAAAGAGCAGAGACCATTTGTTTTTCAGATGGTTTTTCTCTCCACTTCTCCTTCATACCCCTCTCTCTCTTTCCACAGGAAGGTGAATGTCTCTCTGCCAGACGAGACTCGGGCAAATGGCACTTTGTATGCAGTCGTTTATGTTCACAAAGCCAGTATTTCACCTCTGGAGGACAGCAGAGAAGTCCACTACGCAGCTCAGCTCACCTCCTACCTCACCCCCGCACACATGGAGAGGCAGAAAGACGCACAGAGGGTAAAATGCAATTCAGCATCTCTTAGTCGTGTGCTATTATATTTCAACCGACGTGGACATTCAGACATGTGGCCTTGTTGAATATACATTCCTTTTGTGGCTCTATCAGAGGCCCAGCCCCAGATCAGAGAGACCTGTGTCTCATTGGAGACCTCACCTGTCAATTACTGTGATGTCAGAGGACTTCACCTTCAACAAGGCGGGGCTTCCCAGTGATGTTCGGCGCTACATGAGAGTGTAAGTCTGCACAGGAAGCTTTGGAGGTCAAAGACAGGTGACCAGGCAAAGTGCTGCTGCTCAGCACAACAGTCTAGCGCTGGAGGATTTAGAAAAACAGGCATTTTGCTGGCTGTTATTTGAGGAAATTAAATTGACTCTGGGACGTTTTACTCTGATCATAGGTTATTAATTGAGAATGTGAATCAAATGTGTAACTTGTGATCTCTTGTAACATTAAAAAATGCAAATGCAATAACAAGAGAACCATTTCTAGCCTCCACCCTTCTCAATATTCATATGCTGTGGAAAAGCATTTATTTCATCCATATAGTCTGTGCTGTCACAAAGCAATAAGCTAGATGTGTTTGCGGCCACTTTTTTAAATATATGACCCTGAGTTTGGAAGAAATGGCCAAAGAGTAACTTTCATCTCTCTGATTAATTTATTTGACTCTTTTTTATAGTCCTCAGGAGGTCAAATTATGCAAATATTCAAACAAAGCCAGATTAAAAATATATATATTGTATTTATTCATTTTTGTGTTTACCTTGTTAACAATAACAACCACTGCCATATACCATTTTATTTTTCACAAACTGCACACTTAAAAAATATGCTGCATCACTACCAGGTGATTGCAGCTCTGTAGAAACACACTCGTGTGAGTGAAGGGCTGACTGTGAGAGATCCTACAGGTTGTCTTTACTTTATAATACCTTAGACGTGTTGCTGTCTAAGTCATTTAAATGTTTTTTTATATTTGTTTACAATATTTACTCTCCTTGAAAATCCACCAGGCTATAAATAAGGAGCCTGCCCTGGGCAACGCATATGTTTGAATAATACTTTCTTCCTGTGTCTCCTTGAAGGTCTCAGGAAGGCCGGCAGATGATCTATCTTCCTCTGCTGCTGGTTAACGAACTCAGCTTCAGAGTCCGAGACCTCGTGGTAGGAAGCTTGTGCACACACACAATGATTAGAAGACACATATCAAAACAATTTCCGAGAGATGAACGTGACCACACAGTTATCTATCCTTTCATAAACAGGAGATAAGCAGCAACACTGCTCAGCTCCCTCTGACTGTGTCCTATGAGGGAATCTCTTTAAGGAGATTCAGGTTTTGGGTCCATTTGCAGGATGTGGTTTATTCCCTACGACAGTTTGGTGAGCTAATAAGAAAACAATTTTTTTAACATAATGATTTGGTGAATTATGATTATTATTGTTTTTTTTTAATAATTGGGTTCAGTGTTATTTGATCTTTGTAATTGTAATGGCAATTTATAATAGGGCCTTGTTAACTTTTAATAACTTTTATGGTATGTAAATCCAGCCCTTGATTAAGCTAAATACTTTTAAAACTGGGCATTTGAGTCAAATATTTTATTTTTAAATACACATATTTTACATATATTTTATCATATGGTATTATATTTTGAATATAAGTGTGACTGAACTGAATATTCTGATGTTGCTTCTTTGTGTTTATTCAGGCTTCACAGAGGAAAACATTGATGAAATTAAAGAAACTCTGGTGGGATCCAACCTCTACCTTTTAGTGCTGACTGCACTCATCATGGCTCTACAAGTAAGATTCTATAACACCTAATGAAATACCATCCCATTCATATATGAATCCACCCGAAAGATAGTCTCATGTACTGTGAATCATTTTTTGTGAGGGAACATGACAACCAAGGCGTGTTGCAAACAAGTAATCGTAAAATTAATTAATGTCTGTCTTCAACAGCTCATCTGTGAATTCTTGGCTCTTAAAAACGACATCAGCTCATGGAGAAAAAAGAAGAGCATGGCGGGAATGTCCAGGAAGTCAGGTTAGAAAATCATCAAATTATACAAGCTTTTAAAATTAGTTAAATAAGTGATAGTTTTACTATAAATACATCTGTTTCCTTGCTTCTGTCCCCCTCCCTCTCTGGTTGCAGTTCTGTGGCGTAGTCTCTGCACCTTGCTGATTTTCCTCCATCTGCTAGAGGAGACCAGTATGCTGGTGTTGCTTCCTGTTGGACTGGGTGCATGTGTGGAGGTATTCAGTGTAATCGGTCACCACCTGACAAAAAGTGTTACATAGATATAAAAAAACATGTGGTTTTTACCCTCAAACTGTCGTCCCACCAGGTGTGGAAGGTGTTTAAAGTGTTTAAGATCCATTTGCAATGGAAAAGCTCCAAGCACCATGTGAGTATGGTGCAGTCAAACCATTTGTGTTCAAAGTCAGCATCTGTATACAGTGATGTAATATAATTAAATTTGTGTTGATATATTGTGTGGAGGAGCTGTTGTGATTTGAATATATTGACCCTTTGCTTTTAACATTATTGATTAACTTAGTAGCTCAACTTTTCTTCTGTGTAGGGCCAGTTGTCCAACTTTCTGGCTCCAGCCTTGATGCCGATGATCAGTCCATTTATTTCTAACTCAAGATTGCCTCCTTCTCTTACTGTGTAGGTAAATAAGCTGGATGAAGAAGAAAGGAAGACAATGGAGTATGATGCACAGGTATGAGCCTGTCTCTATCTTGTAAGTGAGAGCTCTGATTTAATATCTCAGCCTCAGGTTTTGCTTGATTTTAATTCACTGTCTATGGACTTACCTCCAGGCATCCAGATACTTGTCCTACTTGGTCTATCCTTTGTGTATCAGCGGAGCTATTTTCTCACTGGCCTACTTACGCCAAAAGAGGTGAGCTGATCACCACATTCAATGCAATATAATTCAAATGCCGTCTTATTGCAGTGCCACCAAACTTCCATTTCTGCAATCTGCCTGGACATTTCAGCACAAACATCTTCCTGGCCATCTCTCAGTCATTTTCACCAGCTGTGCTAAAGTTTTTTAGTCAGTCAGATTCAATTCAGACCTGAATGTTAAATAAATGACAGATGTTTTAGGTTACAGTTGTCACTGTCCTGACTGTCCTGACTACTACACGTACAGTATGATACAATCTGGTAAATATGCGAAGTATTCTCTTTCTATTGTTGAATTAACATTAAATTATATTATGTTGACAGTTACTATTCCTGGGTGATCAACAGTCTGGTGACTGGTGAGTTTCTGTCGCTATGACATCATTGGTAACAGTAAAAACAAGCTCAACTATATAATTCATCAGTTTATTTGTTCACTTCATTAAATTTCGGTCAGTTTCCCTTAAAGTTTTCATTTAAATCAAGCTTACCTTTGCTTCTATAACCATATTACTATTGCGCTACATTGACACTATCTCTTCTCAGGAGTGTATGCCTTTGGCTTCCTGTCTATGGCTCCACAGCTCTTCATCAACCACAAGGTCTGTTCTACAGCTTCATCACCACTCAGCCTCTAAATATGTGTATTAATTACCAAATGATACAATGATAGTACCGAGTGAAATGGAATGATTTGGATACAGTAATAGAACGGCGTCCTCTCTCGTCCCCGTTTCTCTGATGGCTCTGTTTTCTATTTTCTCCACCTCTTCTTTTGGATCAGTTGAAGTCTGTGAGCCATCTGCAGGGGACGGTGTTCATGTACAGAGTGAGTACAACCATTTTTCTGGCTCATCTATATCCATCATGCCCAAATGCACCAAATACTTTTTACTTGACAGTAAAATGGTCATTCAGCCTCCTGCATTTTACAGTGAATTTGGTTTCACTTGTTTTCTGCTGTCAGATAAAGGAATCTTTTAGATTTAACTCTGACACAACTCTTAGACTCAAGAGAAACTTGACGAGTGTCATCATTCTCTCTCTCCTTCGTCATCTCTCTCTGCCAGGGAGTGAACACGCTGATCTCAGATCTGTGCTCCTGTGCCTCTTTTTTCTCCTCCTCTGGACCCTTCTCCTCTCATCAACTTTCCTGCTTCAGAGATGAGCTTTTTTTGCTCCTCTACCTCTACCAGCAAAGGTAGAGCATGCAATAACTCACTTACTACAATGAGTAGTATTTTGTGTTTATCTAACATGCAGTTATCTTTTCGGGGAAACCTTATTTTCCAGTATATAAATGGCTCAAATATGTGTAAATTATGTTTGTGTGTGTGCGTGTGTGTGTGTCTAAAACGCTAAGAATACAAAAATACCATCATGCTTTCATCTCATATCTACACCAGGTGTTACGCCCCCAAGGCCAGAAGACGAGACTCAGGGATCTCCAGCAGGAAAATAAAGACTCAGTGAGGAGAAGACCTCTTTTCAGAAACAAACAAACAAAACAAAAAAACTCATCTTTGAAAAACAGAGGGGAACTAAGGAGCATTGAATATTGTCAAACAGAGACCCAGGCAAGATACTCGGCCATGTCTGACCCAAACCAACCGGCTCTGTGTCAGACTCAGACTCCGCTTTTTTTTGGCATTGATGATTCCCCCTTTTGCTCTGCAGTGATTTAGATTAATTCATTCTTCTACACATTCTCTCTGCTTCATATGTTATGCAGGCTATCTATCTATCTATCTATCTATCTATCTATCTATCTATCTATCTATCTATCTATCTATCTATCTATCTATCTATCTATCTATCTATCTATCTATCTGTCTATTTGTCTATCTATCTATCTATCTGTCTATCTATCTGTCTATCTGTCTATTTGTCTATCTATCTATCTATCTATCTATCTATCTATCTATCTATCTATCTATCTATCTATCTATCTATCTATCTATCTATCTATCTATCTATCTATCTATCTATCTATCTATCTATCTATCTATCAATAATAATTCCTCCAGTCATAATGTGCATCTGCTTGATTCTGCTCTTTATGCACACATCCAATACAGGGGTCACTGAAAGTGCACATTGTAAAGGATGGAGCTTTCAACTGCAAATATAATTTAATCAATAATCAATCAATTAATCAATACCCATCTGCTTTAACTAGACTTCAACTTAATGACTGACTTGACTCTTTTTGTCATTGACTCTCATATGCCTGTCTAAAAAGCTTGAACAATGACTCTCCCTTTAAAATTTTCTTAAAAAAATGGCAAGTGAATTTATATGTATTTTTTATACACCATCAGTAAATTCTGTATGCTTGTCCCAGCATTTCACTAAAGCACGGACAGCCCTCAAACAAATGTATAAAATGCCAATTTAAAAAAAAACATCTCAATCAAGCTATTTTAAGCGACACTGTTGTTTGAAATATTCAATCCCAAGACAACATTATTTTGATTGTTTTGCACTGGTTTGGGACATAGGTTTGTAATGATGGTCCGACAGGTCTGCAGATAAGCCACATGGTTCCAGACAGCAAGGAGAAGATCCGACCAGCAACATGAAGCACTTTTTTCAGATCATCCATGTCAGAAAAATTAAAAAAATGACTTGTTCTATAATTCTGCTGTATGATATTGCACATCAGGTCCCCCATCATATCCTGAAGTAATATAGAGGTCAGGTGCTTAGGTAGTAGAGTGTGATCTGATCAGTTTTAGTTCAGTTGTATGGATTTAATGTTAGTCTCTTATGCAGTATCTAGAATGCCATTTGATAAAATCTTTTTTTTTTGTATATTGTTCTTCTTAATGTTCACCATCATGTGTTGGATGCTGAGTTATTTCTACTGTCATTGTATTGTGATGTTATTTTAAAAAGACTGACTTTGCAGTATTAACATATGAAGAGAGACGACTCCTCCCAACAAGTTAACCACTTACTGCAAATTTTCTTGAGGGCATGTGTTAATGAAATTCCCACACTATAGTTTGACTTAAAAAATACCATATAGTTGCTTGATTGAAGAAGCAGTCTCTTCCTTTCACTCAGCATACAAATGCATCACATAGTATTAGAAACATTAACCTACAGAGGGCATAAACACAGTACTGCAAATGAAGTATCCAAATTTTGGCAAGCTTTTCACCACACTTGTATGGCCCTAATCTCAGCGCAAAATTCTTCTAAATTCTGCTTCTTTACCCAACTTAGCTGCCTGAAACATTGAATAATTTACAAATTTTAAATTTGTTATTTTTTAATATTATTTTTTTGTCATCGTTTTGGTGATGCATCCTGCATGTTATATATTTTTTTTTAGACACAGGAAAAAACAAATAACTAGCTTTACCATTGACATAAATTTGAAAAAAAAAAAAAAAAACAGCTACTGTGTGTGCGGATTGACTTTCACGTGTGTGCGAGTGTCTATCAATACCCACAATCACAGACAGCAAAAGCAGAAGACTGATCGTTACTGCTCGATTGGTTTCTGTTTGTTGGTTTCTGTTTGCTATCTTCATAAATATAAATAAATAAACCACCCTCACTGTCTCCCTTTGAGATTCAGGTTTGGTCTCACGGAATGAATGTGTATTAACAGAGTGCCCTTTTTAATAAATTGTTTGTGCATGTGTGCTTGGTGTGTACTGGGTGTGTTATGGTGCATTCTTTCGTTTACACCAGACAGATGTGATATGGCAGATATGAAGATGATGTGACTGCAAGTGTTAGATATTTTTAAAATCCTAATATTAATCTTAAAAAAATCTTAATGAATCTTTAATTTTTTTGCTTTTTATTCACTATAATTGGGGTCAATGTTGATGTTTGCTATAGATCATGTACGCTGTGATGTTGCTGGTCAATCCACTTAAGTTCCTTTTTTTAATTTCATAGTCCTGCACCATTTTGAGGCCAACAAGTGCTTAGCAGGCAGTGTTTCAGTTAACAGTGTGCTTCAACTCAATAAGAGTCTTTGTGACTATGAGTGACATTGTTTAAGAAAAAAGGACAAGTATCTCTGAAACCAAAGCAAGATCATGGAATGTCCTCCACACACACACACACACAAGATCTGACAGCAGAGACTGGAGGTTCGAGTGGTGAGCAGACACTAACAACTGTTGTAAAGATGCTCCTCAGCCTTGTGCTCCTCTCCCTCCTCTTCTCTCCAGGTATGTAAAAACTTTAGGAGTTGCTCACCTGAAGGTTTGAAGGTTGAACGGCTCAGCTCAGAGACAGTGTGTAAACCATTTACAGGAAGGGCATCAATTACAGAGCAGCTAAAAACATCAGTCTGGTAAGATTTGAGAGATTAGAATCACGAAGGAATCACTGCTCCCTCCCTGTTAGACTTATTGTGTTGGACAATCTTGGGCCTTTTGCTGAAACTTAAAAGACTGAATGGAATTGCAATGTTATTCTTTCTCTTCTTGAAAGCATTCAGATCTGTTTTTTTAATTGTACAGAATCTTCACTAGAACAGATCTTAAGAGCTTTATCCAAAATAATCGTTGGTTTAGGTAAATGCAGTAACAGTGGAAATGGGTTACTAATAATGAAGTTTATTTGAAGATATGTAACTTTATGTGCTTCAGAAATATGAACATGTTTTGTCAAAATTTTGTATTTGGGTCTCTAGCTCTCAGAGTATACATGTACATGCTGTTTATTTAAGCTCTTAGCAGAAGATATAAGACAGCAGAACAACAGACTGTGAATGGGAGGAACATTATGCAACCTCTGATTCAATTCTCCTTTTATTTAAAGAAGCAAGCCTGACAAGTTCGGACAGTGCTTTCTTTGGGAGTAGCTGTGTTTCTGTAATATTTTCCATGATAATTTATACTGTATCACAAAGGTTTCCTTCCTTTTATAATTTCTTCCTCTATAATCAGACTGAAATATCTTAGAATTTCTGGCTTTGTTGAGTTAAATGCAGGAGCAGTTGAACTGGAGCCTGATTTTGACTCATACTTAATTGTTACAAAAGCTGTGTTATTAGCAGAAATATATTAATTCCTGACAAGATTTACCAATTAAACTGCATCCTATTTTGTTGTAATTTCTGATACCAGTTCTCTCAAGTAGACATGACAGACGTGTGGATTATTAAGGAATAGGATTTCGCTCGGAGTTTCTCATAAACATGACACATAAACTACCCATAAAATTTCGAAGGCATTAATGTTAACAACGGCTGAATGCATCCAAGACAAAACGTCGTCACGCAACCTAATGAAGCAACACACCATATTGTCAAGAGCCAAGGGTATTCCTAGTCCTCTTAGATGCAGGGATATGAACCTTACCATCAATAACCAACAAAGTACCAAACCATGAACCTAATAAAATAATGTCTAAAACATCAAATTGATGATGTAATAAACTTTCAGACATATCAGCCACAATACTGTTTCGCTTCACTTAGGCCTTTTACGATTGTTTTTAGTGGGTTTTGTGTATGGTGTGTTATGGACTTTAATAAAACCTGCTTAAATCATGCACTGGCTTTAAAGTCTTGCAACTTATCTTTTTATTTTTTTTAAATCTGTATCACATTTACTTTTATATCTCTATATCTGTTTTTGCCTTGTTCCTCGTATCTGCAGTTTTATCACTGCAGTGCTATGTGTGCAATTCTGCTGCCACCAGTGAAGAATGCAACAAGAACTCCCAGGAATGTCAGGCACCACTGGACACGTGCATGACTGTCGTCAACACTTAAGGTAACAGCGACTGATCAGAAACCCTAAACAAGAATATACAGACCTGCAGATTTTCAGGATCCAGTATTTCTATAAGAATGTCTTATTGAGTCTTAAATGTTTCTCTAAAGTTCCTTGACAGTAAGTAAAGGGTCTGGTTGTTTTATTTGAGATTCATTATTGAAGGGAACTTGATTAGCACAGTTCTAATTAAAGCTCTGGACCTACATGTCCAATGAGCTCAGTTCTTAGTTCAGCTAATAATGTGCAGCCTCCAACAATGTGGGATCAATAAGATTTCAATCAAAAAGAAGTCACTCCTGCATCCTGCTGTCTGGCTGTGTGCTGTTCAGGTGCTAAGAAAGCCATAGTGTAGCAGTGTGCAAGTCGAGCCACGTGTAATGGAGCTGCCTCGACTGCCTCAGTCAGAACTGAAGGAAATGGAAACAGTGTCGACTGCTGCAGCAGCTGTAACCTATGTAACTTCAGCAGAGCTAAGTCCGTTCACCTGCCCATAATACTTCTGCTTCTGACTGCAGGTGTTTTACTCCTGCTGTCACACTGAGGTCAGTTCCATCGCTGTGGAAGCTATACACTAAGTTACTCTAATGCTCTATATAGGAAAGTGCTTTGATAAATGTCTCTATATGTCTATACTGGCTGTAATTTTAAGAAACATAATATTTCCTGTAAATACTATTGAGCTCTATTTAAGACTGTGCGGTAAACACAAATAAAGCTTATTCATACCACTGTGTATTTTACTTTGAGAAAGCTAAATGCTACATTAAAAATGCAGAGTACATATTGTTTTTATTACCTTTGAGACCCAGGATTTCAGCATTTTTCTAGCCCTTATATGCTTGAATATTCTGGGTTTGTCCAAATTAAAGCCTAAAACCCCTTTAAAGGATACACATTTATTGTAATATATCAGGCAGAATGACTTGCCTACATGTGCCTTTATATTTGTCAGTAAACTGTATTTTGTGGTAACAAACCTAAACATCGATAAGAATATGGAAAGACCGATTTTGATTTCATCATTATTTTATTTCGTTGTTTTTTTCCTCCTATTTGACAAGATGGCTGATTTAGCCCAGAAGACAAAATAAAAACCAGTGTTTACTTGTACGAGTTCTGTACATTTCACCAGTGATACACACCGGTATAGCTTACAATATACCAACATGAGCAGATTTACGCAACAACAAGGAGATAAAATAGATTTTTTTAAATTTTTTTTTCTTCTTTTTTTTATCCCCATTACACCCAGATAGTGTCACTGATGGCTAACCATGGAAATCAAATCTGGGTTAAAAAGGGTAAAAAAAAAAAATTGCTGTTTGCTGTGCAAATATGCTGTTTTCCATACCAGTATATCATGCTATACTAGCATAGTTGTCAGTATATGTCATATAGCAGTATGTCATACTCCATGTGGGGTCAATATTAACAAAGACGCATGTGATCTGCTGTGTCTTCAGTCCAGTGTTTTGTGTCTGCAAGACAAATTTCAGCCATGTGTATCCACATTACGTGTGTTTGTTTCCTTGGGGACCTTCGTTGAGTGGGACAATTTTAAAGTGTTACACCTGCAAGAAACTGGGACTCAAAGCACAAACGTTCCAGTTGTGAGGTTTGTCTGCGTCCCCGGGAAATTCAGTTTGTGACGACAGTGGGGGTGAAGGGGTGTGACACCAGTCTTGGTTGAGGAACATCTGTACGAAACTGGGACTGTAGGTGAGGAGAAAAACAGAAGAGGAGACACTGTCCTCACAGAAAAGTTTAAGTCGAGCTCAGGGACCAGTCTGAGACATGATGTCCTCCTCTACTTTGCAGAAAAATAGAAAGTATTCACACAGACTAAATCCTCGAAATCCACCCTCTGTTTTCATTCTGTTTTCATTTCTTTTCCCTTAGAGTCAATGCTGGGATTGAATATCTGCTTGTAATCCAAGTTACAAACAGGTTTCAGTATCAAGGAAGAAGACTGCGACGGCTGAAAACGACACAAAACATGGAACTAGCTGATAAAACACGTAAGCTAAACTTAATGTGAAATGGGAGTTTCCTGTCCGTGATGTTTACCCAGACAGAGTTAAATTCTTCACATTTGGAGTCTTTAAAACCTGCTCAGATAGGAGCTGAGGAAGACTGCAGGAAGGAGAGGAGCAGGAAAAATGAAAAGTGAGTGAAATAGAGAGGAAAGAAGAGCATACTGTCTTCTTTTCATTAGGCAGTGGACCGGCACTATGCTGTCCTCAATTTTTAATCCGCTCTTCCTGTCTCTCCCTCCGTCTCCTCCTCTGTAATTTCTGAGTCTATAAATAAAAGCTGGTGAGACAGAGGGAAGACAGGAATGGATGGATGAAGGAGGGAGGAGGGAGGAGTGATGGAGGGTGGGAGGCTCCTTCTCCAGACCAAATTTGATGTGGTGATGTGGAGGTATTTCAACCGAGGAGGAAGCTCAAATCCAAGGGTCAAAACACATAATGACAACAAATGTGCTGACATGGCTGCTGGCTTATGTCCAAGCTCATTAACCCTGTGAAATTTCATGCAGATATGTTGCAAATCAAACGTATTATGACCAGGTTCTGTTGCCTTTGCTTAAAAGTCGTATTCTGCAAAGATTATTCTCAGATATTAATGACTCCAGATCCAATTGTTCACTTAACATTGTTTCTGTCAGAAGCTTTAAAGCCTTTTAAAACCTCTGACATCAGGAATTGGGCTCATCCAGGCTCACAGTTTAAAAATCACCAGTATATTCCTCTCTTCCTCTCGTCATTATTTTCCAGTCCAAAGAGAGTGAAGCTGCCAAGTCCCTGATTCAAGAAGAGTTTTCGCTCTGGTCTTGTATTAAGAAAGTCACAGTGGTGGAGTTTATTCCCAGATGAACTGACTGCCTCGGCTAACGCGTGATTCAACATCTAATGATTCTTCGAGGACTGCTGTCTAAGTATCAGAGCCATTGTCTTGTTTTCTCCGTCAAGTCTCACATGTCGTGACCGGCGTCACAAATCCAGGAGTCTTTTATTCTCCACTGCCAACAGAAACCATAATGATGCTATCTCTCCAATAGCAGACCAGCTCCTGTTGATTGGCTCAGCTGGCTAGTGTGGGCGGGACTGGGCCATCATCTTGAGCCGGGATTGGTCGATGACATCCAGCAGGTTCTTGGCATCGACTGCAAGAGCATGAGCCGCCGTCAACATCTGTTTCTTATAGTCCTGCTGTAGACTGCGATAGAGCAAAAACATAAACATATAAATTAGTTATACAACATATTTTTACTAGTGGGTAGATGTGTAGTGTAATATTAAAGAGACTATGTGGAGAAATTTGGCATCTGTGGCTGGTAGCATCATAATTAGTCACTGTGGCAGAGATTTATGGGCTTAAAACAACAAGGGATTTGTTACTTTGTTTTTTCTACCTCATTTTGAAGTCTAATTAAAATTTTTTTTAACCCCCCCCCCAAAAAAAACAGTACTTAAACTGGACTATTCTGAGTAGTTAATGCCAACTTGTCTTTTTTTTTAAAATCTTTTTTAGGTTTTTGCACATATTAACCAAATACTATTTTACAAATTTTAACTTACTGATTTGTTGTCATTTAATGGAATAATAATATATTCCTTGTGATTTTCTGCATCAAAAAATTAGACAAAGCATGACAGTTATTAAATACAAGATAAAAAGGAAGCTATCCATCGCATGGATATTGCATGACTTTGTCAAATATAAGGCATTAAAACAAAACTGATTTTACATATTGTGAAGTTGCTGGAGTGAGAACCTACCTAGTCATCACATATTGTTGGGCTAACTTCATCTTCCCAATAAGCTCTGCTAAGTCAGAGTTCAACAGCTTTTGTGCCATCTCGATCTGTTAAAGAAAAAACAGAGCATTATGCATCAAGATGACAGGATAAAAAACAAGACACGAATGTGATCCAGAAGTCTTTACCAATATCTACTTTTAGTGAGAATTTTGTAAGAGAAAGAAAGATTAAAAACATGCAAAGATCACTGTGTGAGGATAAGTGTGTTTGTACCTCTCTGTGTGTACTGGCTGGAAGTTGTGGTAATGTCTCATCCACTGTGGCCAATAACGTCCTCAATGCCAGACCCACATCCTGGAACGAACAAAAACAGCAGACATCATTTTTTAGAAAAGGACAAAATAATACGTAATATAGGAAAAATCTGATAATAAATTCACGTGGAGTTTTTCAAGTATCACAGAAATACTTTGTAAGTTGTAAGTTTATAAAAACATGTGAGAAACCTCTGTGGAGATATAAAAAGTATAATCACATAAAATTAACATTGTAATTTAGAGCGTAAGTCAAAAGGACAGGTGAAGAGGGTTCAATTTCAAAATCCCCCCATGATTAAGAGCAGCGTCTACTGAGGTTAAAAGGTCAGATCTGCAGAGTCTGTTTCACAGACGATTCACATTTATTCATCCAGAAGCAAGAGTATCTAAATTCAGCTCCCTGTAGAGCAGAACAATGGTAAAACATGGTGTCTGAGTGTTCAAGGAAAGATGCAATAGAACTGTATCTGCAGAAAGTGCCCTGATCTTTGTAATACTTTCAAGTGGTTGGTAGCTCAAGACAGAGTCAAAGTTAGCTTTTAAGGAGAACAGGCTAAGAATGCATCGGATACCTTGACCATTGGAACATATTCTTCAGGAGGAGCTGGTTGTATCTTGCTTGACATCTCGATCACAGCTTTGACCAATCCTGTCACGTTCTCATACACCTTGTCATTAGAGCGGTCCAGATTGGCGGTGGGGGGTGGGCTGATCTCTTGGGGCTGCAGCTGAACCATTAAAGAAATTAGAAAAAATAAAAATAAATAAAACAAAACACAACAACAATAACAAATAAGGAAAACATCAGTTAGTGACAGATTTACTGAATGAAGAACTACAAAGCTATTTGGGGATTGATGGTGAGAAGTGGTGACAACACACCGAAAACCAGCTTAGACAATGTAGATGAAAATGATGAGCCACCTAGTAACAAACCATCCTTAGATCTATTACCAGAGTTTCTGTGGCACTTCCTGCATGACGTATATGAATCATGCACTGTCTGAACTATTTTACACAACAATGCTTTTCAAATATTTTAAAATCAGTGGAGAACAAAAGCCACAGCTGCAAAGCTCTGCAATCTTATAAATAACTAACTAACTATACAAATTATATCACGGTGGTAAATTAGTAGATTAATGAGTAAGTGGTTGAATGGTTGAATGACTGTGTGAATGAATATGTCAATAGGTTATCTGGAACTATAACATGCTTTGGCTTTAAGTAACAAGATATTTACGTACAGATTTTATTGAAAGTAAATTTCTAGTCTGGCCACTAGATGGCAGTATCCTACTGGCAGAACCAGCTACTGAATTTTAATCATGGCATTTTAATCCAAAACTGATAAAAACAGGGGTCACATCTTAAAACAATTGTTTGTTAAATGGAGTATCTGTGTACTATTCATATTGTGCATTGTCCATAAGCACACTTTCACTTCATCTTTTTATTTCTTCTTAATCACCCTCAACCCACTTCTCCGTCTGGCAGCAAATGACTTGTGTGCAGAAACTACAAACCACTATGGCTCTGACCCTTTCACACATTATGGCCTACTACTATTGCTTAACATAATGTATTTATCAAAAATAGTTATAACTTGCTATATTTATGTATTTCTAGAGTGTCTGAAAAGGAAATGGTTAAAAAGAAGGGAGATTGAGTTTTTCTTGACGAGTGAAATCAAAATTCACAAATTTGCCTCAAAGGGCTTTACAGTCTGTACCTCATATGATACCCTCTATTATTCAGATAAGAGAAAAATCTCAAAAACCCTTGAATGGGGAAAAAAGGAAGAAACCTCACTGAGAGAAACAGAAGAGGGATCCCTTCCTTCTATCTATCAAATTCATTTTGCTCTTCATCCTCCATCCTCCATCCTCTGATAATGTTCATAAGACAAAGATTAATTCCCTGGTCAAAGTTCTAAAAATGTCTTTTACCTTAGCATAGAAAACTGTGTAATAAGTGTTGGATTGATTCAAAATGCCTTCTAGTGGGATTAGTGCTGATGAATTCTGTAGGATTTTCATTGTGACAGAGGGTTAAGTATCATTAGTATTAGAAGACAATCAAAACAATTTGGATTTGGATGTTAGTTTGGAGAGGAAAAGACAGTAGAAAAAAGAAAACTGAGTACACATCAATCGCAGGGGTGATGTTCATTTCTTTTATATATCAGCGGAATTTGATTCATTGGACGGATGGAAGAAAGGACCAAATGAGTCAATGTGTGATCAACTTGGAGACAAGACGCACAGTAAACACACACAGACAGTGTGCTGCTTACCCGCCAGGGCTAGGGTCAACATTAAGGAAGAGTGCAGGAGGAGGAAGAGGAGGCAGAGGATGGGAGGGAGAGAAGGAACAGCCAAGGGAAAAGAAGATAAAATGAAAATGTTAATGCGCTAAGTATTAAAAACATGCAATGTGTATATTTGTGTATATCAATATGTGAGCAAGTTTTTTTGTTTTGGCTTTGTGTGCTAAAAGTCATATGCTTGATTTTTGATTTAGTGGATCTATGAGTTTCCAATTCAGTTTGTTGCTGTGTTTGTGTGTGCGTGTGTTTGTGTGAGTGCGTGTGCGTGCATGTGTATACCTTGACTCCATCATTGTAACTGTCTCCAGTATTTAGACAGGCCAGACTGCCCACCTGGCTCTGGGCCCCAGGTCGAGGGGGTTTCTTTGGGGGAGCTGCATGTTCTGCAGGGAACAACATATAAAAGTGAAAAGGATGTTTCCTCACAGTTTTATAGTCAAGTACAAGTTCTGGACAAGTTGTACTTTGAAGTCTCAGCAGTTCTCGGTTTAGAGTCTGCATTTTCAGTGGTATTTCTAAAACTAATTTTAATTCACTTCAAAATGATATGAATCACAGATAAAGAGAAAAAAAAGAATAATTGGCATTTTTGCTTGATTTAATTGTTATCATTATAAAGTACATTTGAGTAAAGGGAAATAATGCAGCTCCCCACTGTAAAACTATTTTCAGCTGGATGTTTTTCTATGTCTTCTGGAATCGACTGCTTGCAGGGCAGGTAACATTTTAAGCTTGACATGCTCTCTGAGTCCATATACACGGGTTGATTTGCTCACTTGCAGGTCAACAGGCTGCTGAGTTCACAATCAGATGTGTTGTATTGACTGTAAACAGACAGTAAACAAACAAACACCGACACTATCTGTTGCGCAACAGACAGAAAGGCCGGAGATATAGAATCTGTATTCAGAAAGTGAATCAGAGCTAAACACAGTCTTGTAATGCTATGTGTGTGAACTATGTACTTTAGGGGATTAAGAGATAGAAAGAGAAGAGAGATTAAAACAATAGTAGTAGTTTGATTGTAATTACAGAGGGTTACAGGCCTGTCTATTACCTGATTTGCCAACGGGCTGGTATATGTGCTGGTTTCCCGTCTGCACAAAAAAACACAACAGAAAAAACATCGGTTTAGAATTGCACAGTCACACACATAATCAGAGGCTTGAGAGGAAATTAGAACTTCACAGGCAAAAACCAGAAGTTGGTTTTGAAAAATTTAGGGAATCCAATTTGATTTCTATGTCACACGACACCGAGTCTCGGTTTGTTGTTGTAAAAATCCAGTTGAGGAGCTGTTTATGTTTTCAGTGGTGTGTGGTCTAGCACTGTGTTACTTATGTTAACAAAATATTCTGTCTGGCTACACAAGGATGACAAAAAATAGTGTTTCCTTTGTTAGTGCAACCCTTTTGAAACCATCTTTTTTGATTATATGGTCATGAGCATAAAATGATGCCACAATGAATCTAGTGGTGCCAGGCATGTTAAATATTTACTTTGTAGCATTATTACTGCATCCTTGTTGTTTTCTCTGTGTGAGAAAACAGTACAGGGCTTTGAAAGCCTCGTTGCCATCAGAGTGTCATGGTCTGGCAACCAACAACACCCAAAAATACTCTACTACAGCATTTTACACACACACACACACGCACTCACACACAAAGACACACACTCACATAGAAATGAGAGATTTTCCCACCACAAACCACAGACTTTCAATGGGAGGAGGCGGCCAAGGAGCGAGATGAATTACAGAGACAGAAATATCTGTCTTGCCCATGGCAACTTCAGACTGCTACAACAACTTCTGCTGGTATCAGGAATATAACAGACATCTATATACAATTCAGAGTTTGGCTCCTCAGATCCTAGATTTGGGATAGAGTTACACAAAAGCCCTGATCGACAGCATTATTTAATGTCAGGATGACGATTAGGGCTTCAAGAGAAATATGAGGACTCCAGTTTCAAGTCTACACAAAAAATAAAATAATAGAGGAGGAAAGTGATGCTGTTAGCTTTCAGTATGACCCAAGTTTAAAGATGTTAGAAGTGTTATAAGCATCTCACCACTGGTAGCTTTTAAGTGAAGATGCGCATATGCGCAAACATTTCAGGGTCACATCATAGAGAAATTAAAAAATGATGTAACGAGCTATCTGAAGTGATCACAAATCCTATTTCACAAAAACCAAAACTAAAGCATGTTTGTACATATTAATGCATCCAATGATTATTTTAATTATCAAACAGTCTGATTAGTTTCTTTATTAAAAAATTTAACATTTGTTCTCTAACATGTTGAAAGATGATGAAAAATTGCCTCTCAAAAAAACATGTAAGGTTAAGTTTCAGATTGATTTTTTTTTTGTCAATCAGTGCAAAACTAAAAGATTTTCGGTTTACTACCACATTAGAAAAAGCACATTGGAGAAACCTGAATCTAGGGAAAAACTTAATTTATCCAAAATCGAAATAGTTTCTTCTACCAATTGATTTTTAATTGATCATACCACCAATTATTCCAGCCCTACATGTGACACATTCACTTTTAGTCCAAGTCATCACCCCATATTGTGGCAACGTCCTTATGGCTGCCAGTACTGGCTAACAGGTTGCAAAGCACAAGCCCATGACTTTCCTGGAGACCAGATCCACCATATATTTCCCCAATGTGTTTTTTCACACTCTGAAGTGTGTAATTATTGGTGAACAGGAGTGCAAGAGGCTACAGATTACCACCATGCTGAGTTACTGTGAGCAACACTATTATGGAGAGAAGAGTGAAGATGGCTAGTTTGTTTTCTTGCAACAGTTTTCTATTAATAAACAGTGATGCTGTGGGAATCCAAAGACCCCTCATTGATGACCCCAACCCCAAAAGGTCACTTCCTGTCCCTAGATCAATCCCCTAAGCTCTAATCAAAACAAACACATGATTCAGCCAATTGCAGTGAGTCTGTCCAGAACTTGGACTTCCGTCAACATTTGTCTTTATCAGACATCCTCTTTGCTTAAAAACACAAACAGCCCAGAAAAAACAATCTCCTTCTATTTTTAAAATGTGCATGTGCAATGGGAGGACATGTGATGGAGGTCATGATTTTGACAGTGAAGAATATAAAGTATGTGAAACACAGCTCATCCAGGGGAGAAAAAAAAAACACCCTAATGTTAGCTCCCTGCTGTAAAAAAAACTTCATCTTACTCAACCTTTGTTGCAGTATTATTGTCCTGCGGTGTCCATGTATAACACTACCTAACAATGACGGCAACAGGAACGAAGAAAGTAACTTACCGGTGGCTGAAGTCCACCTTCTTCTCTGTCCAGACTCCCTCTAGAATTTCTGGTGTCTGGTTTCTGAACACACATAAAAAAAAAAAAAAAATAGTTAAAAAAATCATACATCTCCCAACATACACAGTATTTTAAGTTCAGGGCTAGTTTCATTTCAATTTGGAGTCAATCAATGATTCACCAAGACAGATCAAAATTTCTGTAAATACAGAAAATAACTCTGACTGTTATTCCAATGAAATGTGAATCACTTTGCTATAGATGGGTTTACAGGCAGTACTGGTTTTTGATTCCTGGTATGATATTCCTGTTGATGGCATGCTGTCAGCTCAGCATCCAGTGCTGTTGTAAGACTGGTGCATTATACGGTGCAAACTCAATAACTTAAACTTGCAGTTTTATTGATTCACTAAAGATCTTTTTACCATCAAAGGATGTCATGTACAGTCATTCAAGGAATACGTGACAATATCAGAGAAAATCATCATTAAACGAGTGACAGTTTACACTGTGATCTGAACATGGAGAAAGTGAGCATACTCCAGCTCTCCAAATAAAGATTAATCTGAAGTCTTAACAATGATCAAGTAAATGAGGAAATGAAAGACTGGATCACAGTAGTGAAGCTAACACAAAAATGCCTTTAGGCATACATTCACACACTTTCCCTGCATGAGACCTCAAATACAATATCCAGGACTTTCACCCTGCACAAAAACCTTTTCCAACTGAAGAACAACTTTTTAGATTGACATGTGAGCCACGACCCCCCCCCCCCCCCACACACACACACACACATATATACACACAACTAACCATTACCATCCCACCAGCCGCTCTCTCACACACACCCATCCTCGCCTACCAGTTTTCCAAGACAGGACTTGAAGACCATCATTGCTCATCAAAGACGCCTGATGAATCGTTTGTGTCCGAGTTGTTTGAGGTGTTATGTCTGTGTTGTTATCTTCTGATCTTTTTATATCTCGCTGTAGCTATGTCTGCCTCTATATCTGAATGTTCTCCTGTCTGCGTACAAGCCTGCCCCCTTGTCTGTGCCAACGGTTTCATCAAGACAAGATTTCAAATTCAACTCGAGCTTCCTGCCTCTAACACTTATAACTGTCTCTGACGCAGAGAGAGGGAAGGACCGGGGGGGGGGGGCATGCTGCCAGTGAGCCGTCAGGGTATGAGCATGTCTATCCTTCTTGCCCAAGCCCCCCCCTCCCCGTCCTACCCTGAAGTGACAATATTATAAAAACCAGCCAGCCTACAACACATTTTACACACACACACACACACACACACACACACACAAACATGTATATGCTTTTCGGTAATCTCGTCTGTTGTCAGTTAGTGGTTGAGGGTCAAAGACAAACTGTTGACTGGGCTGTCAGATTCTCTAAGCCTATCATTAGCCTGGAATTCACACAGGCCACACCTGCCTACAAACGCGCGCTCTCTCTCTCGCTCTCTCTCTCTCTCACACACACACACACACACACACACACACACACACACACACACACACACACACACACAAAATAAAATTCTTGAGCAAAAACCCCAGACATCCTTCAATCAGTGTTCACAATAACATGCATCCTACATGAAACGTTTCCCTCCCTTTTCTTGTTCCATCTTTATGTGGAGGGTATCTCCATCAAAACATTTAACATTCTTCACACTATATCTATCAGACAGCAACAAACTCTGAATTAATTTATCTATATGCACGAGTTTCACTGGAAGTAACAGTGGTGGCTAGTAGCTCATCCAGTCCTATTCAACACTGAAAAACGGACTAACTTTTGGCACTCCTCTGCTGACATAAGCAGAAGAGATGGGGATAATTTTCTGAATGAAAGTAGGTAATTGTCCATCAGTGATTATAGAGAATGGCACAGAAATACCTTTTCTTCAATACAAAATGGTCTGTGGAAGTGCAAATGGGAGCATGCACTGTTATTCTATGAGATACGTAGAAAAGTCAGAGGCTTGCAAACTATGTTGAAAATCGCCTTTGTAAAGCCTATTTTCTAACTAATAGTAAAACCAACTATTGAGCTGTTGAGGCTCTGGTAGGAATTTATTGCTCTCATGAGTAGAGAGTAGAGAGAAATTGTGACATGTTAGTGGTACTTAGAATGTGCGAAGATTCAATGTCTAGCTCAAGGACAATGCAGCAGGTTTAAACATGGGTTCGAAACTTTTAATTCTAAGTTATAAATCTTATTACTGCAACATCACCTGAGAACCTTAATTGGTATTGCTACAAATTGGTATATTCTTAAAAACAAGGAACACAGTAGTGAGCTCAGCAAAACAATCAGGCCTGGAAGACCACTGAAGATAAGTGAAGTGGATGATCAAAGAATTCTTTCCTTGAAGAAGAAAAACCCATCACAGCATCAAGTCAGGTCAAGAACACTCTTGAGGAGGAAGATGTATCATTGTCAAAGTCTACAATCAGGAGACGCCTACATGAATGTAAATAAAGAGGGTTTACCACAAGGTGCAAAACTTTCATCAAAGTATTAAAAATTATCTTTATATGTATAATTACTTTGGTTTGTCAAATTACTTCTAAGCCTCTGAAAATGAGGGACTATGTATGAAAATGGCTGTAATTCCTAAATAGTTAATTTGATATAATTGTTAAACCCCTTGAATTAAAGCTGAAAGTCTACACTTCAATCACATCTTGATTTATTCATTTAAAATCCATTGTGGTTGTGTACAGAGGCAAAATTACAAAAACCGTCCAGATACCTATGGACCTAACTGTGCATATCTAATTAATTAAAGGAAATTGGTCCTGATTTAAATTGTATTAAATTTTATCCATATTAAGAATGTGATGAGTTTCAGAGAGTCCTTTAACAAATATACAAAAATACAACAACATGCATCTTGGAACTTAAAAAAACCTCAACAAAATAATTGACAAGTCAAAGATGGCAACTAAAGCAAGGCAGCTTTACATTACACACTGCATTAACACACAGTATCATGCACAACAACATAACACGCGAGTGGGGACTCTATAGTCTTAAAATGCAGCTATTTCTCTATAATCTACTTCTCTGCAGTGATAAATTCATGATTATGTAGAAAGGTATGTACACACAGTTTGAGGATGAAACTGGTCTTACATTTTAAGTTAACATTTTTAGTATTGTGTATGTATTAACTGTGTCTGTGTGTCTTTTCCACTGTGTGTTCTGTGCTTGTTACCAGCAGCCTTTCCTCCTGTTCCAGCCACCTCTGATCCTCTTCCATCTGCTGTTGTTGTATCATCAGCTGTTCCTCCATTAACAGGCACTGCTGGCCTACACACTGCTGCATGTCTACTGCCCTGTCCTACACACACACACACACACACAACACGCACACAGAAATACAAACAAACATGCAACAAAAGACAAAGAATAGCAACAGACATGCACACCGACACAGGGACACAAAAACAAAGTCACAGGCGCATACAGATGAAGAGAGACATGCACACAAGCAAACACAGGACATAGAGACAGGCAGACACATACACCAGACTGATGAGAGGCTTGACTGAGTAGACAGACACACACACACACTAAAAATAATGGGTGTCAATGGGCCACTGACTTGTACTATTTTAATATTTGGATAGATAAGTAAATCTGTGGACCGGACTCGTTATGCAAGTGTTTGATTTATTTATTTATTTTTTATTACAATACTTCCTGACAGAATGGTCAGTCTCTTAAAGCTGCCAGGCAACAAATGCAATCCTTGCAGGATGGCATATTATGCCCAACAGTCCCAAAGAAAATTTATATACAGAAAGTAAAAGCGACTTAAATTATATTTAACCACTGGAGCTGGACTTGCAGATTCAAGGTTTTGAGGCATTTAAGTCATAGAAAAGAACTGTCTGAGGATTTTTTTTTTATTATTTTGAGCATCTGTGAATATGATATAAGTATAAATGGATTGTGAGCTAGATGAGTCTGTCACATATTGGGAGCATTAGCTCTGGGTCTGTTTTAGTTGACTATCTAGTCATGCTATACCTGTGTATTTGTGCTTGTGTGTGTACCAGTATAAAGTTAGTCTCCTACCTCCATTGCAGAGCCCCATAGCGCCATGTCCTGTCCATGAGGCTGGGGAAGGTGCTGTGCGTGTGAGTGTGAGTGGACGTGGTGGCGGGGGTGTGTGTGCGCGTGGTGTGTGTCCAGCATTGCCGCCTGTGGGGGGTACAGGGCGCTGGGCACAGAGGGGAGGGTGTGCGGGCCAGGGTATGCTGCCATCTGACACAGGGAGACAGAGGAGACAGAGGACAGAGCCAAAGACAGAAACCAATGTTATTCTTTTATCAGTTCTCTTTGAGTTCTTTTTGTTTTGAATACTGCAACTCAGAACACTTTGGCTTTAATTAGATCACAATTTAAATTTTGTAATTATATAACAATGCAACAGTAGCCTGAGAGCTGTGGAGTCGACCTACATACCTGGTAGTGTCCAGGATGCTGGGGACTGGGGTAAAAACCGTCACTTGAGCGAGGACTTGGATAGCCTGGTCTACTTGGCTACAGACAGAGACAGACAGAATATGAGTAAAAAGAGAGAGAGAGCGAGAGAGAGAGAGAGAAGGATAGATAGAAAAAGGATAAAGCAAAAGAGAGGAAGAGATATAGAAATAGAGATACAGAGAGGGAAACCAAATATTAAATGTTGTTCATCATCTTTTTCACACTAAACAGTGGAAGACAGGATGCCTGGTCATTCAGACAATCAACACACAAATCTCCAGGAGCTGTTTGTGTGGCTGGGTTAGCTGTCTATCAAAAAAGGGAACACCCACTGGGCTGCAAGTCCAGCAAGCTGTTAGTTGAATTGACGTGAACTACTGTCCCTATGTTACAAACATCAACATCCATGGATTACCGGTACAAACTATGTTATAATCCTGGACTACTGATCACTGGGAAATCTGGTTAGATGTGATGCAGGTGGGTCAATAGTGTGTTATGGTTGCATGTTCACCAAAGACCCCTTTTTTAAGTGTAATCTTTTCTTTTCTTTTGTTTAAATGTACTGCCGTTGACTAGGCTGAATATTTGCAATCAACATAATAAATGGGGTTTCTCTTGCTTTGAGGCATTTTTAATGCAGGACAATGTAATGCAAGCTTCTGCTGAATGTTGTTGGCCAAAGGAAGGTTTAGTAGAGGAGAGTGGGTCTGATACTCAATTGCTCTCTATTCTTCTCCATTCAACACTTGCACCTAAAAACAGAAGTCCTTGGTGAAACCACAGCCTCGTTTCCTCTGTTGGTTTCTGGTGATATGTTTAGATGAAGCTGTTAATATCTGATTAACAGTTTCCGCTCGTAGAATGACTGGAGACATTTTTCTTGGTGATTTAAACTGCTCTATCACAGAGCTGGTGTCTATGCCAATATTACTGTGACCTCTACCTTCCACAGTGTCTCATGGTAGCTTTCTCTGGACCACACCTCCGACAGCAAGACAAACATACAGACGAACAAGGAGGGAGATAGATAGCAAAGGAGAGAAGGAGACAAGGAAAGAAGAACAGAAACAACGAGGAAGGGAAGGACAAAGAGAAGCAGACAAGAAAAAGAAACTGAAGACAAGACAAAAGGAAGCTTCAAACTTTCAGACCTGAGTCAGACCACCAGACAGAAACACAGCATGTTTGAGGACATGCTCAGACACGGAAGGACACATGGTTCCTTCTCAAAAAAAATTTTTAAAAAATGATATCTTAAAAGTTTTAGTCTGCCCAAGATTCAAAGTCCTGTCCTTGTCAATCCTTGTAGAGCAAGGCTTCCCTGGGAATACCCAGTTTAATAATAGATAGATAAACACAGGGTAAGACAACATACAGACTGGAGGTTAAACGGACTGAAACACCAGGACAAGACATGAAAGGGATTTCTATATGGAGACTTTTGGATGAATATTTGATCGTAAAAATTAATGACTGAATAAAATAGATAAAAAAATAAATTCCTAGTTCAGTACCAGCTCGCCGCTTACAGGCAAAACAAGTAATGCAGCAAAGTTTATACCTCTAGATGTGCCAATGCACACCATCTACTGGCAAGGAAAATAGGCTGATACAATTTCGACATTTGTGCTACCATGACTTTTACAGCTGCATCTTCTGTTTGAGGTCACCCTTTGTGATACTGCGACAACCTAGTTCCATGAGGTAATGATAAAAAATGTATGGCTGTATGTTCTTAACCAAACATTCTCAAGCCTCAGCTATGTGGCCAGAATAAACTGCTGGTTTTTAAATGTGTCATTACCTTTAACATTAAACTGACTGTATGAATTAAAAATGCAGAGATTTTGGGGCGGCCCAGGTTTAAAATTAACCTGCTGTTGTCAGGCACATACTCCTGTAACTAACATGTAGTCCCATGGCATAACACCATGAAGAATTTTAGGAATGTTTAGTGGCACAGAGTTATTACGATTTTCTTTTTACTACATGTATCACTCTGAGGCCCAATAGATCGACTCCCACACGAATGTATCTATCACCATAATTAGGGTCACAATTCTCATACAGCTCTGTAACAGGGACATGTCACAGTGACTTGTAAGAGGAATGGAGTTTCGGCTATTGCTGGAATTTAACTTGTGACCTGTCTTCCAGCTGTCATACAAAACTAAACTGTATTTTTCTCAAGTTTCAGTCCCTCATTTCTCACTGATGTCAAACTTAACTCTAATTGTCACAGTATTTCTTATTTTTACAGGACATCATGCACTCCCAAGGTAGGGTGCTGCTACAGCCCCAGGGGAAGACTGATGAACTTTCACCCCAAAACAGAGTCACCTGCAAAAACAAGCTTATGTGTAGTACTACTGGCTAGCCCCAAACAGCTAGGTCAAGGTTACAGAGAGCTAGCTCTGTATAAACAGGCTTAAGTAGAGAGGGACCTTTTAGCTATGTCTTTATGTATTTATAGCAACTGTCTCAAACACCAGCTTTGCACATTCTTACAAGTCTCAGTTATATATGCAGTAAATAAAAATGGCGGAATTCAGGACAAAATGCAGATTCATAGCAATATAGTGAATTATACTAAATGTTGCAGTAGTTGAAAGTCTTTCCTCTTGGACAGATATGACATGCAAAACTAGTCAGCCTTAGTTCTGGACTTTGGTTCCACCTAGTTTAAATTTTTTTTTTTTTTCAACATCCATCTTGAACTCATTCCTCTATTTGTCAGATCTGTGACTATTTGCTTTTTCTGGCATATCCAGGTAATACTGTATTTAAGCTCCATGTGTGTGAATTAAGTCATCAGACACCCTTGACAGGCTAGAAATAGTGCGATAATTTAAGGACACATCAAAACGATGCCTGACACAGGAAAACACAAATATATGTAGCTTCTTTCAATCATGACAGAGAACATTTTAACAGCATGATCTTCAGGTCCTACTCAGTTATATAACTGATGACTCAAAGTTTGGATTGCATTTAGTCAAAGATGGTGAAAAATGAAAAAAAAAGGTTGCAACATTTTTTTTGAGTGCATTGAGCCTTGCATTGTGTATTGAGCCAAAAATAGACGAATATATTCCTTCTTCAATATGTTTTTTCTTTTTCAAGAGGCTAATTAAGCCCCACTGTGTTAATTTTAACATTGGCTGTAATGGCAGACAGAGACAAGGAAAGAAGAACAGAAACAACGAGGAAGGGAAGGACAAAGAGAAGCAGACAAGAAAAAGAAACTGAAGACAAGACAAAAGGAAGCTTCAAACTTTCAGACCTGAGTCAGACCACCAGACAGAAACACAGCATGTTTGAGGACATGCTCAGACACGGAAGGACACATGGTTCCTTCTCAAAAAAATTTTTAAAAAATGATATCTTAAAAGTTTTAGTCTGCCCAAGATTCAAAGTCCTGTCCTTGTCAATCCTTGTAGAGCAAGGCTTCCCTGGGAATACCCAGTTTAATAATAGATAGATAAACACAGGGTAAGACAACATACAGACTGGAGGTTAAACGGACTGAAACACCAGGACAAGACATGAAAGGGATTTCTATATGGAGACTTTTGGATGAATATTTGATCGTAAAAATTAATGACTGAATAAAATAGATAAAAAAATAAATTCCTAGTTCAGTACCAGCTCGCCGCTTACAGGCAAAACAAGTAATGCAGCAAAGTTTATACCTCTAGATGTGCCAATGCACACCATCTACTGGCAAGGAAAATAGGCTGATACAATTTCGACATTTGTGCTACCATGACTTTTACAGCTGCATCTTCTGTTTGAGGTCACCCTTTGTGATACTGCGACAACCTAGTTCCATGAGGTAATGATAAAAAATGTATGGCTGTATGTTCTTAACCAAACATTCTCAAGCCTCAGCTATGTGGCCAGAATAAACTGCTGGTTTTAAATGTGTCATTACCTTTAACATTAAACTGACTGTATGAATTAAAAATGCAGAGATTTTGGGGCGCCCAGGTTTAAAATTAACCTGCTGTTGTCAGGCACATACTCCTGTAACTAACATGTAGTCCCATGGCATAACACCATGAAGAATTTTAGGAATGTTTAGTGGCACAGAGTTATTACGATTTTTCTTTTACTACATGTATCACTCTGAGGCCCAATAGATCGACTCCCACGAATGTATCTATCACCATAATTAGGGTCACAATTCTCATACAGCTCTGTAACAGGGACATGTCACAGTGACTTGTAAGAGGAATGGAGTTTCGGCTATTGCTGGAATTTAACTTGTGACCTGTCTTCCAGCTGTCATACAAAACTAAACTGTATTTTTCTCAAGTTTCAGTCCCTCATTTCTCACTGATGTCAAACTTAACTCTAATTGTCACAGTATTTCTTATTTTTACAGGACATCATGCACTCCCAAGGTAGGGTGCTGCTACAGCCCCAGGGGAAGACTGATGAACTTTCACCCCAAAACAGAGTCACCTGCAAAAACAAGCTTATGTGTAGTACTACTGGCTAGCCCCAAACAGCTAGGTCAAGGTTACAGAGAGCTAGCTCTGTATAAACAGGCTTAAGTAGAGAGGGACCTTTTAGCTATGTCTTTATGTATTTATAGCAACTGTCTCAAACACCAGCTTTGCACATTCTTACAAGTCTCAGTTATATATGCAGTAAATAAAAATGGCGGAATTCAGGACAAAATGCAGATTCATAGCAATATAGTGAATTATACTAAATGTTGCAGTAGTTGAAAGTCTTTCCTCTTGGACAGATATGACATGCAAAACTAGTCAGCCTTAGTTCTGGACTTTGGTTCCACCTAGTTTAAATTTTTTTTTTTTTTCAACATCCATCTTGAACTCATTCCTCTATTTGTCAGATCTGTGACTATTTGCTTTTTCTGGCATATCCAGGTAATACTGTATTTAAGCTCCATGTGTGTGAATTAAGTCATCAGACACCCTTGACAGGCTAGAAATAGTGCGATAATTTAAGGACACATCAAAACGATGCCTGACACAGGAAAACACAAATATATGTAGCTTCTTTCAATCATGACAGAGAACATTTTAACAGCATGATCTTCAGGTCCTACTCAGTTATATAACTGATGACTCAAAGTTTGGATTGCATTTAGTCAAAGATGGTGAAAAATGAAAAAAAAGGTTGCAACATTTTTTTTTGAGTGCATTGAGCCTTGCATTGTGTATTGAGCCAAAAAATAGACGAATATATTCCTTCTTCAATATGTTTTTCTTTTTCAAGAGGCTAATTAAGCCCCACTGTGTTAATTTTAACATTGGCTGTAATGTGGCAGACAGAGACAAAGAAAAGGGGTGTGGGCAAAAACCAGTATCATGAATGCAGTAACCAGCCAAATATTCAATAAAAACTTAACCTAAGTCAATGAAAATAAAACTTTTAAGTTGAACAGAACTGAAAATGTTCAGCTAGAGTTGGAAAAGTTCTGGTTGTTTTCACAGGACCAATATTTCTGTCTGTGCTTGTGCCCCTGGTTTGAAGTGGGTGGGATGGGATGACAATTGTTGCATTGTTTGCAGACGTGGCCATGGTCTGTCCATCAAATCAGATAGAACCACACCCACACAGTCCTGATGAATCTGATAATACCTAAGGATGTTTTTTCCCAACTTAACCTCTGACTGTTGCTTAATTCGTTTAACATTGAACGTTTAACATTGTCAAGAAAGATCTCAATTTGAAATGAAGTTATCAGGGGCTATAAGGAAAAAAAAAAGCTTCAAATACTGTCTTGATTCTGCAGCCATTAGGTTACTGGATGGCATATTTTTTTAAATATCACCATAATTTGCCTAATGCAGACAGCATGAGGACAAAATGAAATATTTCAGGCAGAAATCTTTTCATTGACAAAACTGAAAATCAACAATCATATAAGAATCATATAGAAATTTATCTATCTCCAGTAGCCTCAATAGATAATAGTTAGATATGATCCTTTTTTTGTGCCGGAGGCCTAATTGACCTCGTCTGGATGTGCAAATATTTGAATCTGGATTTTCTTTTTAATCTCTCAAGACAATTATCAAAGCTCTAAAACCAAGAATGTTGCAACTTTCTTTGATACAGACACAGGTTTGTTTTAGTTATTAAAAAAAGCTATAATGCAGTGTGATAGTACACCACCTGCCTTGAAGGGTCTGGACATGGGTCTTTCAGAGTAGGGGATAACAAATGGCGTATAGGTAGTTACATGGATGTTTGGTAATCGACTGGGTTGATGAAAGTTGGTGAAAGGCAGGGTATCGGCATTGAGGGGAGCAGGAGAGACCAGCGGGAGCATCCCACATGACTGCACCACAGGGTGTAGGATCTGGGCTTCAGAGTCAGGTTTGTGTGGGATACTGGGATTAGTTTGGAAGTCAAGGTGAAACCTGGGCAACAACGGGATTTTATGATTAGAATTTGAATTGGGTAGGGTGCTTTGGAGGGTATGTGGAAAAACATTTTTGATCCTGCTGAGCAGAGAGTTAATGTCAGGACTGGATTGGGAAAGGAGCGGAGAGCAGTGCCTGGAATGGGAGTGGCAGTTGTTTGACATTGGCGGGGATGAACAGAGCAGAAGACCATTAGTGGGGGGATTTATCTTGTGAGGGCAGCTGCCGTCAGACATGCTGTCTGAATTTGTGTGAGGAGGAGAAAAGTGGTTATTGCCTAAATGTAGGGACAAGCCTGGACAAGCTTTGGATTTGAAATTCAATGTAGTGCGGCATGGAGAGAAAGAGTGATCATAGTAAGCGCTGTTTTGAAGAGGAGGTGATTGATGTTGAGGGCTGGGAGGAGAGGAAAAGGGATGGGGAAACTGCACAGAAGATGAGTAGAGTGGAAAGGTGGGTAGGTGAGGGGAGGTGCAGGTAGATGAAGGATGAGTTTTTCTGAGGCAAAGGGGAGGCTGAGTGGCAAAGTGCTGGATTTGATGGCAATGGTGGTGAGGAGAAGGAGTGGAAAGGTAATCCAGACTGAAGGTGGGCTGCAGGGAGGGATGATGGCTGGGCTGCAAACAGAAAAACAAAGGTAGAGAGGAGGCAAATGGAAATAAAAGAGGTATCATAGAGGACAGAGACACCTAGTAGATAGGTGAGAGATACCAAGATGAGCTGGAGTACAGAGAGAAATATGCAAGACTGTAACCAAGGCCATACAGTGAATGAGTGACTGAGAGGCATAAAATGTTATTGAACCACCAGTGAATAGTCTGTTACTTCCCTCAACAAGCTTTTAATTTATTTTGTTGCCAAACTGAATTAAACAAATGCAACATTCATTTATATATTGATGGCAAATTTACTTTCGGGCATGGGCATCTGCATCACTGAAAGCTTGAAATGCCCCAAATCTCTTAATCTCACTCACTCTGTTCCATGACATATGGCTTTAGCTGTAACCAAAAGAAGCAGGTAACAGATGCTAACAGCAGGGGCATGGGGGCAGTGATTGAGGGTGAAGCAGCCAGCAGATGGGACAACATGCTGTGAGCTGTGGGATAGTGCTAGTGGAGAAGGAGGTGGGGGAGGGGTTTATGGTCTTTCAAAAAGAACAATTAAAGAAGTAATGCCATATTTGTAAAAGGTAATCAATTGGGTGATGCCTAAAAATGCCAGCACAAAGGCTTTTCATGAACAAAAATAGAATACATTTATAAGATGTGCAAAAGCTGACATAAGGGTCACATGATTAGACCAAAACATTCGTCTCCTTGTCACATTTTTCATCAGAACATTCTCTTTTTGGTTTGAGGGCCAATTTCACATGATATGGGACTTAGCTACATCCACCTGACACTAATCCTCAAACATTAAGAGCTCAAACCCTTTTAGATTCATTCTACCTTGATTATCATAGTGAGAAAACCCCACTTGACAATTGACTTCAGCAAAAATTAATATAAGCATTTCGCCAGGAATCTGTAGAATCATTTTAAATCCTTAAACTCAGTGGTGGCCGCTTGGAATCATGTGTAATGCAGAAAATTAGACAAAGAAAAATATATCACTAACTCCACATTAAACCAAACCAGAGGCTGCGATCTTTAACTAAAGAGTGCATGTGACTTGCGATGATCAGGGAGTCTCACTGCAAACACTTCACTAGGATAAAACATATACACACATACAGACTCACACGAACTCATGTGATCTATGCCTTACCTTTGGTGGTGCTTCATCAGATCCTCCAGAGTCCCAAGAAACAGTGACCTGTCTCCTCATCTCCATCCTGTTCCGCTCTTTCTGTTGGACCTTCTCCTCTTCTAATATAGTGCTGCAAACACAGAAAAAGAAATGCTACTACTATATTTGTTTATTTCTGGTGAACTTTTGTAATTCAGTGCTGTAAAGAGGCAAAAAGAAAGCTCATAGTTGATAAATAAGTAGGGCTCTGTCACAATCTCTAGTACAAAGGCAAAAATGAACACATTGCATTTAATGTTTTAGACTGCTATTATTATACACAGCAACATGGTATAGCATTTGCTGGAATGTTGTTAGGCCAGGTATAAAATTTATACAGATGGAAATGAACCAACTGGATGAGAATGATTTCTATCCTATCCTGATATTAGAACAGGTGTGAAATGTCCCACAGTGTCGTTTAGATCCATATACAAGTGTGAAGACAGACAAAATAGAGAATTCGTTTTATGACATAATGTAAAGACATTATAACGTCACTTCCATCTTGTCCATCATTTTTATATCTTTTACCTCCTGATGAAAAGTCACTGAAAAACCCATAAACATCGTTATATCTGTCAAAGTTCCATTATTCCACAAACTCATGCACACACAGCAGTCATTGCACACTGTTTGCACAGAGAGTCAAAACACTACTACAGTCAAAAGAAAAAGAAATTCCATCTATTACTCATTCTTTTACTACTACAAGAGCCCATCCCTAAACACTCATAATTCCGAGCAATGTTCTGTGTGCCAATACTGCCAGCCACGATAATAAAAACAATTCAACAGTTGTGTCGACAGTTCTGACTTCATGATATATTAACTGTAACTACTGCTATCATCTCTTTACAGCTGAAAACTGTTATGGCAACTAAAGCAGTAAATTTTGGGTAATATTGCTTAAGAAATGAACAAATTAATAAATCTAATCACTTGGAAACTAAGCAATAGCCAATACCGCAAACCAAGCATTTTTAAGGGCTAATGTGGCCAAAGATACCACACTAGATTTACCCTCTAAAATTACTGACCTGTCCGCTGGGAAATCGGCAGCTAAACCAAACCCAGATTCCCAGGGGAAAGAGCTTCTGCTGAAGAGGTGATGGTTCCACAAAACTGAAAACTGGATGGTTCACCAGTTCAATACATACACAAACACAAACACTCTCAACATAGTCACACACTCTTTCTGCTCTCCTTTCCTCAACGAGGGTGAGCGCTATTTCGAGTAACATCATTAACGCCCTGTTCTGTTGTCTCCTGCCGTGTTTGTCTGTGTGTGTGTTTGTGTCCTTGCACCTGTTCAGGGCTGTTGCCTGTCAGGTTTAACCCTTCTTTTTCCATCACAACACACATTCATACAACAATATCAGTACTGAAATAGCATTGTTCTACTAAAATCAACTATGTAATATTAAAAATTCAAATGAATCAATTTCACTTAATTTGTTTTTTTAATATTTGTATGCGTCGTTAACTTTTGCCGTTTCGACTTAAACTTTTAAATTTTCTTCATGAATTTGTCTGTTTCAATTTAGTTTTTATATTTTTCAGATACTTGTATATCTTATGTGTGAATTGCTCAATGTAAAAATCACTGGGAGCTATTGGTAGCATCTGGTTTATGTTCATACTGATATAAGCTGTCTGGACAAACACTGTACATTAAAAGCAGACCCAATCTATTATTTTTTACTTAATACTGCCAGCAGTGATGATAAAAAGTCATAAGGATTATATAATCAGTTTGAAGCTTAATTTATTCTTGCTTTTTAGATTAGAGACTCAATTTGCACTTTCATTTTTGCTCATTAAAGTTTTCCTGTGCATCGTTCAGACCTATGAAACAAATCCTTGTAACGTGTTTCTTCTTCAGGAAATGGTTTTATACTAAACTGTAATGATCTTATGAATCTTAGTGTTTTAGCCACATAACTGCATGGTAACTTTGTACCCCTTGTTTTTTTACTTAATTTCTATTCAAAACGCCAAGTAATTACAAATGGAACCAGTCTTAAATGCATCTGCAAACCTTGCCTCGTGCTTTGATTTGCAGTAAATCACATCATGTATGTGATGTGATGATGATAACATCAGCACCTGGCAACATCAACATTGACTGTCTCCTCCCCCACCTACACCACATCCCCACCTGGAATAACAAGGCCTTTTTAGTTTATTTACTCAGGCTGGGCTGACTACACCATCTTGGACTTTTCAGCAATGCGCTACTTCACGCTCATGTAGTTGTCACCGGTTAGCTGCCTGGTAAACCTGCTACTGATGACCACTGAGCAGTGCATTGAGATTTGCAAAAGGCATTACTCATTACCAGAAGATGAGCTATTATACCACATGGACAAATTGCTCAGGTGATCGGACTGAGGATAGTGCAAAATTTGTTCCCTGATTCAAAAATCATCAATAAAGAACTAAGAAAAGTTTCTGCCTTTTGAAAAAATGGGACATAAAATAATTTAATAATTTGTTAACTGATGTACATTTAATTATGAACAATTTTCTGCAAGTCATAAACAATATACAGGAGTCTCTACAGCGTGTTTAAAAGATGCCGCTGAAGTACTGACTTCACATTTTATGTTAAGAGCACTTCTAATCAAAAGGAAGCTGGACTGCTTTAAATGAGACTGGAAATAATGGCGGCAAGCATCCACCCTGCTTTGGTGCTCTTGAGCTTGGCATGTGCCAACCTGTACTCCAGCATAGACCTCAGACTTGTTAGAGGATGAATGAATCTCTCTTTCCGTATCCCAGCACTGTAGCAAGGAAACATTGTCAATGTAAACAAAAAACTTTAGCTTTTAAAGTTTCCCAGTTCATTTATCTCACTATGACTGCTGAACCCTCATATTAATAACTGATGCATCTTACATATGGGTATGTAATTATTTTTTTCAAGACAGACCTCATAAAATGAAAACATCCCTCAAGGAGGACATTTAAAGAGAAAAAAAAAATTGGGATCAGTAAAGAAAAGGCATACAAAAAAACTGAAAATTTTTTTAAGAGACAAAATGGCTGCCCCAAAACAGTTTTGGAGCAAACCCACAGTTACTGTAGCATCCACTGAATGCAGCACACTTGCACACATAAACACAGCTGGAGTTGTTTAAAAGGGAAATAAACGTTTCACTCTACCGTATGCTGATACCACAGCATTCAGAAAACCCATACGAGACAGAAGAGACCATACGTTACCTTTGGAAAAGGCCTGTCCGATGGCACCAGAGTATTTCCAATCAAGCCCTTTTAAAAGAGTATCTTTGCTATTAAAATAATGATGGTGCCAGCAGCACTCAGAACTGATGCGCTACTGAAGGTCAACATGACTAACAGTGACACTAAAGAGATAAAATCTACTTCTCCTGGTGGGATAACAAAAACACGGGCTCTTGCATCTGAACAATAGCCCACTAGACTTCACGAACTTTGGTACATCACCACACAGACTTTACTATCAGGACAACAAGGTCTGAGAATCAGAAACAAGCTTTGACTGTGGGAGGACAGAGCTACACTGGTTCTGCTTGCCTTTTTCTTTCCTAATTTCAATCTCTCTGTCTATTCTCTCGCTCGCTCTCTCTCTCTCTCTCTCTCTCTCTGTTGGAAAGCTGTAGCTCCTGGCAGCTGCCCACTGTGTAAACTCACACACACACACATACATACACACACACACAAACATACACATGTTGGTCTGCCATCTAGGAAAAACTGTAGTAGTAGCTGAGAGCTGCATATTTGGCAGGAGAGACCTATAATTGATATTATGATATAAAAAGCTGGCCAGACCAAAAGTAAACCAAACTATATAACCTTATATGGCATGAATTTCTCTTATTAATAGCCAGAGACCACAGTGAACATGGTCAATATTGACTTGGTTTCCAAGACACTGGATGAGGCACATTAAGGGTTCCTTGCTACTTCTTCATGCCATGGTATTAGGTTCAATTAGAATAAATGTTCTTAATTTTGTCTGCTTAGCACCCAAATGAAGTTCACATGTACTTTTCCACACTGGGTTTTCAGACCATTAAAACATAGACCCACAAACATACAGTACATGTGTCAAAAGAACGGACCATAATGTGGAGGCCTGCAACTCATTTGGAAGCAAAACAAGAAAGTGAGATGAGGAGGACACAATGAAAAGGTAAACGAGTTCAGGAGAAGAGGATAAAAAAAAAGATAGCACACAAGGGGAGTTTGAAAAGAGTGTAAGAGGAGTAGAATCAGGGGGCAGGAGAGGAAAGCTGACAATGAGAAATTAGTAGAGGAATGGTGGTGGAATTTAAGGTGTGAGTCAGGCTGGTTTTAAGCAAACTCATAAAACCACAGGACTTAAATATACCCTCTTATTTTCCTGTTTCTGTGTGTGCAAGAGAGAGAAAGAGAAAAAGACAGAGTGAGAATGTGCATGTTGAAGGAAATAATGATGGCATCTTGCTGTGCTCCTGAAATTTGTGTTTCAAGACCTGCGAGCTGAAAAAGCTGAAAAAATCAGTTTTGAATGATAAGCTAATATAGTACTGCATGAAAACATATGAAAAAAAAATAGATATGGAAATATTCTATAATTTCTAGCCTTCAAGATATCCTGTAAGATAGTAAATATTGTAATAATTCTTTGAGGTAAATGTACTTGTTCACATGCAGTATGGGAAGCTGATCTCAACTAATGTGCAATTCATGTAAAACCTAATCCGCTGTTTCCGCTCTTGAGTTTCAGTTTGTACTCTGCTTGTAGTACTTTTACAGCAGCCATCTAAAACTCATACTTTAGTCATTGCATTACCACCGACACCACTACTCCTGTTTTTACGATCTATCTCAACATCAGTGGCGAAACTGAAACATCACTTCCAAAAAACTACAGGTCTGTTCATGTCTGAATGGTTATGAATTGTTGTGTCATGGTATCTTGAAAAAGCTCTACCCGTACTGTAGCCCTACTGTATACCGAAAAGAAAATGTCAGTGAGCCTTGATGTAAAAGAACTACTGTTAAGTCTTGTTTAGTGTTGAGGGTGCCAGAAGGAGGGTCTTGGATATCACCTAATACTGTATCTCTGTTCTAACAGGAATCCTGATTCAGTTACACATGGCAGAACAAAAAATCTTGTCAAACATCATCATGCCTGAGCATATCTTAAACAGCTAACTTCAACTTGTTTGTTGTACCAGCTTTTTTGCATGTGAGTTGGGAAAATTTATGATCTGATTGCTGGTGATGTCACTTTTGGTGTTAGCATCCTATGATTAGCATTAATTACAATCACCTATTATAACCCTACATTGGCAGACATAAATCATACATGTTAGGTATATGGAGTCAATCTCTTTCTTTAACTGCCAAGTGATATCATCTTTTTTCACTCTCTTTCTCCCTAATGTCTTGTGAGTGCAACTCTCCGTCTTTGATGAAACTTTTCAGAAATGATTAACTGTCCTGCCCAGTTAATAGTATGATATTACATGACTAATGAATAGGTAGGTCCCTTCCTGTTCAAATGGAAATATAGCAGTGACGCATTACTGTAAGGCTTACTCAGGGAGTTTTTAAATTATCAACAGTGTTGTCTAACTCTGACATATCTAATCACAACATGTCCAGGATATGGTTTCTTGACAGATAAGGTCTTTGCCTTTGCAAATCTGTTTCAAGACAAAGCCAGTAACAAGGCAGTGATACACCATTTAAACAGAAAGCAAGGAATGAGACTGCTCATTTAATCTTTCTCTGTCATCGTCACATCGTTGTTACTATGTCAACTGTAATGTATTCAGTCCAAACGGGAGTTAAAATATAGGTCTGTTAAGTACCTAGCCAGTTGTGTTTTGGCTCTGTACTCCTGCACACTGAATTAGGTTGAGCAATGCTAACTTTCAGCTTAAATTTGAGGGTCTTTACATCCACTTCGGGTGAACCATTAAGAAAAAAAGTGCTAGGTGTCCTACATTGTTCACCCAAAAAAGAAGGAAACATTACCAGAAACCCTTATGGCTTAAAGTAAGCATCCCAACTACCTAGTCTTATTTCCAGTGTTCTAGAGTAGAATCAAAACAATGAAAAAGATATTATTGTCCAACTAGTTATGGAGTACTCTGTATATGGCACTGCGGTGGAGAGGGTATTGGCAAAATGCTTCATATACAGTAACTGCTGTCATAGTCAAAATCATGAGTATCTTTGAATATATTATATATTATATATTATATATATTATATTATATATATATATTCTTCACAAAATTGTTTAGGAGTGACACTGATGTCTATGGCATGTATGCTCTCACCGCAGAGGAAATTATTGCACAGCTGCCTTCATGTCCCTTATTAAAAAATGAAGGATTCACACAGTGTTTTAAACTGGATTTTATCAGAGCAGAAGAGAAGCACCATCCTGCTGCGAAACTGAAATGATCCAATCTGCAACCTCAATGAAAATAAGAAAACAGAGGTAACTTCATTTGGGGGGGAAAAAAATCCAACCTATTTTTGCTTGTCTGTCTGTATTTTCACTATCTACATAAAATTCATCTGCTTCTCTGGTCTAACCATTTCCAATGGTTCATTCTGCTCTTATGTTAAACCAGCAGTCAAAGACAAAGTATGTTTCCTAATTTCAAAAAGGTATAATAATTGCTTTAGCTCTTTTTCTGCTCATCTTATCATTTCATATTAATGCAGACAGACAGTGACACCTGCTGTTAGGAAGGTATAAGAAAACTGTGCGTCTATAAAACATCATTTACTGTGGATTATTCCTTTATCTAAACCACTAATTAGAAAATAGCAGCAATAAACAAACAAACAATAAAATTCTGACAGGTTTAACTACATAATGCCTTTACTGAAAATAGTATCATTTTTTGTAGATTCTGAGATGGGCTATGTTAGGGAGGTGATTCATTGGGAAGCTGTCTAGGTAGACATTCAATTTTCAAGAGTAAGAGAAAAATGTAATAAATCCGGTGTTAAAAATGCACCACCAGATTTTTTCTTAGGTCACATCATTCATTATGCTGCTTTTAGTCAATTCATAACAGCCACTGCCTACTACAAAGAACAATAAATGGCTTGCGAAAATTAGACACAACAACATCAAGACACCATAACCCCAAAACCATAATTTTTGTACTTATTCTGCTGAGGCAAAGCATATTTAAAAATGAAAATTCAACCTTCTCTCTGCCAAGATTCATTCAAACATTCAAAAGTACATGAAAAAGAGACCAACAAACATAATCAAACCACATAACTAAGTACCTCAGTTGTGTTTTGAGTTCATTGAAGCGTGGCCTCTTGCTGGGATCATAAGACCAACACTTTGTCATCAAACTGTACAGAGTAGGAGGGCACTGAGGGGGCATTGCCAGTCGCTCGCCATTCTCTATCCTGCCAATGACGTCGTTGTTCTTCACACCCTGGAAAGGCTTGATGCCGTACATTAGAATCTCCCACATACAGACACCTATGGAAAGACAGAAAAACATATAAACTCTGTAACTATGACGCAAGCCACCTATTGGCTCTCACATGCTGTAAAACAAGAGATTGAAAGGTAAAACAGGGAAATACTTTAGGTAAAGACCAACTGCTTTACACAAAACATCAGGACAAAACTGACATGGAAATAAAAAATTAGAAAAAAACAACACAGACTTAAACTCACCAAACATCCAGACATCACTGGCTGTGGTAAATCGTCTAAAGTTGATGGATTCTGGTGCCATCCATTTAATAGGAAGTTTACCTTTAGATGCTGTAAAACAGTGATCAGGGGAGGTGTGTTACGCTGATCAGTTCAGGTCATATGCGTCTTATGAACAATACTGGTTCTTTCCTCCAAATGTAGGTTAGATAGAAATGGTGGAGTGTGCTTTTATGGGTAACCTGGAGGCATTACTGTTACCTTTGTAATAAGAGCTATCTTCCATGTATCGTGACAGACCAAAGTCCCCCAGTTTCACACAGTCGACTGTGGACACCAACACGTTCCGTGCTGCAATGTCCCTAAAGACGACAAAACCAGAGTAAGAGGGGGTCATAGACACTCTTAGACACACGTTTATTCTGTTAATCTACTTGACTGGATATTCCTCAAATAAGGTAATGAGTTACATCTCTAATATACCTACGGGAAAAAGAGCATGGTATGATGGTTAGTGTCTCTGCTTCAGTCTTCCAGAGCAGTGAGCATTTTTATGAGACTCATGCACATCCATGTAAAAGAGGTTTGTGAAAGGACATGTCTCCATTTATTTGGGTATAAATCTGGACATAAATTTTAGATTGTAGAGCTCCTACCAGTAGTTGGCAGCACCTGTCTCAGGTTATTTGCCATAAAATGATGTATTTTCTCATCAACCTGCCTCATGTCACTATAAATGACTACTTGGAAATGCTAATTATTAACCACTGATCAGATCAATCATAATGTGATCTATGTTTTGGTGCTCTGACAACTTATCAATAACACTACAGCTAAAAAAAAATGAAACTTGCTCATAATTTTTAATGGAGCAATAATTTTAAAATTCATAAATATTCTGGTGTACTGTGGTCTCAGGATGCCCTCCTGTGTACCTGTGTACAAAGCGTTTGCTCTCCAGATAGGCCAGTGCTGTGCTGAGCTGGTAGGAGTACAAGATGAGAGTGGCCAGGTCTAGACTGTACTTCCTCACTTGGAGAAATGACCGTAACTATGGAGAAGAGTGAGAATAAAAAAAACCCAAAATACAGAAAATGAAAACCACAGACAGAGGGAAGTTAGAGGGAGAGAGCAGTAACCAATAAAAAACACAGACAGGGAGAGAGAAAGCAGTAAAAGCAGAAAAAGTATTTTCTTTTTTTTTTTTTTTTACAAAAGTCCAGTTTTTGGCTCATAATTCCATTTTTTAAAACAATTATTTAATACAAATTAGTCCTTGGCTCTATGTATTGTCTATACAATTATTATACACCCATGTAAACAACCAGATACTGCACAGCCTTTTATGAATCCACATCAGTCTACTACCTCTCCAAGAGTGCAGAGCTCCATGATGATCCAGACTGGATTTTCTGTGATAACTCCCATCAGTTTCACAATGTGTGGATGGTCAAACTGACGCATGGTCACTGCAGGGAAAGAAGAGGGAGAGCAAAGGCCTGTATGTAGCAAAAGGCCACTTTACAAAGCTTGCAAGTCTTCTGTAAACTAGTGAGTATTGGGTAGCTATTGTCAGGTAATGTGTCAAAAGCACCCACAAGAGGGACCTACATGCTTCTTGGAGAAACTTTTCCCTGACGCTGTCTGACGTTGAGTTCTTACACGTCTTCACTGCCACAGACAGAGCCGGGTTCTCCTGCAAGAAAAAAAGATGCACCAAACAGGAAAACATAATCAGCACTAAAACAGAGGTATCTACATTCAGCATATTCACTGTCTGCTCATGGCTCAATAGGAAGTAAGAAACTCATAATTAAACTGAGAAGATTTAAAGCAACCAAAAAATTAACTCTCAATAATGGCCTATTACAATATACTTAAATTAGCATACTGAAAATAAAATTGATCAGAGTTGTAAGTATACTGTGGTATTTGAGTACCAAGCCCATTCATCTTTTCCTTCTGTTACAACTATGCTGTTGGCTGTACATGCAGTTATTGTGATGCAAGTTCAAGTTTGGTTTACTCTTTTTAGTTAGTTTTAAATTGGCTGTGCAGGGAGAGTGTGGGAGAGAATAAAGAAAAAAAAAACTGTTTTTAATATGAGTGAATGGTATAATGCTACAAACTATGCATGTATTTGCATTTCTGCCAACAGTAAACCCCTTACAAGTTAAGGACTTTCTATAGTAGGTTATTCTAATCAGATTATTTAATATTGAATCACCAGCTACAGATATCAAAAGCTATTTTACTGCTACACCCTGTAAATTCAACATTTTGATTCCACCATAGTGTCTGAAACAGCAACAATCTCCCGATGTTCACATTCTCTCCTGTATAAATATAAGAATGCTGTGTCCCTAATGAACACCCTGTGACACACTCGATTTATGTGGCAAAAGAACACCAGAGTTGGTCTACATGCATAAAGTAAGAAAAAGTGTTATACAGTGTTGGAGAAAAGACTGACAGACTACATACCGTGCTGATGTAGACTCCTTGATGGACATCTCCAAACTGACCCTCACCTATGCAGCGTCCCAACTCAATACGATCCCGCTGAATCTCGTAGTCCCGTGCTAGATACAAAATAAGCACGGACATGAATGCACAAAGATATAGATAAACAAATGAGAACAAACACAGTAGGCCTTTAGATCAAAAACACACACATCAGTGCCCAAATATACACTTCTAAGTCAGGCCTGCACTCACCAAGCTTATCAGAGTGCTTTACATTGTGCAGAATTTAAATCTGCATTTAATTGCAAAAACACTTGCAACGGACTCTATGGATTATCAAGTCCTGAAACCATTCTTCCAGCAAATTTAGTTCAAATTCATTTACTGGTAAAGAGCAACTTTGGAACCTTTGGAAACTTTTGAGAACCAACAAAATAATGTCAAACAAATTTGTTAATTTCTTTTCTTTAACATTTTGTACAGCCATCTTTTCTAGGGATTCTTTAAAGCAGAACAAATCACCAAGAAAAAAAATTCTGATTCACCTTCCTACTCTGACAAGCTTGGCTTTGTAGCAATCAGCATAGCTCAATGTTGACAGCATGCAACAACAACATTAGCAAACCACAGCCAGACATGCCACGTAACACAAACATACAATAGCCAGTAACACTCAGTGTATATGTGAACATGAATTTCTATGTTAATTCAGATGTAATCCAGTTACAGTCACCTTGACTGTATAATAGTGAAACACAACTTGTGCTCACAGACTAAAGGGCCTGTTTTACATTTGTTTGGTCCAAAAAGGAATTTGTACCTGTTACTATAGTCAGTCAATTTCCATCTGTACTTTTGGCAAATGAGACTTATAAAAATGCACCATTTTTATATTTAGTTTGAAGAAAACAGGAATCAAAAGGACTGTGAAATCTTGGCTGGGGAAAGGCTGGTGGTTTGCTCTGCCAGACTTTGCCCATGTATTCAGCATATATAGATATAGCTTCATGTATGAATATAACATACATGAAGTTTTACATTTTACAAATCTCAGACTTCTCTTTTATCATGATCCCTATTGTAGAATGTCCAGTACATGTGGGAGTTTGAGAGAAAATGATGTTGGGCAATAAGACGCCTGCGACTAACTGTGGAAATGAGCTGCAACATACAGTAACAGAAATGTACAGTAAGCTGCAAATGCTGTCTCCATGCTTTGCCTCTAAATGTCCCCTACATAAACTGATGTTTAAAGGTCAAGTGTTAAAGTTAAGGAATGGAGTTGGACTACCCTGTTTGCTAGAGGTTTGCAACTGCAGTATATTTAAAGTATATTATTTACATACACACACACACACAAACACACACATATATATAAACAAATACATACACGCATACACATATACGTATACACATATATACATATACGCATACACATATATATACATATACATATGCGCATATACATACATATCTGCATACATACATACATATACATCCATACACATACATACATATATATAAAATTATCATATTGTTATTACCCTCAGCAGTAAATGGTTTCAACCTCTGTAGATTATTTGTTTTATTATTGATTTTAAAATGCATCTGGAAACATTTTGTTCCATTTTTCCCCTTAAACTTTTAATATACACAATGACATCAATGTCCAACATCTGAGACACAGTTCTGAAGTTATCACCAGTTAAGCCAAAACTCAAGGCACATAAAACATCAATGGGGACTGGGTTGGGGGGATTAGGGTGGAGGTCAAAACAACAGGGTACAGATATAGAAATAAATTCTGATTTTTATTTTACATTCACAAGCAAAAGTAAAAAAGAAAAAGGATCACAACAACCACTAAATCAAATAGCCATCACAATACAACAGGACTTGTGGTATGGTCCAATCTTTACCTTGATCTAGTCCATAGTATTCTGGGAAAATAGGTTAGTGATAGGAGACAGAAATAACTAGCTGTGAGTACAAAAAGCCACAAAATGTTACTGCAGTCTTTATTAGTTATGTCAATGTTACTTGAACAATTGCCGTGATGAGTGAGACAGTGATGCAGCTAAGTTAGAGGTGCTGTATGCCAGTATAGGTTAAGTGTCCCTGATCGAATAAAATAATCTGCTTTATAATATTTAAAACTTTTTGGGTGTGTTTTGTTAGACAAAGGTTAGTTTTTGTTGTGTGTATACCAAGAGCCAACAAGGCAACAAACAAACAAACAAAAGCATGGGTAAACACTAGATAGTGTAACCAATTAATAAAAGGAGAGTTTTAAAATGTGAAAACAGCTTCAACACCAAATGTCCCCCTCTGGCAACCTGCTATTTAACAAAACCAAAACGGGCACTGCTCAGTTTAGATGCGAACAGCTAAATGTGACCTTTGCTGGCTTATGTACCATACATATTGATCTAACTAGATCATTTCTAACTAAATCAGACATTTACAAATCTGAGAAAGTCATGCAATACAATTAACAGACTGGTAAACAAGATGGATACAGTATTGTTTTTTTTTCTTTGGTCATTTTGAATGAGAACATTTAAATGTTCTGTATGCTGTTTTGACTCACTTGTTCTTACTGTATGTATTTATGTGATTATACCTGTAAATCCACAAGAATAAAGTGAAAGGGATAATTCGTGAGTGGTTGAAAAGCAAAGCCATGTTGAAATTTGGTTGTGTTGAACAACATATGCTTATGATGCCCAGGCAGCATTTTGAGGCAGTTTAAATGGGGGTTTTCGATTTTTTTTTCACTATCCCAACAGCCCTCTGTGTTATTCAAATGTACTTTGTCCCAGCTTCTTTTCCCATTCCAGCTGAAGGTGATATCGCTCATCTACACTGCCTCTAAATGTTACCTATGTAGCATCCTCACTTAGCATGACAGTGAGCTTACTATGGACAACAGTCCTAAACCCTAGTGAACACGCACAGCTCAGCAGCAACAGCAGCAACAGCAGCACAGCAGGCTCCTATTTTACTCAAATCTCACTTTTAAGGTAATGCAGAGTGATCTTCAACGCAACAGCTGATAGATATTATAAGGCCAGAAAAACTTCTATTCTGATGCCTAAAACTGAGATAATAACAAATGATCAAATTGAACACTCTCAATATGACAGGTTAGTGGGACAAGGAGTGATTTGAAAATTGTTCACTGTAACAAACATTGTGGTAAGATAATGATTCAGAGCAGTCTGAGGAAGATTAAATCTTGTGACAACTCACAAATACAAATATAGTTTCTCAGCCTAAAAAAAAACTAATAGTGGTTATAATAATATGTGGTTCAAGGGCTTCCCCTTTGCTACATGTGACCATGAAAAATGTACATTCATTCAAACATCAGTCATCCTGTTATTTAGAGCTGAAGTCTTCACGGATTTATGATTAGACCTGATGTATCATTATGTCCAACTCTATATTGGAGTGTGGGGAAATGATGAAACAGCTCATTTGCAACAATTTAGGGGTAATTTCCTAGTTTTGCTACACAATAATTTTAATCAATTTTTTTCAGTTCAACCTGTCCAGTTTATCATGAATATACTATTGATAATGGTACGTGGTTAATAGATGATATTTCTTTACTTAACATCGATAGACATTTCAAAATGCAGCACTAAATGCTCTGTCTGAATTTGACAAATTCACTTCTTCAGCTTTTAATTGATGTCAAAGGGAAAATAGGGATGAAATCCTTTTTCAAAGGTGAATAGGGTTTTGCATATGGATTTAATGTACTTTATTAGGATCATCTATTATTCGGCTTCTGGCCACAATTGCTGGCCCCCACAGAAAATATATTCAGGATAAGATCAAGACAAATTAGATCAATGTCAAATACTTTCAAATTGGTGTTGAGTTGTGATAAAATACATGAGTCTCCTGACTCTGATCTAAACCCAACTAAACTGCTAGTGCACAAACAGAGACACACATGACTCATTTACACGACGACCACACGAACAATCATGCTAAAGACTTTTTAATTCTCGCTCTTTAACCCGACCAATGTAAACACGCGCAAATTCTCACGTGCTCACACAATATGCTACATGATCACAAGTAAAAGTCTGAACACCTGTCACTTTGTTTTTCCACCTGTCAAATAAGCAGCTAACAATGTTTGTTCGCATGTGTGTGTCCACTTACTTGAAGGCATGGTGTAGGTGTCCTCCTCATCTATGATCTCAGCATAGTCGTCCGTTTCTGCAGAGTCAGAGGAAGTTGAGATGGAGAAATAATAAGTCTCACATGAAAAGAGAGAGGGAAAAAGTTGAAAACAAGGTTAAATCTAGAACTCAACTCTGATATAACAAGCAGACACTGTTGGACAGCATTCAAATTACAACTTAAAGTTATCTTCCTTGAAACCATAAAAAGTCAAAGTTCTGTTATCTATACAAGTGATTTGTGTTACCAAGATTTTTAACTAACTAAAGTTATATCCCTTGTCTCTCCATCCACAACGTCCCATGTCACGCATAGAAAAAATCAAATCATTGCATGCAACTCATTAAGATCAGGGTATACACCTTCACAGACAAAAAAAGGAGTGAAAACACTAATAGTACTGGAAATACAACATGTCAGAGGGAAAATAGACAGAATCAGACAAGAAGTACCTTTCCAAAAGTTTGTCACCATACCCGACTCCAAACACATGCACAATATCAAAAATGTTCATGTACTACTAGACACCATAGTACAATAGAGACAGAGGGAGGGGGAGACAGAGAGAGAGCGAGAGAGAGAGAGAGAGACTAGGAAAGGGGGAGAATGGAAAGTTCATTCTTTCCAGAGAAACAAGTTCAAGAAAAAACAGGTTGAGTCATGGGTATGGCAGAAACAGTTACAGGCAGATACAGGAAGACTAGACACACAGAGCACACAATGAATGGAGACACACGAAAGGAATTCCAATGTGCTACTAATTTATGAGGGTTAATGTAAAGAATGTTGTTTACCATCGCCACTAGTGTGACCTGCAGAAGCCACACACAGCAAGAGGGGGAAAAAGGAGATAACTATTAGTTCTACTGTTATAAAACAGACAAATAGACAGCAGACAAATAAAGCAGAAGATATTATTTAATGACTTCAAGGCCATTCTATTTTTAATTCTGTGTAACTGTGAGTTTGTCAGAGGTCAGCAGAGAGTCAGGGCAATGACAAAGTGACAGTGAATAAAGCTCTCCATAGAGAAATCTGGAGAGATGAGGACTCTTCACTTCACACACAGATGAAGCTTTATAGGGGGAACAGGGTATGCAGACACATCTATGAAGCCTTTATCTAATTTCTAGCAGTCACTGTCATTCGAGACATTTAGAGCAGCAGACAGAGAGGCAAACTGACAGGGGAGAAAGAGACCAACAGGCAAGGAGAAAGTGAGACAGGGGTTCATACCTGAGATACAAACAGCTCTGGTCCGTACTCCATCCATCCGTTTTTCCATCCGCTTCTCATGATTTGAAACTCTGCACCAGAGATTAGAAAATTATTTTTTGGATTTGGTCCACATCTAAGCCAATGTGTTCTGCAGCTATGAAGATAGCAGTCAAACTAGAGTAATGAAGGAGCCTCCCACATCATGTCATGTGTGCTGCAATGTCAAACAACATAAAATCAAGAAACAATGTTTCTATATTTTATAAATGATATTATAATTATTATATGGGCAATTCAACAACTAAAACTTGTTTTCATAAAAGCTGCCATGCTTTAGGAAGAACTTTTAGTTGCAAAACTTGCATTCAAATTACGAAATGCAAAACAAATTGAGTGAAGCACTCAATAAAACCACAAAACACAACTAATAAAAGTGGCACTGGTAAAAGGGACTAGATAGGATAATGTTTTTTATGGATAATTATAACTTTGGATTCACTCCTTTAACCCATTAACAGTCACCCCCATTTTTTGCACAAGCCCAAAATAATTACTTTTCTTCAACCCTTTTGATTACAGTCATAACCCTGGTCTCCTTGGAAAAGTAATTTTTACAAACAAAAATTCAGAATGTGAGATACTGAATCGAAGTTACAAAGGCACAAAAATGGTAGAATTGTTTTTTTGCCTTGCTTAACCTTTTGGCATAAGAGGGAATATATGGCCTGTAGTTGTACTTTTCACATGCAAAACACTTCAGAATCAGGAGACTTACACCTTTCAAAAAATGTATAATTTGTTGACGTTTTGTGAATAATAAATCCGATATGGAATGAAAATCACCTAAAGTAGTGCTACCTAGGCCAAATGGTCCCACGGACGAGACAGTGTATTTCAAAAGGTTATAATGTCTCACGGAAAAATTACATCTTGTTTTTACTTCATAAAGTGCTCAATATGTGTAAACAGAGTCACCTAACTTACTTAGGTATAGATGGCAGCGCTCTGTCCCCCTCTGCAGAGACAAAATGAACACATGAATTAGAGAAGAGAACAGACTGGCTTCATGTTAGAGCTACAGTATCGCTGTAACCATGTCTTTGCTGCTATAGCTATTTTTAGAAAACACTAACCAAACACAGACTGGTTATTCAAAGTGGCAAGCATAAAGCCTCACCAGCCAAGATCAGACTCAACTACCATTGGAAAGATGGCTGACAGCAAATTCAGGCCCAAGTACTATTTATGGTATGAGGTAAAAAATGTTACTTTCCAAGTTTCCATCTAAATAATACAAATATATCCTAATAATACCACACAACTGCACCAGCAAAGTACTACAAAAGACCACATCATATCAATATTGATTAGGGTGTAGAGAGAGCAGCATAGAATACATGTATGAGTGGATCCACGTCCTACCTTTGTGGACTCTGACGATGAAGGAGTGAGTAGCTGAGGAGACGAGCCGACAGTATCCGTCAATCAAGTCGGCCATGTTTTCTGCCGTGGTCAGCGATGCAGTGGTGACTGTGAGAGGCTACACACACACGCACACATAGAAGGATTAGTGTGTGAGCAGGACAGAGGGTTGCTTTACAGCGACACAATGATAGCTTTATCAGCAATAACGTCTTCAACCAGTGCAACACACACTTTGACACATACAAACCCTACACAGATACTCTTGCACAGATGCACACATGCTTTCCTACTAGTAACAGCCTCTTGCACACACACACCCACTCTTGACAGACACTCACGCTGACACTCAAGTATATATGGCCACATGTGCCTTCATCCTCCCATGTCCCAATTCCATCTTTCCCTACGTCTTCCTGTTTTTTCTTTAGTTTAAAAACACAATGTTATACAAGCAGAAACCATATAATATTTGTTACATTTCATTGAGAGCCCAAAAAACTAACACACACACATAGTTTTGCCTCACTGTCATTTCAAAATACATGTGTTTTGGATGAAAATATAGGAACTGCGTTGCGATTAAAATGTCTCAACTTGATGTGAATCAATAAGTTAACAGTTCTTTACCTTTTGTGATTAAATTAAATAAACTAGAGGTATTACTCCAATCTTAATATCCAAACTCCAGACAAAAAGTAATTCTTCACAAATAACCATCATACAATAAAAAAGTCAATGCAATAGTATGCAAGGTGTATGGTTTACCTCAGGAGCTCCTGCTACATTAAGTTGCAGCATGCCTTTCCTGTCCTTCTCTTCCAAAGCAGAGTACTGAATGGACTGAACCTGGTTAAAGTTAGCTAAGTGTGTAGGCTGCAGGGACAAAGACAGACACATAGAAATATTTATAATCCCCTATGACATAATTTATATGTTGATGCCGTTTATTCAGCTCAGTGGAAACAATCTTTACAAATAACTGCAGATCATTTGTGCCAGAATGCAGAGTTTTAGAATATTTTTCCATTGTACCAGTAAACCAAATATTACTATTTTTACATAAAAATGTCATCAAGTTGAATTTAATGCGTTCATAAAGGCCATACAGGACAGGCTTTGATTTTTTTACATGCAAAGATAAATTCACTAAATCATTTGCTAGCATTTTGACAGAGAGTCTTCATTAAGGTGGAACTTAATAACTAATTCTAATCACTTGAGTATGTAGCGGTTTCCTGTAATTTGAGTTGTCACTACAGCTAGCACCTCCTTTATTCAGCTGTGTATTCTTCCCAAAAACTGCACAGCTGATCACACATCTGGCTTTTTCTAGTTCATTCTGTCTGTTTTGCTAGTAAAACTACCACTACACTGGCATTTCAAGACTCATTTCAACTCGTGAAACTGAGGCAACAAGAAAACCTGCCAATCAAAGTGGCGAGATGAACCAGTAGAGGGTAGTCCGTCCAGTGACATTTACTAAAAGCACACAGTATACAAGTTGTGTTGAAAGGATTATTTACTTTTTCTTTTTTTTGAAAGAAAGCAAATTTTGAAAGAGGTTACACATTTACAGAACAAGAGAAGTTATATCTTCTGAGTTGTTTGTGTGTGTGTGTGTGTGTGTATTCACCGTTGAGCCCTTATCTGTGAGGTAGCTGATTCCTTCCTCTGGCCCAATAGCTAACTCTACTGATATTACCCAACTGGACTGGAGAGAGAGAGACAGACAGACAGACAGACAGAGAGACAGAGAGAAAGACAGAGGAAGAAATTTAAATAGATGTTATATTTCAATATATCATCTCCTTCATTAACTAAACACAGTACTGACAAAATGTAATATTGATAGCATACCAGAAAATTAAATATTCATTTATCTCTACTTTTGACATTAAATGCCCTCTAGGACAGAAGCTTGTTCCCATTTAGTAGATGGCAGTGATAATGCATTGCTGTAGAATATAGTATAATCAAAACCATATACTGACACAAAGAACGACTATGGAATGATTACAAAGACTGCAATGGCTAATCTCTCCTTTCATGGTTCTAGCAAACCATTTAAATTAAAGATGAAACTCCACTCTGCATGTTTTCTACCCTGTGCATGCTAAACAGGCTCCAACCTCGAACCCCCATGGCTCTGAATACATTTTCAGGAACTGACAATCCATGAATTAATATTTTCCTATTTTTTTTTTTAAATTCTTTTTCTTTTTACATGCAACACTGTATAAATTAGGTGTCACCCTACCCCTAAAGCACATTTGAAGCACTCCTTGTCGAAGCGGTAGATGGGAGAGAGTATCTCAAAGAACTTGTGAATGCTCTGCTCATCATTGAGGTTAGCAAACTGCTTAAAGGTCTGTTGGATCTGCTTACGAAGAGTCTTCGCCTGACAGAGAGTGGGGAGAAGAAAGACAAAACATTCCCAAGGGTTGAGCCCAAGTTGGTTCACAGCCAAGAAATGCACAACAGACAAGTGACAGGGCGAGTGACAACAGGAGATTTAATTTAATCCCAGACAATCAGATAATCAGACATTTAGCCATCCATTCAGACATCCATTCAGTCATCAAGTTGGTCTTCCCTGCCACTCAGCTGGCCACTCAGTCAAATAGCCATTGGCTCATCCAGCCGGCTAAGCAGGACCAGGAATCACAAAGAAATTTCTGCCAATGTCAATTCTGTTATCAGGCAATGGGATTTGAACAGGACACCCTGGCTAGATAGAAAGATCACTGCCTGTCATCAGTGACTTTCATCAAGTCGTTTAACCTCACCTTGAGAGAGTCCAGCAGGCTTTTGGGGAAGAACCTTCTCAAACCAACATCTTTCCTAAAAATACAAACAACATAACAACATTTATCTTTGATGAATTGAAGTTTACATTGGCAGAATTTGTTAAGATACATTAAATTAGAAGTAATAGGATTTACAGTGTTGACCAAATAATATCAATCTTACTCTAGTAGCTCGTAGTTTGATTTCTTATCCAGGGCGTTGCCTGGCATCTCTCTAAAGAACCTCCTGTATAATTGACAGAGAGAAGGAGATATAATTTGTACAAACTGGATTAAATGGTATTATTAAAACTTTTAATTCAGACATTTTTGAAAACATCTCTGATAAAAAGCAATTATTAATAGTCTAAAGCCTGTTTGAACAAACTGATTCATTCTGGAAATGTTTGTGTGCGTATCTTTCTTACCTAATCTCCAAACAGCCCAGTTTCAAAGCAACATCTTGATCCACCTGATCAGCTGTATGCTGCATGTAATCACTCTTTACCTGGAGAGACACAGCCCAACATTTTATAACGATACTGCTGTAAAGGTAAAATCTATGAACATTTAAATGCATTAAATGTAAAACATGTAGTCTAATCCTATATAAGAGCAAAATAAAATGTATAGTATCAGTTAGATATCCGTTTCAGGGTATGCCTGCCTTGAGAGACATAGACAGGTGTAGGAAATGACTGAGCAGATGATGAACAGATTCAAAAACATAATTCATATGCCTTTTTTGGCATTTTCTTTTTTTAAATTTTAGTAATATTTTATAAGGAGGACACCTGTCTGTTTCCTGTTTTCCTATTATCCTGCTGCTGTGTTGTTCTCACCTGGTGATAGAGGTAGTTGAGAGAGGGTTTGTCTTCGGAGAAATGGCAGAGGTAACCTTTAGGAAGGTACCGTATCCGCAATTCATACCTGAGAATGACAGAGACGATTTGGATTAACAACCACAATTCAATTTCTGTCTGAGGCATTATGGCGGAAGGAGTGTGCTTAATTATACATACAACCAATGCACGCAGAAATCTCAATACATATCAAGACCCCCACTCTTCCCTAGTTTTAGGTCTAGAAGAAATAAGAGGCATAACCATCTAAATTGTCAAAATTAGATATTTTTTAGTTAAAAACCAGGATATGTTGGTCTGAAAAACCTGGTGGATGATTTATAAAAGATACAGTGTTGTTTTCTGACTCACAAGATGGCAAAAACCTCAAAACACTTTCATAAAGGTTGGATACACCTCAGAAACTGAGCCTCACAGTTATCAAACCCCTTCACTTATTCAGTTCAAATATTTGTGCCTCTATCTGGTCAATGTCAACAACTTGGAAAACTGGATCAGTCATGCAAGTTGTTAAAGACAATATCCTGCTGTGTGTTATACAGAAATTCGCCATGTGACATTGTCAGCAGAGAAAACAACAGACCTAAGTAAATGACAAAGAAAATTTTTGTAGTAGTCCTACAAATCTAATGGCATTTATAGTAAGGGATAGTGAATAAATATCTGAAATATATGTGGTATATCATCGAAAGAAGTTGTTTTTTGTACGTGATGACACAGATGTAGCAAACATGAATTTGCGTTATTGAGCAAAATGTCCACCTTCAAAGAGAGGTTAAAGTATATGTGAGGAACAGAAGAGCATCCATGGAGCAGGTAGATTCTGTGTCTTCCTCAAAGTCATTTCAGCAGGATGGCTAATTACCAACACAGGGGCAGGAAAACGAGTCTTACAGTTGAAAGATTTTCCTTTCTACTCACTATGTAACTGTCGGGTGGCACATTGAGACATGGTTTCATATTCTGCTGAGAGCGAACAAAATGAACATGATAACCTTCTAATACCATAACGCATAATAAGATTCCTGCTGTTACACTTGCCAGGTTGCTGCGTCATAGAAGTATCCAGATGGGCCATCATTGTTTATAGTCACATTTAATTTTATGACTGACATATTGCAGTGACTACAGTTGAGATGAAATGAGTCAGGAGAATAGTGAGCTCCAAGCAGGAGCCTGCAGTTAGAGGCTGCAGTTAGATAACAAAAGGAAATCAAGGTTAAGGATGAAATGAATAAAACATTCCTGTTCTATAATGAATGAACCAAAAAGAGCTCAAGAAGAGAGAGAATGATGCATTTTTTGAGAGAAAAGAGAAAACTGGATGAGAGAAAACACAGATGCAAGAGATGAGAGAAAAAAGGATGGAGAGAAAGATCAAAGTGAAAAAGAGTGACTGCAAGCACACGAGGCAGAATGAGGGAAAGCACGCGAGGGAATAAGGGAGGAGTGAGACAGAGTCAGTCCGTCCCCAGGGCTACTGCTGCTGTTCTAACAATAGCTTGGCAGCAGCAGAGGCTCCTGTGGGCTAGTTGCAGCTCTGCCGCCAGCGGAGGCAGAGCTGCAACTAGCAGAGCTTCTCTGCTGTGTGTTAGTGATGTGGACAACCGATTCATTTTGAATTAAATTCAATTTTAAAGACTTTGGTTGTAACACATCAACTGCAGGAAATGGAATGAATTGTAAAGAGCTTTTAACAATATCCACTGAGTGTTTCTAAGTGCCAGCACAGTTTGACTGTATGTTGAAAACAAACAGAGCTGCTTTCAAACCACAGCTGCACACAGAATCATTGACTGTTCTTCCCTATAGAAAAGCATATTAGGCAACTGCATCAAATAAGTGTGTAGAATAAGGCTTAACAATTTAAAATTTAATAATATTGCAACAATAGTACCAGCAGGAAATACTCATTGCATTTAAATCAATGAAGTCAACTTCACTTCATAAGCACATGACTAGAAAAGTTAAGGTAAATGCTATAAACCCTTACATGTTGTTTTGGCTATTAACTCATCTGTATTCACGATTAGATATCCAACATGGATGAATGAGTAAAAACATTATATAAAAATATTTAAATCTCAAGAAAATTAAGATTGGCGCATGGTGAAAGGGGACAGCTCAATATTAAATATATGGTTTTAATATTTTTTACTGCTTGTATAAAATATGTTTCATTTCTTGGGTCTTTGCATTATTGAAAATATAAAATGGTTTCATAGGTAGGGAATATATGTTATGTAGCTGTATATGTAAAGTAGACTTAATAAAATATTATTGGTTGGCAGGTTTGAAGTACAAGTAACATACAGTAACAAGTATAACCTCTGTACAGTCCAATAGGGCAATTGTAAAACCTTTATCGTACTGATTTGCCCCTTCTCCTCTGAGTAGAATAAAATATTTGCCTGCTCTTTGATACCGGTGCAACATTTTGAAACATTTCTCATTTGTCCACCTACTGGAAAAGTGAGAAAAGGGACAAAATGGTGAGTGGAAGCAGACAGTGAGTTTAAAACACTGAATCATGTTGTAGTTCTACCTCCACTCCTCCTGGGGGTGCTGTTTCTCATATCTTTCCCTGACGTGAGACACGCCCAAATCAGGGTGTAACCAATGGAGGGCATCAGAGTGCAGATGGGTGAGACGGAGGCCCAGAGAGGACACACAACGCAATTTGTGGATCTCTGCTATCTTCTGGATAACACCCTGTTGAAACAAAAATGAAGAAAGGAGAAAGTGAGGGGCAAATACTTAATGACAATGCAGGGATAGAAAAGGAAAGATTTTTCTTACCCTGACATCTGTAGCATCTCCATGCCTGATATTACTCGCCCAGGTAAATGGTTCACTGTTTGTCTCGAAGTAGTGGAAGATCTTAAGAACCCGGTCCATGGAGCCTGGGGGTCGCTCAAGACCTCCAGCAGAGTTGCTCGTACCAACACCAGGACCACCAGGCATCCCAGACCGGGATTTAACCCCACAACCACCCACTGCAGAGTGATTGAGGTTAGGCTCCAAGTATGAAGATGACGCCATGCCTGACTCAAATGCTCCTGCTGGGGCTAACTGGCCATCATATTCTGAAAAAGATAGAGGGATGAACAGATAAGACAAGAGATTGAAACATGACTTCAGAGTTGACTAGTGGTTTAAGAAAGGAAATTAAAAAAAAAAAAAAAGTGATTAGGGAATGTTAAAAAAAAAAAAAAATCCTTAACATTTTTAACACAAATCTGGTGGCTGAAACAGTAAAACACCCACTCAGACAACCTCCCACTCACCAGCGGCCTGTCATTAATGCTGCATACATTTGACATGACACAAAATAGGTTATATAAATAATCATAAAAGAAATAAAAGAGAAACAGGAGCGCTCATGCAGATGCAAATCCAGTTGAAGATGATATATTAAATGAATGTCGTAAGAGAGCAGAAAAATGCACACTTGCGTATACTTAATACTAATGACTGAGCTTGTGTGTGAGCATTTGTGTAATGAGGAGGGGTCTATCTGTCAGTCAGTCAATAAGTGAATCAATATAAACCAGCAAAAAACTGATGCAAGGTCTTTTTAGATGGATCTAATGGACTCACAGTTCAAAATAAATCAGGTGAATTTAATAAATAAATCCTCCGACAGTGGGAAACACTAGGGTCAGATTGGCAGGCCAACTGCTATATCCCCCAGGTAGTCATTCTTGTCAAGCAATAGATTTAACAGCAAGCCACTCAGACTCGAGTCAGCCAATCAGTCATTCATAAGTCTGATCCTTGAGTCCTTCCTGCAGTGTAGGGTGGAAGTGGCAAACAGGTACGAGCCATACTCTAGGCTTACTGAAGCACATTTGCCTTACCCCACATGTATGGTTGCTCGGCTACAGCTTGCAGCCTACTGGTTCCTAATATCTGGCCAGACACGCTAAAGTCTGCTGTAGAGGATAACTAAATTATTCTGGATAGACAGGAGTTGACTGGGAGTGGATCTGGTTAAATTTACAGAAACCTGTCTAGATGAGGATGCACTAATCTGGTTTTTTCTCTCTCACTAACAATTTCAATTCGTCAGCTCAGCATATCTGCCATCACAGACTCCAGTGCTCTCTGGTTCCCAAATCTACAACAATTTGCTATAGAGCTGTCACAAATGTGGCTGATTTCATAATTTCATTGACGAATAAACAGTATTTATCGTGGATCATTAAAGTCTGGCCGATACCAAGGTGGTCAGTGTCTATCCTGAAACCCATCAAGCAGATTGGAGCATCTTTAGTTCCAAACCCTTATAATGTAATTTGCTAAATACTTTCATTAGGTGGTAGACTGAATACAGAGTGATTTCTTTTCTTGGCAAATTCACTCTGATGAGATGAGCCTACAAAATCACAAGAAGTCTATAAAAAAAATATGATAAAAATGCTGCAGTGCTAAATAAATGAAACCAATTAATTAAGTACAACCAGGTACAAACCCTCCTGCTATGAATTCCTCCTTCTTGTCTCTGCCTCCCTTTCACCTATTTACCCTTTTTTTTACATTGTCTAGTTACCACCCTCTTTTAACTTTAGGTTCATCTTCATACATTATCCTTGTGAGAGAGACACACACACACACTCCATAGCTTCCTGTGTCACACTGTGACTTCCTGGATATGCCAGCAGGTCTTGTTGAGTCATCATCAGTCCAGTGACCGGTTTCAGCTGACACTGAATTCTGGCTATCGTGGTGATAACAGTAAACTGAATCTGGGAGAATACTTTCATAGCTCATTTCCAGTATCATGGATGTTATCTACAAGAAAATACTTTTCCAAAATATACATCTTAAAAGCTGTGATATGTATCTTCATCTACCAAGTTATTCAACACTCATAGATCCACCAAATGTAGGGACAACAACAAACAGACTCGGTTTTGAGCTACTGTTACTGTCAACCCTGTTGTGTCTCAAGTAAAATGAAAAAAAAAAAATCCCTACTTTAAACATCACATCATGATGGTCGGCATTTTTCTGTATTTTGCTCAGGTCACTGGCAGAATGCTTCATTAGGAGGAAAAAAAAAGAAGAAGGAAACAGAGACTGAAATATGGACTGTTTTGGAGAAAGTTGGTTCAGCACTTTCAACAGCTTGACCTACAGTTGTCCCTTCAAAGACAGCGAGTGAAACACGTGCCTGCGCACGTGTGTGCGTGCATGTGTGTGCGTGCGTGTGTGTGTGCGCGCGCGTGTGTGTGTGTGTGTGTGTGTGTGTGTGCGCACAATGACTGCAACAGAAGTTTAAAGAAGGACATTGTGAATCTAATGACTTGACTCAGCACTCTCTTGTATGAACTTGCTATATTGGGAGTATATGTGTATGAAACTGTGGGTGTGTGCATAAGTCCAATACAAATTCTTATATCCATTATGTCGTTCTATGAATCAATCTATGAATCAATCAGCTGTTTCTCTTTAATTTCCCACTGAGATGGTTAGAATGGTTATCAGAGACACTTAAAAAAAATCCCTTCTTCTGTTTGGTTTAATGTCTAGATATTAAGAAGATCTGTTTTCTGTTTATCTTTTGTGTAAAAGTGAGCTCATATTTGTATATTTGATGAATAGAGGTCAGTATCCAAGAATAATTAAGTCAAGGGCAACTGGACTTGGTTGTATATCTTGAAGACATTTCACCTCTCTTTCAAAAAGCTTCTTCAGTTCTGACTGACTGGTAGGGAAACCCAGATACTCAACCTCTGTGGGGTTTGTTATCGAGGCCAGTGATGTCATTTGGTTTGTTAGTGCTCCTGTCTGTTGTAACAACAGTCGTTAGAGTTGTTAAAGTACCTGAGAACAAATGTGAATGTTTGGTTAATCTCCTGGGAGGAGATGAAAGCACAGCATTATAGGGTGGGGATAGGTGGAGTTGTAGACCTCCTCCTCTGTTGAGGGATGGCGTCTCTTTCTCTCTTGATCTAGACAGCTTCCTTCACTCCTCTTTTGAACCACCTGTCCTCCCTATCTAAAAATTTGCAGATTGTGGTCATCAAATGAGTGTCTATTATCCTTAAGGTGTATTGAAACTGCCGAGTCTTGTTTCCCTGCACCTAAAGGATACACTTGAAGGTCTCCTACCTATAATGCTGCCCTTTCATCACTTCCAGGAGATTTAACAAACATTCACACTTGGTCTAAAATGACAAACAGCTCTAGTGTTTGTCATTAAAACAGACAGAAACTATGGGTAACTATGACGTGGAGGACTGAGAATCTTCACAGACGATAGATGTCAGTGTTTGTCAGTCAGCGTACAGTACTTTTGCTATGTTACCACTAGATTATTAGGTGGTTTGGTATAATATGTAAATAGTGAGCTGCTGCTATAGTTCCATTAACAATCCATATATATCATCTTATTATAACACTATTTACTGACTAGGTCTTTTTGATGAAAAATATCACCAAGGCAAACACATTAAAAAAGGTACAGCTTGTAATATACTGGCTTTGTACTAAAAACACATATATTAGGGGGGGTTTCCCCATCTGTTACTTAAATAGTTGCTGAAATTTTAAGCTTTCTAAAGGGTATGTTTCAAATTCTAAGGCTTTGTGAATTATATCTTGTATTACACTATGCATTTTTTTTAACCTAAGAGAAGATCATAGCTGCATTTGAAAGGGAGGGAGCTTTGAACTGTGAATAATTTCAGTACTGCTGTTGGTACTATATTTGCTGTGCAGGTGCAATAAACTATTTGATGACATCTCTCCTAAAATGCCTAAGCTTCTGTCCCACTGTTTATATTTTTTTCTAATGACAATGCAAAGAAAAATATACGTGGGTTAATTTTCTGATTAATCTAGTACTCTGATACAATATGGAGCATAGGGGATCATATAATCTGAATATGTATTACAGTACAAATGATGTTGCCTACATATCAAATTCAACACATTTTTAAAGGCAGTGCATCTTTGTTTTGCTGTAAAATTTGGGTTTGATGATAACTTTATCAGAGCATGTTATGTGGAAAATCCAGCCCAGAATTTAGACAAGCAGTGAAACAGTTGCACAACATACCTCCAGTTGTTTCAACAGCACTAAGTCCAGCTTTCATGCCTCCTCTCAGAGGGGCATGTTAAAAAATGTATTGGGGACATTATTTTGACTGCAACTTATTTTTAAATAGAAGCAGTGGGGCCAGAGGAGCTATAGAGACACAAACCACAGTCAGCCATCTGCTGCTGCTGTTCACTCACTCAGTTATACCATTAGATATTAAGCGCTCAAATATAGTAACACACCACTGCATAACTCACACAAAACACAATAGTGATGAAAAATCACAAACATCTAACCTTAAACCAAATACTAAATACAGCTGAATGAAATCCTATTAGCGAAATAGGCATACCTACATTTAAGGTCACTCATACAGCTACTTTATGCTGCAAATACTGTTATATCACACATAAGTAGGAAAAATGTAGTTAAAGTGAGTTTAGCTGTTTCTCAGTAGCATTTTTCTAAAGAGCCTGTGTTCATAGGCTAATATGGCCTAAAATCACACAACCAGCTAGTATACAATGTAATCTATGTAATTCAAATGTAGGCTAGAAGAAAATACTAGTGATAAATTATTAACAACTTATCATTTGTAAGTATGATTTTTTTGCTTAATTGTATCTGACACTAATGGGAAAGTCTTTTGTCTGATATATCTAAAAAAAATTTAAAAGAAATATATATTTCAAATTGTTATCAATGGGTTTGGCTGAAGCGATCGACTATAAAACCCTTTTGCTGAGCACAATTTATTGTGCAAATCCAATATTTCTGTCATCAGGCACTTTTTAGTGTTTTTGATAATATCCAGCATGGAAAGCTCTGACACTGGGTCTCAGAGGTTTGCTGCTAAACATCACTACAATTTTGTGAATTATACCATCAAAACAAGTGATAGACACGCATAGACCATAAACACGTAATATTACAGAGGCTGTTCTTTAGTTATCCCACTGTATACCTTGCAAAATCAGGTTTTAGTAACTATAAGTAAGTAAAGATTTGTTAATCACTGTTTTAAATATAGGTGCACTATACAACACAGGACAAATGAAACCATTTCTCACTGCACCAATTTTTACTCAGCATAAGTGCACTAAATCCCCACATGCATGCCCTGACAGCCTCACAAGGACAGGAATCAAATCAACTAGGCCATGCAGGCAGCCAGGACAGGAGCAGGCGGCTGCCAGGCCCACCACCCCCTCTCCCTCAGTGGGGCTCCACTGACTGACATTCAGCTCCTTAAACCACAGAATGCTGGAGCTGAGCTCTGTCCCGTGGCAGCAGCAGAAGGATGCTTTATCTCCTTGTCTTACTGGTATCTGGGTTACTTGGGTTAGCACAATCCTGGGGGAGCCTTGGCCTCTCTGTCTTTTTTACCATCCCTTTCTCTCATTCTTCATATTCATCCCTCCCTCAATGACTTTATTTCCAAAGCTTGCATTTTTTCTACTCTCTCACTCCCCACATCCCAAATCTCCTGTATTCTCCTTTCTGCATCCCTCGCTTCATCTGTAACTCTTTCCTGATCCTCCTCTCCTAATCTCCTCCAGTTGCTCATCTCAAATGCTCACAGACCTTTTAGTTCATGCCTTCACATCTCCAATTGATCCTTCTGTTCTATTGAACCACTTCTCTTCCTTCCTCTCATCTTTCTGTCATCCTCAAACAATTTCCACGGCCCTCCCCCTCTCTCTTTTGTCTTCAGCCCAAGATGTGCATTATCTATACCAGGGGATTCAGCAGAAAAAGCCTGAAGTCTAAACACAGGTTGTATCCATCTACAGTTTATACATAAGTTATAAACTATGTTACTGTTCAGTGCTAGTATTAATGTCGCTTCCATTTTAAATACAATGTTTTTTACGGTGTGCCAAACAAGCCATGGGACCTGCACCAAGAGTGTTTGTGTGTTTGTGTGTGTGTGTGTGTGTGTGTGTGTGTGTGTGTGTGTGTGTGTGTGTGTGTGTCCCATCGATATCAAAGCTTCAACAGCAACTTATAACCACCTGCTCCCGATATACTTATATTCACGAACCTACATATAGCTCAGTATAACTGTATCCTTTGGAAATTAACTAAGAAGAATTTGTAACTACAGTTCAGTTGATTTTTCAGACAAAGGCTTAAACCAAAGTAAAAAAAAACAAACAAACAAATAAACAAAAACAGTTCAGGGTAGTTTCATCCTCACACTGCTCTATAATATCAAATCAAGCGCTCTAAACATGGTTTCCCATGGACTGACAAGTTATACTGTCACTGGATCCATTTTAGTAACCTGTCATGTTTAGTGCTACTGTACACGGACCTGCGTGAAGATCAAAAACAGAGTTTATGCGGCATTTTACTTTGTCTAGTGTTTTTTTTTTTTTTTCATTTTCTCCTGGTCTCAAAGACCTCAGAAATAGTCGGTTATGAAAATGACAAGCTGAGACCATAACTGGACCTTGTCTTTCATAAGCAATAACGCGGGATAGAAACAAGGAATTTTGTAGCGCACTATGACTTAAGATTGAAACCTCTCCCGAAGCCCAGGCTGATACAAATTAGATTATGCCACTATCTGATTCAGACTTCATGAAGCAGATAATATAGCTCAGGTAAACTAAGTCCAACCATCTGACAAAATATGGCAGTTTTGCTATATATGGAGATTCTTCCAAATATAATAGGAGATAGTAAACAAATATGAGAAATCAAGACAATAAATTAAAACTACATTTTTCCATTTTCAATAATGATACTGAACTAGAAACAGGTACTCCATATTTAGAAATACTTGTGTATTTTACAATCATTGATTATGATCTTTTATGATAAAGTTGTGGATGATAAAAGATTTTGTAAATTACCCTGTGGACAATAAACAGCTTATCCATCTGCACATTTAACTATTTTCTAGTACTGAAGTTTTATTCAGTTTTTATGTGGTATACAGGTTAGTACATACTTGGTAGGGAGTGCTGTGCATAGACGCAAGCCCCCTTGCTCCAGCAGAGAGGGATGCAGCCACTGTTCTCCATTTGCTCTGTAGGGGGTTCAATTCCAGGTCTGGCCACAGGGCCCAGACAAATCTTCTGGACCCCGAAAAAAAGCATAGAGCCAAGGATAAGACTGGCTCCTGATCTCGCTTGTTGCAAAGATGGAAAATTTGTGGTACATCAGTTTCATTAAGCTGGGGGTGAGCAAATAGAGATATCCAAAAACTTTCCAAAAAAGGTTAGAAAATGAGACTTGCTGTGCTAGCACCTGGGCTGTCATTGGTTTTAGGGGTGATTACATCCATCGTGCAACTTTTAGCCACCTCATAAGACAGACACAGGAAATTTAATTGGAAAAAACAAAAAACAAAAAACAAAAAACAATCAAATCCGGTCTCCCAGGGTTGTAAGTAACTCCAGTAAAACAGATGGCCCAGTAAGAGGAAACAGAGGATGTCAAATATCCTTTGTACTGTAAAATGTGGTGACACAGCAAGTAACCCCACAGGAGGTTGACAGAATAGCAGTCTGTGACTGTCTATGCTCCAGCAGCCACTCCACTCGACATCTATCATCAGGGTCCAAGTCAAACTGACAGAGATGCTCCAAATGTTTTAACCTTTTAAATAACAGAGATAAAGGTATGACTTAGCTTCTCAAAATGGTCCAGCATGAAGAAAAGATCCAAATCAAAGGTGATCCAAAGGTCAGGTCTTCTTTGGCTCTTTGCTTGTACTCAAACAACCAAGAGACACAAAAAATGGCGAAGTACAGTATCTGTTGCAGGGCTCCAAGCTACTGATCACAAGACTGCATTTCCCTCCCTTACATCTTGCTGAATCATCATATTTCTTCATGACTTGAGGAAGTGCCTTGGGGTCTAGGTATTACTAATCAATCCGTCCAATGTCATGACCTTTAACCCAGCAAAATATCTACATTGTGCAAAGTGGTATGTAATGATCTCTGTAAGGCAGGTCTGTTTTGGCTCCCTCTGTTCAGGAAGACTGAGCCCTCAGGGGTGGAGAGGATTCCGTAATTCGTTCAAAGACACTTCAGCAGGGTGTAAGCTTCACAAAACAGACATTCAAGCCTGGCTTCTGTGGCTGGGGGATGATTCCTTTACCAAATAGGCTGTCCTGCAGTCCAATACATCCCCACAAAATATCAAATTCAGCTCTTCTGTGTGGAACTGATGATTCAATTAATCAATCCTTGTTGTGATCCTTGATGCTTCATGATGGTAGCTTTATGGCTTCATGAAGCCATAAATCTCAAGTAGCAGGTTAAAAAAAATAACACAGGCAGCCCTTGCTGTCAGTGTAAAACTCCTTATAATTAGATCAAAGTACTATTTTCCAAGAAAGGTAGTAGTTTTGTTCTGTTAATCCACAATGTTGTCTGAAGGTGATGGCAGGACGGATGAGAGAAAGAAGAGACTGGCATCAGTGAAGAAAGGGATGAAAATGTAGGTCAAAGAGGGGTGTGGAGAAATGGAGCATATTGAAGGAGCGGTAGAGGTAGATGAGAGTGACAGACGCAAGCGTTCAAGAGGAGAACAAAGACAGGGAAAGAAGGTTTTAGAGGAGAAAGAGGAGATAGGTAGAGACTAAAGGATGAGTTGAGAAAAAACAATGATCACAAAGGAAAGACCAATTGAGAGGAAAATGTGAATTTGAAAGCAAAAAGAGAAGAAATAAAGAAAGCGAGATGATGAAAGCTTTCCTACAATCCTCTGAGCCTGCAGGAGTTAACCAGGTCACAGCAGGTGTCTGATGTCAGAGAGAGACATAAAGTGACAGAGACCTGAAGGGTGAGGTGGAGCAAAAAAAAAAAAAAAACAAAGCAAAAAAAACCAAAAACGAAGCAAAAAAAGGCAAGAACAACAACAAAAAAATCTCTGATGCAAATCCAGGCAGGATGGGAAAAAGATTATGAAATGAAAATTATGATGCGGGAGTGGCTTGGACAAAAATAAATTTTTGATGCGGTAAATCCGTTTCAAAGTCAGTCAGCTTTTTGTCATTCAATCTGTCTTCTGCGGGCTTTCTTCTACAGCAGTGGAAGAGCAACCAGATCACAACATAATTTCCAACTCAACTCAAAAACACACACACTGCCGCAGCCAAACAAACACACGCAAACACACACACACACACACACAGTATCCAGTGCAATCCCTAAGCAGTCGAAATGAGTGCACCAAAGAGATTGTGAAGAGAGCGAGTATGTGTAAGCCACAGAGTGTATGTATACACGAGTGATTGCGTGTGTGGTAGGCAGGTGGGTGACTGCATGAGTGTCAGCAAAGATGGGAATGGGTACGCAAGACGATCAGAGTAAGTGTGCGTATGTATGAGCCAAGTGTTTCTCCTCTGCTGTGTTTTCAGTATATGCTGCTGTGACCACGAAGCGAAAAAAAGCTGCTCCGCTGCTCACTAACAGGCAGAACCAGGGAGGGAGGGGCATGTTGGTGTTGGGTGTGTGTTTGTGTGTGTGTGTGTGTGTGTGTGTGTGTGTGTGTGTGTGTGTGTGTGTGTGTGTATATAGGACACAGAAGGAGAGTAGAGTAGAGGAGGAGAGAAATACAAGTATTTCAATTAAGACTTGATTCGGTTTAAAGAAGGCGAACTAGTAGGACAGTACTTATAAATATGCAAAAAGGACAAAAGTCTTTAAATAACACTCCAACTTAAAAAAAACAGGCACTTACATGAACCGCAAGCCAAACGTACACACACACAAACTCAACACACATACATGGTTTTTACCAGGATCAGAGCTTAGCCATTGAAAACATACATTCCGATCTTTGACACATTACAACACTTACCCTAGGTATTAAGGCTCATTATCCCTCCCCTTTGTCTCAATGTCTGTCTGCCTGTTTCCCTCCCACATCAGGCCATAGAAGATCTCTGCTGCCCTCTGTCCTCACTCTCTATTCTGTCTCTTCTCCTCTCCACACATATTTCACCTGTTCCTGCAGCATGCCATGGCAGTAAGGCGCTCTGACATTTAAAGTCTCATGTGTCAGAGCAAAAGGTGGTCGTAAAAACTTTATAGCTTTGTCTCCAGCGGCAGAACATGTGATTATGTTGTGACACAGACTGATGTAGATAATTCAGGACATTCAACCTCAAATGACACATAAAATCTTTTTCTTATCTGATGCCCCTATCAGCAGGATAATTTTGTTTGTCTCTATCTTTGCTGCCATTGTTTTACAATTATAACCTCATTTTAACGGAACAAACACTGTCTATTTATCCACCCCTTCGTCATCACTATGTAGTTTTTAATCGCACTATAATAAAATCAACTAATTTTCTCCTTCGTCACCAGTTGGAATTCCTACAGCCGCTTAAGGGTTTTGTCATTTGAACATAAACATATGTTGTATTGAGGCACTTGCTGTTGTTTTTTTGTGGGACAAGCCTTTCAACAAGAAAACATGTTTTTAATTAAATGCCAGGATCCATAATATAAACACAGTTCAGTCAAAATTTCTTTGTCATAAATTGCACTTGGCTCCAATACACCACCGATTACTTTTTGGAAATTGAAGTCATTTATACTGTAATTTCCTCGTTTTCTAATAATTTATGTAACCTTTGTTTTCCCACATTAACTAGATTTTAAACCATATGTGGTGTTTAAATTCTTGAGCCCAGTTGCAGGCCATGATTCCAGATGTCTTTTGTGTTTTATGTCTTATCCCCATTTAAAATTGTTGCATGATTTAAATGCTGTCATAACAGAATTTATGTCATAGAGGCTGATATGTTCACTATACTCTCCACTGAAAACAAAATGTGATCCTAATCAGCAGTACTGAGAATGAGTGTTTTCCCAGGGCTGTTGAAGGTCACAGATGCTCCATTTGACCACTCTGTAACACTGGGGGCCATGCTGTTGTTACTTTCTGGCAAAGTTAGAAAGCATCATCTCATTATAAGTTTCATGTCACCTCAGTTTTAACCTCAACTTGGCAAGATATCTCACAGTGGAGAGTTGGAAAGCTAAGGTCAAGACGTGTAAATTGTGTGTTGATTCTTCACAGGAATGACAAGTTCCCTGCTCCAGATATACAACATCGTGCTCAAAGACATAGGATCAACAGTTACCTAGCAACAGCCGTGGAGAGACACTGGAGCTAAGGGCCATAAAATGTCTTAAATATACCCCTGAAAATGGTCAGCTCTACCTCCATCCATAACATAATTCAGCAACACCAGTCTCTTTATGTCTCAGCTAAGAATAACACTAAAGAACATCATTTCTTGTAGGAAAATACAAAAAAAACCCAAAACAAAACTGTCAGTGACTATCATTACTCTAATTCATATTAAAAATTATATCAGTCACCAAATTCTGACTGACATAATAAAAAAAACAAAGGCTATATTCTATAGGGGTGCAAGGGAAATCTTTAAAATGCAGGTTAGATGTATGAATTTGTATGCACTGCAGAAACATACTTACAAGTATCTATTGTGGCACTAGCTGTCATCTAAAGGTTAAACATTTTTACATACTTAAAGGAATAGTATAACGTTTCATTTTTTACCATTAGCTGACAGGTATTTCAACAACACTTGCCAATATTTTAAAAGAAAAAAATGTACTCACCAGTGTAGTATGATATTCTGGAAATATCTGAAAAAAAAACAAACAAACCAGATTTCACTTGAAAAAATATGGCTATAAAGCACTGTATTACACTGAATTATTCACAATCATAGTATATTCCTGTCATGGATTAAGTGGATGGATTATGGCATCAATGAGCGCCACTGTACTAGAGCATGGCTTAAAGTGACATTATAGTAGCTGAGTGGTTCTGTGGCCATAAGAAAAATGTGATGCATCCTCCTGACCATCACCAATACACATAAATTCAACACATTTTGCAATTAACTGTCCATAAAACTGACACACTAATGTGAAGTACAAAACATTACATAGGCACAGATTTTTCTTGCAAGCATGCAAAGATAAATTAACTATATGTGTGGTAATTAGCTATTTATTTGCCTATATACTATACTCTCTTAAAGGCCAATTTCATGATAATCTCTTTATCCCTCAACAAGGAAGAGGAAAAGCGGAAGAAAATTAAAAGGCGAAGATGTAGACAAAGGTAGAGAACTAAACAGTTTGGGTCAATTAGAGGAGAGTATGATAGCAGAGCCAAGAGAAGGGAATCAAGTAACAGCATCAGTAAGAAATGTAGTTATTGACGGGAAGAACACTGACATTAGATATAAATTACTTAGATAATTAACCAATTAGCAAAATTCTCCTTAAATCATATCCTGTTCTCTGAATTAGCTAATTATTTTAGTGTTACAACTAACAGTCATATCAAATAGGACTTTCATCCCTTGGAAAGTCCAACTCAACCAATCCGAATGACTACAATAATATACTACTTTATTTGACTGGCAAGAGTCAATTTACTACCACACTAAGCACATCCACTGGTTTAAACATTTGTCAGCACTGACCAACCATTGACAATGCAGCAGCTCTAATGAATCAGGAGGATCTGATATCAGCTACATTCCAGACAGCCGGAGTGCGGCGAGAATCATGACTTGGCAGAGTATATCGGCCCCATCATGCTGTAATAACTTCACCCACTGGCCTCATTCATCTCTACTTAAATCTGTCTCACAACCCTCGGTCACCTTCCGATCACCTCTCCTCTGTACCATCTTCAAACTCGCTCTGTGCTACGTTTCTCACGTAAAGATGACGCCAAAATGAGCAACACGACGATATGTCCGACACTCTAAACCTACACTGACATCTGTTACTAAGCAACAGACACAAAGCAGGATTGTGGTTCTAATTAGGAGAGCAAGGCTTTGTCTTATATAAAAGATAAAAGCTGTGTCCCAATTACATACAGCCTATTGCATGCTATGCTATATACTAATATCGGAAGTACACTATTGTAACAGAAATTATGCAGGAAATTAATGTACTACACGTCTCCAAAATTGCATCTTGAAAAGCTACAACCAACTAAAAAACACAAAAAGACAGTCACTGATTGTTAAAAAAATCTCTTTAAATTGTAGCTGTGTCCAGATTCCATATTACTTTTTTATTTTCAGCAGGTTTTGAGAGTGTAACCTGTTCACTTTGAAAAAGTTGCAAAGGAAAGTATGATCAAAGGAGGCTGCATTTAGTCTAAAGAGGAGAAGGAAATAGGAGGAGGAAGTAGTCATTTACATTCAACAAATTTTGGTTGGTCACACCTTTGTGATGACCCGAGAAAACAAAAAAAAAAAAGTATTAAATTCTTTAGTTTAGTAAATTTAGTACTAGTAGTGTTTTGTAGTACTTTAGTAAATTTAGTATGAAAACCTTTGACTTTAATTATTTTACTCACTTTTCTAGTGCTATCACACAACAAACTTAGTTTGATTCACTGCTGCTTAGTGTGTGTTCTGCCATTTCACATAATTTCCTCTAATCACATAATCCAATTTGTTCCCTGGCAGAGTTCTGTCCAAAATGTTGGCTACAAGGAAGATGCTATTAACAAAAGCAACACAACAGCAATCCTGGCATTACTCTCCTCCTCCCCCAATCTGTCTCCAATATTCACTTGTGACAAATGTAATATTTAAGGCGTTGATACACTGGGCAATTTCAGCCAGGACTGGCAGTACATCAGGTGAAGTAGACTTAACAATATATTGAAATGTTTCTTGCTGCTAAAAAATACCTATAAATAGAAAGCTCAAGCACTATTGTACCAGAAAATTGCAGACACATTTTCTGACAAATCTGCCCTTAGATGATACAGTTACTGTATATCGAAATGTTTCAAACAACCAGCAGAGGTATGACAACATACATAATACATATATACATTTTGGTTGAGAGATCTGCCTTTCTGGTTCCGAACAATACTCTTTGAAGGGATGTGTTCTCAGTGTGGCCAGAGATGACACAGCTTTAAGTCCAACTTTAATTTTTCACATCCACAAATAAGGAGCCGTAACTAGAACCTGTTATTAAAACATTACTGAAACATCTGTCACTAGAACTGCTTAAAATATTTTCACTTGCATAAACACTCCTCAGTCCTTCTCCCTCCTACTCTATCACATTTTCCCCCTCACGCTCTCAGCCTTTTTCTTTCTCTCTCCCACTCAGAGTAAAAATCTAATGCCTCTGGCTGTAAACCATAGTGGCTACGATACAGCTGACACCACTCTGAGGGCATTGCACAACTCCATTCTGATCAAGAAAACAACAACAGCCTTTTGCAGTTCATCTGCACTGATCAGCCTATCAGAGAAATCTGAGAAAAGACTAAAGTTACCAAAGGAGTAGCAACAGCTTTAATAGGGTTACCGTCATTGCAAGTAGCAGCTATAAAAACATCACTGTAGTAATGGCACTACTGCAGTTATGGGAAAATAAGAGAGACGACTCTTCGATTTACTCCCATCATCCTTTTTCACATCTGTACTTTTTATGCTTGGCAGAAGAAGTGTTTACATGTGCATCATTTTCATATTTGTCTAGCCTTCATCGGCAAGCAACAGTACATAACCCAGGAGAGGCAATCCCGTAGGTTTATTTGCTTGTATGCGCTCGATTGAATGAGGCTGTACGCTCAATTTGTTCAACAGTGTGCCAGTATAAATGCTTGAACTTAAACCACTACTATATATTCCTGGGCAGCATTATAAATTCAGATAACTCAACAGTACACAGAACATATACTTTATGAAGTTTGTAACATCCCTCATATATGTTCATCACCATCCATGCAGCCTTTTATTACTCACTACTGCTAATCATTTTCCTCCTTACAGCAAAATAATCAAGAGAACCACACACCCTGCCTTTGATTTAATCTATTGTACCAAAGTATTGGTTTGATTATAATATTTTATTGCAATAAAACAAACAAAAATAGATTAATTGGATTCTAAAGTTAAGAAATCCAGATATTTGACCAACATGGGACAAGCAATCAGATCCACAGCTCTGATACTACCTACCTGTTTCGAATCATTCTAAGATTAGTTTGTTCTAGTTATTGATGACGTATAAGATAGGTCTATTTATTTCTGAAGTGGGCCAAACAGGTTATGTCACAGATGTATACAATGTGTAATTCATTAGCAACATTATCCATTTCATTTGAAGAGTAAATGTTTTTGGCTGTATATAAAGCAAACACTTTTTGCTGGGTAGAACCGAAGCATTCCCCTTCCATGTCCTCCTTTTCTTGTCCTTTTGCTCTGAATTCAAAGATTTATAGTTTCTTGTTTTACAATCACATTTTTTTTTAAACACAAACAAGCCGTTTTTACAAGCTGTTTAATGGCTCTACCTCAGTGTGCAGCGCATTGCACCAAAGTCAATGTTCAGACATTCACAAAAACATTGATCCAAACCACGTCATCTCAGGGGTACCACGGAAATTTCACGTCTCTAAATTCTCTCAGGATCTCATAATTAAGAATTTTGCTATGGGATACCCACCATTTTTTATATACAGCTTTATGTTTTTACATAAATTTCTCTAGATCTGTTTATTTACAAAAACATGACTGCTGTCTCATATTTTTAAAAAATAAAACAAAAACAAAACAACATTTAATGGAATTAAAGGAGAAAATATTCAAATAACCATAATTTAACATTGTACAGCCAGAGCTGTCCAGCCATGGATTAATGTACTGTATCTGCTCATAGTTTTAAAACACTTGAAGTACACTTGATTTGCACCAATATATTCAAACAACCTCGTAAGTGGAAACCTGAAAAATTATTCCAGCCCTGCAAGTGTTTATCCACACTATAAATATGTATTAGACTACTACTGTACTCCTTTGCCTGCTGCTGTGATCACCACTTTCATAAAAATTTCAGCAGAAAATGCTAAGTAAAGTGAAAGGTGGAGAAAGGTGTATATACCTTATTGGACGCATTAAGTTAGGTCTAGATAATATCGATATTCATTAGTCAATTTTTAATCAGGATATACGATTCTGATACTGGAATGCTCAGTTTGACTTCCCGTTAACATGTGCTCCCATTTAATAAACATCAACTGGAAAACCCGATATATATGACCTTTCATACCCAAACAGATGTTGCACTGTATATAGATTTTGGAAGCAGCTGTTCTAATTATTGGGCTATTGATTTATTCCATATTGCCAAGGCTAAAAGTGAGATATAGGGAAAGGACAAACATGTCACAAACTTGCTCAGTATAACCTTACCTACATCTCTGACAGTACATCTAGAACTAAATGTAAACCTAAAGTTTAAAGGCATATTTTGATAGGCTATAATATTAGTTATTCCTCAATCAAACTACCTGGCCATAAGTGCTGACCACATGGAATAATTTAACAAACAGCAAACTATGGATGCGAAGAGGGGAAATCTGATGATGATACAACATGAGCAACAGTTTTCCAGTCATACTTTTACTATTCTTTCCAGACAGCCTGCTGTTGTATTGTCCCAAAAAAGATGACAACCACTGCCCCAACAAACCTACTGTAATAGTACTCTCTCCAGTTTTGGACTGAGCAGGGGTAAACTTGCTCTGGGAAAATTTTATGGATGCAAGAATCAGCAATAGAACAAATCCAACTTATAAGACAGCCCATCAAGTAACTTAGCTATAGCTATTAGTACATTAACAGAAAACATAGCCTGGGGCACAAGATGGGTGTTGGAGGTATTACTGTCCTGGAATTCAATACAGCACAAATAACGTAACCACAACTGAGGCAAGACACACGACTTAATTGAGATCATAAGGCACAGTTTTACATCCTTTATAGATTAAAACGGTGTGTGTCTGTGTTTTTAAATACTGCTATTTCAGACACACAGTGTTTTTATTTCTGTAGGTCTTTGGATCATCTGTTCTCAACTGCATAGGCATACATGTGGGTTTGCTAAAAATGTAACTAAAGCTATAAGAAGCCCTACATAACAAAAGCCATTCACTACTAAATAAAAAAGAGACAACTATTAGAAAGAATTTTGCATTTAAGATTATACCTCTGCAAAAGTATCAATTGTCAGACATTTTCTCCACATATTCTGCTGTCAGTTGCACACCTACGTGTAGCCTTACCGCCAAGTAAAGTGACATTTGATCACTGTAGACTGTGGTTGTTTAGCTGCATTTATACAGGGACAGAAATCTAATGTTTAACTCTTTGTGGTATAGGTCTGACCAGACATGGCAGCCCAAAAGAATCTAGAAGATCAGTTTTCATGCGGTTTCCTTTCCAGTAAACATGATCAGATGTGAGTCACATACAAAAGTTAAACACTCAGTCCATTTTTGTCTGTATGAATGTAGGTTTAGATGCACAGGATAAGTGTGAAGCATAACTGTTCAGGCCACAAAAAACAATGAACCATTACTATAAGGGTGATGATTTCAATGCCCTTTTTACCTACAGTCAAACTGACCCCTATGACTTGTGACTTGTGACTTCTTTGTCCTTTGTTGTGACAGTATGAAAGCACTTTTTGAGAACTAATGACAAAGTGGTAGTCACTGTAAGTAAGGAAAGTGATGACACTGACAGTTGTAGTGACACCAATGTGTAGCGGTAGCAGTGGTTTTAAATCCCATCTTTAGGTTTGTGAGAATTTAAAATTGTACAGCAAATCACAAAACACAAACCTAAAATGACAGGTAACAAGCGAAAAACTGAAAGGACATATAGGTCAATATAAACAGGATTGCCTACATTCACTCTATGTTTGGCAGAGGCGGGTGTAGCGAGCAAGATCAAAAACAGCCAGGGCAACAGATACAAACAAATACTTCTTTTACCCCCGTTTATTCATTCGGCAGACCTGCTGACAAAAGTAACCGACCAGGTTTATCAAAGGAAAACAGAGTAAGCTGACACTGTATCAGAGCCTTCTGTGTCTTTGTTTGTGCTCCACACTCTACCTGTCTGTGAAGTTTCCACATGCAACTGCTTGCACAGCGGTGAGCAGCACAAATTCCTTTCCAGCCCTCTCTACCTGCCTAGCACAGAGGAACCTCACACCAGTCCAATCACAGCCAACTCATTCCCTGAGCCATCAGTATGTCTACACACGTACATACCTCCATCGGTGCAGCCCAGGAAATCCCAGAACTGCATGTTGGCAGTTCCTACAGAGAGAACTGAACCTGAGCCTCTGCTAAATCACAATATGTTCCTCTTCTGTCTCTCCACTTCCTAGTTGTACTGTATGCTGTCACTTATAGGAGAGGGAAGAAACACCCGCCCACTGATTGTTTCAGACTGACACACCTGGGGGCTGAGTTTCATTTCCAAACAGCAGCTTTCTTCCCCTAAGCCTTCGTCTCTCACTGCCTTCCCAACTCTTCTTTCTTTGCTTCGCATCTTATCTACTACTCTGTCTCTCATCTGTATCGCTCCCTGACTGAAAACAGATAGATGCAAACCTCCCTCCATCCTCAATGTTGCATTCGAAGTAATCAGAGACAAGGCAAGGCAGACACACAGGGAGAGATGGGAAACAAAGCCACTACAAAGTACAAGTCCTCTTATTAATGTTAGAGTTAGTATAAAATGTTAGTAATGTAATGTTAGTATAAAAATCGGTATAAAAATTACGATTTGTCCTTACAAATGCAATTCAAGTTTAAGTAATTTAAGTAAAAATGAAAATGACACTGAGTTTATTTGGTGGAAAGTGAACTGATACCAGCCTCGCCTGGCTTGTATTAAGGAATAATATTTTCTCAGCTTGTTGTCATTCGATACAAAAAAAAAATGTTTTTTTGTCCACAATTGCATCAAAAATATCTTAGGACTAGTTTGTTATTTATTGCAATGTGTGGTATGTGTCCTACTAATACGCAGAGGATTAAAGGTGCATCGGAGGAGGAATTGTCACTGTCTATTGATGAGGTGACATGGGAGGATATTTGGAGTTACACCAAAAAGTATCCATCTTTACTTGATCAAAAGCATATAATATATACACATACACATGTGTGTATATATATATATATATATATATATATATATATATATATACACACACACACACACACACACACACACACACATATATATATATATTATATGCTGTGATGTAGACATTATCTTAATCCCATCCTTTCTCCTCTGTTTCTCAAATGTGAAACCAAAGTAGGTACTTTAACCCACTACCTATGGTCAGTCAGAAATTACGGAAATATCAGTTATGCAATACTATGTAAAATTTAAAAGAATATCTGACAAAGATTTATAATTGGATCCAATGTCTTTTGATTCACAGCTCTCCCAAGTAGAAATATAACTACTGTAGCTAGCAAAAGGTTGTATAACATTCTTACTTTCGCTACTAGGAAAAGGAGATTATTACAGTGGACTAGTGAAGAAGGCCCTTCTGGTAAGGGTTGGTTGAAAGTAATTTCTGAACTTGTTCCTTTGGAATATCTTACAAGTATTCTATATACCATCGACTGTACAAAGTCTGGTAGTCCTACCTGTACTATCTCTGACTTGATTTAACTTCTTTTATTTTACAAGGAGCCTCCTGAACCCTTCTAGAAAACTGTGATTTACCTGCAACACAGACCTACTGTTTTACTATTGTTTGTTTATTAATACATAAAGCACAATAAATAAATGAATAAATAAATAAATAAATAATAAAAAATAACCAAAGGTTCTGAAAAACATAAAACGGTAATCTCTAGGAGATATGAGGGAGCAGCTTTGACTCAAAACCTCAGAAAATAAACCCAAAAAAACAATACAACTGACAAATCACATCGAGGCAGCTGCTGAGCACCTGGCTGCGCAGGCTGCTCGGCTCTGTGCATTTTAGCAACACGCCTAAATATTAGTTTAAGCCCACGGAGCACGTTGCAGGAACGAACCGGGTCCTGGATCCGGACCCGCTTAAAAAAAAAAATTAATACGTTTCCACCGGCCTACCACGGCGATGAGTGCACAGCGTCTGCGCCCGACAAGGCAGCAAACAACCTCCGAGATCCGCCTGAGACGCCCGGGTCGAGGAAGAACTAGCCCCCTTTTGTCTCGGACCCGTTACTTTGCCACAACGCATCTCGGCCCCGAGCAACTCGTTGTTCGACAAAAAACAACAACACACACTCAAGCACACACGCAGATGTCCGGCGTCGCGGCGCCGCTGCCCCGCGTTGACAGGGATCCTCCTCGGCTCGGACCTTCGCACCTACCGGGGGGATCGGAGAGGCTGGTGGCGGCCGCTGCACCACCGGTCCGTCCGTCACGAATACAAATGACTCGGCGGCGTCAAAACGAGCGGTGCTTCCCGTCACTCGGTCCACGGCGTTTCTGCGTTGATTCTCGCAGCAGCAGCAGCAGCAGCAGCAGCAGCAGCCCCCCCCGGTAAACACACCCCGTCTATTGCATCGGCGTTAACCCCATTGTCTGCGTGTGTGTGAGCGTGTGTGTATATGCGTGTGCGTATCTGTGTGTGTGTGTGTGAGTGTGAGTGTGTGTCACCACCACCCCCCCCCCCTTTAATGCTAAGCTAGCTCGGCTAACAGCGGGCTATTCCCACTCAGTCCGCCTCTCAGCGGGATCAATACTCACCGGCTCCGGCCCTGGACACCCAGCCGCACCTAGTCCCCGTCACCCGTGCACCTTTACCGGCCGATGTGTCGGAAATTCCCACTCGCACACACACCCCCACCGCACACACGCCGGCGCACGCTGGTATCGGGACCGGCTCGGCGGCTGGACCGCTCCGTCGTGGGTCTTCTCCCCGGTCTGTTTTTGTCCACAACAGCGCCGTGGCCGGTCGTCGGGGTCTACTGACGCTAGCGGTTAGCTCCGCCGCTGCCGCTGCCGCCGCCGCCGCCGCTGCAGCCGCTGCTGCCGATGGAGCCGGAGCTTTTCCAACATGGCTGCAGCTGGCAGGGCTCACAGACAGGAGGAGAGGGGCCCTACGTGTCCAACCCTGCCGCAGGGGTCCCTAGATGTCTCTGGGCGTCTCAGTGTTTCTTTTTCTTTTGATGAAAGGCAAGACGCGCATTTCATAGTGCCCTCCCTCAACGAAAGTCACGAAGGGCAAATCTATCCAAACTCAAGTTTTGTTTTTTTTTTTCGCCCCAAAAAATTCGTGACACTACATTGCACAGCGTGTGATCGACCTGTGTGTGTAGGGGTTTATTGGTGATTTAACCAGGAATTATGCCCATCTGAAAACAGGAATAAATATTGTCAGGTTTTTGCAACATGGGAGAATATGATTATCACAAGACAGTCCTCCCCAAAAACAGAAGTGTTTATCCATAACAATAATTAGGAGACACATCTGGAAGACCCACAAATATTCTAGACTGATGAATTGATAATTTTATATCATATTGTATGGTATGTTATACAATATTTTTTTTTTCAGGTAACAAGGTTCAAAGTGGCTTTCATTCGTCTGTCAAGCCACACTGATTACATGGCATAGGGAATAAATACCCATGAAATAATTGTAAGAAAAAAGAATTTAAACTATAGAATAACAAAGTAAAAATAAAATGAAATCTCCTCACTAAATTTCCTTTCTTTTTCTCTCTTTCTTTCTTTTTGCTAATTCATACACCAGAAGGGTGCCCCTCAACCGACTTACAAGACACTATTATATTACATCCATGGGCAAGAGAAAATATATGAAAAGCGCTATGTGACCATGTAACATGGTATATCAGATATAAACATAAAAAATTAAATATACAAGACCTTCATCCATTCACGGTAAGACCTTGACAAAATAGGGCCGGGTCAAACATTATGTAAACACATGCTGAGAAATACATTTATTTGATTTTTTTTTCTCAGGAGGTATGTGTGTGTAGGATTCTTTCACAAGAGACTGCACAGTGTGAAAGTAAAACTTCTGTTGCAACAGTCAGACTACCACATTGTCTACAATAATCACTGTTTACCTCATTAGTGATGGAAGTGAATAAAAAGTTGTGTAAACCGGGTTGCAGGCAGAGATCAAAAGTGCCTTGCTATGGGTACAGAGATAAAAGTAATGGGGGGGCACTAATATCTATGATCCAAATATACATTCAACATATACATGTGTCTCACTATGCAACACCCTGTCTGAAGTGCTGGGCGTGGCTGAAATTTAATTGCTCCCCTCTTTTTCTGTCTCACTTTGGGCAAATATTCCCTGTGCTGGTAGGGCAGTCATGAAATCAGCCTTGTAAAATTTCTACCAATGTTGATGGAAATTTGCAGGATTTAGTGTTTTTTTTTGTGTAGCCCAATGCACTAAAACACAGGAAACAGAAGGTGCATGTAAGAACCCACAGTTGATCTAGAGCTGATGTCTCATGTTTAAATTAAATCTTAAGGGTTTTCTGTCATGCATTATTCATCATAGTATCATAATGTAAGCTAAACAAAAGAGGCTTTGAAATAAAGATGCACCCCCAACACACACACACACACACACACACACACACACACACACTCAAACAAATTCATGTACACAAACAAAATTATTGTGACATTGATGCTGACTGCCATTATGCTGTCTTGGATCTGTGTGTCTCCACTGTCTCACAGTCAAAGCCCAAAACAATACATCTACTGACAGTCCCACCTACACACACAATGCCACCTACACACACACAGTACATTCATGCATGCAGCTAATATCCATACACACACAAATGCATGCCGACAAACACACTCAATTCAAAGATTATTTTTATCCACACAGAAGAGTGATGCAAATTATTGAGGGAGGGTGACACTAAGGTGGATTAAAACTCGTGACGTCATAGCAACATAGTACCTGCTGGGCCACCAGACAGCATAACCCACATTTACACAGTTGGCAGTCACACAGCTTGGAAGCTGTTGGGAAGAAAGGAAAGGGTAAATCAACCTTCAGCCAGCTGCAGATCACAGGCCCTCCTCTACTCAATGCTCTATTCAGTAAAGCCACACTGTACACTGTAGGTAGAGAGGTTTCTCTAATGTGTCAGTTATATATTTCTCTGACTGAACTGATGAGGAGAAACGGCTTCAGTGCTGTGCCTGATGGAGCAGCTGCTCTGCTGTATAGAATTTTAATGGACTCAGTGATGAATGCTCGGGCCAGAGAAATTGTTTTGAAGAAAATGAGAATTTAGAAAGACAAATGAGTTATTTTACAGGAGCTGAAAAATTATTTGACCCAAAAGAGGCACAGACATATGATAACATTTTAAAATCTGTTGCTGGATTTAAAAAGTGGGAAAATGTTTATATTACTGAAGTCATTTAGAACCATTTTTGTTTTAGAGGATCTTGATTTTCGTCACATTCTACACTCCCATGTTTATTTGACAAAAACTTCCTGCTTTACAACCAAACTTTACACCCTACCTTCTCAGGCTTGGCACGTGATTTTATTTTTTTAATTATGAAAAATAGTGAAATAACTTAGGCAGGGAGTGGATTAAGAAATAAATAAACAAAAAGAATGGGATGAGATTGCGCTTGTAAGGGGCCATGCAGGGTGATGGAAACAAACTCTTATACAGTGTACCCAAAGAGAGAGGCAAAGAACTACATACAAGTGATATTAAAATGAGTGATATTGAAAAAACAGTTAGGATTGAACACACTATGCGTAATTACGTTTGTTATTATTTGGCTACATAGCTCCATCTAGTGGAAAAACTATAGAAGTGCTATCTATCTATCCATCTATCTATCTATCTATCTATCTATCTATCTATCTATCTATCTATCTATCTATCTATCTATCTATCTATCTATATATCTATCTATCTATCTATCTATCTATGATTTAAGAGGTGATACCATTTTATGTCTTTGAGAACCTACAGTAGCCTTATATTATGATGACAAGGAAAAAATACATCAAGCAAAATCAGAGGAGTCTTCCAACACCATGACAGTCTGAGGTGATAGGAATAGGAATACTTCACGGATTTATCCATGCACCATGCGGATTTATCCATGCACTCCTATAAGACTGTCAGACTCACGATGCAGCAGTAACAGAGATTTTGTATTCTCAATTTCATGTCACAACCTGGAAGCTACATTACCCACAATGCAACTTGACAGATTCAGATGTGGTATGCAGCTAACCTAGCCTTGAGCAGAGATGAGGAGGAGGCTTCGGAGATCTGGTAACCTCACTATTTCCTAATGACAAATTACATCACTTTTAAGGCAGATAATCAGACTTTCACCAAGCTCTCTCTGGGGAAACAGAGGCTCATATCTTCAAAACTCTTCTCTTCTCCTTTGATGTAATGTCTTGAGTATGCTGGAGAACAAAGTATTCCGTTTTTTATTGGTATCACTTGTACAGAGATACAGTTTAGTAGCAAGGGTGGACAAATCTATAATTCTTTTATTCTAGAAAACTGAATTATATTCCTCTGTGTTTTTATTACTGTAACAGTCACACTTAATGGTTATTGTGGTTTTTGGACTCTCTATTAGCAATTATTGCCAGAGAGGTCAGATTGTTCTCTTTTTCATTCACAGTGAGAATAAATGAAAGCTGCAAGATGCTTGTTTACAGTCAAATGTTAATCACTGATAGCACAAGTAATACTTACACAAAGTCAACTGTTTTAATGATTGGATTGGATGTAACATGTCTTTACAGTAATAATATACCTTTTTATACAGAACACCTAAAGCAAGTACAATTCAAAACATTTTGTGAAATAAAATGCATGTCTGTAACACATTCCTGCAGTTAATAATACACAGCTGTCACAGTTTCAAAAAACCAGTACAGATTCCTACAGATATGAACATCCAGTTTTCACACTAGGAAATACTGTATTTTTGCATAGTGATTATAGTCATTATACATGAATACACATCTGAGTCTTACATAAACACATGATAGCTTAAGGTATCAATTTCAAAGAATACATTTCAGCTTTTATGTTTCCACATGCAGCATGTATCATTCTAATTATCAGAGAATGAGGAAGCCTGCAGATATGGGTAAAAGGGTAGAAAGGGGAGGTAAAAAAAAAAAAAGTAGACAAAGAAAGGAAAATGAACAGGGGCAGAGAGAAAAACACAGAGCAAAGAAGGATACAGAGGTAGAGACACAGAGTACCAGCTCAGTAAAGTTAAAGAGAGGAAGAGGCTGAGTTGGAGGGAAAAGATACTTAAACTGGTGAGTGGATAGATACAAACACAGTGGAATTGGGAGGGAGAAAAGAGGGATGGAAGAAAGTCACATGGAGATATGACCTTTAACCTTTCAGTTAGAGACAGTGCAGATGAAAGGGCATCACCGAATGAAGAGGAGTGGAGAGGGGAAAGTGAAAACAGAATTTAGGATATGCTCTAACATGCCACTTCAGTGGACTTTGAGATGCTCTGGTCCACATTAATGCTGGAAATACTCTCCATGGAGACGTCAGTGTGTGAACGCCCACGCTTCTCCTCAGTGCCGTGTGAATGTGTTCGGCCACGGTGCAACTCGATGGTGTGTGCGCGGCTCCGAGAGCCATCAAAGGACGAGATGCTGGAGCTGGAGGTTGTCCGTGAGCGAAGTCTGGTCATACTGGAACTGGACACTAGAGACAGAGGAGAGGCAGAGTTTTAGAATTTTGCATCTGCCTTCAATGATCTCTATAGTGTATTCTGCATTTTAGATAATTCATATTAATGTAACTTTTATTTCACATATAACAAGTAATGTAGCAAAATATTGAATGAACCTACAGTAAATGGTCTTATATGTAATAAAACAGTTTAACATTTTCTGTTCTGAACACCACAGGAAGTGATTTTGAACTTCCTGTGAACAATGTTAACAAGAAATACATTGAATTTAATTGAGTAGTTACAGTGTGTAGGTGTTATAACTAAACAAAATGTGCCACCTGCTAAGACTCAATAATCTGTAAGTTACAGTTACTTACAGTATCCCATGCCCTGGATGAAATATTTCAAGGCTTCGGTCACTTTGGCTGGCTGTGGAGAGCAAAGATGAAAAGTGTTAAATACATTTCCAACCAATCAGAGGTGGAGATTCTACAGCGTTGTCAGCAGAGAAACCAATAAAATGCCACAGCGTACCTGATTCACCTGAGGCAGGCCTCCACAATCTGCCATCTACAAGGGCAAAGCACAAACAGATGTGGACTTTCAGTTGAATTAGTAACAAACTGAAATTCTTTAACTCTAGCACAATTTCATGCTTGACAATAGCAGATCAGTATAAGTTGTTTCTTTACATACTGGCAGCCTTCACCTTTGGTTGTTTCTTGGAATACAGTTTTATAAATAAATTTGATATTGTATGGACGCATTTGTGTGTATATTCATAATTCTTTGGCTATTTATTTCATTTTTGAATAAGTCAGTCGTCCGGTTACCTTGAGCAGTGTGGTCTTGGTGGGATTGAGTTTAGAGTTGCAGTCAACCACGGCCTCCACAGCTGGAGAATTATCTCCAACAACTAGCAGAGTGGAGCACCTGTAACACAGCAGATAGACAGATGTTTTAGGCAGAGAGTGTAAAACCCAAGTTTTGACTGAGCCCTGACAAATTACAGAATGTTGTGTATTTTTTATTTGTGAAGCTGAAACTTGCTGGCGCCTAGCTGATAAATTCATCCTGAATAAGTCCTCGTAGATTTAAGTTCTGACTTCTTCATTACAGTCTGGTCGCATTTTGACTGGTTTGTTTTACTGGTTTGTTTTACAGAAGCAATGCACCGTTTTTACTTTTCAACATGAACAATTAAGGATAACTGGAATGTGTGAGAAAACGTAGGATTTTTTTTACTAACTTGAGGGTCCTGGCATTGATGTTTCCTCCAGGAACAGGCCTCTCCACCTCTAGGGCGTTGCGGTTGTTGTAGGAGCGGAGGAATTGTATCACGTTGGACTGGTTCATCGTTGTTGTGATGTGGTGACGGTATGTAGCAATGAGGTCGTGGTTGGTCTGGATCTCATCCTGGAAAATTTGAAAGTAAGACATTTATGTTTCCACTTTTGTTGTAATGGAAACAGAAGCCAGTTATTTTAGAGGTGGCCGATACTTTACCTTTCCAAACAAGTGTGAAATGACTGTGTCCGGCAGAGTGTGGGTCCATCCAGTGATCTGTAATACACACAAAACACATCCACAACTACATTAGTGTGTGTGCTAAAAATTTTGACAAACACAAATTCAGTCTAATATCTACCAATAGAGACGGTTGCATAGATTGAAATAACATAATATTTGAAAGAGATGTTTATCCAACTCATCATACAGGACAGGTGGTCAACACACACACATACCACATATTATTTACCTTGTTTGCAACAGTATCCATTAGTCCTTCAGCATTTGGATTGATGTTGATCAGAAGTAATCCGTCCACCAGATCGGGATGGTTAAGCTACACACACACACACACACACACACACACACACACACACACACAAAGAGAATTTTTCAAATTAATATTTTTCTTACAATCACAATTTTTTTTGCGACATCTTGCTATGTTACTGTTTGACGGACAGGTCACGGTCTTGATTTCCACTGTTTTAAATTTGGATTGGTTTCTACCATGGAGACCGTCTTCAGTCTCTAGTCTTTGCAATCCCTAACAATAGCCATGTTATCTATTAAAAAAATAAGGAACATATCTGGAGAGTTTTATTTTGAATAACATGGCTGTTTGCAGTTATCAGTGGCTTTTGGATAGGAGTGTCACCTCACCTTTGGGACTTACTGTATGAGACATGCTTAATTGTGTCTGTGTAGCTTTGCATATGAAATATGTGATCAGTAACTCTGGCATAGATATGATTTACTTTTGACTGTGTGAAGCTGTGAAAAGAGTAAAGATTTCAGATTGTGTTCTCTCACTGTCAAAAGGGATTTACAGAAGAGATTTGGACTCACAGCGAATCTCGCCAGGACGTAGGCTCCTGCTCCAACTCCCAGTCCGATCACACTATGCAACCTGCAAAGCAGGTCAAAAGCGTAACCAGTCACTTGTTAGTTGTTAATTTAAAAAAGAGTGCAAACAAAAGTTTTAGAAAAGTATTAAGGTTAACTATCAGATTAACTCTGAGAGACCCAGCAGTTTCAGGATTTTCTTACCCAAAGTGTTTGAGGATAGCGGGCAGTGTTTCAGACAGCTGGTCCATGGAAGGGTAGGTATACCTGTGAAGTGAGAGTAATTGTCAATTATAACTGTCAAATTTATATCAAATGTGCACTAAAATTAACAGAGTACTGAGGACAGTTTCCTTACTCAGTAGGAAGCGTTTTGGCTCCCTCATGTTGTCCTGGTGCTTCAACGTGACAAACTGGTAAATGTCTGATAATTTCCTGCATGTCCTCATGGCTGAACAGAGTCTGAAAACAGGTCTTGTCTACAGGTAGAGAAAACAAAAATGGCATCAGTGAACTATTAACATTCAGAATTAGGTCCTGTCTGCAGTGATAAAAAAAAAATAAAGTGATAAAACATAAAACATAAAATTTGAAAAGAAGGTAGGATCCAGTTTTCGAGTTAGCTGATATACACACTAAAAATAAATCAGTTATCTGTGATTTGACAGTAACAATGATATGACAAAGGTATTTGTACACTTTATTCATTTACTTGGGGATTTCACTGCACTTGTTGACAAGTATATTGTATCATATCTGTGTGCAGACACTGTCACTAGCCTTAACTGTCAGGTTAAGGGGCGAGACTTACGGTTCAGTCCAACATCATGAAAGGTCAGGATAACAGGGCGGTTGGCCCTTGGAGTCCCTGTCATGATGCAGTGGACATTCCCATATTGAGTCTCTACATGTTCTTCCTAAAACAAAAACACAGATTCAGTGTAAAAGGGGCAAAATTAAAATTAAATTCCCATATTGCTGAACAGCAAAAATATATGATATATTGTACAGGACATTTAATTGTTGGCAACATAAAACCAATGTTGTCAATTCACCATAAGTAATGGTACAATCTTTGTACTCTTATCAATGAATTAACATAAACTACTATACCTTATCTTAAGTGCAAATTAAATAATGTATGAGTTTGAGCAGGTAGTTTTGCAGGTTGTTTTAAATGCAAGAAACTGCTAAACAGAAGTAGCTTTTTAGGGTACAGTGTTTCTCACTGCAAAGTTGACATTGTTTTTTCAAGACAATTTTATGTCAGATTTTTACTGTGAACTGAAACCAGATCCTGATATCGATATTATCACACTCAACTGATTGACTAGGGTCTCTATAGCCATGAACAAAACCTTGTGTTACTCAGGTAAAAATCATTTCTCTCTATATAGATCTATAACAGTGAATCCAGTCTCCAGTGTAAACTTAAGATATCTGTGATACTCACAGTGATTTGGGGCTCAAAGACAGAGTCGCATTCGTTGTCCTCCAGAACCATGGCTGTGATGCAGAGTAGACCGCAAAAGAAAGAAAGGAGTTGTGCAGTAGATGCTGAGCAGATGTCCTCCGAATAGAGTGGATCTTTGATCCGCAACTTCCTTTAGATTCTTGAAGTGAAATTATTTTTCTCCTAATTTGTATTCCTTGACATTGCACAGTTCTGTAAGTATAGAGTCAGCAGCGCTGTTTGGTATGTGTGTGACAGACTAGATGTTTGAGCTGGTTTATATATCCTCTGACACTTATCTGTCTCTAAGCCCTAACTCTGACCTGGCTCACAAGTAGCCAACTGGCCTTGTCCTGTTTTAATCTGACCTCAGGCTGCTGCATTCCCACAGAGACGTCACTGGATTTCTACAGGGAATTAACCAGAACATCCATACTGAAAAAACATAGCTCCAGTGTGACATTTTCATGCACATTAATGCTGCAATGACTTCAACAATACCTGAGTTCTGATTATGAAATTTGTTTCTAGGCACTTAAAATTCTCTTTCAATAATGTATTCTTAGGTCTTATGAATAAAAGGTGAAATATATGGAATACATTAAAAACTGTTATGTAAGCAAATAATTCAGATTAAATGAGTCCAGTAATAAGCTTAATATCTAAGAATTTAAGTAAAAATCAAAAGTAATAGTTGTTTTTTTGTTGCAAGCCATCAGAGGAATCAAAAAACACCTTCAGCCAAACCATGAGCAGGTCAGCAGTCTAATCTCAGCATGCCATCTGTTCCTCACAGCAAAACAAACCTCTCCTTGCAGTTCAGTAACCTTGACCCTCCTGATAACAAAGTATGTTAAATTAATCTGGATAGCTTCTCTGAACGCTCATGTATGTCATGTAGTTCTTAAACAGTACTACAGTAACATGAACTGTTATGGGTTATATGTCTCTTTGGAAGCCTCTACAAAACATAAACAAAACAAAAAATTTAGTCTATGCTTACCAGGAAAAAGCCACAATAGCCTGAGTCAATGCAAGGGTTAATCTGCGGGCAATACTTTTAATTCAGATTTTATTTAATTTGAAAACAATTTTCAAAAGTACTGCTGATAAATCCTGGAGCATTCGTCCTGCCACTTCTCTATGAAATGAAGGATTACAAGTTATGATTGATATATAGACAAAGTCACAATTCTGTAAATACCTTTGTGATTTTATTTTTTGCAGTTTGATATTGTATTTGTACAAGATCAGGAGGTAGAGTAGGTCTCACACTAAATGGAAGGTCAGCGGTTCGATCCAAAGCTCCTCCAGTTCTCATGTCAAAGTGTCTCCGGGCAAGATACTTTACCACTGATGTGAAGGTGTGTGTATATAGAAAAGCACTATGAATATGTGTGTGAAATGGTGTACGTCACATGTAATGTAAAGCAATTTGAATGGTTGATTAAACTGGAAAATTGCTATTTCAGGGCAGTCCTCTTACCATTTACTCTACGATGCATTGCCAGAATACATGTGAATGCTTCTTACTGATTGGAGTGTCTGTCCAACACATAGAAACAAACACTTACACTTTCCTCATTTTCCGAGTTCACTTTCAAGGCAGTTTGAGGAGTTTCAAATAAACTTTCATGAAAATCTAATGATCGCTTCACTGGACACTATAGGTCAACGGGGACAATAGACAAGTTGTTTTTTTTTTGTGCTCCAGTGCCTTTTAGTGGCAATCCTAGAAGTCATACCCTTTTGTCAATTTCATAGCAGCTGTTGTTTTAACAGGGTTACTGAGTGTGAGAGGAAAGCCAGAACTCAGGAGGTGATTATTTTATTTCATCTATTACTTCAGTTTACATGTGTATTAAATTTAGAGCTATTAATAGTGGCAGACAGAGATTTTCACATCTACGAAGTGTATTGCACTGAAGGTAATCTAATTGTTTTTGAATGGTCTTTTGCTCGTGACAGCAGAGGGTCAGAGGTTTATGGATTAGCTGCAGAAAATCGGGGTGGGTAAATGAACGAGTGCTCTCCTCTCGATCATCTGGCCCTGAGCGAAAACAATGAATCCTTCACATTGTGAGTATCTGTATCTGTCAGCATGCAGCAGACATAAACTATATATACAACAGTTATTGTCACTGACATAAAGGATATACCCTAGGTAAAATTTACATGATGGGTCCAGACTGTAGCAGGTGGACACACAGCACACAGTAACAGCTGGTTGAATGGAAACACAGCAGACTGTGCTAAGAACCTTCTTTAAGATATATTGCCACCACTGCCTCTAACACACACACATCTAGATGAGAGCTCTGTGAGAGCAGCAGGTTTAATCCATTTAGTGGTGGCTGAGGAGCAGAGGGCAGCAGATGGGTCTTACTCAGCCTCACGTCAGTCTGAAGTCATTTTAACATCTAAGCTCTGGCCTGCTAGCCCATTTCAACATTGGCATTGGCACATGTATTTTGGGAGGGCGTTGTGATTGAAACCATTTCAAATTACATTTTTCTGCATTGTGACTTACCTATAAATGTGTCACCTTCTGCACAATTTCAACACTGAGCTAACAGAAAACAGTACTACTAAATAACCGTAGAATTTTTTTTCTTTATTTTGTTCTAAAATTGTCTTTTTGAGTTTTTGACTATATGTATAACAGTATCTGAACAAAGATTCATATTAAATCACTTTGATACGTGTACCTGTCTAATGTGAAAACTGTTTATTAAACAAAATAACCATCACCATTCTCCTTGCTTTTAACATATCTACTTGTGTTCAAAATCTCTGCAGCTTAATTTATTGCAATTACTGCCAATTCAAAGATCAGGGGGAACTAAAAATATTCAAGTCAGCAGAGAAGTTAATATTTCCAACAGTCTGAATAGAATGAAAGTTGATGGTGATTTGATACATAATGGCTGCAAAAGCAAATATTTTAACACTTACTAGAGTCAAATTTTGAACTTAATGCTGCTCTGCAGTCATCCCTCATTAGGCGAGAATCATTTGGAATATGTTACGTGACAAATAATGTTTTTTTTAAAAGATGAAGAGGGGATTATAACATTGGAAAATGATGTGTCTCCCTCATTAGAGCAAGTGGGTGAGTTGTTTTTAGGTTGTCCATATAGGTTGGAAAAAAAACCTTTTTAGCAAAAGAAGGAAAGAAGGAGTCAGGCAGGTTGTTTTCACAGCACACATTTCGACTTGTCATAGCAGCAAAGGCACAGGGGTAACTAAGAGCATTAACAATGACTCTGTTCTATTCAGGACTCCCAGGCAGTGAGCTGGCATGCACAATACCAGGACCCTGAAACTGAGGCTTAAGTAAATGGAATTAATCCATCATTCATTTTATTGTTTATACCTGGGATTTTGCTACTGGTACGTGTCAAAATTTTCCTGTGAAAAAGGTGTGTTGTGACTATCCTTAATTTGCGCTATTTCCCTGATTTCATCAAAAATGTAGGGAGAAAACCTATGTTTCATCTAACAGGCGTTGTCACTTCGGATAATTAGATATACATCATATATGACATTACTAGTTAAGAAATCATGCAAAGCTCATGTAGCATTGGTCATAAAAATTAAATCTAGTAGCCTATTTGTACTGAAAGTAGACATTTAAAATCAATCTAAAAAGCTACAATCAATCTAAAAAGTTTCCCCTCAAATTTTGGTGTTTCCTGCTACCTCCAAGCAAATAAATGCAATACAAACCTTTCCTTTGGTTTAGAAAAGAGCCTCAGATTCCAATGCGAAACAAGCTTGCAGCAGTGGACCCTGGATGTTTGTGTAATTTCCTAGTTGAATCCACTAGATGGAGTCGGATGTCAACTTTTCTGGACGCAGCTTGTCAGAATTTCATCTCGCTGCTTTGCTCTTCACCTGATAAAACGTATTTTAAAGATTACATTTTCTCAGCATTACAATTTCTGTGTTTGTTGGATGCTCTCTTGTTTCCTCTATGTGCACACAAAGTGTTTCAACTAACGAAACTATGAGGATTCTTTGCTAAATGTTTAACATGAGCTTCAGCCTCATACAGTATTGCAAGATATTTCGCATTTGTCACTATTAATAAGTAGACACTGTTCAGAGGAGCTTAGAGGCGAGTAGATCTGTTATTTAGACGAATGTAATTTCTTCAGCTCAGGACACCAAGCTCACATAAACATATATATAATAAGGTTGTATTGTCATGCTGACAACCGGTTGTCATGGAAACTCTTCAGTCTGCAGGTGAAAGTCCTGCTGTCTGACTCTCAGCTTTCAAAACATTCTAATTATACACACAGCAGCTGCTGCCGTGTGCCACATGCTTGACTGGTTCAGTGCGTTTGTGTTTTTGTTGTTTGTGTTTTCTTGTGTTTGTGTGAGTGTATGTTTGTGTTTTTATCATTTGTTTCTGCATGTGATTGTATTTTTGTCGTGTGTGCGTATGTGTGTGTGTGTGCGTGTGTGTGTGTGTGTGTGTGTGTGTGTGTGTGTGTGTGTGTGTGTGTGTGTGCGTGCATAGGATTTCTTCCGAACCTCTTTCTGTGTATGTGCATGTATGTGAATTGTCCTATAAGCATGTATTTTGAAGATGTGTGCAAGGACACATAGGTTCTTCTAACGACTCCTTTCATAGTATGATCAGGTGTGAAGATATGTGGAGACATTGACAGGTACAGGCTCAAGGAAAGAAGAAATAGAACAAATGATTTTGACTCGAAACAAAACTGTAAGCTTGTATGCAGCTTTGGCACAGTTGATCATTTATATATATGAGTAATCTAGTCAAACTTGAAAATACTAGCATGGCTCAAAACTGGAAGCCCCTGAAAGATTGCCTGTTCTATCACAGAGCTTTCTGCTTCTTCTCCACCACCGAGTCCTGGCAAATGAGAAGCTTGGGTTTCCAGCATAGCGTTGCACCTGTTGCCATATCATGCCCTGTAAACATAGGTATAAAACTGAAATCTGCCAGTGTGATTATGTGCCATCTAGAGGTCATTAACATTTATGAGTCATTTGTGAAACACTGAATGTCTACTGCAAGTGCCTTTGCTTCCTTTTCATATCGGGTTTCTTCCTTGTTGCTTGGGGAATTACATAGTATTTCACACTGCTAAGTGAGTAGTGTGCCTTAGGGACAGAATTACAAACTCCTCCAGGGGAGGGGATGAATTACATAACTGTCTATATCAACACGGTAAATGCATGTAAATGTTAAAGTCCCCGGCATTCCCACTTTAGTCATTCTTTATGAATGACTAAAGTGGAACCAAACTTATATAGAAGTCAGTTGTGAGAGGGTAGATTTATTAAAGACTAACCTAATTTCCAAGTACTTTGCTATGGCTGTGGTAGTAGTTGTACAAGTAAGAGTTTTAGTAACCTATAACCTTTTTAAATAGGCTAGCTGACAAACTGGTTAGCTACACTGTATATTCTGGTTATATCGGAGTAGGTCAGCCTTTTTTTCTACCAGAGGCTATATTTGTATTCATTGGGCACAAATACAACAGGGTGTATTTGGGACAAGAAGGTACTGAGCCAGATTAGTGATCCTCTATAAAGGTGATTGGTTTAAATAGCACCAATCATTGCATAATGCCAAGAATAGCTTGTCGAGAAGAAGTGAGTTTTACATATATTCAAGTTTATGAGGAATAATTAACTAAGAAAAATCCAAAGACTAAAAAAAAATGGGACAGCATGCCCAGTATTTATTCATATACTAACTTTGTCTTTTTTCTCTAGAAAACAACTCAGACTTTGGCAGCAGCTTCTGCCACTTCTTATGGCTTTAATGTCAAAACACTGAAATTTATTCAAAATTGAATGACTTAAATGTTAGTAAACTGTGCTGCTCCCATCAGTTCTCATTCTTGCAAGTGCAACAGTGAATGATTTAACTTTTTTCAGCAAGTTGCAAATGCAACACATTATGTAATCTCTCAAATCTGGAAAAAAAACCCCACTCCCACCAATGCCTACAGCATACACACAATGGCAAGAAATGAATGGAAAGATATATATTGTTTGACTCAGGATAAAGTGACGTACAGTGCTACAGTTGTTATTTAGCCATGATATCACTGATTCAATTATTAAAGAGTTGTTATGCTATAAGTTTTTGTTTGAGAAAACAAGGCAATAAATTATCTCTGTTCATAGCTGCCACTTTAGTCCAACTCTGCGAACTCTGGTAGGCAAGCCTGAGCATAATGATTCATATCTACTATGATCATCACCATCAGCAATGTTTGGTTCATAAAAATAAGGCTTGAATGGCTCTTTGGCATTTCCTGGTAGCTGTGGTTAAAGGATTCAGTGCTGAAGTCTTTGCAGGTCAGCCCATTGCTTTTATGAATCTGGGAGAGAGGCCACAGCCCAAAGTGTCCTTTAGGCTCCTCAAAAAGCACAAGACTGCCAGCTGAAGGTTGACCTACAGGGTATCAGCTCACATTTCCAGAAACCATTGCAGCAACCATGTTTAGGCCAGCGCACTGCCATTTGTAGCATCAAAACAGATGGTCACAGTGGACCTGACTGGTCCTCAGAGGGATCAGATAGTGGAAGCCATGAGAGGAAGAGTATGTGGACCTAGGAATCAATGATGACAAGTAGAGGTGGCGATGACGTTTCAGGCATATTTTAGTATATATCATAAAACACAAATGTCACCAATATGTTCTAAAGAATATGTGCAGAAAGTTTGTTTGTAACCTATGGTAAAATACCAAGTCTAGCACTTTGTATTTTCCAGATTTTTCAATATCAGTTAATTTCAGTAGTTCTAAAGGGACATACACAAATGCTACCGGAATCGGTTTACTGTTTTTTTTGACACCTTTGACAAAAATGGTGTAAAATTTTTCAACAATGCTTTTACAAAAACGAGGCCACAGATATAATTAATGTTTTAATGTGAAAGATACTGCATACTTACAAACATTTGCTTGTCTCTGTCTGCCAGAATCATTTATCTGTAAATTTGAAATTCTCAATCAATTTATGAGACATTGCACCACAATTCTTTTCAATAAATGAAAATCTCATTGACATCTCATAGACATCAGTCAATTTTACATTTAACTCAACCTATGAGAACCTAGAAAAACCCATTTTGCCTGTTTGATATTTGTAATGATTTCTTTTGTGAATAACTATTAAATTCCCGTTTTGAAATCAGTGAGCCTCACTTACCCAGATTGTATCTATAACCCAGGCAATATTTATAGTCTCAACTGTAAAGAAAGATTAAGACTAAAGACTAAAGATAAAAAACTCTTTTTTTTGTATGCCATAAGGCACTCTCTCCCTCGTGTCTTGTCTCTATCACACTGCTGACACTTATATGCTTTAAAAGTTGTAAAGTGTGTCTAATGTACAGTATGTCATTTCACTTCTAATATATGTTTAGATATTGTTTGAAGCCTTCATTTGAGGATAACCACCATCATTTCTTCTCTCTAAGGGTCTTTATCCAACTGTCACTTTGTGTTTGGAGCCTGCTGATCCCCACTTGTGCCTATATTTATACTTGTTATCAGAATAAAAAAAAAGGTGGCAGGCTTCCACACTGAAAATCAGTGGGCTAACACTGGGCCATGACACAGTAGCCAAAAATTGCAACAAACGAATCTCCAGACCTTACAACACAAACACACAGAGAAAATTACTTTAGTTATAAGCAGCAGGTGTGATCCTGAGCCGTCAAATTTTGAAGTGATGAACTGGAAAATGTTCACATAGTGCCGCAGCTAATTTTAGCTAGTCATAAGGTTTTTTTAAGGCTATGTGCATGGGCGAACAGTCATGTTAACCTCTGCTCACATTTATTGATAGTCAGGTGAGGCCCCAGCTTGTTCAGCTTTAAAAAGTGTTTGCCTGTGATTGCCTTGTGACTCTCTGGACTTGCATACCCATACCATAGCCTTGTAAGCAAACTGGATAAAGAAAACACAGACATAAATCCTAAAAACTCAAAAACCCAAAGCTGCTTCACTGGCAGTTGGTTTAGGAAATATGTCCTTCGATCCAAATATGTCCATTCAATCCCACTGCAGGGAAAAAAAACAACCTGGTACTATTGTCAGTTAGAGGAGAAAGTTAATTCCATGAACTGGGGCTCAAACGTTTGACTGGTCCTATCTGTCTGAAAGCTCAAAGGACCCTCTATTTTTAGTTGTTTCAGGGAAGGGAAGGGGGAGAGGGAGGCAAGGAAAACAAGAAAGGGTCTAGACAGACGTGTCATAGCAGGAAATGTTCATGAGCAACCAAAAAATTTAACAGCAATGTAACAAAGTCTTTTACTCATATTTGAGAAGAACATGAACTAAAAATATTGATTTGTATTTGTTTTCACTATGAACAGTATTATATGTGAGACCATGGACTTCTTTGACTAAACCTTGTAATCATCAGCTTTTAGGAAGGCATGAGTTGAGTGTGGAGAAGGGAACAACACCTCTTATTTACCCACCAAGTGCCTGCTGGAAAGGGGGGGGGGTGGATAAAGAGGAGGAAGAGGAGGGTGTGTGTGTGTGTGTGTATGTGTGTGTGTGTGTGTGTGTGGGGGGGGGTTGCGGATCTTCTCCTCCCTCTCTAAGAGCATTAACTATAGAGTGTTCTGGTGGTGACAGGGCTGTCAGGGTCAGATGGCTGCTCAGCCTGATTAGACCAGCTCACAGCAGATCCTCAGCCCAGCACACCGCACTGCTACGACAAGGTAGAACCATAAACTGGCACATACTGTACGACGCTGTGAGAGGCAAGGAGGGACAAGGCTGAGACGGATAGTTTAGTGTGACAGTGGGGCAGAGCTACAGGTTGCTGCAGCTTCGCAACCAGACATTTCAGCTTCTAGTACCAGAAAAAAGGCTCAAAGCAGGTGGACTTTACTGAGGCAAAGAGGCAGAAGAACTGAGGGTTTTTTTGTCTTTGGAGATGACATTGAAGAGCTAAGTGGTAAGGGTACACTTTCAATAGATATTGCATTTGTTTCATTGCTGTTATTATTTACATAAATATGATAATTAGATAGTATTTGTCAAAGGTCTTTGCTGCCGATACACAGCCGGTATGGTGCCTTGCCACAACAGGTCTTGTAACTTGTGAGAATGGTGGCTTGAGTGACAGGTGAGGAATTAAGTCACAGTTGTAGATAATTTCCATTTCAGCAGCTGTTGCTAGAGATAGTAATTAAGCAAATCACAGAACTTCACTGCAGCAGGCAGAGAGCAGAAGGACAGGGGTGCATTAGCACTGGAGACTGTTGTCTCCACTATCTCCATGTGTCACAGAATTAGTTGCTAGTATAGATACAGCTATAAATACAGCTGCAGGTATTCACTGTCTACAGGGGTTTACTATAACAGGCAGTCAGCTGGTAGTATGTCAGTACTCAAACTGTTGTAGGCTTTCTGCTGCTGCTGCGTCTGCAGGGCTTTGGTGGAACTGCCAGTCAGTGGTTTGTTGGTTTCTCTGTTCAGCAGCCAAGCTGTCCACTGAGGTAAGGCTGTACAGGTTTACAGAACTATTTTAGATTAGGCATTTAACATACATTCATTTTTACCAGAGTGACAAAGTGTTAACTGGAAGGCCGAAGAGGTGAATGTACCGTAAGAGGGCTGAACCTGTTTGGGGCTACTACTAACTTGCCTTGTTGCTGCCTTAACTACTAACCTACAAGCTTACTGTGTTTAATTCAGCCTTACCTTGCAGTTACTGTAGAAAAGTTTGGGAACCTAACACAGATCTAAAATAATATTCGGATCCATTTTTAACTCCTTTGGGTCCTGCCCCAGTCTCTGACAGGGAAAAAGCCGAGCAGCCAGACAACCAACTGGAGAAGCATCTTTTTTTACAAACCAAACTGTGCTCTAAGGTAACAGGGAAGATCGGCTTTACAGCTTTAATTGGAATTACCGCTACCGTCTAGCCATGTCACTCATGCTCTTTTATGCTTCTGTATATTGTTTTTAGTCATATTATGTCACCCTTCTGTATATGTCAGCCAAATGCTCGAAGTGAGTGCAGTACTTGTGAAGAGTTAGTATTCTTAGTTGACCTGTGTTTAGATGCTTTTTAGCTATTTTATACCTGATCTGTCTCCCAGTTTCTGTGACTTCCCTGCTTTGTTTTCTTTGTGACATTGCTTCTGGTCAATTGCTTTGTGTCATACAAATTTGTTTTTATCCTGTGTGTCTCAATTTCGGTTTTGTTGTGCTTGTGTCCCATGAAGCTTGAAAAACAGAAATGACATCTCTGTAAATCTCAAATAAGGAAAGCCCTCTCTACACTTTAAATTGACTGGATGGGAAATAACTGACCTCTGTCCTGATTTGTGGTAACACAGGATAAATACCTAATTATAGATAGTCAGCAACCTGGAATAGACTCCACTCTTTTGGAAGAGTGAGTGAGTAAGTCGGCATGTGATTATGAAGTAAGTGAGTGTTTGTGTGTGAGTGTGAGTGCGTGCGTGCGTGTGTGCGTGCGTGCGTGTACTGTCAGAGCTGAGATGAAGAGATGACCACAGATTACCCAGATTACCTCTGGGCTTTCACTGGTTGTTTGTCTGACTGTTTGGGCAGGTGAGTATGTGGAGGGTTACATCTTTGAGCACCTTCCTTCATGTTTCCCCCACTAGCTCTGCTCGCAATGCTCAACCTCCACCAACAGTATGTGAACAATTACTTTGCATTGGATCTCAGATCTCTCTTTAACTAAACAGAAAAATAAACTAGAATTAGTGGCAATTTGCACTTTGCAGAGCTAGTGTTGCAGCAAGTGATAACACAACTGACCTTTGGAGTGTCCTTTAAATTACAACTGGTAATCTCTTGCAGGATATATTTTATTTCTCACTTATTCGGCAAGTTGCTGTAATGCCTCGTTTTGAATTTGATATGATAATGTCCCTGGTTTATCAAGAAGAGCATAGAACACAACTCATTAACTTTTGAGGAAATTACATCATAATTTCCCAGCAGTACCCATCCCACATCATTTCACTGCTTTGTGTGTGATTAATGGAGCAGATGTGAATTTTCTACAAACGCACTGAACCAATTGGGCATGCAGTTGGGGTTCAGGTGGCTTAATAGGCGAAACAATGCAAAATAACCTCCTTAAGCCACATGAACACAATCCTCCTGGACTAGGTGAAAGAACACATTTACTTTTAACATTTTGTTCATTTTTTTCCCTCAGACTAAATTTAATTTTGTTGATGTTGAGCAGGATAATCTAATACAATTCTCCATATGTTGTGATATTAGATTTTCTAGCTTATGGTACATCTATCGTCTCTTGCCCAGTTTTCTTGTCCATTCCAGGCAACTATCTTCTGTACATGTCCGTTCCAGGAGGACCAAAGAATTTCCCAAAATTTTTGTAGATTTTAATTTATATTGGAAAGTTCTACTTAAACGTTACCCAGTGTTATTATGTGTGCCTTCTTGTCTAACAGCCAACTTTACTAAGATCTTAAAAATCTCTACGTTTTTATGAATTGAAGCACAGTAAAAAGAGCAGAGGTGCCATTTCAGCAAGCAAATTCAATATAAGTAATGTTGTGTCTTTTGCTCATGGGGTCTCTGCTTGATAATTTCCCAGGGGCGGAGATCTTGTAAAGTTTTATATAGTAGTTTCAGTAACAGCCTTTAAAATCTGTGAATGTATATATATTCATGTGTGTACTTGTGTGTTTATCTATGTACATTAGCCATAATGGCTGTAATTAGTATATTTGCCAACACAATATGGTCCAACTCAGCGAATACTTTATAGTAGCTTTGATTACTCTGGAAGATAAACATTTGACCAGTGTATTTTTCTGTATGTTCATTACTTTAGAACCACTGGTTGATGGAGTTTGTGCGGCAGAGTGGTGACTACTGCCACGCCCAACACATTTAGACCCTAATGTGGGATGAAGCTGCACCATGCTGTCCAGGGGCCCTGAACCCTGAAACAACATCGGACATTGCCCCCTGAACCAGCTAGCTAATGGGGTAACAGGTGGACTGTCACACACGGGAAGCTACCTGGAGAGAGAGAAGGCAAGAGAGCGTCACTGAGAAAGAGAGAACAAGAGGAGGACCAGACAATCAGAGACATAAAAACAACAGAGGGACACAGAGAGAACTGACTTACTGTAGCCTCTTGGACTATAGGATACAATCAAGTGATGACATAAAGCAGTCAGGACCACAGGACATCAGAATTGGGAAAATAACTTAAAGGGCCATAAAAAGGAAGTCCCACAACAGACAGGAAGTCCAGAATCACCTGGAGATCTGATAGAAGTTGAAGACAAAGCAACTATCTACTATCTGCTACAGCTGGAGCTAAAGGTGAGGGGTGACTGGTCTCCAGACCTTGACTGAATGTAGTTATGCTTGCTTTTAACTCCTCATGTTTCTTTTAGAAGTTGTGAGAGTTATAACACAGGTGGAACTTTCTTCTTTGAAATCTGAAAATTATGTTTTGAAAGACCATTAGCTACCTTCTCACATCGACACAACTGGAAATGTTAGTATTTATAAATGCTGCCAATGAAGAGGTGTGACCTCTATGTTCCTGACAAATGTAAAACTTCTGTACTATGCTATAATGCGATATGAATAAGCATTCATCACTGGCCAACTTACTGGCTTAGTCTATTCATATTTAGTTTGTTGCCTTCCCTATTCGTTTACTTTCAAGTGAGGACTCTGATATCACCCAAACACCTCTTATCAGTGCAAAAATAGTGGCTGTGTACAACTTGGGGAATGTGAATCATGCCTGTATTAAGATTATTGAAATTCAAATTCCATCCAAAAATACACTAAAAATCGTTTTTGTCATCAAAATGCAAGCAAGAGCAATGCAGATAAACAAGAGACAATCTAAAATATTGCTCCAATGACAGATCTAGTTTTACATGTTCGTTTTTGTTTACATTCAGTGTACTACTGCAAGTATATTATAAATGAATATTAATTATAAGGGCAACCTTAACAGTAAAGGTCCACAGCTCCTTTCATGACAGTTGAACATCAGTGACAGATAGAATTTATAGAATTTGTTTTCTCCTGAAGTTTCTTATATACCCAGGTGATTTCAGTCATGTTGACTGATTAGATAATGTTAAATTTGGGAGGAGCCATGATGGGAAATAACACCAACCTCAGCGAACCAATAAGAATGATGAAGATATCGATTTCCCCTCCTTAACAGGTGCAACAGGGTCATGAGGAAGATGTCAGTCAAGCAGTCTCTGCAGAGTCACATGGTCCTGAGAGGAGATCTAGTCAAGTAAATAAGTGAAAACAGCTGTGGGGGTGGTTGATGGGCCTGGTGGGAATTTAATTTACAGATTTGCATTCCTTTGTGACCAATGCTGTTCCATTACTAGCTTCTAACTTCTTGCTGTTTTGCTATTAATTATTCTGAGTTTTCAGTGATGTTATTTTTTTTAAATGGTTCAACTTTTTGCAGGACATCCTTTTCTGCTTTCTTGCTGAAATTTAGATAAATTGATCGATACCACTCTCATGTCTGTCTGGTGAATACAAAACTGGAGCCAGCAGCTGGTTATCTCAGCATAAAAACTGGAGGCCAGGGGAAACATCTGCCCTCCAGCACCTCAGCATTTTGCTGATTATCATGTATTTCCTTGCCTCTTTTAATTCATACAAAAAACAAAATGGGAAAATGACACAATGCGGTTTTGCAGGTCACTTTCAGTCTTTTTGCAGAGCTGAGATAAGCTAAGCTAATTGCCTGATAGCTCTACATTTATATTTGGCATACAGACGTGAGAGTCTGAGTCTGTGTGCTAGAAAAAAATAGGGAATTCTTGTTTCGTAGTGATAGGTGCTGTATAAACAATGTCACCTAGGCTCTGAAATGTGTTCCAAATATAGCTGATAAATTTGAGACTGTGTTAATTTGAAGTTATACACAGTATATACATTTATCCCTGACACTGTGCTTATGATTTACTGCTTACACATAAAGGTCAAAGGTCATCTTGGGAGGACAAAGGTCACATTGGTCACCATGAACCGTCCAGCTCCAGTGGAACTCTGCCACAAAAACATGAGATTCCTTATCACACACAACCCCACAGATAGCACACTAAGCTCCTTCATAGAGGTAAGGAAACATGCATGTGGCCGCCATCAGAACAAAGAATGGCTTCATACAAGAGGAGATGCACATACACATATGCATTTTGGCTTTGTTGTGAAAATCTTCCTCTGTCTGTGTTGTCACTTCCAGGACCTCAAGCGGTATGGCGCCACCACCGTGGTTCGAGTCTGTGACGTCACTTATGACAAAACACCGCTTGAGAAAGACGGCATTACCGTGGTGGTGAGAAGAAAGAAAGAAAGAAAGAGAAAGAAACCACTGACTGTCATTCTTTGACATGATAAAGAGTGGGAAAAGTAGTAAGTATTCTGCTGCTTTTTCAGGATTGGCCCTTTGATGATGGAGCCCCACCCCCGAGTAAGCTTGTTGATGATTGGTTGAGTCTGCTGAAGAAGAAGTTTCAGGAGGATCCAGGATGCTGTGTTGCTGTTCACTGTGTGGCTGGACTGGGACGGTAAGATACAAACCAAAAAAACATATGCACACACCTTGAAATATGAACTGAGTTCAGAGAACACACACACACACACACACACACACACACACACACACACACACACACACACACACACACGTATATGCATAGAGGAGGGGGGGATTAAGGAGGGGGTTTTTGTTTGTTTATGCATGCATACAGGGCTCCTGTGCTGGTTGCTCTGGCTCTGATAGAGAGTGGGATGAAGTATGAAGATGCTATTCAACTTATCAGGCAGTAAGTACATTTCGATACCACATCCTGTGTATTTATTAAAGGAACACACCACTGAATAAGAGCCTTTTGTAGTAATGAATATAAGTATAAAGTAGATTATCATTAGGCATTTTCTAATACACCAAAATGTGATGATTAAATATACCTAGAACAGCTGAAACAGTATTTGAATGCATTTTAATTATTCTAATAATCTGCCAACAACAAATACAATTTATATATATGTATGGTAGTAGTGGTTGATCTTCCCAAAAAAATCCCAGTTTATGATAATGTCAAGAAAATCCACTCTTGAACCAGCATATGGACTCATCTGTTTGCACTATTTAGAAATTCAGTAATGCATTAAAGGCACTGAAGATCACACTGTGCATCTATAGTGTGCATCAGTGTCTTAAATCCCACGTTTTCCATAGCTTTAAATGGCACCACATTTTTAGCTTGATAGTGTGTGACTGCCTCAGTCAACTTGTTTGAGATGAGTGCGACTGTACCAACCTGAGTAAAAAACTTGGCAAGTTTCTAGGGCTGCTCCCCTTTAAGGTGGTTGAATAGAGAATTTACACATAACTTTCCCTTGAAATATATATGTCATATTTACAATATTTGCAAAATTTACACATGGCTAAACCACTGCCCACTACTGATGTTGAGTCCTTTTTTTGGCACCATCTTCTCATCCACCATGATGCTACCTCATGTTAAATGGTTTATTGGATGCATCATGCGTGACAGAGAACCTGTGATAGAGACACATTATTAGGGTGGACCAAGTGTAAATGCCATAAAATTTACAATTTGCTTGAAAAGTAGATTGTTGATGTTATCAAGACTGATGATGGTATAAAATCTTCCCGCCCAATGTAAGGCTACTTAATGGTGAGAATGTATAACTCTTCTCTTCATTTTCATCCTTCTTTCTCTTGTCTCTTTTTTATTTTTCTCAACCCTCACCTTGTTTAATCCAGCTGTAATCGATGAATGCTTGGATAACCCTGTTGTCTAAAACTGTTAAAGCAGTTTAAATACATAAAAATTTATAAAGCAGTATGGAACATTGATGCTGGTTAACCAGCTGTCAGATTAATACTTAAACATACTATTTGTAGAAATTGGAAATTTCTTTCTTTCAGTGTTGTTATGAAAATCTATAACGTACACAGGAGGAGCTGTAGACACAAAGAAGTGAGAAGGATTTTTAATATTTTAAACTGGATAGACAGAGACTGTTGACAGTCAGAGTTTACAGAAGCACTGAAAGCAGCATTTCCAAATGTAATGCCAGTGGCTTACACCATATAATGTTTGTGTGTTTGTTTATTTTAGGAAGCGTCGTGGAGCTATCAACAGCAAACAGCTAACTTACCTGGAGAAATATCGGTCCAAGCAGAGACTCCGCTTCAAAGACTCTCACACACACAAGAACAAGTGTTGCAGCATGTGAACACACACACACTGACGCGCACACACACGTGCACTCAGACCCCTCAACAAATGCTCTCAGGAAACCAACCATACAAGTCTTGTCTCATCCCCATCAATAACCCACTTGTACCCTGGGAAATTACAGTAACTTCATCAGAGTCCATCTTTGTTCTCTTGTTTGTAATGATTGCTTGTCTTTTAAAGTTTATTTTATTGGCATGTTTGCTTCATTATATAGTTAACGGTGAAGAAAGACGGGAAAGATGGATAAGAGATGGAAAATCACATAATGTTTTGTAGCCAATTGCTGAAGCATATTTGCTACGTTGGATAGTTCTAGAAAGGAAAAAATGTTGGATCAGGGATAACGTGTTGAGGCTGTCGTATCATAATCAGATTCTCAACAAATCAAATCCAGGGAATGTGCCCACATGGATAGCTGAACAGATTTGGTCTAGGACTGAGTCCTTATATATACCTGATGTGTTGGCCTTCAAAACCTCAAATCATCCCTGATATATTGTGAAAATACCACTGAATTCACAATTTTGTACCAAAGGTCCACATGTTTAAACTATTTGGGGTGTATAATTACATGCGCTGTTTCTGTGAAGTGTTCTTTGAGAGTGTTGTTGGGAAAAACCCTTAGACACTCTTTTTAAAAAATTCTGGCACAGTAAAACTTAAAAACTCAAACACAAGAATAAAATCAAAGCAGGTCAGCTCAAAGCAGTTTTCTTTTTCTGTAAATTAGCATCAATATTCAAGATAAATCCTCTCATACATTATTCCTGTTGGTGTCTGTTCTCAGTGTAACTGGAGATACAGTATAAGGGCTCATTTTTACCCCAGCATTTTCTGCCATTCCTCTTTAATTAGTATGAAAATCAGCCTCTATAATGCTAGTAGATAAAGCATTTAGTAAACATAAAGCCTTTAACTGGTTAATTCAGACACTGATTTAATATTACATCATACACTGTGCTCAAGTAATATGTTTACATATGTGTGTGCACTTCCTGTCTGTATGCGATGCTTACTGGCACCAACAGAAGGCAACTTATTGGTTAACAGCAGCTGATTTCAAGCAAGGTTTACGTAGTACATATGTGTTATATAATTAGGAAATGTTAATAAATCTACTGTAATCCTACATGACATAAATACATATATAAACTAGTTGTAAATAATATTGAATGAGGGATCTGTAATTATTACTTTATTCTATAAGGCAGGGATAACCACTCCTCCCAATCAGGGACTACAAAAATTTGCAAAGAACATTAAATCATTGCTGCTATTACAAATATTTTTTTAATCATGTGATGACAGAGGAATGTCTATTATATCAAAAGTTGATGACGATGATTATTCAAGCTCTCAGTTTTAATCCCACATCAATTTTGGCCTGATACATATGTGGATAAATTGTAATATTGGCCTAATCTGGTCACAAATGTTGTGCATTGTCACATCTGTGGGTTACTTGGTTACAGTATCTGACATGTATTTTCTTGAGAGCTTGAGTTTACTTATTCATTTTCATTTACTCCTGAATGATACATAAAACTGCTTCTGATACTATTTTCATTTTTCATTCAGAATTTATTCATGTTTTTTTTCTGAAGATAGAGCATGCAATTTTTATGTATTTGGTTGCTTATGATAGTCTCCTAACCTGTGTGATGAAAGACATCTTCAATCTGAACAATTATTGAGAAAGAAATGAGAGCAGAGGGTACAATTTAAAGTAAAGCAGCAGCAGAGATTTAGCTTTTTTTTTTGGAGAAATTGGCTACAATTATGTTTACTAGTTCAAATGATGTGTGTGTGTGTGTGTGTGTGTGTGTGTGTGTGTGTGTGTGTGTATTGTAGCCTATAGCTTTTGTTGTTCCTTTTGACTGGGCTGGCACTTTTTTCAAATGTAAAGACAAATGCTGTAAATGTCTGTATGTCTGTAAATCCTTACATTGTTTAATAAAGGTTTTGTCATTGTCCCTATATTTTAATAGTTGTTCATTAATTCCTTTGTCAGTTTAAGCATATAGACTCCTTTTTTGTGGCTTTATTAAGTTCCATTTTGCTGGAATGTATCAAACATAAAATCACAAACATATACTGAAAGCAAACCCAATGAATTGGTGTAACTGTGTAACTGAAAATAAATACGCTAGTAAAAGAAAATGTGTCAGTGGAGAACAGCAGTTTAAATGCTCACTGGGTTTATTACCTGCTTAGATCTATAATAAAAACCACTAATGTCATAAATGGATTTATAAACGTATGAAACTGACCTACGACCTATGGGCTTGATGATAAACCATTTACTGTGGTTCTATAACAAATCCAAAGTGTTCAACTAGAGAGCAGTGGTGGGCTTTGATATTCAATTTAAATTCTAACATGACTATAGAAAACATTCTTCATACTCTAAAAATCCCAAATGAACAAATATTTATTTCCTTAAATCTCATAAATCTGTACTTAAACGTGTTTTTCTTAATCAAATCAAGCTTTGATCATGCTGACCACCCAATATGAGTTTACAAATTCTGGATGGTGGTAGTAACCCCCTTGTGCCACTGGAAGCCTTGTAGAAAGGAAGTCTGAGGCCTTAAAGGATATTTATATGACATCTCAGCAACAGTAAGTACTAAAATCTTTGTAGTTAAAATAGTTGATCAAACTAAGCTGTTTCGCTTTTCTTTGTGCAAAAAAGGGTAAATGAAGGTACATGTTATTAGGAACTATTCTCTCTGCAACTTCAAACATAAAACTGTGTCTCGTCTGTTCAATACCTTTATTTTTATAAAAAATACTAAGTCAAAACTTTTCGAAATCAGTCATTAACAATAAAATTATTACCATTTTTTTGCTTTTAATATTATAATGTATTCTTAACATCCATTGATTATCGCAAAAATGGAGAAGACACTCTTCTATTCAATGTAATGGTTTTCCAGTCAAATAAATGTTTTCTTCCAGAAATACTTGTTTATATATTTAGGTATTGGCTGTTTCCTGTCAACTGGATTTTTTTGTTTTTTTTATTTATTTTTTACAGTTTTACACTATCCCCATTTCATGTGGTGTAACCTACATGTTGATATGATCCGTACTTGTTGTGCCACATAAGCATCATAAATGTTAGAGCAGGTAATACTCTGTGCAACTCCCGCAGCCTGTCCTAAAAGATTACAACAGCAGTTCTGAAGCCTCTGGACACACTGCAGAACAAATTAAAAGGTTGGTGGAGGAAGATCCTTAAACCTCCGCTCATGTGTAGACTGCAGTTCCTCTCAGCTGCAATGCAGTCCTCCCGCCACAGAGGGCGCCGTCTGCTGCAGCCCTTCCAGATCCTGTCCACTTCCGCTGCCTGAATAGACTGGTTTCGCAGATTCGACAGAAATTTCTACGTATGTAATGTGAAATTAGGCTTTAAATCCAAGTTCGGAGATTATATTTAGTCGTACGAAGGTTCAAATCAACCGATGAATTAGTTTTATTTTGCTGTTTATGAGCTGGAGAAATGGATGGGCAAAAAGCAGGTAGGAGCTAGCTTCAACTCGAATATGTTTTTCGGGTCTTCATGTTAGCTTGGGCCAAATCAAAATAAACAAACGCGTCTACATTAAAAATGTTTCACTGCGCTGATAATCTGAGTCTTGTGTTTTCTCTTCGAAAAGTTAACTACAGGTTTTATTTTCTTAATAAATAAAGGTACATGCGGTTTATTGAGTTCGGTATGACACTGCTGAGCTGTTTGTAGGCTTTACCGAAGTCGACTAACGTCAGCCCTCAGTCTTAATGTTGGACTACCGTTGAATTATAAGTGAGCAAAGAAGATAATAGTTTTAGAGAATTGAACATGCTAACTCAGAACAATATAACCCGATGAACTGACGAGCTGCCTGCTTTTCAGTCACGTAATACTGTTTAATAATGAAGCTGATCTATCTGTAACAGCAGGTGCCTTATAAAATATACAGGTGGTCCATCAGTAATCAAACCATTAAATCGAGAGAGAACAATCAGCAAGAATTTATAGAATTGAATAATACTTAAATTAATATTTGATGCAAACAGGGCACAGGGCACAAACAGCTTCTAGAGAAGATTGTCTGCTTTTTGCTGTCTTACATGATATTAAATTGAGTATCTGCGGGCTACGGACTGTTGATTTGCCAAAACAAGACAACTGAGGAGATCAGCTTGGACCCTGAGAAACTGGAATGGACATTTTTTTAAAACTCTGTTCTCAGATTTTATAGACTAAACAATTAATTGATTAATCAAGAAAGTAATCACAGCCCTATTTATATAGTTCATACTTAAAAAATTCTGGGTGATCTGCTGTTACTGTTAAAGGTCGTTCCATGTTGACTGATAGAGGAAGGAGTAGAACCAGTAAGATTGCTGGTGATATTAACTATTCTTGAAGCCCTAAACAGCTGGATTCATTGGAGGTGAATTGTAGCAGAAAGTAAACAAAAGACTTGTCGAGACCTTACAATTTGTAGAATTTTCTTCTTTTCAAATTCTCCATCAGATATAAAGGCTATACTCCATTGCATGTCTTCAAATGGCATATAAGAGGCAAAATTTAGCTAACCTCTTACTTCGATTCCCCTCTTTTCCCCTCATTTTTATGTTCTGTTACATATACAATATACTGTAGAAAACAAATTTAAAGAGAGGATATTCAGTTTTCACATACACATCTACAGAAACAAAAAAAAAAAACAAACATTCCTTGATTAAATTAAAAAAAAATCACATGAAAAATCCAATATTTTACTAAAAGTACAATATACTTGATCAGAATTTCTGGTTTTCCCTTTGTTTGTGGGGTGAGTTTATTTTTAAGTTAATGCTGTGTTAATGCTTAAGATTGTTCTATGGTGTCACACAAAAGCTGTTGTTATTTATTCATCTGTTTGGCCCCTTAGAGTCTGTAATGTCAAAGAAAGACCACTTTTCTTGCAGGTTATCTGATAGAACTTGTGAATATGAATAGGAGGTAAACTGATACAATGGGCCCAAAAATCTAAATTTGCTTCAATGTTTTGAGGCAGGTTTATATTAATATCTCTAATTTTTCTCTAGCTCTCATGTTCATTGACTCTGTTTGTTTCCTCCCTGGCCCTTTGAATCTGACCCCTCTTTCTCCCCATCTTTCTAGCTGGTTCTGTGTTTATGTGTCGGCTGTGCAACGTCTTCTCTCCCAGTCGTTCTCTCCTGCTTGGCCATTGCTCCAAGCTGCACCCCCAGCAGGAGTCTCCTGATGACATTATCATTTCATTGCAGCCCCTTGCAGCAGAGCCTGTGGAGACGCTGGCAGGTCAGATTAGTTGGTCATTGCCAGGACTGCCAGTACAAGGATATGTAAAAAGGCATTTGTTACTACTGCATTCACTAATTTATGGATAAATTGGACTTTGAATTGAATATCAGTCCAAGAACATCAGTATAGGACTCAGTAACATAACTCGACTCGAGCCCCTATCAGATTCATTTTCCAAAGTTAGTTATAAGACAGTAAAATATAAAGCAAATACAAAATGTGAATAACTGATCAAGAATAAAGAAAGGTTATACACTATTTTATTGTTCATAGTAATAAAAGCAGTTCTATGACACAAGGCAGAAGCTACAGAAGGTCAGGCTTTGGTTACACAGAAAATATTTGTAATCTCATTCTTGATTTTGGTCTTTTAGGGGATTAGTTGATAAATATTAAAAGATGAAAAAATCCAGTGTTCTGCTGTCTTGCTGGCACACAGAGAGACCAGTGAAGCGAAAGCGAGGACGACCGAAAGGCTCTAAGAAGAAGCCATGCACGGAGCGCAAGGCTGACTCCATCCATTCTCCAGAGGACAGTTTTCAAAGTCAAGAAGAAAGGAACAAGGAGGAGGGAGGCCAACAATGTAGCTCAAAAGAAGGTAGTGCTGTTGCCATTTGTATGTATCCCATAATTCTTTCTTTTTTATGCAGAGGACAGGACAAGTACCCTCTGCAAGATGCCTTGTTAGAGTTTATGGCTAGTTGACAGTCAGTAGACCTGACAACCTACACTATAAATGTAGCATTGTGTGTCAAAGGCAAATTTCCCTCTGGGACAATGAAGTCTTCTCTTATCTTACTGACTATTACTCCAGGTGAAAGCCATGATGGGATTTTGGCACTTGAATGTAGGCACTGCCATCGCTCGTTCAGCAACAGACGACAGATTCTAAAGCACATCTGCCTGAGAGAAGAGAAGGAAGAGGATGATGAAGAGGAGAATGGTGAGGAGTGGCACAACAAAGGCAGAAATGTGAAATAATTACCAGAAACAATATGCAGATGATATGTGCCATAGATGCAAACAAAGAACAGTCAGTTGGTTTGATGTGAGGGAGCATTTAAGGAATTATTCTATAAATTTAGATTATTGAGTATTCTGTGTTAACTACAGATTTTGTCAAAAAGTTCAGAAAATATCGTTTGCATGAAGTTGTTGTACTTGGAAATTCAGGTGATTCTTATTAATTGATAACCATTTTAATCATCTGTGTAAGAGCAGGAGTTGAGGGTTCTCAGAGTTTTGACCCTGGGAAAGGTGATCCAAACCAGATGCAACAGAACCCAGTGAGGCCAGGAATTCTGAGAGAAAAAGGTAAGTTTAAGATCAGGACATGTTTTTTTTTTTTTATTAATTCATACTTTTGTTTTTAAGCCTGAAAGTAAAGTGGGAATGGATGTATGCTTTGACAGGTATTTATTGAATATCATATGAAAACAGTAAAAAAATCTCTACTGAGTCATGGGTTGCTAGAGTGTCCTAACTATTCTGTTAACAGTGGCTGAAAGATGTTTACAGGCATTTTACCTTCATAAATACTCAGTGTTACTGTCCTTTTTACGATGCTCCTCCTTTGTTTAAGTAGAGTTCAGGTTTAGTTTTATAGTCCTAGCAGTCTGATCCTGTCGTGTTCTCTGCTTGTAGACTTGGGCAGCTTTAAACCCCCGAGAACCAACCGAAACCGTAAATCCAAAGAAGGAATCCCTGCAACAGGAAACAAAAAGTCAGTCGTCAGCGTAATTCTGACAGAAGATGAAACACTTCCAGGTAAATCTAGAAAGAGGTTTCATGTGCTAGTTTTTAAATTTTGGCTGCCAAACACCTCTTATGCTGCAAGCAGCATGTCTTATGTGTAATGCGTTACCTTTATTAAAACAGGTGTTTCTAAAATGGTTCCAGTAGAGGACGGTTTAGCAGAAACAGAGTCTACAGCAATCAAGATTCAGCCTCAGGTAACCCTGGAAATAAACAGTAACATGAAAGTATCAGTTTAAATAAATTACAAAAAGATCTTTTTTTGTTCTTACCTCTAGTTGTATATAGCCGAGTAGATAGTTTTAGTTTTATTTTCCCAGGGTTAAACATACCCATCTCTTAAGACTTCATGCCCGCCACCCTAAAACAGTGGAGGTAAAGGCTAATGTTGCCCATGGTGCTCATAGAATTTAAATATTTCAATAACTATCTTTCCAAAACAGTGTCTCAGTTATTACAGATAGTGTACTCTGGGCACTCTGAACACTTTTCATTGAAACTACCCTCTACTGCTGAAATATACTGTGAATAATTATTGCAGTTTTCTTCTAAAAAGTTTTTATCGTTATCTAATATTTAGTGAATTTATTTAACTGTTTATCCCAATATTAAATGGATTTATTCACTAAAATGCTCTGGTCATTCAGCAGCCTGCAGTCTTCCAGAGTCTGTCACAAGACCTTGCAAGTGAAGCTACCATCTGTGAAGATAACCCTAAAACAGACCAGGAGACAAGGTAATATAATAGAAAATGTTCATCTAGTCTTCTAATTCTTTGAATGCAATGAATAATTCATGGACCAAATAACAAGTTGTCAGTAAGCTTGACATAGAAAACATAACAACATAGGGGAATATCTCACTATCTGTGATACAAGCTATTGAGACAGTGAAACAATCTTGAGAGTTGACTTATCAACTGCATGCATAAATAATGTTGTAGAGCCTTGTATTAATTTCTGCTTGTAGTAGTTTGATCATCAATGTGATCTGCTGTCAACAATCTAATACCTCTGTGCTCCACTCCTAGTTCTAACCCAGCAGCAACAACAACAACAACAACAACAACATCAACAACAACAGCAGCCAGCAGAGGCTTCCAGGAATATTCTATCAAGCAAGATTCTATCAAGTACTGTTTAAATATTTTTTACTGAATGTATTAACCATGATTTTATTTTATTGTAATTACAGCTTTGTTTGGGGGTCATGTGTAGCTGAATGCTCCTGCGTAAACTAAAAGTTAGACACTATGAATAAATTAGGTTCTAATTAAACAGTCTAACGGAAAAGAATTGTTTTTCCTCTTTTCTGAGAAGTTAAAGTTATTCAGTTTGTTTGCTTATTGCCATGTTATCTGTGCAGCAAAGATGAAGATCTAGAAAATAACACTAGTTAGCTGGTAAATGTGATATTGTTATTTTCTGTCTCCCAGTTTACTTCAGAGTCAGCTGAAGATCTTCGCCTGTGAGTTCTGTAATAAGATCTTTAAGTTCAGACACTCCCTCATCGCTCACCTAAGGACACACACCCAGGAGAAACCGTTCCAGTGTCCACACTGTGACTATGCATCAGCCATCAAAGGTAAACCTCTGGAACACAAGCAAAGAAAAATTCAAGCCAGAAAAATGATTTATGTATAATAAAAAACTTCTCACTTACCTACTGACATATTTGATTTCCCCTCCAAAGCCAACCTGAATGTTCACCTGAGGAAACACACAGGAGAGAAGTTCAGCTGTCAGCATTGTCCTTTCAACTGCCTCAGCCCAGGACACCTCAAGGTCTTGTTATTGTTACTTTATTACTGTTATTGATATCAATGTTATTGTTATTATTATTATTATTATTATTATTATTATTATTATTATTAGTAGTAGTAGTAGTAGTAGTAGTAGTAGTAGTAGTAGTAGTAGTAGTAGTAGTAGTAGTAGTAGTAGCACACCTTCTTAGTATAAATAGAATTAACATAAAAACTTTGAAATACAATGTGAACTCCTTTTATTAACAGAGTTAATGCATATTACCACTTTCTTTCATATTGCAATACAGTAGTCCACTGACTTTTAGATCTCGGTGGATGTATTTTCATGTATGTGATTTTTATGTTTTGGGTTTGTTCTTTGTTTTTTGGTATCGGTTTTGATTTTGCTTTCCACATTCCAATGGATTGGATTTCTAACTCTGAGAATGAAGCTGCATGAGTTTTTCTGCTTGCAGCTGTAATTCTGTGTTTCTGGTAATGCAGGTCCACATAGAGCGAGTCCATTTGAAGGTGAAGCAGCACTGCAGCTTCTGTGAGAAAAAGTACTCGGATGTGAAGAACTTGCTGAAACACATGGAGAAACGGCATAACCTGAAAGACCCTGCTGTCTACCAGAGCTACCAGCAACTGAGGTGACATCTACAAATTCCGAAAATTAAATTCAGCTGTATCTTTAATCAACTGACCACCCTGCCTTTGTAATTTATTAATCTTGTCTAGGTTAAAGACTCGTCAGGGCCTCAGACAGCTCCTGTACCACTGTCCCACCTGTAACCGACGATTTAAGAACCAGCTCGAGCGGGAGCGCCACCTGTTGGTCCATGGGTCTCAGCGTCCTTTTGCTTGCCTGCTCTGTGACCACGCTGCAACCAAGATAGGTGCCCTCGCCGCTCATGTCAGGAAGCACCTCTTCCTGTACGTATGCTGTGTGTGTGATTGGAAGGTTGTCAGCTCTCAGAGACTGAAGAGTCACCTGAAAGAGTCTCACCCTGATCTGGACCAGGAGCGGGCCTTCACTGACTCTATCAATAACAGCTACTATCTGGTACAACCGGGAGGAGGCATGTGGGGGGACGAGGAGAGGGAGGGCACAGAGAGAGGGACGCAGGAAGAACACAGGATAGAGCAGGAGACTAGAAGAAATGATGTCGGAGGGGAGGAGTGGCCAGATAGGGAGCAAAAGAGGCAAGAAGCTAAAGCTCAAGGTAAAAGTGCAGAGGAAGTGCAGGTGAAAGAAGGAGAAACAGGCAAAGAAGAAATAGGAGTAGAAAATGGATGTGCACAGCGAGGTTCCCAAGAAGCCATTTCTATAGAAACCACAACCCCCGCTGACAGACAGGACGAAGCAACAGCTGGGGAGCCGTCAGAGGCCAACACAGCAGACTCATGCATTTTTGCAGTGGAAAATATAGACAGACATGAACACAACACGCAGACTCTTTCATCACCGGAGAGCATTCACAGCCCTGTCCTTGGGGACAGGAGTCAAGAAAACACATGTGCAGCTAAAACCACACACACAACTTCTTCATCAGGAAATGCAAACTTGCCGGATTTGGGTGTATACACACCCTCGTCATCAGCTCCCTCCGGTGAAGAGGGTCAAACTCCACATTTAGAGAAGGTAAATTAATAACAGGTATTGTCTTATTACAGGTATTCATTAATTAATCAATTATCAAACTAAATTTTCTCTCATTGAACTAATAAATCAATTCGTAATTCCTACTATTATTTGTCCAGACTTCAATTATTTCCAATTTATTTTCTATCTCTGTTGTTTGAAGATTAGGGGGTTTTGAGCTGTTATTGATAATTCGACTTGCTTAGCCAAAGTGAAAATATTGTAGAAAGTTCCTATGATACTATGGCTATTAGCCTAGGCTATTTTAAACCGATACTTTCTTGATCCTATTAATGTAATGCTGAACTTTGAATTATTTGATAGACAACAACTCAATTTTTCATTCATTTTCATTTATGTGTCTGAATTAAAAAAACTCTCCTTTCTATCATCTTATCATGCTCTCCTGAGGTGGACTTTCCTCTGACTTGTTCTTTGTTTTCTGCTGGTAGGAGTCTGAGGTTTTCAATCAGAGTGCTTTCCAGCAGGTGTTTTCATCTCTTCAGAAGACTCGCCTTAATACAGAGACTTTCCAGCGGCTCAGGAAAATTTACGGAGAGCTAGAATGCCAATACTGCGGTGAGATAATGAAATATCAATTTACACTACACCTTATAGTTACTGCTTAGCCCTTCCCCTTCTGACTTGTGCATTAAACAGTGTCTGCTGCTTCTGATCATGTTTTTTTTTCCTTCTGCACAGGTAAATTGTTCTGGTACAAAGTCCACTATAATGTCCATGTACGCACACACACCAAGGAGCACTCGCATTACTGCACAAAGTGTAGCTACTCGTCCATCACCAAAAGCTCTTTAAAGCGGCACCAGATCCAGAAGCACAGTGGCTTGTTGCTCACTTGTTCTAATCCTGGCTGTACATACACCACACCTGACAAATACAAACTACAAGCCCACCAGAAGACGCACCAGGAACAGGTAACCAGCCTTAGGAGATTCTCAATATTCAGAGAAGTATATTGGATTCGTTTTTAATAAAGTTCTAGCAAGTTAACATAAGAAGCTCCTGGTTTTAGTAACATTTCAATTAATTTTGATACTACGCGATTTTCAAGAGGTGGCATCTTTGCATCTTCTAACATGGCTCCAACCTCAACTACCTAAAAGAACAACAGTCCTTTAATATTGACCACAACAAGAGAGAATACTCCAACTTTTATTAGCATTAGCAGTTTGATTAACTTTATTTGCAATAAAATGGAATGTATCTGATCCTTAATCAGGGGTAAAATGTTTTGCCCATTTTTTCTGCTAGGGTTGCAAAATTAACTCTTGATGTCTTTGTCTTGCTGTCATTTTAAAGGTGAAGAGTGTTGCCTGCCCTGTCTGTCAGCACAGCTATCCAGAACACAGACTAAAACACCACATTAAGACATCCCACCCTGGTAAAGAACACACAAATATATAGAAAGACATAGACAGAAACACACACAATAACTTGCTAATATCTCTTAGTAGCTTATCCTGACACAATTTCAAGCCTGCAAGTATTCACATTTGTTCACTCTCTACTGTTTGCCAAATCCAGACTCTAGGGTGGAACCTTTACACTGAGCCAAAAGCTGACTGCTTGGCTATTTATACTTGCTCTGTCGTTGGAAGATCACTGCTAATTTTGCAGTGTGTCATCTCCCAGTTACGTTATTAGGCAAGTCATTGTAATGAGAGAGTATAATATTTTGGCATTGTTGCATGTTTACTACAACTTGGAATACCACCGTTATTTATGGGACAAGAGTCCCATATTGTTTTATCTGTGGAAACATTCTCTTGGTTTGAACCACAGATATCACACCAGAATGGCATAAATAGCTTTTCACATAGCCAGGGTTAGTTGTCAACAGTCACATGCTTTTGATGGTCACAAGCAGTTTCACCAAGTCAGGGTTTTATTGTGTTTGCATGCATGTTTTGTGTGTGTGTGTGTATGTTTACATGCATGCATGTATCTATGTGTTGGACAGATATGTTGCCCGCGCAGGGAAAGGGGCTGATGGTGCAGCGAGCAGAGAAGTGCCCTTACTGTGACTCCTATTTCCTAAAGAACAGCAGTGACTTTCAGCAGCACATCTGGGCCCACCAAGGTGTGCATTTCGTCTGCCTTTGACACAGACAAACATGCACTCACAGTCTAGAGCAACACATCTGGGCCCATTACTTGTCCATGCACAGTGTGTAACTTTTTGATTTCTTTGTGAGCCCAGCTTCTGTTTATCTCTCCTCCTCCTGGCTGCCCCCCAGGAGGATGGACGAAACTGAAAAGACAATGCGGACGTGGCAGTAGGAAATTGTCAATATGTGAAATGATGAGAACACAGACAAAAATATCTGCTCATGTGCTGCTTGAATTATCTCAAAGGTGAAAAAAATTAGAGATGTGGCAATGAAGATTGGCAGAAGTTATGACAAGAGATATCAGACATGCTGTTTTTTTGTTTTTTGTTTTTTTTAGTCTTGCTGTCTTGCTGCTCTGCTGTCCTATATTGATGTTCTTTTGTCCTTGCTGGGCTGCTGCTGCTAATCTGTGTGTGTGTATACACGTGTGTCCATGTGTGTAGGTCTGAAGCCATACATCTGTAGTGTATGTGACTATGCAGGCCGCAGCCGGAGTAACCTGAAGACTCATATGAACCGACACAACACAGAGAGGCATCATCTCTGTGATCTGTGTGGTAAAAAGTTCAAATCTAAAGTCACGCTGAAAAGCCACAGACTGAGCCACACCGATGAAGGTACATACCTACTTCTCTGTCACTGATGATGATGTTTTTATAAAGCCATTATTGTCACTGCAAATTTTCTGGTTATTTATTCTTTTGTCAGTTTATTATTATCATTTTATAGTTGATAATGTATTGTATTTATTCTGCTAGACTAGCAGGAATTTGAGGAAATGTAAAGCAATGATAAAAAATAAGGGCAATAACTCTGTTTGTTCAGGGAAGCGATTTCAGTGTTCGGAGTGTGAGTTTACCTCTGTCTCTAAACCTTCCTTGCTCAGACATATGGAGCAGCATGCTGAATTTAAGGTCAGAATACACACACAGATGCACACAAACCTTATAGCCTCAAAGCACCATTATGCTATACTCCAACTCTGTTAATGGTAAAATATCAGTAGGAAGAATTGCCTAAAAACCTTGTTCATCTTGTTTGGTTTGGAATTTTGGAAGAATTATTATAGTTTAATTGTTTAGTTTTTGATTATTTTAATTTTTTGTAACATGCAAAAAGCTACATTTGTGATAAAACAATAGTATATTACTTTTACATTCTGTCTATAAATAGTTGAGTTTGATGAACATTGTTCTTTGTTCTAGGTATTAAAAATTAGTTAACAATTGTCTGTTGCATTTCCACTTTCTCAACCAAGATTAAAAAAAACAATCCAGATGGCTCAGAAGCTAACCTAACTTTTTGTCAAAAAAATGGCTGGTCATGGGAGGCTGGTCATGGGAGACTGGTCATGGGTGGCCATGAACAGTCATTTTTTTGACAAAATGGTTGACTAGAAAAATGAATGAATGTTCCAGTTTCAGTCTTGTCCTGCTTATTTTACTTTTTCATTAGCATTTGTGTGTTTTTGTCAATCCCTGTAGCCGTTTCGTTGTGCCCACTGCCACTACTCCTGTAACATTGCTGGTCCCCTGAAACGACACTACAACTTGAAACACCCAGATCAGAAATATGAGAATGCCGGACCTGGACTGCCGAACCCTGATGCTCTGAAACTGCAAGGTGTGATCTTTGCTTTCCCACTGCCAATTTCAGGACTTTATGTTCTTTAAAGTAAGCTTTTACTAGCATAAGACATTTGTACCATGTAAAGATTTTAAAGTATAATTGACATTATATTGAGGACTATTATTATGGAGGAATCTACTAGAAAAGTCTTTGCAGAACAAAAAGTGTGTTCAGCTTTTGTGTGTGTCTGTGTTTAGGTGGAATGAAGTGTCCTGAATGTGAATTTGTTTATGGCACCAAGTGGGAGCTGAACCGCCACCTGAAGAGCAAACACAGCCTGAAAGTGGTGGAAGGCACCTGGGAGGTAACAGTATACACATAAAAAGACTAGATACAGAGAAAAAGGCCATTGGGTTATTTTTTCTTAAAACTATAAAGGATTTTTCTGAAGTAGAAATTTTTGAAATTCTGACAAAATATGAGAAGCAAAAAAAATTTCTAGCTCAACCATGTTATCATATTGTATAGTATTCTATATACAGTCATTTTATTTGTCAAAGCCAGAGTTTTCAGGATAATACAATATCTGTCATATGTATAAATATCCAGGTGGGTGAGGCAATAGAGGCCCAGTATGTGTCTGTGGAGGATGAAGAGCAGCTGACAGAAGTACCTGTAGCAACTCTGCACGACAATGGTAACAGCAGCAACAGTGACAAACATACATTTATTAAGTCATTCAACCAAACTGTGCGAACACCAAGAACCTTTTAAAAAAATGTTCTGCACAGACAACCGGGGATGGGCCCTTCTTTGTTATTTATGTTTGTTATTAACATACTTTAGTGTATGTCCTATGTAACACATTGTCTTTTGTGCTCAGTTAATATCCAGCAGATCACTGAGTTCAGTTCAGAGACGCACAACGCCGTCACCTCCATGGTCGCCATGGCTCCAGGCACAGTTACGGTCGTTCAACAGGTAAACATCATCACATTGCTCACTCTGGAAATTATGAGCAGTCACAAAAAAATGTTGATGTTGAGTTGTGGCCAAAGTTGCAGGTGGCTGACGAGCAGGAGGTCAGTAACTGCAGCAACCAGCTGATGGTGGTGAACACAGAGGAGGCTCTAACTGGTGACCAGGTGATGGTGGTGGAGGATGCGCACGGCCTGGAGGCTCTGACAGTCCTTGCTCAGGGAGAAAACACTCACCACTATATCGTCTATGTCCAGGAACACACTGTGGAAATCAACTAGTAATGCTAGCATTTTAACATAAGACTGTTGATACGTCTGTGCTGAGTGGAACAGTGAGTATCAGTAGATGAGTTTACATTAGTAAAATAAAATCAAATGTACCAATAAGCATTAAAATCAGGACTTCTTCATCACACTTATTTTTCAGTCACTTTTTAATTATAAAAAAGTAAGTGAATTACTTTGTTGTGCAATTATGTGACATATTTTGTACTTACACAGTATATTTATATATAGTCCCTGTCCTTATCTGATTGATGCACTTGAGTGGTTTCATTTTCTAGAAAGCGGTTCCATAAAATATCAGTTTAATTTGAGTTTTTGCTCAGAATGTTTTCTCTTGAGTCTCAAAATGTTTTTTTTTGTTTTATGAACATTATTATGACACACTTTGAACATGTGACGATGCAGCATAATATGAAATAAAACAACACAAACTCTTTGCAATGTATTTCCAAACTATCATGAGTGGCAGCAGAAAGTGCAGAACATTTTGGATAAAATAAAAGAGGGAAAAGCAACTTTTGAAGTATCATGTGGGATATTGAATACTGTCTACTGACACATTATTGGAGAATGATACCACAACCCATTAACGTAACAAAAATCCATGTTTTGGGTTTATAAATTACTTGAGATTTAAAAAAAAATCAAATGTTATCAAACTATATTTACTTAACTGCATTTACTTAACTGCATTATAAACTACAGTTCCAGTAGAAATTTAGCATTTTATTACCTGGCAGCAGTAGGGACACCCAAAGTTATGAATATAACAAACACACAAAAATGGGATTAATGCATACAAACACGCAGTAATTTCCGAAAGCACTGTGCGTTTTATGACAGGGAAATAAAGACAGTGGGTAGTACAGAGTAAAAAAGATCAGATGAGGGCAAAGATTTTGTAGCTTTGACCCTCGACATCTTTGACAGGTTCGTCCGCTGCTCCCGTCCCGGACCAGTAGGCGGCGGTGGCGCGCTGTGTGTCCTGTTCCCAGCCGCCACCGCCGACACTTTTCCGCAGAAGAAGAAGAAGAGGAACCGGTGGGAAATTTGACGTTGCGCGAAAGATTTTTGTTCTTCGTCGAGCGACGTTTGTCACCGGACGAACATTAAACCCGAGTTTACTCGTGTGTGAACGAGATGGACCGGTACGTGTTGGTTATATCCTTCTGCCCGACCGATGCCGACAGGGCGGAGGATTGTGCGTGTAAGTGTCGAGTCTAACCTTAACCGCTAAACCGAATATAATATAGTTAGCTAGTAGCTCAGGAAGCGTATGGATAAGCTGCGCTGACGCTAGGTCTAGATCAGAGCAATTTTTAAGGATATGCACGTGTTTTTGTCTGCGATTACATTAGCTAAATGTTGTGATATTCATATATTTAACTTAGTTTTCATCATACTACTGCTTTGCTTGACAGCTCGGTTGTCGTTGCTCATAGGTCTGGAGCCAGTGAAGCTCATATATGACCGGCTGGTGGACATCTCAACTCAGGAATCCGTGAGAGGGATCTCTGTGTTTCCAGGTACAGAAACGTAGAGGCTCTATGTGCATGTTTTCACCTGCCTGACTTCAATGCAGATATCTTGCATGTTTTATTGATTTTTTTATTTTTTGTTTTGTTTTTCAGCATGTTCTCTGAATGGCAGCCCATCAGGCCAGAGGTGGTACTTTGCTGTTCAAGCTTGCCAGGGGTTAACACAGGTAGGACATTAAGAGGAGAGCCGAGACTATATTGCCACACACAGTGGTTTATATTTTGGGGAGTTGAGCATAAGTACCTATCTGTGTCCCTTTTTTAAATGTGTGAGGCTTTAAAAACCTTTAACAAGAAATAGGACTTCTGTGGGGCTGGATATTGATTGAGGTTTTTTGGACTTAAGTGCCAACCTCAGTTGCAGGTTTTACTTCAGAATATTAAATCAGAAAATGCTGTTAAAATGAAACTTTGGTGCCTCATCACATAGTAAGCTACCTTGTCTAATCTTATGTAAACCCTCTGTCATAAAAAGTAAGTGATATCATATCAGTCTTTTCACTGCAAAATCTTTCTGAGGCTGAAGTCTAACCTCCTAAGCTTTAGTGCAAGAAAAAAAACCCAAAACAGTCTATTCTCAACCTAAACTGCACATCTGATGTGCCCCTGAAACACAAGCTTGTTGTAAGCATAGCATCTTTAAGAAAAATTCTGTCCTAGGAATGTAAACAGGACGAAAATGTGTATTATCTTTCCCACATCTTATCAAGCTTACTGACAGTAACACTCTATGTAATTCTGCTTTTGTGGTGGTGGTTAGTGTCCTAGGTAATGCTGAAATACTATAAACATGCATCATAGCATATCTATTTTTCATCAAATCAACTGATAATATAAAATGTTTTTCATAGAAGCTTCCACAGCCATGGTAAACCACAGGTCAGCAAAATTACTAAAAACACAATACATAAACTAATGTAACATGCACTTGAGTCATGAATTTGTTCACAGTACCCAATCACATCTTTGTTTGGAATCCAGATGATGTTCTTTGTGAACATTAAGTAAAGTAAGTAAATCATTAAACAGCTTGAATGAAGGTCAGCTAAACTAATTTCCTTCTCCAATCCAGCCCAGTTATTGGGTGATATGTAACAGAAAGGGCCAGTTTGTAAGAATTTTTAAGCATTTAAAGATAAGATGGAAATTTATTTATCTCAAGAGGAAAATTAATTATTACTCCACCGTAAACAACAGAAGTAGGCAAGAACAATGTACAGATAAATGATAACAAAAAAGAAACCTGAAACACTGATAATGGAAAAATGAGCTGAGATTCTGTAATAATAATCAGTCTTGAATGTATATCAACTGCTTTGTAGTTTTGCAGCTTGGACTGGGAAGAGTTGGGAACAGGCCATCAGAAAACTGACAGTGAGGAGGAGAAGCCTAATGCTCTGGAATCATGTCTCAGTTCTCTGAGTAATCAAGAGGCCCTGGATCAAAAAACTGACCAGCCAGCACTGACAGAGTGAGTGACAGATGATATTTTCTCTTCTTTATGTATAAAAATCAGCTTGGTTTTTTTCTGCTCTGTGTTGAAGGATTGTGCCAAATACATCAACGCGCGCATTCATTAAACTACTGTTATCTATATATGTTATACCATATTTATATTATTGGAACATATCAAATTAACAAACATTTAACATTATTAAACAGTTCTACATTTTATGTAAAGAAATTTTATAATGTGATTGGTGTGACTTGTGTGAAGAATCAAAGTCCTTTTATTACAGTGACTAGTTGGCCTCTGAGTCTTGATCAGATTTGAATGTCTTTTTGTACAGGTTGTTAGAGGAGGCTGCAGAAGGACTACATCTACTGTCAGACAAAATACCACCTCCAGGTACAGTTGACCAATCCATGGCAGCTGTGAGTTATGTTGTCATTTGGTATCTGTCATTTCTGTTGACGCTACCTGTGTGCAGGTGTGAACTAACATGAAAATTGAATGACCAATTTTCCCAGCTGTGGTGTGGAATTCAAAATGCTTCGACTCTTCTGAGATGCAGTATGGCTCACCAGCTTTCTCCATTTTGTGTAAACAAGGACAGCAATAGTCATTTAGTTTCCTGATGGGGCAACGAAGCAAGAAGTTAATTTACTTAATAAGAATGACCCAAGTGGGATTTTTGTCCTAGAAAAAAGCTGCCAATAATGAGCAATAACAATCTTTTAACCGAAGCCAAACTCCTTAGCTGTGTGACAAGGATCCACTCCAATTTCAAGCAATTCGATATTGAAAATTTACCTGTTGTAACCCTGTAGAACAGGTAGTCTACTGTACTTGGTACTATGGGTACTACTTCTCAGCAAGTTTTCCCCCTGAAGTGATAATTCACTCTTTAAGGAACACTTCTTAGCTTGCACCACCTCCACAGGAGTTCAGGAACAGTTGCCCTCCACTTATAGTTGCCCTGGGTTACTGGAGTCAATGCTGGCTACCAGTGTCTTTCCACAGGCCTCGATATTTAGAGTTCCCAACAGAGAAGATGGTGTGAGTAGAGCAACCAGTTTAGGTCACTGTCCCCTTAAGAATTCTTTGGACACATGCATGTTAAAACAAACAAACAAAAAAAAAAAACAGAAGAATAATAAAGAAAACATGTAATGAATTTCTCTTTGGTTTGTCCTATTTGCTCCCCTAAGGTAAAGCCCTGTTGGATGTGCTGGTGTTGGGCTCTGCTGAGCAATCTCCTCCTATTAAAGAACTGCTTCCTCTGCTGGGAGCACTCAAACACATGTCCTGCTGGCATGCTGCTAAGATCACTGTAGTCACACAGCACATGACTGGGTGAGGACACATAAAATACATATGCATTACTTTCACTCTTATTTGACTTTGAAAACAAAACTAATGAAGACACTTTTAATTCTAATATTATTCACAAGTACATTGCACAAGTCACTGAATTAACAGCACACATTCAGCACACTTGGAATCTAAATGAACTTATGCTCATGTACACAGACAATAGTTAGGTCACTGTGGTTATAGCACACACAAATGGGTTATGAGTAGTTTTCAAAGGAACCACATTGTGTGAATTTGCGAATATGATTATTTGTGAAATACTTCCAGTTTACCACTAGAGGGAGGTAGTTGAGTAAATATACCTATAAATATGTTGACTTACAGTAATTGAGCAAAATTTTCCACAGAATCACTCATTTTAGTTAATGACACAAAGGCGGCATTACATTCTCACAATTTATTGTGGCTATAGTTTCCTTAATGGGAGAGTTAACATGAATCAGGACTTTTATTATTCCTAATTTAAAGGAATCACTAATTAAAGTCCCTAAGCCCCCCAATGTTGGTCATTGAGTGATCATTTGTTTTTCCTTGCCCAGTTGGCAGAAAGCAGCATCCTACCTGAGTGCTGGTCTGGTGGAGCCGACTGACCTAGACAGCTTTATCGACCACAAGGAACTATGGAGGGGCGGCCTGGTTATCAGAGAGAAGAAGGTAAGGGTCTCTGAAAATGCAGTGAGCGTGAGGAAAGAACATTGGGGATACAGTTGGTTTTGCATAATTTATTTTGTGGTGGGGAAGGAAGTAGAGAAACAAGGAAACTGACTTGAATTTATACAGTATAAGCCATGAGAAAGGCCCAGCAGCATTAGAGAATTGCATGTCTGCGTGAGTGCAGTGTGAGTACAGCGTATGCATGTCTCAGTGCTATGATGAAAATGTTGCAAAAAGAGCTCGACATTGACATAGACATAGAAAAATGTGTATATGGGTGAGAGCATTTAAGATTTATCTTCGTTTTTTCTATGTGAATCTGCATACACTAGCCTCTATCCATGTGTTTGTTTCAGAAGTTTTGAAGTTTTGAAGTACTGCAGGTATGATTGATCGTTTAAAAGCAGAAGGAAAAAGATGTTAATGAGTTACTAGCTGTTGAGAGAAAAAACTTCTTTTTTCTTATCAACTCTGTGTCTGTGTGTGAGTTAGTGTGTTCTGGACAAGTACTGTAGATAACACTAGAAAAAGCTGTGTGATTTTGAACTTATGAGGTCGCTAGCCCAGGGCTCTCTATTATGATCAGTGTTCTCTGTGGGCAGGAGCACACAGCTAGCTGGACTCAATGAGAAAAGGCAGAGAAGACAGTGTTTTCTGTAATGACCTTCTGTACTGGGGCTAACTGTGGTAGGGGGAACCATTGGGTAAAATTTCATGTATTTCCTTTTTATATTCAGTGATTTTTTCGGGGGGGGTCAGTAGGGGATAAGTCTTTTCTCTGCTGCTAAATGAATCTAGAGAAGTCACTGAGGGGTCATGGGAAATAGCTCTGCCTTGCTGGCATTGCCCTGGCAGAGCCTGGCGGCCCCTGCCCGGCCCCATTCTGACACGACCTCGCTTCCAGAGGAGTTGACTGCAGTTAATTATTGGTCCTTTATTAGGCAAAGGACAGATGTTAAAGAACGCCTCACGGCAGGTTCTATCTGAATTTTAAGGACAGTGCTGGTGTTATTGACATGCAGGCGCAGTGCTGCTATTTAGTTTTGTAGGAATTTAACATTTAAAAAAACACTTACATGAAAATAATGGCTAAAGCTGCTAGATGCCTGTGTCCACATACTATTGTCTCTTTTTCATCTGAAGAACTTTCCATGATTTGGGCTAAGCCTCTTATGTTCAGTTAAGGGAAATTCTAATGCTGTAGCATACCATGATACTGAAGGCATTAGTGTTCTTTCACCTTAATGCACCAGTATGGGGAACATCCTTACCTTCTCTTGAACTTGATTGGCCTGGACAGAGCCCTGATCACAGCTCTATGCGCTTGAGGCTAAATGGGATTAAATCCATGCAGCCAGCTTCCCACATCTCGAAAGACGCCTTTCCACAAGATTTGAGACTTTTTAAGCAGAAGATTAAGACCAATTATTTTGAAATGAGAGGTTTAACAAGAACCTATGGCTTAAAATACCAGATGTCGACACTTTTTTGTCCATGTATTGTCCTCTATTTCTCGCTTTCCTGCTATTAGCTCCATTTTGTTGTCAAATATGAATAGACTGAGCTGAGTTGACAGCACTTTTTTGGTACTACTCTGAAGATAACTTCATGCCCAGTTGTACTTCTCATTACAGGAAAACAGCAGTACTTTTCCATCTCTGGACAGAATTTGCTTAGTTCTTCCATGGTCCTCTGGGGAGAATCAGCAATCTGTTTTGCTGTCGAGTTTCCTTTTATGTCTCACACTGTTTGGTGTTTTTTAACACGGCTGACATTTTACCTTTTTATTTTAAATGTTGATCTGCCTATATGTGGAAATATACAGCTGAGTTGCATCTTTACCTTATATATGTGTTAGGCAAAGAATGGCATATGTGAGTGTATTGAGGCCAGTATTTCTCAAATATACATTTTTAAGAGGTAAGCAGCCTTGTTTTTTGCTTGATGATAATACTAGTTTAGCATGACATTTTCAACTAGTTGCAGGTCACTACACATCTTGGCTAAAATTCAGACTAATCTAAAACCATTTAAGGGATCTTTATCAAAAATTTGTAATTAAGTATAGCTGTCAGCTTCAAAAATCTAGTATCGGTCACAATATGATATGAACTCATATCCTGTTTCACAAAAGTTTTCTCCAGTCATCACTCCGCTGTCTGCTTAACTCAGAGTATGCTTAGACAGGCCTGCAGCTTCTCCTTCACTGTAGTGACCTTTGCTAAGTTGCTGCCTTCAGAAGTGAGTGGGCTCCAGCAGTTAGTCAGTAAAGGCTTCATAGTTGGAGAGGAGTGGAACAAAGGAGAATTCCCACAGGAATAAAAGCCTGTCTTAGAACAACCACAACCACTTTACAGCTGTGTAATACATAGCATAACAACTAGTGTGTGTGTGTCTTTGTGTGTCTTTGTGTGTCTTTGTGCGTCTTTGTGTCTTTGTGTCTCTGTGTCTCTGTGTCTGTGTTTTTGTATTTGTGTATGAGCACGTGGATCACTAACTGCACAGCCATGTCAGTAAGAGCAAACCATGACTATTCATTTTAGAACAAACACTTGACAGCTTCATGATATATCTGTGATATGTCGCACTGGTACTAAATTTTAACTACTGCTTGACTGAGTGTGTTATAGACAGACGACTTTACTGTTATTTGACAATTTCTGTGTGTGTGTGTGTGTGTGTGTGTGTGTGTGTGTGTGTGTGCGTGTGTGCGTGCGTGCGCATTGCGATTTTTTTTTTTTCTGTGTGTATGCTCGCCGTGCATCACATATCAGGGTCCAGCCTCTTGCAACTTCCCTACGTCACTACAGACCACAAACTACAGTCTGAGGTGAGTCCTGAACTCTTCCCTATTTTTACATCTTTAATTTCCACCTTTCAATCTTTCTGTTGTTGAATCAAACTCCTGAAAACTAAGACAACCAGGGCCAGACTTATGAGAACAACTGACATTGAAATGAAACTGTGTTACTACTACTTTTGCTCAAGTGTATGATAACTAGCCTGATGATCAGACTGAATCGCCGTTTTGTTTCACTTTATTTGTTCAGCCACACATGGGTTCAAAGATTCACAGTTGGAGAGCAGTGCAACAAAGAATTAATATTTTGGCATATTTTGTTTGACCCAATCAATACCAAATTTCTATCCTGCCCAAATCATTTACAATCTCCTTGAAAGTTGTTGTAGCCATTGCTTAAAGATGGCCTGTGTAATTTTTTGACTATTATCAGCGTAATGGAGTTGGTGCCCATTTCACTTATATCATACGTGTGCATGAGCACATGGCTACTGTGATCCACATCCTGCAGCTAGTTTCACACTATTCAACTGATGAACATTTGGTTGTTGTCACATCCAAGCAAATGCAGGGATGCCTGCCTGATTTAATATATTTTAAAAATCAGCTTTGCTAATGGCTTGAGAACAGAAATGTGTTCAATATGATTGATAGACCTCAAGAATACACACAGTGCATCTTTGTGAAAAACAATGAACTTAAATAATTTTTTTTGATTGTTCATTAGACATCTTGCTGGGGTACCACACGCTGCATCATTCTCATCCACTTTTGTTGCAATCTTTATTTCTGTTTTTTGTTACCATTTTTAATGGAAGTAGCTTAATAGCTAGCTTCAGTATGTAGGAAGATGGATTCCTAATCCATTTTACAAAGCTTTGATTGGTTGAATTTTATTCCAGCTAAGGACAAAAGCCATCAGTAGGAATAAGAACAGACTTATTTGAATCACTGAGCTTGTCATTGTTGTCGGCAGCAATTCAGAGGTCTGGAACCAGTCTTTCCCATTGCTGCATCTCGTTTAATTTTATACAAACACCTCAGGCAGAAAATTTCATGTGTTCTTTATCGCCAAAAAATTGTGTGGTTGTTTCAAAACTCGTTTGCCTCATTATTTCTTGTTTTTTTTCCTCTCTGACAAAGACACTTGCGAGCACAGTTCTCTGCCAAAGTGCTATAGGGCCTGCACTTGATCTAAACATTGCCATTGAAGAAATCTCATTCAGAGAAATGTAATATGTTTAAAGTTCTTAATTTCTGCAGCTTGAAAGAAGTATATGATTAATATCTCTGTATTCATGTTCCTACAAACTGCAGGCAATGTTTGATTGACAAGATTTAGTAGATAATGACTGAATTTTCATTTAAAGTTGACCTGTTCCTTTAAACCAAGTTGGACCCACACCTTGCTGAAGGGTTGAAGGAGCTGCTCACACTCCATCTTTTAATGAGTTCTGGTGGCTGGAAAGAGATGTTTTCAAAAGGGTCACTCAGATAAATCAAGTGTATTTTATCTGCCAAAGGAGCATTGACCTATTGTATTTCTTTTGACCTCATGGCCAGAAAACATTATTGGAAAATAGATTTAACCTATCAAAAAGGGCCAATGCCCAAGGTTTCAATGGAAGGAAGTCTGTAGACCGCAGTCATATGTTCCTTCCAAGGGGTTTGCACTAATCTTTCATCTATTATCTTCACCAGAATTTATGTAGTTTATAGGGCAAGCCTCACCTTCATTTGGATTATTTATTTATTTATTTATTTTTAACGAGATCCCTTCCTTTTTTTGTCAGATTTTGTATTCCATATTTTTTAATAGGGAGGTTCAGAGTTAATTATGTTGAAATGATATGAGTCACTAACTGGTACTGAGAACCAGAGTGAGCTTTTAGCTTGCTCTGATATCTCCATCCACACAGTGTGTAGTCTGTGTTGATAGTAAGTGACTCATATAACCCTATATCATAACTACTTCCTAGAAGTTCTTATTCAAAACAGGATGACATTGTCTATATATAAAAAAAAAAAAGCCCCCCCCAACCCCCACCCCTGATGTGGGGTTGTTGTGTCTTCCTCAAGGTCGGATCCTCTATCAGAGGCCTGGGAGTTTGAGGGTCTGCCCAGTATCTTAGCTTTTCCTAGAACTGCACTCTTCTGGACTGAGACCTCAGATGTTGTACCTGGAATCTTCTTGAGCCACTGTCCTAGTTTGTGGGTCACAGCTCTCAGTGCTCCTGTCACCACTGGCACCACAGTTGCCTTTACTCCCAACATCTTTTCTAGCTCCTCTTTCAGCCCTTGGTATTTTTGAGCTTCTCGTGTTCCTTCTATTTGATGTTGATGTCGCATGGGATTGCTACGTCTATTACCAATGCCTTTCTCTGTTGTTTGTCGATCTACACAATATCCAGTTGGTTAGCCATCACCAGTTTGTCATTCTGGATCAGGAAGTCCCACAGGATCTTAACCTGATCATTCTCAACCACCTTAGGAGTTGTTTTCCATTTTGACCTTGGGAATTCCAGCCCATACTCAGTGCAGATGGTGCTGTACACTGCAGGCCACTTGGTAATGGTGTTCCATGTACGCTCTTCCTGCCTTCATCTTACACCATGCTATTATGTGCTGTACTGTCTCAGGAGCAACTTTGCACACCCTTCACCTGGGGGCCTGTCTGGTGTGGTAGACCCCTGCCTCTATTGATCCTGTACTGAGTGCTTATTCTTGTGCTGCCATGATCACTGCTCTTTGTGATGATCTGGCTGAGGAGATTCAGGCGTATGCAGAACAGCAGCAGGGACAGTGCATCACCTTGGTATATGCCGCACTTCATGGTAACTTGTGCAGGTGGCTTTGAGTTGGCCTCTAGAATTGTTTTCTGCAGCCCCATTGAGCTCTTGATGAAGGCTCTTAGTGTCCTGTTGATGTTGTACATTTCCAAGCTTTCCAGTATCCATGTAAGTGGCATTGAGTCATAGGCTTTCTTGTAGTCATTCCAGGCAGTGAACTGGTTGGTCTGCCTGGTTTTGCAGTCTTGGCTGACTGCTCTGTTGACTAGTAGCTGGTGCTTGGCTCCCCTTGTATTGTTACCAATTCTTTTCTGGGCTCCACTCATGTATTGGTCCATGTGCCTATTAGCTGCTATGCTGCCTGACAGGAGGTTCCACATTGTACAGAGGTAGGTTATTGGCCGGTAGTTGGATGGGATCGTGCCTTCTGGGGATCTTTCGTTATCAGGACTTTCTGTCCTTGGGTTAACCAATCTGAGTGCTGTGTGCTGCTAGGCGTTCATAGAGAGCAGTTAGCTTCCTCAGCCAGTAGGTGTGGATCATGTAAGGTCCCGGTGCTGTTCAGCTCTTCATACAAGACACTTTCTTTCTTGGATGTCTGCCCTTGTGATGGTTACTGGCTCTTGTTCTGGGAGGCTGTTGTGGTCTGTTCCTAGATCAACTTGCCACTGAGCATTTGTGGTTATGTGATGCCTCCTTTTACCATATGCTCTTCCAGTACTGTTCAATCTCAGCCCTGGGTTGATCTGTTCTTGTGTTATCAACTTGTCACTTAGAGTACACTTTGGATAGTTTGGCGGAGAACATTCTATTTATCCTCCTGGCTTCTGCTTCTCCTGTGTATCTCTTCGGGTGGGTAGCCAGAGATGTGAGCCTTTGCTCGGCAGTCTCCAGTGCATCAGGTATAGACAGCTTGTTGTACTTTCCAGGTATCCCTCTCTTTCTGTAGCTCTGAGCGTTGGCTAACTTCCCTTATGGTGGCTTATGGTGTTCATTGTGTAGCAAAGCATATCTAGGATCACTGTTGCTGTGGTGTATACCAGCTTATTGGTCTCAGTTATGGTCTTTGTAGGGATAGTGTGTGGTGCTACATTCACATCATTTAACGGACTTTCAGAATATTTGCAGATCTTCACATTGGAGGAGCTGGAACTAGGCACCATCAGGTAAAATTTTTAATTTCTCCAATATTTTTTTTTTCACCAAATATTAGTAAAAGTAATTCCATCCCAATCAAACCAAGCTGTGCTTTAATGCGAACTGGGAAAGCTAAACTTACAAGCTAAACTAAGGCCACATCTTAGTTGGTGATAAATGGTAAATGTACCTGCTAAACATAAGCATGTTAGCATGCTGTGTCAAACCACAATGGCACAGCCTTAAAGAACTGCTGCCATTGCTGTAGACTCTTGGTCTTGTATCTTGATAAATCACTATCAGAATAGTTTCTGATTAATTTTCTGTTGAATATTCAATGAATCAACTAATGGTTTGAGCTCTAAATATTGTAACATAGAGTTTAACGGTTAGCTAAAAAACAGTGGGGGTAGCTTTTCAAGAAAATGCAATCTTAAATTGCTGTCAAAGTTGTAATGATAAGTGTTTATCCACGTTTCATTTCACCGTTTCAACTCAGATGGAGGGCACCTGTAGAATTATTTATGCTCTAAATGTAAAAGTAATAAAACCCACACGCTAACTATAACAGTCTGAGTTTGTTCTTATCTGTGGAGAATATGCACTCTGGTTGTATGTTTGTGTGTTGTGGCAGTTGTGTTCAATGTGAGAAATGTGTATTAGTATAGAGAATGTGCTCTGAGTGAGACAAGGTCTTTTATAAGACTTGGTATATTTCTGTAATGAGTTTTCTTATGTAGATTAATATCTATGATGATCAAAACCACACAGGAGCTATGCCCAAGAAGTTATGGCCTGAGATGGAGTATACATACAAACAGGCAGCCTTTATTAGCATTAATTAGATTAGCATTAGAGGGTCTTTGTTGAAAGGATGCCTTTTATACACATTAAAGAAATACTGAAAAGAACCATTAGCACTTCAGGAGAGTGGTGATTTGTGTGTTGTGTTTCTCTTAACCATTGTCTGCTTTGTGAGGCTTTACTTTTTTCTGGCAAGAGGTAGTATGTATTTGTGTTTTTGTTTGTGTGCTCATTATTCAGTTAGCACAGCAGAGTTCAATAGTTAAGATGTGTGTATGTTTGTGTGTGCTACTCATCACTGTGTCTATGGAGAGAGAGATGGTGATTATGTGTATGTTGTGTGATCTCCTCAGATGCCTGTACAGAGAAGCAGATGGCAATGATTGTCTTGGCACACAATTAAAAAAAAAAACACTCTGAGGAGAACAAAACTATCACATCTCCACACTGCTTGGATAATGGACTATAATAACTTGCACTCACAAACATATACACAGTTGCAAATATGTTCAGACAAAACCTATTGGGCCTCCTCAATGTCAGGAGTTACTGTTATGATTATTGTGGGCAGAGAGGCCACACTGTGCTGTGAGCACCAAACATGAGATGATGTGAGTTTTATGAAATCTGCTGCACCTTATAAATAATGTGCAGGGAAGTGTAAAGTACAGGAATGCTTAGCTCACACCCTGTTAATATGGTTGTCTATTATCATTAACTATTAAATGCTAATATTAAATATTAATGTATTGTTGGGATATTGATATATATTTATCATGATGTAGTACTTTTTTTTGAGAAATTAATACAACATTTACAAGCAAAATATCCAGATGAGACCCTGATTGTAGCTAAGTTAGTTTTAATTAAATACCTGACAGATCATAGTATATCATCACAATGATCTGGTGAGTTGATATTGGCGTAATTAAATACTGTTCGTTTATCTTCAGCACTGCCCACAATGGCCTAATAGAACAAGATATATTGAAAGAATAGGTCCTGTTAGGGACAGAGGTCTTTATTTTACAGCAATGCAAATGGTTATGAGGCCGAACATTTTGTCCCTTTTTAAGAGTCCAAGTGAAAAAGTGGAATTTGACAGTGACAGAAATGTTGCTAAAAAGGTAAATTTACACCTCTTCTACACAATTTTGGTGTATATGGTGGAAATTCATCTGAATCAAGTCAGTCACACTTTTGATTCTCAATATATTCTCCAAAGAACTGTATATCAAACTATGAATAGTGAATGTTCTCCCACTGATCTAAGGGCCCTACAGCATATTCAAATTGTTAGATTTAGTCTCTTGGATTGCCCTTTTTAAAAGTCTTATTTGTCAAGAGAGGGAAAGAGCTTCACCTTACACACTGCATCAAAATGTTCATACCCCCCCCTCAGCACTTTCATTTGCAGTAAAAGTCATCTCTTTGTCGCAACACTTTCTTCTCTAGAGCAATCTGAATGAAGTCACTTTTACATTAATTGCATGTTGATTCACGTTTAAACGTGCAAAAACATTTCAACAACAGGCATATGAGTTGTTTTTTTTTCATCATTAAAGAGGATCATTTCAAGTGATTGTAAGTAATGAGGACAGCTAAATATTGAGGGTCTTAATGATCTCTTTGGCTCATTTGTTCATGCCACTGCATTAATCAGACTCTTTACTGGATTGGAAAAGGGAGTAATAAACTTTCCCGTGTTTCTAGCGATATTAGGAATTCAAAATCTTCATCTACTCTTGATCTATAGGAGCGTTTCAGAAATAGGTCGGCAATTCATTCTTGTTCCAGCTCAATGAATTATGAGATTGGAATTTCAGGCTTTGCTCTATATTCATGTAATTTTCTGTATATGCAAATGACCTGTTTTTCCACGTGACAAAAGATTTTTATATATTAAGTCCCTCATATTATAATGAGCTCATTAGAGAAGTAGGACATTTGCTGAATGTTGAGATGGGCCTTTTTTAAAATGTTTCTTTTTTTTTTTATGTGTCCTACAGTGTGTTAAGGACCTAACTGATGGGTTCCTGATAGAAAACAAGATATTCTGTGTTTTTAGGTGGTTAGGGGTTAAGGCGTATAGTAATGCTGAACAAATTATACAATTAGCTGCTCATCCAAAGGTTAATTTATAACTATTTTTAGTCATTAATTGGAGAATAAAAACTCCAATCTAGCTTCTCCATTATGATGATTTGCTGCCTTTCTTTGTGTTTTCTCTTTGATGGATTAATTGATAATGGAAATAATTGTTAGTTGTAGCTCTAAACTGCCCTGTCTCTATCACTAAATTTTTCTTTTCCTTACTCAAACCCTCTCTTTTCCTCACACACACACACCTGGACACATTTGGACACACCTTTATTTTCAAATGCTCTTCTGTGAGATAACCCTATTCTTTTTTTTTTCTTTGTTTCTTTACTTATTTCATTCTCTCCACACCAATTCTCTCTGTCTGTTGTTTGTTTGCAGGTCTTTCATTACTATGCACCAGTTTTAGACCTGGTTCAGCTGGTTAATCTGTCAGACCTGCCCAGCTCTCTGATGTCCAGCACCAAGTTCGAACTGTATCCTCATTTGAAAAGTATGGGTGTGGTTGGGTTTACGCTTGAAAAGAAAACTAAAGGAACATAATATCTACTTGGATTCTAATTCGAATGAGCCTACTTATGTCAACCAGCTATACAGTATGTTCTGATTTTAGTATATTAATAACACACAGAATAAAGTCATATGAAAACCATTTGATTGTTATGATAATAAAAATCCATGACTGTTAACATATGCATAAAAAATCTTACATTTTATTACAAATGAGCCCAATGAATTTTCCTGTTTGAAATTGTGGTTGGTAACTTCTACTCCTTAATACTGTACTATTCCTTCACTACTAAAAAACAGAGGCCTATGTGGGAAGTCGGCAAAGGCTAAACTTCTGTTGGACCAGCTGAGGTCACTGTGTGGACAGGTATCTGTCTCTACACAGTGCTCTTATACATACAAATGTCAGCTGTAGAAAATTGACAAAATTTCCAGTGAAACAAAGAAGTAATATTTTATAGATTTCTGTTTGAGTAGGAAATCTCTTTTAGTTCCCAGTCAAATGTATCTCAGACATAGATGACACATGGACGACACATAGATGACACATACAGGATTCATCTTGTAAGTATTTCATGGGAATGAGGGGCAGTGTGTTTTTTTCGACTGTGTTTCTTTCTCCAGGTTGGAGCGTTGTTCAGCCTGTCCTGTATAATCACCCCCATCGCCCAGCCTGCTGCAAGTCAGCTCAGCTCCCAGCACTGGAGGGACTCTATAGCCAGGAGACCAAAGTCCTTCCCTGGTAAGACAGTTTTTTCTTTTTTGTTTTTGTCTTTTTCCCATTTACTTTTTTCCCCCCCACATTTTTTTCATTACCTCATTGAATGGCTGACTGTTTGGCTACAATAGAGAGGAGCCCTATAGTCAAATAAATTGGTAACTTGGACTACACTGATATTACGTTATTAATAAGTCTTCCATTGGGGAAGCAGACACAGAAGTGGGACTGAACCAATTTTTAAAACTGCTTGGAAAAATCGGGGGGAGGGGTGTATAAAACAAGATATAACTGATGTACCATACTCTTGGGGAAATTGGATTGCTGCTGCAAATGGTAAAAAATAGAAATAAGAAATGGCCAGCAGGATTAGGTATATAGTGCACTTGAAAACAATTTATTGGAGTAGAAGAATGCATGGCAAGAAAACAGGCTCCCAAAGTAGTCTAGGAAAAAAGAAAAATAAAAACTATACAGAGAAAGAGTGGTAGATACTATTAAACAACAAAGTTAGTTAAATAAAAACCTTTTTTCTTTTGTTAATTTACTCTGGATATAACCCCTGTCCCCCTTTTTCACCCCGTAGTTCCTGACGTAGAGGTGAAAGGTGAAAGGGCTCACTACTTCCTCTTGGTCCAGGGCTCAGAGGATGTTGGGTGTGGAGCCTGCAGTGTCAAGATGTTGCAATCAGACAGTCAAATTAATGGAGCAGCTGCCATGGCAACTGTCTCCATGTTGCTGAATGAGAAGTCATTGTCATCAACAGGTATTATGTTGTTATTTTCATAGAGGAGAATATGTATGTGTATTTCTCTGTGTGTTTCACTTTCACTGTGAATGTTTTGGTGGCACTTTAATTTGTTACCTGTTGAATCGCAGCACTTTGGAACTGATAGTCTGTTTAAGAAAGCAAGGGAGAGTTTGACAAAAACCTTTTTCTAACCATCTTTTTGTCCTGATGTTGCACTGCAGGGGTATGCTAAGGCTAGCACTGGCCAAAATCAATACACCTTTGCCCATATTTCTGCTTTTATTTGTTTACATTTTGCCAAATTGGCATTATTAAGTTTAAAGTTCCTGTTTTTAATGTACCCCTGGTTGATCAGACAACTATCACTGGAATAATTTTATACTGAAGAAAACTTGGCTAGTGATGATCCTTAAAGAAGTTCTTGGGTGTCATTTTTCTGTGATGTCTAAGTGGATTTATTGGACTTTTATAAGCAATGTACATCAGAGAAAATGGTCTTCTCATAAAGTGTAGGTCACACTCAATCTGTAAATAAATGTATTATGTCTGTATTCAGATTTGAGTAGGTTATGACTCAAATACAAATTTTACAGACTTTGATACAAATTTTTACACTAAGGGTTTTAACTACCTTAAATAGCTCTATGAGCTCTGTGTCACAGCCTCTCAGTGTTGGTGAGTGGGCCTAATCACTGGTCTAACTGACAGTAACTAACTATCTGTTGTTTTTAGAACATGGTATGCAACCATCCCATCCACCTCCCACAGTATCTTTGCCTTATGTTTCTCTCTCCACACCTAAGAGGTTGAAAAACACTATTGTACTGTAATCAAATTTAAAGAGCAGTAGTATTTATATCAACATTTGGAGGCTTTGGAACATCTAGCAGTCATTTGTTCTCTCCCTGTTCTCTAAAAAGCTTTAGGCTTTATATGCTATTCAAGAGACTTACAGTGGGGTGTCCTCCTGAGAGTTCCTGCTGTTAACATTATATGCAACCTTCAGGAGACATTTCTGAATATTTTTAAATACAGAGCAACACTATAAAAGGTGCCCTAACTGCCTCACTGACACCACAGAATGTTCAATAAAAAAAAAAAAAAAAAAATCTTAAAATGTATAACTGAAGGTTGCTGCACCCGAACAAAAACATGAAATATTCAATACACTTTTATCCCCTATACAAGCATAGGAGGATAAGGTTTCTGGATGAGTAATGATTTTTTTTAAATTTGTTTTTTAACCAGCAAAGGTGATGACACATTTAATTCATCAACCATACATTTATATTTTGGAGCACTACTCACAGGTTTACCTTTTTGTATTGTTTACCAATTCAGTGGTTCCCATTCTCTTTACTTTAAAAAGAAGCATTGTCTACTTGCAAAAGAAAGAATACATTATTTTGTGTAGAAGTATATTTTGCTTTCTTTCTTATCCTAGCCTTGGTACTAATTTATTAAATAAAAATTTTAGATATTAGTACTGCGTTAGTTCAAGAGGGAATATTAAAGTAGGTAGTAGAATATCAGTTTGTGTCAGTCATGTGAAACCAATGACAAAGGCAAAGATTCAGTGTAAGCTTGTGTCCTTCAGCCCCCAAACTGCAACTCAGTAGTGTCTTTTACTGGACCATCTTTTCCTGTTAAATCCCCTCATCTTTCAAACTCCATGCCTGGAGTTTTTAATGCAGGCTCACTGTCAAATATTTAAAGTAAACTGAACTTTCTGTGTAGTGCCCCTAAAACTCTCTGTTGCCCCTAATTCCACCAGAGATATATCAAAATGTTCAGTGATTTTTCCACCAAACAAAGCACAGTTGAGGTTTGCAAATGATCTCATCTTTCAGTTTTTTTTTCCCCCCTTTTACTATTTCTCTCTGTTCAATCAGGAGGAGCTGTAGGCGACATCCTCCACCCTCTGCCCTGTCTCCACGGAGACAGCCTGCTGAGGAGAGAGGAGAAGGTGACCCAGGTTCAGACTCTGGTACTCAAGGAGTATCTCAGTAAGTATTACATCTGAAGAGCTCATCTAAAGAGCCCCTGAAATGGAAGACAAATCACCATAAACAAAAAGTGAAAGGTGTAAAACTGAGCATTTAGACAATAAAGAAAATGATAGCACTCTGATTTCATGACAATTTTTGTTATATTTTAGAGCTACCATTTGTGCTTTTATTAATTTCTTGCATGTTAATAAATCATATTAACCAAAGCCCTCAGCACAGCACCTTAAGCTCGCTATGATTTGTCAATCAAAATATTATCCCTCCAAGCAGGATGGGGAGGGTAACCCCTCACAGCACAGTAGATGAGAGTAAAGATTTAGGTGTTTCATTGTAACAGAATTATCACATAACAGACTGAATTATTTTAATTCTCTTACCTAACTACACACTATGGTGCATCTTCAGCAAGAACATTGTTTGACAATTAAAAAAACAATACAAAAAAACCCCAACATAAAAAAAAGGCACCAAGAGTTAATTTTCAAAGAATGATGGGATTTTTGAAGAGAAATGTGTTGACCCTTTAAAATGGCTGCTGTTTTAGACATGTGTTGCACTTTTCTTTTATTAGCCCTTTTCACCATCTCATCATCTACATTTTATCCAGCATAACACAACCACTGCGGCCTGATATTATATCTAAATCTTTATGGTTTAGGGAAACAAAAACACATGCTATATAATTAGTAGTTTCATGGATGGGAGAACCCCTCCTACCCTTGGCCTTATTGCTCATCTCTTCAAATACAGGTAAGAAATAGCTACAAAATACTTAAATTGATCTCATTTGATATCATTACTAGGGCTGAATGTATAAGTTGATCAATCTTTTACTCAATCTACAGAAAACAGGCAACTGTTTAGACAGCTGATTCATCATTTCAGTTATTTTTCAAGCAAAAATGCCAAATATATGCTGGCTTTTGCTTTTCAAATGAACAGTAATTGAAGTATGAGGTTTTATTAATTGATTGAGAAATTGAAATTTCTGATTTCATTTAAAAATGTTGTATTTAAAGCTATTTTGTATAAAACTAATAAAGCAAGATAATTTACTAATGGGCAGATGTTACTAAATATATATGTCTGTTTTATTCAGTTAGCCACAGGTAGAAAAAAACTCTAATTTGAAAGTAGTTCTCATCGTTGCCTGTTTAATATAAATTCAGTTGAAATCAGCAGTCTTTAAGAGTCATATATCCTGAGAAAAGACATGCATGGAAGAGACGTATCTGCCCTTGGGGCTACTTAAAGCTTCCTGAACTGTCATCAGTGTGAACTCGCAGTTCTCTCAAGCCCGCAGCACAGACTGGTGCATAGAAAGACTCTGTCAAAATATCATTATTTTATAGACCCACATAGTGTCACCTTGGCAGGCAAAGATAGTGAGCCAGATACTGGCTCCACTTCCCTCCAGTGCAGTGGAGTCAGATTTAAAGAGGTGGGTTGAGATTCCTCAAACTTGACAAAAAGCAATAGGACTATTCTTTGAAAAGGCCATGAGCAGATGAAGAGGCCTGACAGACCATAGGACTGAATGAAATTCATCACAATATATTATGACACGTCCTCATATATTAGAAGAGTTAGAAGTAATGTGGGAGAGTATTCCGATTAGTGTGTGTATGGAGGGACTGAGGGAGGGTGGGAGGGAGGGAGCACAATCATTGGTGTCTTTGTGTCTCTGCATGATAAGTATGCAAGCTGATGCATGTTCATTCAAAGGACTTCAGTTATCTTTTTTTCTCCATTTCAGTTTCAGTGGATATCTAACTCTCAAGTATTCGAATGCAACATCAAAATTTGTTTTCATTGCTCAATTATACCAATGTCACTCTGCAGATTTTGTCGACATGTTAGAAATACTCAAGCTCTGAAGTGTTTTACCACTTGACTAAAATTAGATACACTGAACTTGAAATGAAATAAAAGGCTCTTTTTGACTAAAATGCAATTTGACAGTTATAATGACAGATATGAAGTTTCCATTTGATGATGCTCTGTTACATAAATGATGAGGGCAAATTGTTGCTCAATAGAGAGAAACTATAAAAATTGCCCAACTTGGAAAAAGAAACTGCCCCTTGTGATGTCATAACAGCCCTATACATTTCTTTTATTTAAGGCTACCAACATGTAATAACCCAGTGTAACTTTAAAATAAAACTAAAACTAATTAAAATGATATACTCCTGTTTTGGAAGAGAATCAATTATCGACCCACTTATTATGTAACATGAAGACTGAGGCCAAACTCTTCCAGCAGCTGTAAGTTTGCCAGTGAGCCATAAACTAAATCAAAAATTTAGCCAAAATGAAAACCAGCTTTTTTGTTTCCAGGACAGAAAGACGGAACATCACCTGCGACTTCAATACGCGTCAATGACTTGAAGGTCATTCTGAGTCTGGCCAGGGAGCAGTATCTGAAGATGATTGACTCCACTCTCGCTTCTGCTGCAACCTGTCTAACATATGAATCGAAGACTGCCAGGAACTCAGGTAAGAAAAAAAAAAGAAACAAAAAGAAAAAAAAGCCAACAGTATTTTCACATCCATTCGAAGCTGCTTAATGTGCAAGCTCTGGAAATTTTCATTACACCTACAACATGCAGACCACCTTTTCCTATCATCCTGTGAACATATAACACATTTTTTGTTGTCCTTTTCTAACATAATATCAAGAGTGTTAAATTTAAAAATGAAGAAAAAAAAATTTACATTATAAGTCCACTAATCTAATGCCTGCTTGGAAAATTCTGCATCCAGGCATGATTTATACAGAGTCTATGCCATAGCCTATGTAAATGGCCTACAAAGGTGGCCTGCACAAGTGGCCTATGCTGTCGTGAGAGTGTCCATATCTGCGTTGGTGTCTATGTCACTCTGCAGTTACTTTGCCAAACCGCAATGGGGTTTATATGCCATTGAGTTGAGTTTCCTCACAACTGTTTTCCACCAGTTTCTTTGGTGTACTTCAAAAAAAGGGTAACTGACACTGAGTGGATGAGGGTGCACCAATCCCCCTCATCTCATCTGGGAACCTGCTTCATAAAGATTTATCACATTCCTGTCATCCTGGAGATAACATTCAATCTCCCTGCCAAACACGAGATAAGTGACGAGTGGCTTATATGCTGATGTTTTGGATACTGAGATTTCATCTGTTCAGGGTCCAGTCTGCCAAGAGTTCAGCATGTTGACATGGCTCAAGTGAAAGCTGGGCTATCCATCATGCAGTGCTTGTTGTCTATATTATGGGATGTACAAATAGAAAGGACACTGTAGGTTTGTTGGTAAATGCCTGTGCCACACTCTGCTGTTGCTGTTAGAAAATGATTAAAATGGACTGATTTGTTTTTCCCCAGTTCTAAAACATAAAGGCATCTCCAGTATATAGAATTTTACAAATTTTTCCCAGCAGTTCTGAACTTTATTTCCCTTAAGGTATTGTAAATTCTCATCCATCAGCATTTTAAGATAATTTATAACTCCCTCCTATTCTCTTTTATCACATCAACTGCTGCTAGCTCCCAATTATGGGTCCAGCAGTACCAAACCATATAAAAGCATCTGAGGATGAACAATTACTTGGTATTTTTAGACATGTTCATGTAATACAATTCAAGACAGCAGAACTTGACAACTTGAAGGGTAATTTAGTGTTGAACTAATTTAGGTGCACAGTGCACTTTTTTTAGTCAATAGTTACTTTATAATATGAACCCATCTGTGTCTGCAGTTTTAATGGAAATCAGCTAATTAAGGTTTTGAAGGAGAGGTAGACAATAAGTACATTTTTAAACTGCTAGTCATACTTTCAACAAAAACATTTCATGCTGCTTCAAATCACTCTTCGTATGAAGAGTTTAAGCGCTGTAAACAAGCCTTACCTAATTCTGCCAGAGTAAGCCCCATTGTTTTGTCATTGTAGGTTGTCACACTGTTTCCCATCAGCCATCTGACTGGCCTGAGAGAAGTGTTCTCCACAACATAGAGAACCTGCAGAGGAGAAGACAAAAGAGGAGGTAAGTGTGCTTTACTCTGGGTAGCGTCTTTGTCTGGCCAGTTCTGCAGAGTCTTAATTATAATTGTATCTGGTCCTGAATATGTTTTTCGTGTCTTAGGTTTGGACTTCTAGGTCCAGGCTCCAGTGACAGCCTGCTGGGACCCAGAGACAGTCAAAAGGGCTCATCTGCTTTACTAGACGCCAAAGAGCTTCTAAAACACTTCACAACCGATGGTTTGCCTACTGGGGAGCTACAGCCACTGGCTATCAATAGAGGGTAGGCTCAGTCCTCTCCTCTGGTTCAATGCTGAGCAGCAACTGGACATCCAATAAAAGATATCAGCTGGCTGCATTAACTATTGAATTCTGATAAATGTTCATGTTAATAGGGGTTCACCCAGGCAGACATTAAGAGACAAACATATAGACAAAGGCAGCACATGCATGAATAGGCAGGATGAGAGACAGAGAAGGGTGCAGCAGACTGAAAATAGCAGATGGATTTGAATTAAGACATGACTGAGTACAGAAATTATTCACTGCATTTCAGATTTACATATGAACATACAAATACTGTAGTCAGGCAAACACTAATAATGTGGTTTTATGAGTTTGTTTCTAAGATGGTTCTGAATGACAAAAAAAAATTTAATCAGGCTATAATGAGTATTGGATTATAATCATTAGCCTAAACAATGATCTTGAAAACTTCTCAGGAAAATTATTGAGTTGGGTAAATAAAATAAACATTTTCTTAAGCAGAGCAGTCATCCATTTTTGCTAATAATTCACATTGTGTGTGTTTTAATTAGTACAATTTGTTTCTGTTATTTAGTGAAGAGAATATTAAATTGAGAAGCAAGACAAAACATTGTCTTTGACAAACTATTCTTTTTTTCCTCCCCCTTTCTCTCTTTCGCTATTTCTCTCTGTAACCCTGTCTGTCTTTCCGCACTCTCCTTCTTCTCAGTAATAATGTGTTTCAGTTGTCACCAGACCTCTCTCCCAGGAGAGTCAGCCAGATGCCGTTCAGCAAGGCCTCAGCCTCACATTACCACGGCATAGAGTGAGTTCCTATGCAGTGTACAGCAACTACTCGGCCATAGTATCTAGTATTTCACAGTACAGCTGTGAAACTTTTCTCATGATCAGTAGAAGCTCAGCCTACAACTAGAAGCTACATCAGTCACCATTATTTTTGTATTCATTATTATTAAAAAAGTTTATTCATTTTATTCATTCATCTAGGTTCTGCCTGGACAATCAGCGGTCCTTGGATCGGGACCAGGCCTTTGTGCGGCTCCAGTCCCGTCTGATCCGGCATGAGACCCAGACTACTTGCTCCAAAGAGCCGTGTGCCCTCCCCTTCGCCCTCAGTCCAGCCCCCTCCCCTGCTGTGATTTCAGAACCAGGAAGCGTGCCTGATGGAGAGACCCTGCAGAACTCTGATGTAGCTCGACTCAAACGCAGGTCCTGGGACATGGACATTATTGGAGGTTATCCTCGCAAGAGGTATGATGATGGTGTATGTTCTTTTATTCGTTTGTACGTCCCTTCATTAAGACCAGAGGTCTAATATGACTTAGATTAATAAGGAAGGGGCTTAAGAAGTAGATGATGTACTGAGAAAAAAATCTGTTTCTCCTGTTTGGAAGCAAAAAATGGATGATTGATTGGTTAATTGGTTTATTGATTGGTTGGTGCATCTTGGCTTCATGATTTTCTTGAAATGCTGTTTGTGTTTTTAATGTTTCCTGTGTTTGTGTCTTCCTCTGTTTGCCTGAATGATCCAGGCTGGTGAAGTCAGAGAGCAGCGACTCCTTGTGTTCTCAGAGCAGTGGCAGCAGTGGGACACACCCTACCATTAGGTCTCTAAGACAACAGCCGAGCAGATCCCAGTCGACATCCGCCTCCATTAGCTCTTCTTCCTCTTCAGCCACAAGAGGGACTTCCTCAGGTAAAACAAAAAATACTCAGCCTCACATGGGTGGAGAAAGAATGGAACCCGTGTTAATGTTTGTAGTAACACTTGTGCTTTTCCCACTACGACGGTTCAAAATGTCTACTAAGAAAAAGGCCTAGTCTAGTTTTACTGCCTGACCCTGAAACTCATCAGGTTGAAAACTATGGAAGATTTGTTCAGACTTAGAGGCCCTGCACACTCACACAGGTGTTTTCATTTACTCTGGCTGGTTTGACCTCAGCTTAGATTGATGTTGAGTTGAACTGTGTTGAGATATACATGAGGTCACCAAACACCTTGTACTAACTAAAATGATAAAGGTGACAGATGCCCAAAAAGCTAAAAGGAGAGTCAGGGAGTTAAGCTCAGTCCAAATGCACCCAGTCAGTCCTAAGCGGAGGTCTAGTTAGGTCAATAAAGTCAAAATACCTGTGCGGGTTGACGTGTTTGGGTTTAAACAAATATGAGGAATATGACTACAGTGAACTTTTCTTGTAATTTTGGCACCACATGGTTTTACCTGTGAGTATGTTTTAATCATGTACTCCTTGTTAACTTTTGTAGATATATATATTCGTTGTTTTTGTTGCCATGATTGAAATGCCTCATTGTTAATTTTCCTGACATATCTCTCCAGGGTTGGTCACTCTCCCCTTTACTGAAAAACCTAGACATCAACAGCAGAAGATACATCAGGTACAAATGGAGGCCAAAGCTGCCAAGGAGTCACGCTCCCAGAAACACAACAGGGTGAGTGTCAGTATGTATGTCTTATTTTTATAGAGATGGAAGTTTAGTTTTTATTACCTTAATTTAATTACCAAACATAGTGTTTTTGTAAACACATTCATGCTTTAGAAATGACTAAGAATAACTCAGAATAATTCTATAGGTTTACAGGATAAATTAAAAGCACTTATTGTCGACCTCTATGAAATAGAGTTAAGGTTTTTTTGGTTTATATCTTAACAAAGTTGGGGTTTTGTTTTTTGTTTTTTTTAAGTCCTCACTTCATATAATCTACTGCTAAATAAAAACGTAAATGATTATAAATGTACAGTATTGGTGCAGTTTTTTGTTTCCTATATGTGAACTTTTCTCACAGAGCTTAAGTTACTTTTAAATGCAGTAAATCATATTCTTGAGGTTTGCAAATTCACATTAAGATTTCAGTGTCATGAAAAATGACATTTACGCCCTGTTAGTTTATTTTCCTTTAAGGAAAACTATGGTTTTGTTAAGCCCCCATTCAGGGGGGCAAAAAGGGGTCCCACCCCGGTCCCCAAACTAACACTAGGTGAAACAAATAAAACTAAAGACATTTACTACTACCACCTGACTCCCTAAGATAAAAACAAAACAGAAGAAAAAGTTTCAAGAGAAAATGGAAGTTCACCCCTACAGCCTCAGTGCTATTTACAACAAAGTGAGTTAATCTGTTTACACAAAATCCAAAACCATTTGCACAAAAACAGCAATACTCACTAACACTAGGCATCGGGCCTAACAAAAGCTCATTTTTGTTTCGCAAGAGACAGAATCACGAATTGGTTCTCAACATTATGATGAGGGTTATGGCAGTATCAAATTATCATGCTACAGTTATTGTGGTGAAACATATCCTGTTTAAACTGTTTCATCATAATATTCACAAAACTTTCCTCAAAATTAACTATTGGAGCTTACAACATGATAAATGGTCCTCATACCGTTTACCTTGGATTTCAAAGTCAATAAACAGAAAATTGAATCGTAACATGTGATTTTGTTGGAATCTGCAAAGGAACTAATAGTATTTAAACAGCATAAACAATACAAGGAAGAGAATAAAGTGCATGCTCTCTCTCTCTCCTTCACTCTCGCACTCTCTCTCTCCCCTTCTCTCTCTCTCTCAACATTACATCTCAGCACCCATGAACTAACTGCTCTTCAGTAGGTCAGCTAGCTGGGGGTCACCATTTCCACACTATTTGGAGCCAAACAGACAAGGAGCCTGGTTTGTTTGCCTGCTGTGGTCACTTTACCTCTGTTTGCCAGGCTGAAGTTGCTCCCTTGTTGCTAAGCAAAATAAAGCAGCTAATGAAGGCAGAAGCGCTGCGCTGCGCTGCATTCAAGGTGCCCTCTGAAAACGACTGTAGTTAATAATACTACTCACTAAAGGGCTAATGAGAGAAATAGAATTTTCTGGCAAGGTTTTTACTATTAGTATGTTTAATCAAAGTATTGTGTACAACCAGTGTATGGGCACAACTCTAGTTATATGTTGTACTTCCATACTGTATTGGACCTATATTTAGAAAAGTTTTAGTGATGGTTCTGCACTCAACCAAGATCTTATTTGGCAAGTAAAATGTTATCTTAGCTGACAGAAACGAAGGCTTGAGTTAGAAAAATAAAGCTCAAGTTGTCGTTAACCAGTTTTCCTGTATTTTCACTTGCTTAAGAATGACTTTAAAATACATTCTTTACTTTTTCTACTAAAATCTGAAAAAAGGTTTAATTCCCTCAGTCACCACTGACCTTACACTCACACGGTGGCAGAAAGACACACAACAAAACACACACACACACACACACACACACACACACACCCACAGTGTGAGTCTCCTTATGACCGATGAGAATTTTCCAAGAGGTCCACTAGAGATAAATGTTTTGCATTTGATCACTGCAAGTGTGTGAGTTGCATCATAATGTCGTGGCAGAAGCACTTCAACAACTACACTGTTACCATATCACCTGCTGCCTGCCTCCACAGACACAGGCGCAAACACATAAACACATTTTCCTGTCTCGTGTTTTATGTATACGTACATTATATGCACACAGAAACACATCCATACGTGTACACATGTACAAGTACGCGCACAAACACACACACACATACACACTCTCATTCACTCCTCTCCACACTGTTTCAAGTCGTCCCCTGTACAGCTCACAATCTGCATCCCAACCTTGACTTGTTCTGATTTCTGATTACTATACAAACAGGCTTATCATCCAACCCAAGTATAGGAAAGAACAGTTGGCTCTATTCAGAAATAATGATAGCAGTTTATTCAGGACAGAGATTAAAAGCTGCTTTTCTACTCCTCATGAGACTGAATGGCACCAATGATTCCTCACAATAATTTATTGGGTTTTCTCAGAAGTCACTGTGACAAGATTAAAGGCAGATCTATTTATTTTCAGGAATGTGTTTTCCCTGTTGACACTACCACTGAAATATTTGTATGTTTTATGTTTGTATGTTTGGGAGCTCATGCTGTGAATTTAAAGGCATGCCATACTTCGCAAGGACATTCTTCAAAAGTCAAGACATTTTGACATCCTTTCCTTTTTAAAAAGAGAGCAGCACTAATATTAGTTTAGTGTTAGGTGGTTTGGGAATAAACAGAAACAGATTGAGTGTTTTCACTATTGTGCTAATACAAAAGTGTTTTTGTCTGTTCTTTGTGTCTTCAGATGTTGCAGGAGGTAGTAGTTAAAACACTCAAACACCATGGGATCACTGCTCAGCATGAGTGCTTTGAGGCCTGCAGCAAAAGACTGTTTGATATCTCGAAATTCTATCTCAAGGTTGGTCTTTTTACTGCCCACACACAGTCAGCACTGTCGTATTTGACTGTCGTTTTTTTGTTTGTATGCCTCTGTGAATCCAGGACATGTACTGAAGTTTTGAATATATGTTTTGTTATAGATCTTCAAAACAAATTAACACCACAATAGGAGCAATTTGAAGAAACCTTTTCTCCAGTACCCACACTTTCATCTCATTTCTTTTGTGCATCCCTGGGAATCCTAATCAGATGCATTTATTTGAAATATGAATATAAAATATAGACACTGAAAATATAATCACTGCCCTAAATGACAGCAGTGGTGGTTACCTGAAGTACTCAGATGCTTTACGTAAGTAAAAGTAGCAATACCTCAATAAAAAAGTTCTCTTTTATGGCTTGCCTGCATACTTTAGAGTTCATTGGTATTATCAGCAAAATGTGCTTAACATATCAAAAATAAAGTACCTGTCATGCAGAAAAGCCCTTTTCATAGTGTTTTTACATATATTGTATACTTAGATTATTACTGATGAATTAGCTTTTATGTTACAGCTATTCAGAGTGGGGTTAAATTTCAGCCATTTTATACACAGTTTTGTAGTGTAGCAACAATTTATAATGTGATTGAGGGTTTGATCAGTGTAGTTATTTTCTTTAGAGAGAGTGAGAGATGATTAGAATTGGGTGGAACGACAGGCATCTCAGGACTAGCATGCATCTCGGAGGGTCTATGGTTATGTTCGCTTACCAAGGATAAATATGAACTGACACACAAAAAACACAAAGCCACATGATGTATTTGCCTGCATACAGTTCATTCGTGTGGTGCATCAGTGGCTTGTTGATTTCAAGTTTTGTTTTTTTTTGTTTGTTTGTTTTTTGTTTATCAGCAAATAGCCTCATAAAATAGGTTAATTTACTACAATAGTATACTTTGTATTTTCTAAACTCATCATATGTTGTATTACAAATACATACAAATCTCGATCTGAAAAAGTAACTAGTGACTATAGCTGCCAGATAAATGTAGTGAAGGAGACATAAAGAAACAGAAAATGAAAATATTTACAAGTATCTGAAAAAATGTACTAAGGTACATGACATTAAGGAAATTTATTTTGTTACTTTCTGCCACTGCTTGCCAGTAGTGCATATTTAGCTTACTGACTACAGCATTTTGCATACTGTGCACTTCCCTTATTGCTAAATCTTCTCAGTTAAAATTAGTTCATTTGTGACCTAAAACATTGAATTTGTTTGATGTGAAGCCCATGTGAATGTACCTAGCTGTCTCCATAGGAGTGATTCTCTGTTGTTTGATCCCAGGATCTTAAAACATCTCGGGGCCTGCATGATGAGATGAAGAAGGCAGCCAGCAGCAATGTCAAACAGGTAACACCACCAAACCCAAGTGGTTGGCCGCTTGATTCAGTTGTCCTAAAATCACACTTTTTAAATCATATTTTCTGTTTCTGAAGGTCATTGACTGGGTGCTGGAGAAGACCTCAGAGAAGTAAAGCTGGCCTTGAAGAATAAGTGTGGGGGGGGGGGTCTTTTGACACCTTTTGTTGAAAATGTTGTAGGTCAACTGAATTTCTGTTTTGTTTTTTCTTATTTTTTTCTTGGGTGAGGAAAGTTCCAACCCTAACAAAGTGAAAAAAATGTGTTAAATTTCAACACATTCATAAGATTGGTAAATTGGCTTTAAATTTGTATTTTAAGCCTGTTTTAATCGACTTATTCCTTTTATTTAATTTTATTTGCTTGTCTGACTAATGTAATCTCATGGTTATATTCATATTTTATTCTGATTTTTACTGATTTATGAGCTTTGAATTTTGTTTGCTCATCCAGCCTGATCTCACACTACTATCGAACCTTTTAAAAAGAAAAAACACTGAGAAAAGTCAAGACTATGCAGTCTGCTCTGGCTACAGTCACTGAGACCAGAAGGGCAAAGATGTTGGCCTCGGGTTGCAGATGTCTCTTCTTTGTAGCTGTTTTCAAATATCAATTTAAATTCTTTCACAGTTGTTCATTTTGTTTCTAAATACAATGATACTTTTATGGCTTTATGAATATGCATATTTTATCTTTGTGTTTCATATTTTATTCTTTGTAACACAATAAAGTGTTCTTAAATCTAATTCTGTGTCCAGTGTAACTAAAGCATGTGTGAGTGTGTATGTGTGTGTTGAGAGAAAAGATATCTGAATGTGTGTTGTCTCGAAGACATATGTATTATATTATCAGCCAGACAGCTAACGGTCCAAGCCAAGATAGTAACGGTTAGTCAAACAGTGAAAACAAAGTCACATGCAGTTCAGCACATTATGAGGCACTGATTATCACCAACAGTCAGTTTTCTCCTCGGTGGATTTCTACATCCCTGTGATGAGATACAACACTCAGATGAATTTTAATTATTTTTGTGTTCATCTGACCTGCTGTTCACTGACTAAATGACTGGTTATATACTGCAATTTTAGTTTATCAAAACTAGGTTACCCTTATCTTATTATACTAAGAAGCAGTGATAAGTGGCACCAGTTTATCAAGTTTAGCAGGTAAACTGTTTTTCCAAATCTTACTTTGAAAGCAAATTGAACTACATTACTTTTTATGAAGTTACTTTATTTACAGTTCATATACATCTTAGTTTTGGATTATTGTACTGTATGTCAGTAAAGGTTTACTGATCTCTTAAGTGAACATCTACTACTGCCACAGTTGAAAAGGATCCTAGTTGAGAATCAACATCGGACTATCCAAAAATATATTGGATCTGTGTTCTTCATAGCAGGGATACTCTGTTAAAGGGTGTCAGAGGGTCATTTTCTGGTGGGCGTGTTTTTGTTGGAACGGACAGACTGTGTGTCCACTGAGCATTAGGGTGAGATAATGAAAGCGTATTATCTGCATGTGTTGGTTGTATCATATTGGACTAACAGAGGAGATAGTACAGTCACATTGTACCTCATTCATCTGCGTCACACGCAGAAGCCTTAGTAGAAAATGACCACAAAAGGTAATATATTGTGGCTGAGCAGAGAAGGATACACCAAATGGTGCCACTTATCACTGCTTCTTAGTATAATAAGATAAGGGTAACCCAGCCTAAGCTCCTATTATGGAATTAAAAAAAAAAAAAACAACAACCTGTGTTACTGTGGAAAAAAAACTTTCTACACTTTCAAGACAATGTCAGATATGTATCTTTGTCAAAGGAAGACAAAACTAGAGATCAAGGATTTCTGTGAAACAACAGATTGTGTTGTTGTAGCAGACATGGTTTCTTTTTTATCTTATTGGTTTTAATCTCTGGACCCTAAATGATTTACAGATATGTTCTGTGGGCCCATTAAATGAGGACAGCAAAGATTAAATGAGCTGGCCATCTGCCGCGCTGCTGCTTGCTGCAACATCTAAAATATATTAATGGCCAAGGGAGGTACTTGTTCCAGGGACTTGAGGTTTGCCTTTTGACTGATGGAGGGTGATGAAAGATGAGTGATGATGAAAGAAGAGAGATGCAGAATGAGGGAAAATAGGTTGACACATTGGCAGTAGATTTATAGGACTGAAGAGGGAAGCAGGGTGAGAGATCAAAATGAAGTCTCCTATCTTATATCTAAACTGTTTCACTATAAAAATTCACGGTGTAAGATGTTTTGGCTCAGTTACCACATAGTTACTTATACATTATGGAAATGATTCAGTTGTTGTGTGAGTGTATGGAGAACAGCAGAGCACATCTTCATGGGCAGGTATGAAAGCCAAATGCAGTTTGTTAGCATAGTTCCTCAGTGCACTGAGGGAAATAACTCAAACAGAATGCTTTCATATTGTTATCCACCTTGTTTTAAACCCATTTGTTGCAAAAGTAGTTTCCTGGTAATTTAACTCTGACTATGCAGCTTCTCAACCATGAAATCAGCAATAAAGTTTTACTTCCCCTGGCAATTGTCCTTTTTTTTTATTAGAAAATAAAAAATGTCCTGTGATGAATTTCCTTCCTTTCAAATAACATCCAATAATAATGGTAATATCAACAGAATGACACTTAAGATGTATTATCTTAACACAAAAAATTCAAACACTGGCAGGTTTGCAAGATCTAGTTTTATCTCTATTTATAGTGTGCACCTCCATCCAACTTACCAGGGCCATGGCCAGGATTTTAAAGCTGCTATTAGTGATGTTTTACAATAATAATGTATCAAATGACAATGTGAAATGGCTCGCTCATAGTGATGAACATCACCTGAATTTACAGCACCACTCTGCTTTACAGGGTGAGTTTCAGCCCATTGTTTTGATATGTGACCGACAACTTTACTGTTCTAGTTCATGCTCATGGCTCTCATACAGTTGTTTTTAGCCACAGCAGGAATCTGTTCTCAGTGAAAAAGCTCCAAAAAACCCACAAGCTGTTCATCACCAAATGGCAAACAGCAATTAGCTGGTGAAAATAGTGGGGCATTTAGCAGCTAAGGAGACAGACGTTCCCTTTAAGAGTTGGGTGAGAATGTAGTGGAGACCGAGGAGTTAAAACAAAGTCAATATTGAACTAAAGTTTGCCCAGTGGCCAGAAACACGCCTCCAAATGAAATCTGGATGTGTCTGTCACATGTTTTTCTCTTGTCAGTGAAGTGAGGTCATTGGGATTGATCACACTTTTCACTAAAAAGTTTCAACTCACATTCACATTTTGTCTAACTTCGCCCAAAACCTATACAGATCACTTCTGTCTTTGTATTGAGTTTATATGCAATTGCACTTCCCCTAAAATTCGCTCCATGTTAGGTCTAAGCACAACAAAAACTGTCAATTTCACATTTAGATGTTTTTTTAAATCACAAAATTTCACAACTTTTTCTTTGTTTAATCTTTCAGCTATGTTTACTGTCCCTACATTTTGGTTTGAACACTGCTTCAAAGTCTTTTCCACACCATCATATAGTGTGACTGTGGTCATATTTGTTGTGCTATTTATGTGTTTCCAAGTGAAAACTGGTGTGTCTGCCTGCCCATTTTGAAACTGAATGTAACAATAAGAGACTTAAGAGACGCCTTCTACATTATAAATAGAAGGACTTGCTTTAGTCTTTAGGCTGGCATGTTGATGTTTGACCTCACGTATGAAAAACACTTTTAACACACTGATTGATACTCCATGCATCCACTGGAAAAGTAATGAGGGGGGAGTTAAAAGAAACGCAAGTCCCAAGAGAAACAGGCTGACATGGATAGCTGCGTTTGTACATTTCATAGAACAGTAATTAGTGCTGAACAGACTATGGGAAGTCACAGTGTTCATGTGTAGCGAGTGTTTCATTTTGTGCGTCAGTATGAGAAGGTGACTGATTTTCATCTGTCTGTGACAGTGCTCATTTTGGTGACAAAAAGAGTTTTGCAAAGTTACACATCAACTAACGTTTTATGAGACTTGTTGAAATAAATGAATGATATCGGACCAGCCTGACTGACCAGACAGCATGCTGCCAAATTACTTTAAATACTTTTAAAATTCTCTGAGACCCCTGTGCTGTCAAGGAACAATGACAGCAAGGGGATGTGTTTTATCTCCCTTTCTATTATACACAATACATATACACAAATAAGGTGAACTCTGACAGTATAGGCATATCACTCATAAAGTACGCAGATGACATGGCTCAGGTTGCCTGCCTGCTGGATGTCCCCGGCCCGTCCTAATCTCGGTCTGACGGTAGCTTTCTTGACCTCAATATCACTAAGACCAAGGACCTGTGTCTTGAAGGGAGGATTGGAGCAGACAGCACAGGCTCTGTCTTTGAGCCTGTTGTTACAAAAGGGCAGGAAGCGGAGAAGGTCACTGACTTTAAATATCGAGGAACAACCATCGAAAGTAAACTCACCCATCAGACAAATGCAGGCCACATCTATAAAAAAGCAAGGCTGCTGCTTTCTCTCGTCAGGAAACTGAGGAACTTTAACCCCAGAAAACACACCTTGACCATGGCTGAGAGTGTTCTCGGCTTCAGCATCGTGCCCTGGTATAGGAAGCTCTCAATTTGGTACAGGAGAAAGCTGACCCAGGTGGTAAACCAGGCCAGCTAGATCACTGGGAACAAACAACTCCAACTCTAAGACCTATAAAATCAATCAACAACCAAGAAGCCAACCCCATCCAGACCCTTCGCTCTTCATTCCAACTCTTGCCACTGAGTCCCGATCTGACACGGATAGGGAGCCAGTGAAGGGAAGCTAAAATTGATTTAACGTGCTCAGATTTTCTGGATCAAACTCGGGTCGATGTTGGGCCAAGCCAGACACCAGCATCCCAGTTTTATCTGAATTCCTGCAATGTGGTGACATGCAGAAATTGAAGCAGAAAGGAAGGCTTGTAATTCTATCCTTAGAGAGGTTTCATCACCTTTTACATTCACATACAGCTGAGTGTCATCTCTGTATCAGCAGAATTTAAACCCATGAGTATACTGAAAGCTAGTGATAAACAACTCTTTCTAGTAGCTTTGAAAATAATCAAAGGTTAGAGACTGGTCGATAATTTTTAAGAGACCCAGGATCTTAAGGTTTCTTAAGGTAAGGTTTAACTACACTAGTTTTAAAGCTTGTGAGGACAGATGTAGTTGTAAGTCATAAATTAACAATATTGAAAAAACAGGTAATAGTTTTTCAAAGCCCGTACCAACTTAGACAATATTTCAGGAGAAATAGTTAGAAATGCAATTGTATTTCTACAGATGCATCTCAGTACAGATGCTCTCACCACCTTAATTAGATTTCAAAGTGTTTTGTGCTAATGGGGACAACAAGATCAACAGCCTGTGGACAGATGACTGTTGACACTTTTTTTTCCACATTGGAAAGCTGTGTCACCAGCGTAGTTACACCTACATCATTACCATAGCAACCCATGCAGATAGGTTGGTGATGTCTGGACACACAAATCTGATCTGATCACTTGCAAATTGCAGCATGGACAGTCTTGCCCTAAAGATCTGATTTGAGAAACAAATCAGATTTGCTTGCAGTCTGGACAAAGCCTTAATGCTCAACTGGTTCTGCAAGAGAAGAAGGAGAGGAGGATCTAAATTTCTATCTAATCTAATCTGTTTTCCTGCAGAAAAAGTCTAAAAAATGTCTAATGTCTAAAAAAAAGGGGGGGGGGCTAAGGGAAAGCTTCACAAAATACAGGATTGTGTTGATTGTTACTGATTGAGTGAGATAAACGTGCTGCTCTAGCAGCAGACATAGGATAGAACTAGAAATATAAATTCTCCAAATTCTTCTAAAAATTATGGACCAGGTAGTCTGTGGAGTCTCTAAAGGTGGAATATTTGGAGTCTATAGCCCTGTGACAGAGCTATCTACAGCTGAAGGAATTGGTTTTGATATAAGAGCATCAAGAGAATTAAATGTAATATTAAGTTTGGAGAAAAATTGACTTGTAGAAACACTCCCACCTTGTTTAGTAGCCAGAGGAACATGGGCAATGGTATACTCAGGTGGGGAAGCTCCGTTTAATGTAGAGAAAATAAATGGTTTTAGGTAAGTTTCACATACATCTCCTTGACGAATGTAAGTGCAAAATTCAGCCTCCATAACTTCTGTTTTGATCTTCACCAACTCCTGTGGTAAATATCTGGCTCTTTAGCTGCAACATGCTTCACTGTGTTCACCTGCTAGTCTCTAACTTTGTCTATCTGCTATTTAGTGATGGGCAGGTAGTGTACAGTGGGTTTATCATGCTTTTTGCTGAACACAGTGACCTGTTTTTGTTGGAAACTACACTGATGAAAGAATGAAAGAACTAAAGAATAAAGTTATGAGCTTTAAAAGCAAAATTTAGCTAAACAGCTCTGTGTACCACCATCATCATAACAGCAGATGAGAGAATATCTTTTAGAAGCATGGTGCTCATTCCTCCAGTAGAGTCCAGAGACTTGATGAACCAATGCCAAGGTGCATTGAAGCTGTTCTGACAACTGTTGGTGGCCCAACACCTCACTAAGACACTTTAGGATGTTTTTTTCTTTCATTTGTCAACTGTCTATATATAATTAAGATATGTTTTCTGTATAAATAGTCGACCAACTTTCTTTAGGGGTTGCCTCCACATCAAGTTCTGTTATGTCCCCCAAAGCTCCCTTTGAAGCACATTACCGCAGAACATCCTGTCATTCTAACCACAAGAGTGTAACGATTTACTTTGTGTTCTTGTTGTCCCGTATCTCCTGCATATTTGTGTGTTTCCACTCGCTATTTTTTTTCCTTTTATGAAATCTTCCCCCCTCCCACTTGTTATTAGCATGCAAATTTTGTCTATAATGCTGATCATGAAAGAGGAAAACAGAGCAATCTCCTCAGACTACTTAACATGTGAGAATACCCTGTATCTTTCATGAACCCTGTGCATGGTTCAGGGTGCCTTTGTGTCAGTTGCTATTCCGTGACAAGCATAGAGGTCCAGTTGAAATCCTGCTCTCAAACTGCCATTGATATTTTATTCGTAGGATATTTGCGGGATCCAAGAAAGCAAGGCACACAGACACACACATTTATTAAAGATGCATCTATCCCTTTGCTTCTGTGCACAGGTTCACAGGATAGAGGATAACAAATAGATAGTCACACAGTGTGTGTTTCTGTGTTTGTGTGTGTGCATACAAGAAAGAAAGAAAGAGATGGGGGTGCATTCAGGGGTACTGTAGGACTTGGCAGTTGCATCCTGAAACATTCCTTTGTCTCTCTCTCTCTCTCTCTCATACACACACACACATACTCACACACACAGCCCTTCTACAGCCCTCATCTCTTTTTATCATCAGGTTCCCAGAGACTGGTACTTTGTATTTCTGTATTTGAGGGAGAAGAATAAAGCTGGGGGACAAGTGTTTCTCCCTCACTGCCAAAGACAGTGAAAGAGTTGGTTGTGTACAGGATATGGGTGTACATAGTTTCATGATTTGAGGCTGTGTATATGTATAGGTTACGTGTGGGCGGTTGTTTTTGAAAGTTACAGAGCTTAAAGTACAGCCCAGAGTAAAGTCGGAGCATCACAGCAGCAACATCACTCAACAAACATGCCTCTGTCTGTTCCTTAATGCTGTAAGACAGTGTGTCCTCCTTTGTGTGTTTGGGTAAAGTATATGTATTGTGCTGAGAAGGTTAGTCATCCTCCTCTTATCTATCAACAGATAATAACAGGGTCAGCATGAGGAGATGACCCATTTTCTATCTTTTGCAAAGTGCCGAAGCTAGACAATTTTCAAGGGGGCAGCCAGTCTGAGGCCAGTGCTCTCTTTGGGGTTACACAGAAATGAGTATCTCCAGTTTTTTCTGCGTGTTATGGCACTGTGCAGAGATTAGATTATGATATTTACATATAAGTATGTGTCTATATTTTCTTGCTAAATTTCTGCAGTCCATATTCACATAACTTATGACATTGCTGATGATCATTACATTACCTATTCATGCCATGACGCAAAAAACACACTGCCCCCAATAAACCGACGCACCGGACCCTTAATACCTGTAGCCTCATGAAATTCCTTGGTATCAAACTTTGTCAAAATTTGATTGACAGCTTCCAAATACTATGCCGAGATTATCCTGACCTTACACAGGGCGTGATATCTATTGGTTGTTGATCCAGCCTGCAAAAACAACCACAAACCAGGCATAAATATTTACATACAGTCAGACTGAGCCTTAAAGTCAGCGATTTTTACCCCTATTCCTCTGTGGAAAAACATCAACGTTAATTCTGCTGGGGAAGAGCACAAAGCCATCATTTTCCATATGAAAGAGGTGGACATTTCATTGTTGTTTTGGCTCTCAGGCTCAGGTCATTCATTCTCCATATGCCCAAATGTAAAATGAGCAGTGTGCTTCACAGTTTGGGTGTTTTAAAACTCACTGGATCAGAAAAATAAGACGGTGTGAAGTAAGTTAAAACTAGCTTACAAGTCACCTGGTTTGTTCCCTCTCTCTTTCGGGGCAAAAGCATTTGGAACCCTGGTCCAATATCCTCCTCGTCTAAGAGAAGAGTTGGTGCAACTGAAAGCACAGAGATCCAGTCCAGCGCTCAACAATGGTAGCTCACTAGAGGGCATAGACAAACTACTCCTCAGTGACAGTAATGTTTGGTCTCTGGAACTTACTAATATAGACACACTGAAAAGCTTATGGCCTGTAGTAAGTAGTCCTGTCAGTTTTGTTTACAGTTGGTCTGACTGTTTACATTGGCCACTGTTCTAGCTGAGCTCTTAATACAATGCTGGAGAGTTAATGCGAACCAAACATTTCCTGTTACTGCTCCTTCACATGAAAAGCATTCAATTTTCAAAACACAGTGTGACTACTATTGTGAAGCAACCATGAGATACCTTGAGTATTTTTTGGGTTGCATTAGTTTTAATGATGACAGGGAGAAATGTCAGGAGATGAATGAAAGACAGGCAAGCTGTTTTATACTTTTATTGAAAACTGATTGTGCTGGAGATCAGATCTCACGCCACACAGGTATCCCCGTATAAATTTTGTACATGCTCAAACCCGTCCTTCACTCATTCATGAAAGAGTTAAAACCGCTGTCAATAAAACATTGTTCTTGTGAATATACTGCCGGAGTGACTTTGTTTTATATCCCACATCAGCAACGACGTGTGTTGCAGCAATGGAGAAATGGTTCTAAGCAAGAAAAAAAAAAAGAGCAACCCCAAAAATATCATGCTGTGGGGATGGCACCTTGGGTGGCCAACCCCTGGCTCCCACATTACAAGATATTATTAGGATTATTGTGCCAGAGGAAGCAACCGGGGAGCAATACACCACCTCATGTGGCATCACGTGATCTCATGGGGAGGCAGGTTGATATGTATTTCTCCCTCCCCTGCTGGATATGTTGAGCATAACATTTATCTTGTTAATCTGTTCTCTGACAAGTGGCCTTGATCTGGCCTGACTGAGGGAGGACCAATAAAGAGGAGGCAGGAACATGGCTCACTCTCTCTTCTCTGCTTCGCAGCCTCAACAGCAGCCATGTTGTTGCAATGTCTTTTCTTTATTGCCTCTGATTGTCAGTTTGTTTGATGGGTCCAGTTGTCCTGTTTTCGTACCTTTATTCCTGTAAGGTTTGTTTTCATGTTGGTTTAAGTTAAAGGGAAGAGCCCAGATCTTGTGGGTTGGTCTGGGTGTCTTCCCTTCTTCTTTTTTTTTGGCCGGCCCATCAGCCTTATTTGTGGTTAGTTTGGTGTTGGTTGAAAGTTATTCTGGATTTGTTAAGAAGTTTGAATATTATTTGGATAACTTTTGACCCCATTGATTAGACTGTGGTGCAACAACTTGCTAAAACATTGGTAATAGTTTGCAGTGAGAAAAAAAATGGATGAGAAAATGGTTGGGGAGACACGGTCAGCATAAGTTGCCTCTTCTTCAGTGAGAACTGAAAGTGAGATTTTAATATTTCTATAGTTTTATTATCCGTCCACAGTAGAACAGTATCTCAAGGACTAAAATTTTTACTGTTGACTGGTAACTCTGTTTGCCACTCTGGGGTTAACATTAGCTTAGACTAATAATAGTCATCATCATCCAGAGTTTAATTCCTAAATATCAAACGTATTTTATATTATCATAACCATAGAACCAATGACATAATCAAGGTAATGGTCCATTTCATTTGGTCACCTGTCAATTAATGTGAAACTACCATATCCAGTGTTTTTACTGATTTTAATCACTTGGTTCAGTTTTTTGGAAAGGTGATGGCAATGGTGGTGAAGACAACAACTCCCAGGATCCCAGGGTACTTCACAATGTGACTAACCTTCATTTATTATTGTTATTTTTTGGTTTTGTTATTATTTAGATTGAGAGACTACGAGAGCAGCAGAAATTAGAAACTGTGCGTTAACCACCTACCATCTCCACTTTGTCCAGAGAATGGAACATATAGAAGCTGTCAACAGTGGTATAGTTTGTTTGTCCCCAATACTCTAAAGATGTCTAAAAGAGGATTCAAAGTATTTATACATACAGTATATCTCAAAAATTTAAATGATGGAGTGTAATAAGCATAGTAAAAGAGGAATAACAATTTGAAAAGTCAGAGAATGAGTATTTTACCTTGAGTATCCACTGATCAGAATCAGATTTCCTGAAAACACCCTGGATTTCTGCCCAGCATTGTGACAGACTCGAGAGATAGATGATAAATTTTTGCAGGAGACTAACACATAATTAACATACTCAATATGAATGCCTAACAATAAACTTTAACAGTGTTGCACCTCTCATAGCAGTGGTACAGCTGGCCCTTACGCAGCAGTACTGGGAGTTGTTTCCTTTGGAAAAAAAATCTATTGAACAACTATATCTGTTGGTAACAGTTATGACAAGTGGACCTTTGCAGTCTATTAGCTTTTTTTTTTTTTAATTAACCTTTTTAGACAAATTAGCTAACTTAGACAAACTGAGAATTTTTCCTTAAAGACCCAATCATTTTTAGATAGCAAACCTAGGCTGTCCAGTCAGGGAGTGCTCATAGATGCAACAGTACTTGATCTATTAAGAGTACAATGGAAAGCAAGCAGTAATTTATATATCAGATTTCTTACTGTGTCATAGTCAATTCTCTAGGGGAAAAGGATAAAGCCAAATACCATGACTGTAATCACACAGTCCAGCCACCAGATGTCTACGGCCAAAGACAATAGAACCACAAACATAATTTCTGGAGACCTGAATGGATAAAATGTATGAAATGAAATGAGTATTCTCGTACTTTAATCAAAATAATAACACTAATATAAAAACATTAAAGTTAGTATGTTAAAACAAAATTTAACTCATAGTAACAAACTAAATAATAGCAGCAGTACAATGTTTTCACAGCAGATGAGAAGTATGCAGCCTTAAATTCAAGAGGTTTTGGTTTTAATAATGATCAGTGATTTGTACCTATAGTGAGGAGTTTGATGAACTTGTTTGCCAAGTTGAAGTCAACCAGTTTCACTCTGAAAAACCGTCTCATGTGATCCACTCTCATGATGTTGCCTGTTTTCACATCAGTATGGAGCATCAGAGCCACTGTCCATGATGGAATAACCAAGATCCGGGAGTACATCAGGAAGATGACTCCGAAGATGAGTTGCTAAGTGAATACCTCGGGCCACAGAACCCTGATAATGGATGAAACATCATGGAGGGACCAGCCCCTGCACGGCATGTACCACTGTCAGCTAGAAGAAGTGGCTGATATCAAGAAATCCTACCGTTGGCTGGACAAGGCTGGACACAAGACAACACAGAAGCAGTGATCATGACAGCACAAGAACCAGCACTCAGCACAGGATCAATAGAGGCAGGGGTCTACCACACCAGACAGGCCCCCAGGTGAAGGCTGTGCAAAGATGCTCCTGAGACAGTACAGCACATAATAGCAGGGGGTAAGATGAAGGCAGGAAGAGCGTACATGGAACACCGTTACCAAGTGCAAGAGCAATTAACATTTGGAAAATTGACAACCCGTTCCATTCCCTCTTCCCCATTACCTAAACAAATTTGATTCCAGCTCACACATACAAATCTAGAACCTGTTAGGACCTGCCACAGGCAAAGCATGCAACAAGAGACAGAGGCAGAAAAAAGCTGTTCACTCAGACTCCCCTCATCAATAGACACACAAGCACATAAACACACACCAACGACAACAACAAAGCCTTAGCTAACAGTATTTGCATGTCCATGAGAGAAGTATCCATTGTATATGCAAGAACAATAGACATTTATTAACTCATACACACATAAATACACACGCACACACAAACACACAGAAACGTACAAGAATGCACACACGTGCATGTGCATACATACGCAGTCTCAGACACTGTTTATGGCTGATTGCTAATTGAACGGGGTCTTTTCCAGACCCTTGAAATAAAAAGCTGACAGTTGCAGGCGACTCTCTCTCCCCCACTCTAAATGAGAAAGCTGGCTATTGTGGAGCGTGCATGTTTGTGTTGCTGTGTGTGTTAGAATTTAAACAGTAACAGTGCTGGCCCATTCGTGTGTGTTTTTGGGACTTCGGGTTGACACAAACACAGCTTTTTGGCTGTCTCAGTGGGAAAGCTGACCTGGAGAGAATTTGTTGTATTTTTCAGTTGTTAGTTTCTAACTAAATGTGTCTAACTTGATTCAATAACGGCCTGAACCCAAAGGGAAATGGCGATAAACATGAAGGGGTGGGAAAAGGTTGGAATAACTGTTGGTAAACGATGTCAACTAATGAACAATGTGATGGACCAATGACTGTGTTTGAGGTCTAAACTCCTTACCATCGGTAACATGACTGTGTCCATCAACACATGCATTTGTTTGTATGTGTGTATGGTTGTGTGTGTCTGTGTGTGTGTATGAGAGCTAGGATGCCAGCTCATTACCTACCCAAATAAACAATGTCAAGAGTTATGATTGTGTTAGGCGCTGCCTACAACTCAATTACTCCCAGGCTCTTTGGCTTATGACACATGGATACTTTTTGCTGTGCTAATGAATAAACACTCCCCAAATCAAGCTGAACTGTCACTTATAAGCAGTAAAATAGTACTCAGCCTTTCACATTTTTATGCTGAGGAGGGCAGTAGTTTAATACTCTACTAATATATCACATAGAAAAGAAACAAGAACCAGTATTACCAAACAAATTGTGGATGTCATTTACATTTTAATATAGTTGAAGTGAAAGTGAATCTCTTCCCAGCCCACTTTTGCAGGTTGCTTATATTGATTTGTATTTGCTGTTGATGAGAAATGAATAAATTATGACTGAAGACAATAAAAACACTCATAACGTCAGTTTTGTTAAATACATGATTTATGTGCACCATTTGAGTTAAAAACTAAGCTTTATCAATCTGAGTGATAGTACAGTAGCTGCCAAAGACATCAGAGTATTCTACTTATCAAAGCAGCCTTTTCTCAAAGAGCTTCTCTCCACTTGAGAGAACGAATTATCAGTAAGTGCTGGATTCTTCGCGCGTTACAATACCTCCACTATCTTTTAGCATCAACAAAAGAGATGATGTTTCCTCTATAGCGTGGTAGGATCGCAATGTGTAAATCATTATTCACAGTGTGTATGCAAATGGTCATTGGAAATGTGTGTTATGATATAAAGGAGAGAACAAACAAAAGGTTTCTGCTGATTAAAGCCAACACAAATGTAGCTATCATAGAAGTCACGCTGTGGCTCTACACTCATCCTGTGATCTCTATGATTCATTTCTGTCAAAATTCAAATCTTGATTTTCATTTCTAGTCATCCAAAGGCACAAGCATAGACCTGGCAGCACGCCATGTCAAACTCAGTGCAGTAAACAGATTTTCTCTGCTGCATAGCTTTCAAAAAATAATGACCCACACTGGCTGCTCCAGGATTAAAGCAGGATTGAAGGCTCCTATGATGGCTGCCTTGCTATAATGACATATAAATAATACTTGAATAAGTAATTGTGGCCATCGCTTGATTGAGTTTCTGTTCAACACGAATATTAAGAAATACTCAAATTAATTATGGCAGGTAATTGCTGGATGGGGGAGAACTGCATTTTTTTGAACCAGGTAAACATGATGAGCTCTTCAAAGAATTCACTGGAAGGATTTCAGTTGACTTGCATTGATGAAGAGTCCACCCTGAATTAGAGGCAGAAAGAGTGGACAGCATCATCATGTCTGATTAGACTGCAGACCCTTAGAGGAATAGTTCAATGTTTTAAGAAATCCACTTACTGGCTTTCTTGCAGAGATGTAGATGAGAATACAATTTTTTATTAAAACCAGCTAATAAACAAGACTTGTGGTGAAATTGCTTTCTAAACTGCTGTGTCCAAAGTTAAGAATGAACTTTGAGAGAGATTCAAAGCTCTGTCTTATTAATCAGCGTACAGATGTATCTGCCTGGCGCTGTCCGAACTTAACTAAACCTGCCCACTAGCATGGTATGGATCAAACATACGGGACGTAATATGCTCAATCATGAGCTTTAGATGTGCCGGTAGGTTTATTTTGTTACATTTTGACAGAGTCAGGCTAAATGTTTTGCCCTAAGCTAAACTAAACTAAGCTAAACTAATTTAACTGGCTAGTAGCTGTAGCTTCACACAGACAGCCATCTAACTCTCAGCAAGAAAATGGAAAAGTGTATTTCTCACTCCGTTATGTTGTCAAAATGCGAACATTACCTCATTATTTGGTCATCATATGCATCTTTATATCCTTATTCATAAACTCCCATGCACAGTATATGTAATACTAATCTTACTTTGGAAAATTGAATCGCATGTACAGAAATATGAATAAATGCCACCTGGTTCCCTAGTGTTGAGGAGAAAACTGCCATGGTGGGTTATTAGTCTCAGGTTTTTCACAACTTCGATAGTCTCTCACAAGTTTTTCCCCTGTTTTTTTTAAATGATAAGTGGGAAACAAAATTAAATGTGACAAAAGAATAACAGAATATTTGAGTAAATTATAATTTGTGTAACTGAAGCCAATGGGTTTTTTTGGTGTTTTTTTTTTAAATTTTAAGTCATTATGGCTGACACCAGATCACTGTCAAATCAGTAAAACACTGACATACCACCAGATGGTCACTGTATGCAACCTGTTATAAGACTACTGAGACTATTTGAATTTGAGTCCACTGTCATATTACTGGAATCTGTGCTGCCGACTGTGGCTCTGCGTTTCAATGATGAATGCTGACACCATCTCAGGGGACACTAACAAAGACAAATGTGTGACAAATGTTCTTCCACAGTGTGCCAAGTGTTTGTGGAAGAAAAATTACAAGTGAAATTCAGAATGTCCTTTCTGAGCTAATGGTGAATAAATTATATAAATGGTAAATGGAAGGCAGTTTGCTATTACATTTTGATTGAATTAAAAGTGAAATCATCACAACCCCTGCTGTCCAATCCCTGTGATACTGGACGTGACATTAATGCCCAATCTGCTCTTCTCGGTATGTTCCTCTGTCTGTACATATATATCATCCCTCTTCATCTAGTCCAGTTCATGTTTTCTTCTGAGGTTCAGTCTTCAGTCAACACTTCAAGCCATGTTGCATGTAAAGGGAGGGTTGCCCCACCCCCTCCCAAAAAAAAAAAAATCAAAAAAAAAAAAATCAGTCCATATCATTCAATGCAACACCACTTTGGATTGGTTTCTCCAGTGTTTCTTTAATTTAAAGTTGGAGGCCCAAAAAAGGTCATTATCCAGAGAGAAGCTACATTCACTCAGCTTGGGTCCCTGACTGAAGGAGTTTGACATTGTGTACTGCATGCGGGCTGCAGATAGGTGGAGAAACAAGTAGGATTTCGGTTTTCAAAGGAGGTGAAATGTCCCTTTTCGAGAGGCTGTCAGGCCACCAGACCCAGGCGGGAGATCTTAGCAGAGAGGAAGGAGTGGAGGATGAAGACGATGGGCTTTGGACACGAGTGGAGGTCCAGTTGCTGCAGAGAGAGGGAAAGACACAAGAAAAGGAAAGAACAAAAATAATGCAAAACATTAAGGGGATACAGAGGAGAAAATATGATTAACAGATATGAGAATTCATTAATGCAGAGGGGAATGCAGACAGAGAAAGAGGCAAGGGAGGGGGAGAAAAGAAAGAGGGTTGATAAAGCACTTGAAACTGTAAAAATATATTCAAAACTAACTTCACAGTCAACAGTTCCCCATGAGGAAAAGGATTAGACAGTCCTGTCTGAAGCTAAGCACTCTACACACAAAAACACTACACCACAGTGAACAAAGCCCTGTTCATAGCCTGAATCAACAGTGGGTGATTTCACCGGTACTATGACTCACATCCTGTTCCTAAGACCTATAGGGAGAATTAACCTTTGAATTCACACTTAAACTACTGTTTAGTTGGCTAAATTTAACACTGAGGAAGTTTCAGAGGCTCCCTCCTCTTCAGGAAACCCAGCACAAAGAAACATAAGTAGACTTATTCAGCAACTGGTAACCGAATGTTTGAAAAATCAGGACTTTCAGAAGTATAGTTAGATGAAGCGAGGATTTTGTGTTATTCATAGCTTGACTCTAGGGATGGCAATGTTGGTCAGTGAGTCGGCCCTTCACTTTGATCCAGACTGAAATAAGTTTTAACAATTTACTGAATGGATTGCCTTGATTTTTTTTTTGCAGACAATCATTACCTTAATTAATCCCAACAGTTTAAGTAATCCCCTGACTTTTCATCATTACTTCTTCTAGATGATCTCTTAATTCTACATCCAGCACCATCATCAAATCAAAATTGAAATGTGTCAAGAAATTTGGTTTATGACTGAATGTCTGCAAAACTAACAAACATTCCCATCTTCCCATCAAGCTTTACTTGTGTTCACTATGTACTTGAAAATGTTTGCATGCTAACCCCCTTAATTAAGATGATGAACAGGGCAAATATTAAACAGTACCTGCTTCACATCAGCATGTCATTGTCATTATCAGTATGTGAGCAATGCATTAGTTTCAGCGCTACCTGTCAACTGCTGTGACAAAATTAGACACACACCATTCTTGCCAAGTAATGACAGGATAGTCAACACTTGGGAGTACAAAGCCCAGCTAATTCCACTTTCAAATGTTAAGCTAATGAGCCATTAGCCACATCCTCAAGTGCCTTGGGATTTTTATAAAGCCTTGTCTGTGACTGTGCTGGGATTCAGAAAAGGTACAGACAACAAAATCTGTTCTGCTAAGGTAGCCAGGAGAGGGTTTTGAATCAAAGCTCCTAAGTCTTTGCTTATTTGTCTTCATTAGTAACTGAGCAGACAGACATTAATGTATCTGAGAGAAGTTTTTATATGCAGTTGTATGTGAGCTGTCATACAGACAGATCGAGGCTTGATATAAAGCGCCTCAGTTTCCAATTTCTAAATCCCGTAAACCAAGAGAGTAAATATTTTAGTTTTCACTCTTACTTTCCAGCACACAGTAAATCATAGTGATGTGGCTTTGTGAATGATAAAACATCATTGTTGTTTGTCTTGGTAAAAAAAAAAAAAAAAAAATTGTATTAGTGCCAGATGAAGATGATAAAAGCTGCTGGAGCTCATTCTCCTAACAGCAGCTTTAATATTCATATCAGCATTGTCAAATAAGATCCAACTGGCTAAAAAGTGAAGATGATGAGCATATCGGGTAGCGGGGGTCTTTGTACTTGAAGGTTTTCAAGCATAAACATAAATTGGTCCCGATTACTTTAAGGGTGGCCCCTGAACCACAAGCCATTTGGGCTTCCATGCTGGTGTAGGCTGGTGAGAGGTGTAAAAAGATTACAAGTCTCACAGTAAGTGACAGGCTATTTCTAAAGAAAATTTCACTTTAGAATGTTCTTACCTTAGAAGACCTGTGTGTGTGTGTATTAAGTTCCTTTTATTTTTATTTATTTATTTATTTGTTTGTTTGTTTTGGGATTGTGCTGTAATTCACTTTCAGCTGTACCGCTTTCCCTCTGCCCGTTTTCTATACTTGTACTCCAGTTTGTGTTGCTTCATTTCCCAGAAGGCTTTCTCAACCCACCTGAGAGTGCCCATGAACTTGTTCTGTTTACTGCGAGTTGTACATGACTAAAGCCAAGTAAGCCTAATATTGATTTTTTTTTTTTTTTACCCTTCAGTTTAACTTCTAAGGCAAAACTTTAAAAGCTAATTAATGCATTTCTAAAAGCTGGAAAAAAATAACTCAGTTTAACCCTAAAATGAAAATATAAGGGTTGTAACTATTTATTTGAAATTTGAACTTCTACTGTAGTTTTGTACCTGTGTGCTTGTTTAACATGCTTATTGTAAAAAGCGACCTCTATGTTGTAGCTGAATCAGAAATATCTCAATTTCATTTCGCATTATCTGTGTTTAGCTACTAATAAACATAACATTCTCTGGCACAAAAGAGCCAAGATTGTATGTCACTTACAATTGTTGTTAACAGTGAAATTAAAAGTAAAAATCACAAAAGTCTGACATGGATATTCACTTTTAGGAGGAACATATTTTTCATCCTGTTTGCTTTCAGTGTACCGTGAAAGACCGAGGACAACAGAGCTCCTGTCAGATCATGTTTGTCACACTTTGTGTGGCAAAGCAAAATGCCTTAGAAACATAAAACACTCACAATCTCTCCCTCCATCCCTCCAAAGTCGAGGAACAGCATGCGAACTCCATCATCTGAGGACATCTTTAGTTTTTCGTAGGGGTAGGAGAGGAGCACTCTGGGCCTTGTGGGAGTGTGAGCTCCTCTCTCCTCCCCGTTCTCCCCATCTGCCAGTTTCGGGTCAGCCAGCACAGAGAAGCCCTGTTCATAGTGAATCACCAGACGGCACTCCTGACCCCGGTACAGACAACCTGGACGGTAGACAAACAGAATACTGGTCATTGTTCACTGTTAACAGGATAGTTAACCAGTCTTCTTGATTTGATCCATATTTCCTCAATTTTCCCTTAATAATATGAGGATGACTAAAATAAGAATTTAACTTGAAATGTTAAACTTGTCATAGTGTATAAGTAAGTACGGTGAGAGGCAAGTTAACTACTAAATCACCGACATATATGTAAGTAGCAGTGCAATTTGAAATGCATATTGTGTATTTCATTCTTGTGCTTGGAAAACCTTCTCTACTTCTTACCTTTAGGGGGAAATACTGTACATTTTCTATTGTCTAATGGCTTTAGTGCCAAGTGATGGCTTGAACTGGAAGGGCAGGGCCATTCAGTATGATTAATGTGTTAGGCAAGAAGATTGGATGTCTGTGCAGAGTAACCTCATGTTCTATGAATACAAAAAAAGAAAGACAAATGACACTGATACAATTTCTCCATCAGCGGATTTTAGTGACACATGGTAGGTGATCATATGGCTACAAAATCTCATATGAAATAATCAAATTAAATCATAGACCTGAGTTTACTATAGTTTGATAATATAACATACTTAAAATATGGAAAACAACACTGAATCTTGTCTCTTTTAATCTTTCATGAAGCATAATGATTTGATATGTTTTCCTGCTTTGGCGGTTCAGAGGATAGTGACCGACAACTGATTGGTACATCAGGTTTTAATAGGACAATCATAAAAATATACTGTTTTATGACCTCCCACCGTTTAATAGTTACACAGAGATAAAACTAACAATTGCAATAAACCCCACCTTCATGAATGTTTTAATGTTCAGAGGTTTTCTAATTTCTATCAACGAGGGTAGATTAAATGTTAGAAACGCCTCTCAGACGGCGTCGGTTTTGGCTAAATGTACCTGGTAAACTGTAGGAATGCAGAACAAAGTATATTTTGATGCTTTCTTTATCAAAAAATATTATATCCCTCTGTTGTCAATAGTGTTCCATTTTTAATGCTGCTGCAGACACCCTGTTAACACATTTCATTTCACGGTAATTTATCTGTGTCCCGTTTCTCCTCACATAGTTAACACATTACAAACTTAAGGGAAGACTCGTCTCTTCACGTGGAGACCATCCTGCTGGAAGTGTACTCTATCTGTTCTGCCGCATGTCTAAGCACTTTCTTTCCTGCTCTCCCTCTTCTCTCTTCACAGCATGTATCCTGCTGAAAGCTGAGTGTACTATGTTTATCTACCCCCCTCCCATTTTATGCATCACTTTTCCCTGCTTTAATGAAAAACCCGCTTCATCACCACACAGTGTGATCAAGCTGCATTTAGTCTTGCCTTTCAGCACCTTGACAGTGGAGCCCCCCCCAGCAAACATGAAGGCCACCAGCTGAAAACTTCATTTAGAACACAAGATCCTCCCTCTTGACAACAACTCATCTACCAGAAAGTGTGTTTTTGTGACACAGAGACAGCGAGTGAAAAGTGAGTTGTTATCTTTCTGTTGTTTGCTGACAGTCTAAGCAGGAGAGGAGAGTGTTGAATGTGTGTGTGTGTGTGTGTGTGTGTGATGCCTATATGCTGGCAGAAGTGCATTTTATTTTATCTTTCAGATATGTGAAAGAGAAATGGAGATGCATATGTGAGTGTTTCTTCTTTCTCTGTGGGCTACACAATATCAATGTATGTGTGTTTACATATACAGTAAACATGTATGTGTGTGTGTGTGTGTGTTGTCGCTGTCTGTTGCCAGCTTTAGTCTCTTTTATCTGACTACCAAGAGGCCGCTTCTCCATCTACTTAACCACAATATCAGCCAAACCAGGCTAATCACCCTATACACACCAAAATCCCTTCCTCGTTTGGCTCTTTTATCCAGGCGATTATGAAACACACATACACGTCTGACTATGGTCAAACATAAATTTGCAAATAACTCCTGTGAGTTTTGTTTACCCTGTGTACCAGATGGATTGGTTTTAATGCACAACAATGTAATCAAGTCATAGAAATGCATGCTAAATTGATTTTGATTTTAAGTGATTGTTGAAGATTGTTGAACTTTATTTTTCAGCAGACAAAGAAGTTAATGAAAAGCACTCTCACTCTGGAAAAAAACCTTTTCACATTTACACACTGCCACAAAGGTGAGTCTGGTTAGTTTGATAACCAATTAGCAGCAGTTCACAGCTGTAAAAGAGGTATAGTTATTAGAACTTAAGTAAGGGAGCAAACTGGTTAAATAAAACTGCAGATGAATTAGTTATGTCAAACAGGACAGCCTTAGAAATTATAAACAGTGCTTTTTCATCCTTAGCTCAGGCAGAGTGCTGAAGTTGTGTTTGCAGTAGCTGACTGGCATCAGCCTTCTCAACCACGCTTCACCATCAGCTGCTCGGCTACCAGCTAACTAGTAACCTCCAGCGATTTTCATGCAGGTGTACGGTGAACAGACAGTTCTCTGTCTGCAGCTCTCTCTGCCACCTGTCCTCCTGCTTATGTGCTATATTTTTTGTATTGTTGATTAGCTAACATTAATGCTCATGTGCCTGTTATGTGGGGTTTAGTTCTCTCCACAGAATCCGAGTCACTACTCAGTTTCTCCAAGAGTTCCCTCAAACAGCAGAGCATTTTCCATCTAAATCTAACGGTACAACTATTTTCTGTAAATGGTCAATTTCTTGTTGCAAGTGTTCAAGTGTCCTTGACTGGACTTTCTTTGCTGTATTCGCTGAATTGTTTTGTATTGTATTAATAATCTATTGTAATATATAGTATTCCACATAATTTTAGATTTCCAGATGCAGTGCTGGTTTTCAAACCTCATTTATCAGGCGAGAAGTACTGGTGTGGGTTTGAGAATCGTTCTCGTGTCAGGAGTGGCGCAGTATATTCCAGTGATCTAATTCTCTCCTTATCAACAGTGTGACACACTAAAACAACAACAGGGGTGTGTTGATTACAACTTCAGGAAGTAAGATTAATAAGAAAGAAACTGTGAATCAGACTGAAAAAACAAGGCAGGCACACGGGCAAATGTATGGTGTAATATTCTCAGAACCCTAAAAACATCCCATTCATGATGAAAAAAGGAGTTTCATAATGTGTAAAAATATTCAAATGATGTATAAACAATGCGGCAGGACAAATGTCTCCCTAATGATATAGAAGCTGTGAACGGGGCAAAGAGTGTGGGGTTTTTGTTGTCGTCAGGATTGAATATTAGACCCGAAACCCTACTCTTCTACCTGAGAAGACACACACACACTCACACACACAGAGACACTGAAAGGGGCCTTTAAGGCTGCAACAAAAGCCCTTCTTTCTGCCTGATTTTGAGTGGAAAAGACAGAGGAGGGAAAGAGTGGCAGCGAGTGATAACACTTAGAGACACAGAGAGCAACTGAATGAATGAGGGCAAGAGAGAGACTGGGAGAGGAGGGAGACATTAATCTGTTACCATAACAACAAGTGGAACGCTAAAAGGTTATTACCGGACAAAAACTCAGTTCTCACAGTCTTTCTTTTTTTTTTTTTTTTTACTTAGTAAATGATATTTGAAGCTGGTAAAGCACTTCATGATTTGAAACTGCAGCCCACTGTGCTCAGCCTCAAGTGTCACAGCAGGTTAATAAATTAATTTTCTACATCCACTGAGGTAAAACTGTCACGAACCCGTTTAACTGTTCGTTAAAGGGACCGAACTGATCACTTAGACAATATAGGGCTAATAGCTGTCACCTTTGACAACAATATTAACAAGAGGGCTGTGGAAATACAGGAAGAAGGAGAAATGGAATTACTGACTTTAATCAGATAAATCTGCACCTAATCCTAAAATCATGGTTTGAATCTGTGATTCAAAGTTTACTCTCGACCTTGGAAACAGTAGATGAGAAAACAAAGTTCATTTAGAAGCTGTTCTGGCACTTTTGGTGGCTTGTTAACTTATCTTACCATATACTGTAGTCTGCAAACTAGGGGACAACATCTAGCCTGGCTCTGTCCAAAGCAAACAAAGCAAACTTCCTTACCTTTACAATAAATCCTGGTCCACTTGTACAACTTGAGTCTGTGTTCTGCTTCTGGTATGAGACTGTCATTGGTTATACCAGTGAAAGGATTGCTAGGTCCAGAATAATACCCAAATGGATCTTGTGGTGGGGTTGAAAAAAAGAACCAATGTTTTAAACGTTTTACAAAATCAACTTATTTACATTCTGCTTTATGGAACCCTAAAGATGATCAGTTCAAATTAAAGATTTTTGTTAAGATTAGTATGACAGTGAAGGGAGAAAAGGGATAGAACACAGGGAGAGTATAAACCTTGATATGGTGATTACATGATTTGCAATATCTTATCCTGCTAGGTTCTCATTATCAATATTACCTTTGAAAAATTTAAGTTACCTTGGACACAATAATAAAGATAACAGCAGCCCAACTGCCAATGTAATTTGATTTCAGATCCGAACAAGTTGCTTTCCCCTTTAAATTCCTTTTCAGAATGGCCAACTGCCCGGTGGGTGACTAAGAGTAAATATATCTTCAGAGCAAATCTTTATCACGAGCCTTGACAGTGAATGAACCCTCACAAAGATTTATCAGAGTGTTACACAGATGAAAAGCTGGCAAGGTCAACGCAACGACTCCTCAATTGGCAACTGCTGAAAAATGGGCGAATGCACTTTGTATGCATTATCACACTCCTTCTCAGGGGAAGTGTAAATTACTTTCCTACAGAGACAGAAATTCAATAGGAGGCAATAAAGATTCAATCAAGATTCATAACCATTCTCATTTTTCTCTTTCTTTTGGACTATGTCATTGACCTGTATCATTAAAGAGCATTACAGTACATAATTAAAGCTGCTATATTTTTGCCCATGGTAGCAGCATGGCTCTATGAATGGCGATGTCAGTATGACAGTTCAGAAAGTATTGAATTGATTGACATACATTTTTTATGCAATCATGATTTCTATAAAATAAAACCCAATGACCTTAGATCTAAAAGAGGAACAAAGGAGAACATTCATCAGGTGGCAGAGAAACACGACTCCAAATTAATTAATTAATTAATTAATTAATCAATGTTCAGTGTCTGATGGGTACATCATTAAGAAACTGTTAGCTAACACCATTTTCATATCAACTTGGTAAAAACATAATAGTGTGTCAGTGTTGAGTTTAAAGTATTTTCAATAGTCCCAAAGTGGCCAAAAAAATCTATTCATACAGGCTTAAACTTTAACTATTCTGCTACTTTAAACTACAATATGTCGGCATTGATCTTGTTTCAGGCCAGACAATGTTTTGTCAAGGGATTAAATAAGATGTCCTTCTAACATTCACATTCCTGGCAAAGTACCATGACATACAAAACCCGATTGTTATCATACACCTTAGAGTGCTAAATATTTGTCGTTCTCTGCAGATGTGAATGAAGCCTGGCGCTAAGTAGCTTAAAGTAACATTTAAACCTTGGGCTTTGGGTACAGACACAATTTAGCAGAGATTTAATGAGAGTCTGGTGGCAACAAACGCTAACAACAAGGGTGTAGCAGCATTGGCCGCTGAATACATGCTGTTTCATATATGAGTAGAGTTTGAAGTGAAACTTAATTTGGAATGGTGTCATGATAGATGGAGAGAGGAGGGGGACCCAGAGGAGAGGTGCAGTTCCCAGGACATTACGTGTGTGGAAAGGGGGGGAGGCAAAGAGGGAACGAGAGAGAGAGACAGTCAGAGACAGTAGTGAGGGAGAGTGGGGAGGCATTCTGCTGGAATTCCCTGGACGGCCAATAACCAACGCAAAACAGCAAACACAGACACACACAGACACACACACACACACACACACACACACTAGAATAGCATTCCTTTCCATAAATAGCAGGTGCTTTGTCCACATCTTCCATATGGCTGTCAAATTATATCACAAATCCTCCTCTGTCTCAGCGGACGTGGGAGTCTACATTTGTGCATGTAAACATTTTGCTTTATGCACTGGATTTAGACTTCAGTTAGTACTTACCCTTGCAGCCTCTTAAATCTCTCTGAATACGCTTTGCCACAGCATGCCTGAACGTGACTGAAGAAGCATCAGTGATTCCAGCATAGTGACCTGCTCAGCTCGCTCCACTCTATCCACAGCCACACATTTGTGTGTGTGTGTGTGTTCCTGTCTCTGTTTATGGCATCTGAGTGTGTAAGCTTCTACATGTTTTCACCCCTTTTTAAAGGTACCTTGGTCACTGAATCTGAGTGTTTCATGTGTTTTGTATCAGCACTCACTTGTAGTGACTTCTTTGATCATCTCAGCTGAGGCGTGGCATCCGTTGACTATGTGCCTGGTCCACAGAGACAGATCCTTGGTGGTCTCAGCCCGGAACAGGTGAGTCTCGATGCCAAGTCGCGTGCCAGTCCGAGTGGCGAAGAACAGCTCTGTGCCAGAGTGAGGGGACCCCCGGTCAGGACCAGAGTGGACCAGACTGAGTAAACACGGACAAACAAAGAACTTTCATGTATGTAGTAAAGAGAAGGAGCAACACATTTTTAGCATTTTAACTAAGAAAGTGTGTTTTCATGACAAAGTATATTGCTATAAGAAAGGAAACTTTATACATTCTGGTAACTTTTTTCCCCCAGCACTGTGTTTTTTAAAGTTTCATAAAAACTGGTGGTTATAACTATTATCAAAGAGAAAAACATTTCTATTAACTAAACCAAAAAAGGGAAGACTCAAGGTCGCTCCAAAAGCTGTGCAAAACTTATTTCAACAGCACAGAAAATAACAGCTCTGTGAGGCTGTATTGCTCATCGTAACAGAAAAACGAACATCATGATGAATAAAACATACTGTGTGTGCTGATGATGTCTGTACAATGATGGTGGACCTACCGTGTTGCTAAAAGTGGATAAATGTGTGCAGGGCTCTGCCAGGCCTCCTTGCTTCGTGGTAAACTGTCATACAACAGCAGGTCTTTCTCTGTCACTACCACCAGCACCGGCCTCCAGCAATGCTTCTCACTCTCCGTCTGCAGCACAAACGGATAAACAATAAGGTGTGGATTGGACTGCTGTCCCCATCTATCCGTTCTCTATTCCCGCTTAATAGGATAAATTGGACAAGTGGGCAGGGTCGTACGGGACTGTGCATTTTAGATGAAAAAGGAAAAGAAAAAGGGTTGTACTAAATTGAAATTGAACAAGTGATTTTTAAATTTCTAATATAATTTCAGTTAATCACACAAGGTTGCTCAATTCAAATTTGAATCAAGCACATCCTTGATTCATTTGCTGCTGCAGGATTATTATATTTATTACAAATTCTGAATTGTCCTCAAGGTTTTAGATGAAAGCAGGCGTTGCATTAGGGGTATCAATAGTTCTGTGCTAGTTAGTTGCACTATGTGACTAATTTTGAGTCAGAGAGAGGAATGGTGTGTGTGCTTAATATGTACCAGTGTGTGTCTATACTCAGCAGTGGTTGTGCGCTAGTTAAATAGTTTGTTAGTTGGTTAGACTTTGTGGTCCCCGGGGTGAATGCTTTTTTCACAGCGCTGTGTGTCACAGGGAAAATCAGCATTACACTCAACACATCATCACACAAAAATGACAGGCAGAAAGTTGTACAACATACAACAACATCGGGCAAAACAACATGAAAACAAGACGCGTAGTTTAACAACATCGGGCAAAACAACATGAAAACAAGACGCGTAGTTTCCTCAGCGAGTCACAATGTTTAGGGTTGCTATTGCTATGGGTATCAGGCTTTTGTCAAAGTTACCCCTTCTGCACCTCAGGGACCTTTACCTAGGGTAGTCAAGTGAATTGGCTTTTTATTTCAGGTGTGCAGGATGAACTGTGCTATTGTATTTGCAATGCATGTGATGGCCTTAAATTTAAGTCCTAGGAGGTTGGATGTAGGGAAACCTATTATCTTGGCAGCAGTGTTGATAACGCTTGTGAGACCTGGTTTATGACAGACAGGATTGTTGAAGAGGCAGGTGGAGCAATAGAGCAGGATTTGGTACAAATGTAAAAGGAGATGGGGTCAACATAGAGTCCTTGCGTTTCCATATGGCTGGTAGTCATTTATGACTCCTACCTTGAATGTCCTTGTGTGCTGGTCGAAGTTTATTTATTGTCCAGTGTGAATCTGATATGTTTGAAGCCTTGAACCATCTTAGTTTTCATCTATCAACTCAATCCATGACTGGATGTCTCTCTCTCAATATTTCACTCTGAAATTCAATTAAAAATTTTAAAGAGGGAAGGTATAGCTAAAAATAAAGGTGGCTGGTGTGCCATTGTGGTCCCTTTTTCAACACATTTGCTTGCTGTTCCCCCTCACCCACCCATCATTCCTAATGAGCAAGGCTCTCGCTTGCCCTTCAGAAACACACACTGTTAATCTCTTAACTTAGAGCACACACGCACGTACGCACGCACACACGCACACGCACCCACACACACACACAGACACACAGAGATATATACACACCACCCGGTATTTCATTTCACAATGCTCCATAACTATTCTCATTAGTAGAGCTTATCTGTGGCCCAGCCTCAGAATCCTAAGCTGCTCTTTGAAGTTCTGCTTCTGCCAATCATACCATGGAATTTAGAGGGTCAAGGATCTACTTTTTAACATAATGATAATATGTTGCTAAGTAACAGTATTGTCCTGCATTTGAAGGATCAAATATTGGCAAATTCATGAGGACTAAGTTAGACAGGTATGGATGTGTATGTGTGCGTGGATAGGTTTGTACAGGTATTTGTGCCTTCATGTGAAAGAGAGAGTGAAGCTGTGTAGCTGCTTGTGGGAATTTCAAAAATGTGTGCATCTGTGTGGGCAGGAGATATGTACAAAGCAAAAAATATGCATGCAAACACAGGTACATGTAAAAACACACACACACACACACACACACACACACACACACACACACACACACACACACACATTTGTAATTCCATACTTATAAGGACCCTCATTGCCAATTGCCATTATTAATTTCTGAGCTTGTAACTTCAACACCACAACTAAATGCCAAGTCTCTCTCAAAGGATGTAGACTGTGAATATGAAACTGTAGTTTGCTGCATATTTCACATGGCACTCTCTTCCCCTTCCACTATCTGTATGTTAGCATTTTCAAAAATCCCCTTCACTAAGGGAAAAAACATCATCATGTTCATCATCAAGCTTAAGATAGCACGTTTTTATGAAGATATGGATTGTTCAACAAGGCAGGCCAACATGGCGCTTTCAGTAAATGGTTGTGAATATCTACAAAGAATACGTTAACAACATTTGCTGTCTGAGGACATTCTTGAACGCTTGCCCGCCTGTCATGAAAAAAATGTAGACAGACCTCATCAAACATGGAGAGATAGATGGAGAGACAACCTACAAATGACCATGATTCTGGACTGTTTGGTGGGGATGGCTTTGGATGAAATACATATGGCAATCCACTGGTATGAGCATGTTCTGATTACCCATCTAACCAGCTAATTTGCTAATTCCGATAGCTAGTGTAACTGCCACATTACTATATTACTATATTTACATTTATATTTACACATTTGGCAAATGCTTTTATCCAAAGCTACTTACAAGTGAAGGACAACATTAAAAAAGCAGTGCAATAGGAGACTTTGAATTAAGTGCTAAGTGCAATATCTATTTAAAAGACAAAATACAAGGAGATCAGAAAAAGAATTGCACTTAAGGTGCAAAAAAGGCGCTTGTTAGTTATTTTGGGTTGTTTAATAGACGACATTTCTTGGAGGAATCCCGTGACTGAGAAAGAGCTTAAACCTTAATGACTGAGGTCAAGTAGATGGGTACAGACCAAGAAGTCACATGGTAGGCAGGCACTGAATGACCTGAATTTAATTCAGGCAGCCATGGGCAGCCACTAGAGGTCAATGGGCCTCTGTTACATAAAGCAAAATGGCACAACTAGGAGACAGATGCAACATGGTCAGAGAAGGATGGCTGGCCATCAGAAATGACATTCAGGTTTCTCATGACCTTTGCTGGGGTGAGAGATGAAGAGGCGATTTTGATGTTGATATTATGATGGACAGATTCATTGGCCGGGTGCGATTTAGTTGAAACTGGCGTTCATGTGAATATAACTGAGAAGCATACTGAGATCCCTGCCAAGACTGTGGGGTAGGAATGACAGGTATAGTTGGGTGTCGTGTCGAAGGCTGCTGAGAGAGGTCCGGCAACATAAGCACTGAAGACTGAGCAGCAGCTCTTGCTGCACTTAGGGCTTCTGTCACAGGCAACGGAGCTGTTACAGTGGAGTGGCTGCTTTCAGTGCCTGAGAGGAATTCTGAGACCTGTTTAAAAACCGCTCTTTTAACAGGCTTGGAAGTAATGAATCCGGTCAATAGTTCTCAACTTGAGTAGGGTCGAGTGAAGGTTTTTTGAGAAGAGGTGTTACTGAAACCTGTTTGAATGCAGATGGAAATGTTCCTACGGCAGGTGAAGCATTTGCCGCATGTAGGCACACTGGAGGAGGTGGGAATGGAGAGGATTAGTAGGACGGCTACCAGTCAGTAGGTTTTATTCCTTGTTCTCAGCGAGGGGAGAATGAGAGAAGTATCGCGCCATTGACCGGGGAAGACAGAGAGGGGCATGTTGGGCTTGCTGGAGTGCTGCCCTTGTTTAGAGTGGTGACCATGGAGAGTGATGTGCCCTTTACTGAGGCAGACTGGTTGTCCCTGAGTTGTTCAGAGAATTGGCTACTAACAGCTGCCACCTTTTCAATGAAGAAGGAGGCAAAAACATCAGCCGAGACCAGCAACTGCCCAGATATGTGGATGTTTGAGGTTTGAACAGCTATCTCAAACTCTCCTTTTTCATTCTACAGACAAATACCTCTGTCACGTCATAGCAAATGAGTGCAACTGATTGATGATATGAACGTGTTTGATGTAATCCACATCAGTACATACCTGACCCTTACACACAACAACATACTGTATCTACAGAGGTATTGGTGTAACCTAGCAGCTCACCTAGCCACAAAAAAGCAGACGTGCCAAAAACAAGATGGATAAACAGGTAATAAAAATTAAACAAAACGAATGTAATATCTCAAAAATATAACCTGTGTTTTTCAAAATGAGCAAATATCATGCATCATTGTTATGTTCCCCAACCAAGTATTGACCTTTGAACATCAGTTTAAAGAGGGGAGAACAATGTCCTCAATTTCCAAAAACACCTACACACCATATTCACAAAATGGAAATAAGAAGCACTCCATTAAAAATGTGAGATATCTAGAAGCGGTGGTGTTAATCTCTTTCTTTCTCTCTCTCACTCACTCACTCACTCACTCACTCACTCACACACATACAGTAACTCACACATATATATATATATATGATTGAGTTAGGTATTGTAAAGCATTTAACACTCCTTCTCTCACACACACACACACACACACACACACACACACACACACACACACACACACACACACACACACACACAAAATCACCTACCTTCCCTGCCAGCCATCCCAGGTGTCGTATCTCTTTGCTGTCAGAAACCCCTGTCCTGGCTGTGTTCTGGATGACCTCTGCCAGTGCCCTCTACAGTGGGATGACAGTTTTTAGGACAGATTATCATTAAGCATAAATTAGATTCAAAGCAACTCTGCGGGGGATGAATCATGGCCAATGAAATATATAATTCTAATGGTCACACTGATGATGAGAGTCAACTGTAAAATCAGACCTGTGCCAGTGTGGATGTGACGGAGCGTATGGCAGAGAACCAGGTCAGGGCAGATGGTTGGTCTGGGCAACGCAGCACCACAGTGTGCCTGGCGTCAGGGGAGTGTAGCTCCAGTTGTCTGGAAGAGAAGATAAGAAAAGCTCTAACCTCTCTGTTATCATTAAGGGACTATAAACGTTTGCAGTTCACAACCTTAGATCAAAAAAATCCCTTTTGAATACTGAAAATGTATAGCTAGCCTTATCAGGCAGACCCAATTTGCCTCAATTTAGTCTTAACTCATAGTTTTAGAAGCCAAATGTTCAGCTTCAAGAGATACTCATTTGTATCATCCACTTGAGAACAGGAACTCAGTCAGAATAACCTAATGAAGTGCACTGAAATTTGAGTTTATTCAAGTCAATTCAGAGCATGAAACAGTCTTTGCTCATGCATTCTCTGTGGGCCATATGACACAATAATGTCTCCCACTGCATTTCCATAACTAATCTGCTTATATCATATGGGAGTGTTTCTGGCCTCAAGAGAAATGCATCTGTAGGATGCTTCTCCATCTCCCTGAACGGCTCTTTGTGTGCTCAGTGAATATTAATTTTAAGAGGGTACATGTCTTTGAGACGCATGATGTGCACAAGTGTACTATCGCTTCATATAGAAGCTTTAATACAGTTAGTGTTCATATCCATGGAGTAAAACTAGAAGTAAAAATACTCTCAACAGATATGCAACAGCAAATGTTAAATGTCTACTGTACTTTCTGGAGGAAGAAAAAAAACAAAAATAAAAAAATGTAGTCGGTTTGTTTTTTTCCTTCCTCCGTTTTTCTTCCTCCAGAAAGGACGGTGGACATTTAAGGTTTGCTGTTGATAATGGCAGAATCAGAGGTGTAAAGGACAAGACATGGTAAACTAGTCATTGGTGAGCACTTCATGGTGAGATCTGGCCATGTTTGAAGAATATGAACTTGAGTGTTTGTCATAATTTAATACAAAAGATCTCATAACCATACCCAATCTTGCAGTATTTAGAGTGAAAACAGAGATGCAAGACTTTAAACTAAATAAGAAAATGAGTCTGTGGTATAGTGAATGAAATGGGGCAACAGTGTAGTCAGTAAAACTTCCTGCAGGAAGCACCCAGGGCTATTTTCTGTACAGGTTCAATTTCAACTCACTATATGAAGGGGAATGCAGTCTTGGTCTGGTAAGTTTGCCACCAACTCTGAAGCAATCTAGCATCTGTGTTAACAGCCCTCCACTGTCCAGGTGCTCCTGGTGTTTAAACTAAGGAACCTACTATAAACCCAAGATGATTTCAACTCTGTAAACATGCTTTCTTTGCACCTCTCTTCATTCACACACACTGAACACCATGAAAAACCTCCGTGAATGCGATGAATCTGCTCTTCCATCAAACTCTCAGAGGCGGGAGAGACCATGTAGATTGGCTCCAGGTGTTTTACTCTGGGTTAGAAATAGAACTGGCGCCTGTACAAGGCGAATTTATAAGGGACAGGCCAGGGGAGTGCAGACGGGGAGGAAAGGGGGAGATTCCAATACCAGATGTGTGTTTGGCGGAGGAGTTTCTTTAAGGATGATGTCATTCTGACTCCCATGAGTTATACTGGACCTTATCTGCCTTTTCCTGGCCAGGATGTTGGTTGACCTTGAGCCTTGCATGAAGATCAGCCTCTCACTGGATTAAAGGGTGATTGTTCTAACAGGACTATCACTACATATAGAAAATATGTATTCATGCTTGGCAGGTCTGTTCCAGCATACACATATGAATCAATTTTATTCCAAATATTCATCGATGAATTCTATGTATACTTAACAGTTGCATGAAAGACAGGTTTTAACCAACTTAAAACAATAACACAGGTAACAACACTGTGGAAGTTCTTGTCTTTGGTAAAAACAAACAAATTATAAACCTATTGGGGTAAAGCTATTAAATGTGTGTCACAGAGAACAAGAAAACCCAGTTTGATTTTGAAATTAATCAGTTCAGTTGTTTGTTTTGGCCAACCCCCACATCTGCTTAAATCCAGATGATGACTAAACAGGGATTTACTGTTGTTGCACCCTAGCACAGACAAGTTCCAACCAGAGGGACTTTTAGGTCTTTGGGGACAAGTAAAGTCTGAAGTGTTGAGTCAAAACAAAACTCAAGTCGTTAAATCTTGATAAGAAAATTGCAAGTCAGCTGCAATTCTCTCAGGTGTCTGAATTCTGACTATACATGTTGTGACAGATAAGCTTAACTGAGTCAAGAAAAATAATGACCAACTATTCTGATAACCTTTTAGAAATTATTTGTATAAAAGGGCCACAAAGTGTCTTGAGTGTTCTACAGCCAACAGTTGGAATAAGAGGTTGTATCTTTCTAGTTTTACGCTCAATTTTAAACACCTGACTGTGGTGAAAGAAGACTGAGGATTGATGAAAACATGTACAGAAATTTTTCCATTCAAAAACTTGCCAAGGTTAAACTGGAATACTGTTCTGCACAAAATTTCATACTGTGAGGAACCCTGCTGTTCCCGCAAGGAGTTAGCTCTTCCCTTTTACATAGCTTTACATTTCTGTGGACTTTCAAATCTCACACATTCACATTAAAGGTGTTGATTATATTGCTTCGGTAATGACACAGATTAATGGTGAAAGAAGAAAGAAGAAGGTTGCATCCATTTTAGGAACTAAATCCTTTTCTTCTCATGTCTCATTTTATTTGTCTTCCCTTTTTCCTTATCTTTGCTCATCTATGCTTTTCCTGTGTTTTCCCAATTTCTTTCTTTCCCTTTTTCTCCTCCACCCCTTCTCATTTCCTCTTACCCCATTACTTCACAACTCCTCACAAGTTTTTAAGTTTGTAATTATATTTGTAATGATATCATTTTTTAAAAATGCAGTATGTCACTGGTATCGCACAAAGTTTTTGTCCTCATATACAGTTAATAGTAAGGTGTGGGAAATCTCTTCAGCATTTCTACCAGTGGTTTTCTTTTCTGCCACTGCTCTTGCCTTGTTTTTTAATCATATTCTCTTATCACTGCATGTGTCCCGCCTTTCCTCATAGTGTTCAGCCCTCTCAGAAACCCTCAGAGGGATCCAACTTTGCGCTGAGTCTTGTAAAAAAAATGAATAAATAAATGAAGATAAGCAGGACTTCGTTTTCACTTCACATAGATCAATGTGGCATTCCTTTTTAAGTTTCATGGAAATGAATTAAACAGCAGACCCCATTTCAACCTTGATGTCCTCCTATACAAATATATATTAAATATATAGTAAATATATATGAGACAGAGACAAGTCCTGGCTGCAAGACTAAGGATGAATCTCCATAAAACAAACAACTTTCTGGTTAAGGTAAATTTGGCCGAGGACTTTGTTTGTGCCTGTAAACCCGCCCTATGACTTCAAACCACAAAACAGTCTGTTATCTGAGTAATGCAAAACCTTGTCATGGTAGGAGATACCTTGTATAACTGGCTGACCTATAAAGTAAAAGTTATGGCAAACAAAGTGAATGTTCAACCCCGTTTTGCTCTCAAACAGTTTAATACATCATCCAAGTTATGTGGATATGCAGCTCAAAGTTTCACCGAACTGTTCTCGGGCATTTTGAAAGTTTTATTTATATAGTTCTATTTCATAATTTTTAAATGGCAAATCTGGTAAACACGTATTTTCATTTTCAGAGAGAGCAATAACCTTGTTAGTTATACAGTTCATATTCAGGAACAACTGACCAGAGCAACAACAGCCTTATGCTTAGCAAAGATAAATTCCAGTCACGTCACTGCAAATATCTGTAAAAGCCTTGAATCTATCAAAACTTCTAACTGTCAAACATTTTCTTTCAAAGTAGCCTTTTCGGATGTTTTCAGTTTTTAAAAGCTGTTTTCACCGAGGGGACGTGTTCCTCATCTACATGGGAGACCTTTTTAAAACTGTATTTGAACGACAGGCTACAGCATGTTCACTTGTGGCCAAAGCTGAAATACCAGGCAACTGTCCCCACGCCTCAGGGCCCCAGCTTCACTGGCATTTTATGGCAGTTGGTCTGGGGTTATATAATAAACTGCAACCTTGTTTGGGAATCAGCTGACACGATGAGGGTCTTAAGGTGGGTCCTGCTTTACTACCTGATCATGAGGTGCTCACATGTGTCAAAATCTGGCTTTGGTCTGACTCTGCTCGGCACGTACTAATTGAAATGATGCCTCTTGTATGTTGAACCCATACACGGATAGAAATGTAAAATTGACAGTTAGTTTTCTTGTTACCGGGCAACCAGAAAAGTGCTAGGTGGATGCATAAACTGTTGTTTTTGAAGAAGTAGTTTTACCCAGTAACACCCTTTAAACCACAAATTTTTATTCATATTTCTGTTTGTGTGTTTAATAAATAAATTAGATCTAACATTTTAGTAGAGGTGCTTGCACAGAGCCAGGCTAGCCGTATCCAACTGTGTCCAATCTTAATGCTAAGCTAAGCTAACTGCCTCCAGGCACTACCTCAATAGTTAATGCACAGACAGGGTCTGAATAGTACTGATCTTCTCATCTAACTCCAAGAAAACCTGGAGTCCTGCTGTAATCCAGCAGGGGACTACTGCACCAAGGGGGCTCTGATGCAGGAGCTCGTTTCTGCCCTGAGCCCCCCAAGCATATTTATCAAACCATACTCCCATTACACACATTATTTACTCTTTGATGCTTTCTTTTAAAAAGATATATCGGCACGGTGTGAGCATGGCCTCGGATCCCGGTCAGCATGTGAACTGATCTCGAGCCAACATCTCTAACCAGAGAAGTCATGATGGTGTTCACACTGCTTCGGGCAAAGTACTCTGTCAATAACTTGCTCTATAACGACCTTGCACGTTCCCAGCAAGGAAGCGTAACTAAAACATTTACATCTGTTATGAGCGATGCACTTTTTTTTTCCAGTGTTATTAAAGTAAGTTTTGAAATACAGTAACTATCTGCTCTGGCCATGTACCATGTTCTTCTTTTAAGTTGTGTTCCTGATTGTTTTGTGTGTTATAGCATTTACAATTTGTAGTGTCAGCAGTGAGCCATATAAGACTATCTTCACTGATGGAGAAAACTATGAAGTCCCTGCTTACTCTTACCAATTGACTCTGATGTTTCTTGCATCGTCTGAAGCTTTGAAGTTTAGTGAAGTTAAACTATCACACATTTCTAAAATCATACATGTGCAGAGAGGGGACACACATGAATGGGGGACAACAGGACAGAGATACACAGGGAACTGTAGTGAAAGCAAAAGGAAATAAATCAAGGGAGAGAATATTCGGAAGAGGATGGAGATAGAAGAGATCCGATTCAGACATAGACTGATAACAGAGAAAGCTGGAAACACGGAGAGAACAAGAGAGATCATAAAATAATAGAGATGGAGAGGACTGGGAAGAGACTAAAGGATCAGGAAAACACAAACGTGATTTAAAAACTCAAGACAGAAAAAAGCAAAGACCAAAATAAGTATGGCAAGTGGGAAGGGAAACAACATGGTATGAGAGAAACATCAGAAAAGTTGAAAGACACCAGAAAGGTTGGAAGTGTAAGTTGCTTTCTTCCCCCATTCTGTTTGATTAGGCCATTATCATATTACGAACCAATTAACATGATGACGCCTTCCAAAGGCGCCCCCCCCGACTTAAAATGATCTAAGGGCTCCTTCAAATGTCTGTCTTTAAGACCAAGTGACAATGGGTGAAAAAAGTCTGCCAAAAATTGTTGAGTAATCCCTTCAGAGGAAGCTGATGACCCTGTGGTTGACTTCTCCATTCTCTCACTGTCACACTATTGAGTTATTGAGCAGAGGAGAATTAGTTAGCCTTCAATAAATCTAGGTAAAACATTTTGGGGTTTGCCATTACACTCATGTGACGTATATTTCTCACTGAAGCGTATATTCATTGCGTCCTTTTCATAGTGGTGGACTGCTTGTTTACTTTTGTTGTTGTTGGACTGAAATTTGAATTTTCACTTTTTGTGTAGGATATATAAATACAATGATAAAATGTTTCATTTTGCAATGGTTTACTGACATTTGCAAGTCAGTGCTGCAAACATCTGTAGTGCAGTACTGAGAATGCCAAGTGATAGCCCTGTAACCACAGAGCATATATATATATATATATATATATATATATATATATATATATATATATATATATATATATATTTATATATTTATATTTATATTTATATTTATATTCATTTATTTATTCAGATGTTAGTGGGTGTTAGTGGATATTTTGTCCATCGTGAGAGGGGCTTGTGTGTGTGTGTGTCTCACCTACCTGTTCTCAGGGTCTGGAGTGGTCATGGCTCGGGTTACATAACACATCTTGAGTGGTATGCACCTTCTGTCACCCTGCAGAGACAGGGAGAGCTGGGTAGGGGGGCTCTGAGGGTCAGATGAGGAGGATGAGGTGATGGGATGGCTGCCAATGCGGGGGGACTCAGGAGGGGGAGTTTCCCAGCCGATCTCTGACACGGGGGAGCCCTTTTTTACGTATGGCGTGGCCTCACGCATATACTTGACTGGGTAGGAAAGAAAAAAAAAAAAGACTTTCAGTATATGATAAGCCATGGTATAGTCTGAACAGGGACATGACAGTAGCACATTTTGAGATTTAAATGTTCTGGTCATTCTTGGTCAGGATGGAGGGTTAGTTTGAAAGCATATGAAGGTATATGAAGGTATAAAGCATCCAATTGTTTTAAGTACAGAAAATCTTTCTTTCACTAATTCACAGGTTAGATGTTACTGATCATAATACTTATTTCATAGTGTAAATAAAAACTGCAGGTCACTTCCCTGTTTTTGCACCGAACATTATGCTTCAACTTTGTTTCAAAAAATGCTTAATGAATAAATATTTACATTTTGAAGAATCAGAGCTTGATAGAATCCAAATAACATTATAAAATTTAACCCAAATGTGAATTCAACATGAATTAATATCTGAGTAAAATCTACGCTTGATATAAAACCCAAATCTGTTTTTGCAGTCATGAGTAAACTGTAACTTGCTGTTTTGAAGTAGTTGTAGTTGTTGTTGCGGTTGGACTAAGGATGTGCTGATACCACAGAGGTTAAGATACATAGCAGAAATAGAATCTGTTTGACTGTGCTACCACTGAGGCATTTGGTTTCACAGACTTACATGGGGAAGCAGAGAGAAAGATAATTTGCAGTAAGAGCTCTGTGTATGAATGATGCTGGCATGCTGGTGCAAAGGCCCAGGAGGATGTGTGGGTAGCCTATGGAAACAGGCCAGCTTATCATTTCCCTCTTTAGTAATAAAAAGTTTGATTATGACTCATTAATAGCATCATCCTACTGGATGGTCCCCTGGTTCAGGTTTGCATGTAAGGGTGAATGAATTTTATTTAAAGTAAACCTGAGTCTTAAGAGTTACATAGTAAAATTAACTTATGTACAACTTGTTATTCTGCCATTAAAAAGTTTTCAAATGAAGCAGTTGGCCCCCTCTTAAAATGGGGTATTCTTTCTAATGATCCTCGCCTTTGCAGCTACAGGCAAGCAGTATGTAGAAGAAAGTTAAGGCACTGAAAGCTTTGAATCTACCCCCACAGCTCTCAACATTTCCAGATAGTGTGGTCACAAAAGTTGCTGCTGGGCCACCTAAGAAACTTTCCAAGCAGATTACTTTTTAAATTCAAACTCGGAATCACTGTAGGCTTTATAACTACTTTAAATTCCTTATGTGTTTAGGTTTGAGAAGGGGAGAAGAAAGTGACAGGACACATGTTCCAATGAAAGACAGAAATAGGGAGGCAGAGATAAAGTGGGCGCTTAGCGCAGTCCCTATGTCCTGAATGTTCTGAATCCCTGGTATGCCCTGGATGTTTAATTGGCATATCCCACTGTACGAGCTGCATATAATTGGCATATGGCTGGTGGCATTTGCAATCCTGCATGTGAACTATTCTTGGGAGAAGCACTATAGACCCCTATGAGACTGTGTAACGAGCCTTACCGCCAACCTGTAAAGGAGAGATGATAGGCTGTCACATAACACAGAGGAAGAGAAGGGGGTGATGTGACGACGTGATCCAGTTGCACGGTAGAATAACCCACACAGTCAGATCAAATTAAAAAACTAAAAAAAAGTCTGATCTCCTTGTTAAAATGCATCATAACAAATAATAATATGAACTGAGTGGACTAAAAAGACTTAATCTACTGTTGTCCGGGATGACAACCTTATTGGGTTGTGTTTGTTAGGAGCCATCCAGGAGACTACAGTGAAACAAAGGAACATGTGGTATTTATAATTTAAATAGAAAAACCAACATGGTTATCAAATTTGAGATATACTTGTTTGTGGACAGGGATACAAACTAACACACACTGTCTGCCTCTTCTGTGCTGCAAAGCATGATGAACCTGCAAAGTGAGCATGTATGTGTTTCAGAGCTGGTCAAAGTTGGCTTCCCCTTCAAACATCATGTGCATGTGTTTGTCCCCTTCAATGGTTAAGTCTAGGGCTTAGGTTAGGTTGTTGTTAGGTGAAGCAGAGATAAGTGGTTCGGGTTGAGGTCAGGTTAAGCATCTAATAAGATGATTTGTTGGGGCTACGGATAAGCCTTGGTTCAGATTTAGATAAAGGGAATGAATAAACGGAAATAGTGGATAAACACATCCGACATTTATTTGAGTTATATTCTGTCAGGAAGGTTTGTTCCTTGTTATATTCATACTGGTTCGGTCAGCTTGCAATTGCATGAGCAATTGAGTGAGTACTGTTTGATACAACCTACTCCTGAGTCCTGGAATCTAATGACAACTATAGCCATGAAGGCTACGCTGTAAATGACATGCTCCTTCCAAAAAATGTAATCGCATATCAGGGCTACTGTGGCTGCAAAGGTACCACGTATTACAACAGGACTCTGATTGGTCAGAATGGCTGCTTGTGTTTTCCATAAGTTTCCGATGTCGGTTGAGATTGCTGACGTGTTGCAGGGCTAATAACAACAGAAGTCAGATGCTGAACTATAAATCAAAACCTATGACTCCCAGGACCTCCATTGAGCTCCTGCTTCGGCTATAAATCTGGCGTCAGACTTTATAAGGCCTCATTTAATACTATGAGGATTAAGTGAATTGAAGGAGGCATTGAAACAATCTGTCTATTTATCACAATCCAACAAATCTGATAAGTTTATTTTCTTAGCTCTTGACCAAAAAGCTTAATTTTCTGTAGTTTTTGGATCTAAAATGTGACTATTTTCTGCTCTCCTTTGCCTCATATTGAATATTTTTGGTCGTTTGAAGATGTCTCCATGGGGTCTTTAATACCATGATAGACACTAAATTTTCACAACAGTTTTTGCGCTAACAATTAATTTTAAAAGATTATCGACCAAATTAAGCAATAGTAAAAATAATCATTATTTGCAGCCCAAATGGAGAAAATGACAGGGGGATACTTGCCCTCAACAAGATGAATTTCAAATGATACTGCAAATATGTCTAGTTTAGTTATAAATTTACAGTCCACTTAATGAACTAACTAAATTGTAAAAATAATAATTATAATAATAATAACAATAATAATCATAATAATAATAATGATAATAATAATAATAATAATACCGCTATCAAAAAATATAATATTTATAGGGTCATTTGTTTTTCACAAAGGAAGAGGAAACGTAAACACACTGAAGAAATGTCCCTATGCCCAGAATAGAGCTGCAAGTGTTTCCAGCAGAGGGGAAAATAAATGGGGTGGAGTCCGTGTGATCATTACGTTGCAAGTGTGTAAATGTGTGTGCGTTCCCTTGGGTCATGTTTTTATTTCCACACAGCCAACTCTGCACAATAACCTCAATAGCACAATAAGAACACGGAGAGGGCTCTTCCTACTTGTTACATAAGATAAACCAAAATGTCCAAATGAGGGGAAGCAACTCCATCTGTCTGATTTTATTGTCCACTTTTCTGGCTCATGTGCGGAAACAAAGTGAGAGCTTGCACATACAGACACAAGTAAATCTTTTTTTTATTGTGACTACCACTCTCTATTTCACTTAGAGGTTGCCGTTACAGTGGCTGTGATGCAGATGTATGAATGGCAGTGTATCACCCGGGACCAGCTGTTCAACTCCCCAATGAAAATCCACTTCACTTCACTTCATGAAATTCAAAAACCATTCCCTTGCTTTTAAACTGCACTCAACCCAATTCACTTACACATTTTACAAATGATGCAATTAGTTTCATCACAACTGTTGGAGTTTCTTGTTTTGACAGTGAAGCCGACATGGATTTCAACTGCATCTATGAAAGGTATTCACAATGAATACACAAAAACACACATTTGTTCAGTTATATTCCTCAGCATATGTGTTTGCTCAGGAATAATGTGCCTTTACACACACACACACACACACACACACACACACACACACACACAAATGCCCCACTCTATAACAATTACTCTGTTTTTTGTGTCTTTTTCACACTTAATGGTCTTAATAATATTTAATGAGGTCTGAAGTCATTGGACTTTCTGCCATATCCTCCAAATAGGGATTTTTAATTTTTATGGTGAGAAAATATACAAATGAAAAAATGAAACTTCCTTTTATTAAGTCGGCGGAAGAAAGACTGAAAGGTTAACTTTGCAAGAAGTCGGAAAGAGAAATACCAGGGCAAAGAGGTAGAGAACAAGAAAAAGGCTCTTCTGATCGCAGAATAAAGGCTTTACTCCTGCAAAGGTGTTTGGATACTACAGCAGCACAAAAGACCTTTACAAATCCAGCCTCAGGGCTGCTTTTTTTAAGTTAGGACCAGTATCTCAACAGGTTCAAAAATCCTCTTAAATGAACATTGAACAGTAACTATGGTGGAAAATCTTAAAGAAGTAATTTAACAAAGAAATTTGAAATGTGCATAGGTACAATTACTCCCTGACACTGATCTTTGAACTTCATGTCAAACAGTTACTAACTCACTGCAGGTAAACTACTTTCCAAACGCAAAGAAGAGATGTGAGACATGTTTACTTAAGAAAACAGTTGGACCCGATGAAGATGTTTCCTAAAATGTCATATCTTAGAAAGCTTGAAGCTGCTTCCTCTTTTTTTTTACTCTCTCTCTCTCTTTTTTCAACCCATACTTTAAAAATCTTGCAATTGATGATGGATTGAAGAGACGGCAAAATAGAGCTGACAAACTATTTGGGAAATGGGAAATTAAAGCAAATTCAGAGTGTCACAGATCATTTGTGTAAAGTACTGAACATCATAATTTATTGTTTATACCACAATGTCTTAATAAGGATATGTTATATAAGGGACATCTCCATTAAACTAGAAATAACCTAAATATAAAAGGCCTAGTAAGTTGACCAATGGAAATCAGGAACCCACTGTTTAAAAAATTATAGAGAATTTCAAGCACTGTGAGAGCACAAAGCTTGACAGGCGCAGCAACACGTGAGTGGGATGGGGATTGGAAAAAAGTCAATTAAGCTAGATGTTATCAAAAACTCCAAGTGCATCACCTTTAAAGCAAAAATCTTAGGTTACATTGTCTTACTCATCCATGTTTAACTGTACACAAGAATACAACACAACTTGAACGAATGCCAAAAGGATGTTTGCACAAAAAGAGACTTCTTGCAAAAAAAAAAAAAAAAAAGTGAAAGGCATGAAAACTATCTTCATGATCATTGGACATCAAACCACAGAACTGTGTGTTACATGCTCCATTACTTCCATAAATGGCAACAAAACCACCATACTTACCCCAAATCACAACCACAGAAAGTATGAGCAGATGGTGGTTTTTACAGGACACTGTTGACTCATAGACAGTGTCATGGATTCAAGAGAAGTCAGTGAAGCAATGTAACAGCCCAACAGGCTTCAGATTTTGGGTCATTTGTTGTCACCCTGTTAAACATTTTTTGAAAATCCTAACTGGAGCGTGACATTGAAGCATTTCTCAACTGTTAAGAGCTCAGTTTTCTGATGACCATCGCAGGAAAACTAGGACAAAACAAACACAATGTAGAAAAACACAATGATTACACCTGGAGGGGAAAGGAGTTTTTTTTTTGTCTTCTTCAAACAAAGCTGGGAGGAAAAAAAAACGGATGAGCCTTAGCTCTCAGTCTCCGCTTTTGTTTGGGCTGTATAAACATACACAGAGGGGAGGAATGAATGATTCAATCTATTATCTTTGCCACAACAATCACTGCTGCAGCTCCACTGTTGTTGCTATCATCGTCACCATCATCCGCTCTGAGTCAGACTCTGCAAAACAGTAGCGGGATAGATGATGGCTTCTCTAATGACATAAACAGTCAGCAGGTAGCCACACGGACTCTCGCTCTCTCTTACGCACACTCCACTACATATTGACTGTAGCATCGGTCTAGACTACACTTCTGACTGAACTTGATGACACACATCAGTATACTCAAGTGGGTACATGCTCACAGACATACACACTCTGTGTCATAGTGCTGACAGCAGCAGATACACTCACACATACAAACACACGTACACAATCACACAGACCCATCCAGATGTCAGGTGATGACAGGTTCGGCTTGTTTAGGACTCAACAGGAGCGCTTTCAGGACACTGACTCATTTCCTATGTGCTGTAGTAGAGCAGATGTTATCCTTTATTGTACTCTGACTTTTCAATATTAATTTCTTCTGCTTCCATGTTTAGACTATTTGGACCAGTCTTGATGCTTTATAAATAATACTGTTTGATGCTGTGTGCTGGCACTGAAATACATCTGGTGTAATATTTCCCCTAGTACTCCCAGCTGCAACCTGGACTGTTTTCTCCAACCATTTCCCATTAGATTTATCCACTCTGACCAAAACCATCTCCATTAAGAAAAAAAAAAGGGTCCCGAAATTGGCGTTAATTGATATAGCTTAGCAACCGTAACCAGGCACGGCAGGGGTTGTCAAGCTTTGGATTTCTCCACATGTGGAGGCATTGTGCTTTGGGTTGCAGTATGAGCAATGTGGAGGGTTGTGTCTTTTTTATTTAGCCTCACCACCAACAAAAACACAAGAGCAAAAACAGTGCGTTTGTCTGCTCTCTACATTGCAAACGTCAGCATGTCTAGTTAACTACCTTATGACTTATAGTAGTATTGACCCTTCCAAGTGTTACTTCCTAGGCCAGGGGAGCTAACTATATTATTTTGGGGGGGTAACAGGTAGGTCCTCAGCTGGTGAAGATGCTGAGTTTTTGCCTGAGACATGCAGCTATAGCTGCTCTATACAGAGCCCTTGTTTTGAAAGGAAACAACTGGAAACTCGTAAATGAGGTGTTTTATCATTTGCCATCAGTGGTAATTGAAGGCATTATATGCGCATAACCAATCTTTCACTGGACCACCATAAAGGCACTGGCTGTTGTTGCCCGGAGCTTTGTGACTCAAATGCAGAGCCTTGATTGATCCCCGGAAATTCACTTTTGGCTTGTACAAGTGCAGGCTGAGCCACCGAACAGAACCAGCAGAGAGCTGGGGTCTCGCTCAGGGGACATTTTAACCAAGCAGATGCTTTCTGACATGGGAGTTTTAAACGTGATGCTCTGGTCGGGAGAACAGTTTTTCAACCACTAGGTAAATTTGCCCATTCACAGCCTGCATCAGGTGGGAGTGAGCGGCCGCCGTCTATTTTAGCTGACTCCGTCCTCCATCTTCCTAATGAGTTACACACGCTTACAGGAAATGCAGAAAAATATGGCGCACTGTGCGTGCTTGTGCATGAAGATGCACACTCCTCTCTTATGAGAAACGTACTATCTCCTAACAGTTTGATCAGATGTTTCCTCCTGATCTTGTTCCTCATGTAATCTGCTTCTCTCACATCTTAGAAGGTTGCTTACACCAGGAATAAAGAGAGAGAATGTTTTTGGCCTTAGATCTCACTGCTCACGTCTTATTTGTAATGAAAGCTTGCATGCTTGGTTACGGGTTAAGCACCTTTCACGCCCCCAAAGATCTATGAAGTCCATTTAAAATTGCACTTTGTCGATTTGTATTTTGCCTCTATGTTTCACTGCGTTCCAAAATGCAAATGGGAGTGCAGTTATTGTGAACTACTGCTACTGTGTCACCCCCCTAGTTAACCCATATTGTCATCTGTATATCAGCCTCTTAGCCTCCCTAAGAGGCTGAGATGTTTCAGTTTTGTTTCAGTCTCTCTCTGCTGTATATTTTTCCGTCTCAGCACTTTACCTGTTAAATTCACATTTCAGCTCCACCCCCTCACTTCTCTTTCTCTCTTTCTGTTTTTCTCTCTCTCTCTCTCTCTCTGTCTGCTCCATTCCCCCTCTCCTTATTTCTTATCTCAGTAAGTTTTCAGCTGGGACCTGCTTTTCTCTGTGCAGTATAGCCCCTGTACCCCCCTGGGAAGGTTCTCCACCATGTTTGCACGTGTGTGTATGCGTATATGAGAGCAAGAGAGAGTGTGTGTGTGAGAGAGAGAGAGAGAGAGAGTGTGCATGTGTATGTGAGAGAGAGTCAAAGAGAAAGTGAGAGACACTTTGTTCTTACTATCTTGGGTCCAAGAGTCCTCACAGGAACTAAAAAAAAAACAACTTAGGAGTGGACACGTTTTCCGGTGTGTGAATGTGTGATTGTTAGTGCCTGCATATGTACATGTGTGTGCACGTTTGTGTATGTATGTGTATGTGTATGTATGTGGTTTTACTTTTTTGTGAGTGTGTGATGCGTTAAGGGCGGAAAAAATTAGGTTCAGCCTTCAGAGTGGCTCTCTGCCTGCCATCAGCCAAATTTTCATCTTCACTTTTGGATAAAAACAACTGCAAAATACCAAGTAAGCTGCATTGCTCGTGTGAGTGAGTTGAAAGTAAGTGTGTATTCTACAGTATATGCGAGTGTATATGCAAGATACTTGAGGATATAAAGGGCTGGGTTTGTTTGGGGGGCCTTGCTTAGAGAAGTACATGAGGAAGTAAGGGGAGACAATATGAGTTTGATCTTGCATGTTTCTCCCATGGTACCTCTAGTTGCATCATAACTGTTTTCTTAGATATCCAAATCTTTCTTTTGTGCAAGAGAGCAGCCAGTCAGCCTCCTGTTTCCCAACTCTAGCATTAAGCATGTGTGTCCCAATGGCTAGGTCGCATTACATACATCCTTTAAATATAGTGCCTCCCCTGTTTTCTGCTGAAAATTAAACAAAATTGCTGAGATGCCAGAAAAAGAGTTTCACTTTTCAATCTGGTTCCCTGGGAGAGAGGCGTCATGGCGACAACCAACTCTGTATATGAATGAGACAACAATTTTCAGGAAATGAGATGCAAGAAAAATACCACCTCTCTTTTCTTAGTTCTTATTATTAACCAGTAGCTCCTTTTTCTAATGGAAAATAAATCCCATCCTGCAGCAGAGGCTTCCACACTCAGAGCCATGTTGCTTTTCATTTTGTTCATATAATCGAGGGTGACTTTTACCTGGGATGTTGAGAGAATGAAAACGACTGGCAGGGTAGAGTAGGAAACTTGCAGTGGCCTACTTTGTGTCCTGAGGACCAGGATTGAGAGAGAGCCATTGACTGACTGGAGGATATGCATAAAACGACCCAACGCCAGCCTAGGGAATAGGCAGCCATGTAGGGTGAGCACTCTCTACATAACATGTTTGCTTCTCTGAAGGATGAGGTTCCCGTGCATGATAAGGTCTAGGGTCACCTTGGAGATCTAGGAGAGAGGTTACATTAGGTCTCCATAAAAATGTAAACTGAAATTCACCAGCATTTCTGAAATGTCTTCCAAACGCAGAATGTGCTCACCTCAACTGAGACCTACCACCTTATACCCTCGTCTCCCCAGGTATGCGGTGCAATCTCTCACCAAAAACACGCCTACATAAGCACTAACGCTCACATGGGGGCTTCCTGAAATAAGAGCTTCATCTTGTGGGAGTTCACTGGATGGATGAGAGAATGCATGTGGGATGCAAAAAGTTTGGGATTCCCTGACCCATACACTCCGCTCTGTCATCCCCTCACACGCAGCCAGCCCAGCCCTGCATACCTTCCAGCGTCACCTCCTTCCCGGCCCGTTTCAGCGCCTGCACAGCCTCGTCGTGGGTCGCGTCCCGCAAGTTCATACCGTTGACGGACAGGATGGCGTCCCCGACGTACAGAGCCTGGGTCTGGTCCGCTGCGAGGCCCTTGAATATCTTACTGATGAGGATGGGCATTTTATTCTCCTTGCCCCCTTTGATGCTGATCCCGAGCCCCCCGATCTCCTGCTTGGTCACCTTCACGCAGCGCTTTCTGTTGGCGATCGCCTCGGGCACTCGCTCCGGGAGGTCCGTGAACGCGGTGCGCAAAGTTTGGGGGCCGTTGTTGGAGTTGGCGTTGTTGTTGTCAAGGTAGGATCCGTTGGAAACACCGTTAGAGTTGACATCGTCGTTCACGCTGTCGTTGACGCCGCTCTCCTCGCAGCTCAGCGTGAGCGCTTCCTCGTTCAAGTTGACCAAAACTTTGTGCCACCGCTCCCGCACCAAAACCTCCACAAATCCACTTCTTCGCGCCGCGGGGGCACCCGAAACTCCCGTCGCTATTACCACCGCCATCTTTGGAGCATTTTAACAAAAAAATGATATGCGATTTAGTCCCCCACACGTCCTCACGCGTCCGCCTCCACCCCTGGCTCACCCTGCGCTCAGGCTGGACTTTGCCCCCTCAGAACTTCTCTGCGGGACTTGTCAAGCGTCCCGACCAACCAGCCCGAGCCCTTTGGGCACAAGCTGCCCTCCGCTCCGCCTGCCTGAGATCCTATCTGCTGGGTGGAGTTTGCTCCCCCCGCCGTCAGCCGATCCCATCTCCAGATCCTGCATGCACAAAATGTCTTCATCATTTCCCCGGAAAATTTGAGACATGGCAAATGATGCAGAGGTAAACAAAAGGAAACCGAAATTAAAAAAAAAAACAACAAAACAAAACCGCGTACTTTATCAGTTTTACTTGCACCATGTCGATAATATTAATCATGACATATGCTGTGACGTCAAAAGTGTATCGATCCATATGCACTGGCCCTGAAAGGAAGTCGTGAATAAAACCAAAAACTTGTGTTGTGCCTAATCGGCAGTATGGCGCAGCAGAAGTGACAGAAAAGTGGACATTTTCATCATGGGAGCTGTTTTACAACATAATTTTAAGTAAATGCATTCGTTTAAACCATAACTACAAGCGACCCTCCCGTCCTCAAACGTCCACCCGGTCCCCCTCTGCCATGCAGAGCCGCGTTCACTTGGCAGAAGTGGAGTCGGTTACGCGCGTCCAGGAATGCGCCTGTGCCGGTTTGGATGATTGAAAGAGAGAGTGCCAGCGTTTTGTTGGGCAGCCCTGACACGAGGAGACCCCCCCCCACCCCTCCCCATCCGAGGCTCTGCCCTCCGACCTCCATCATTGTCATTATTATGGTTATTATTATTCCAGGGGCCAATCATCACGCCCTGTCAATCCTACCGGCTCGCTCCAGTAGAAACGAGCGGACTCGGGTCGTGAGAATGGAGCCGGTGTTGTCACCGTAAAGACCGGAGCCGTCGGGGGCCGTGGTGGAAGGACGGACCGTCCTTTACGCGGGCGACCCGAGTTCAAGTCGTGTGTGTGAGTGTGTGTTTGTGTGTGTGTGTGTGTGTGTGAGTGTGTGTTTGTGTGTGTGTGTGAGAGAGAGAGAGAGGGAGAGGCTGAGAGAGGGCAGATGTGGCTCCAGCCACCGGTGATAAGGATGATATGATATTTGGGGGGTGTCACACCAAACGGCCGCGGTGACTACGGTGAGGACTCCGTACGTGCTTTCACTTTGAAACATGGCATCCTCGCTCAATTATCAACCCAAGTGCACAGTGCTCCTCACTGATATAGTTAGAAATGTTGCCACGACACCTACTGGTGACACTGTAAACTGATGGTTACCTGTGTGGCGTTACACTAAAACTCCCGCTGGGAGTTTTTTTTTAATTACATGATTTGTTTCAACTTTTGCGCTTATGGTTGTGGTGACTCGTGTTTATCGTCTTATTAGCGATACAGAGGTAAACGTCAAGCTCCTGGGGAGATAAATATTATTCTATTCCGTTCCACTTAACACAACAGTCACTCAGCCTGTAAAATGCACAATAGTCTTTGAGTGTTTTGTTTTTTTGTTTTTTTATAAAGATGCTCAGCTTTATTCAAGTATGACTCAAATGAACGTGCTAGAAATAAATAACATGTACCACCAAGCCTCTTATCAAGAAGCTTGGAATCCTTACTTTCATAAAAGCATCCATGATTTTTTTTTTTAAGAAAATGGCTCAGAATCTCTACATATAAGGGAGGCATGGGAAACCAAATGTGTAAAGTATCTTGGTGTTTTCTTTTCTTTTGTGGATGTACGACTAGGCCACATACTGCAGTTTTGAAGTAAATATCATCTTTATTTTCTACTTCACAGTAGCTTCTTTTCGTCTCTCTATGAATTACTGATAGTTATTATCATGATTATTATTATTATCATTCATTGAAATTAAAAAGATTTAAAACAATAGTTGCCCTCAATATTTACTTACATCACAGGAGAAATAAAGTTATTATCTCATATGCAAATATATGTGATTTAATATGTGTGTCAGTGTTTGTTTCATTATTAATCAAATTGTGTAATCACTGGAACATATGGAACACAGTTCTGTACAATGTATCAGGCCAGCTTCCTCACGTGCCCACCTTCTGAACCACATTGGATCAATACTACTGAACTGCAGTGCAAAGGGGATGTGCTTATTTATTTTGAGAAAGAAACAGAAATAGTGAGAACATTTTGGTTTAATGAGGTGTAGGAACTATAATTGATTTTTACTTTTATATGGAAATGAGCTATCAGATGTAATGCACGTTCTTTGTTGTGTTAATGACTTTCAAAAGAAACAAACAAAAAACAAACGGAGAGTGCAATCTAAATAAAGGTGATGGTATTTAAGGTTGTTAATGAATCTTCTTTAAATCCTCAGTAAGACAGCATGTTGATTACACAGTTTTTTTGTTGGTTTGTTTGTTGTTTTTTTTTTTACATTGCAACAGGGCCCAGCTGCTTAGACAGATATGGTTACACCCAAACGCACAATCACACATGGGGTTTGTGTGGTGTATGAAAAGGCTTTCTGGACTAATTGAGGGTGTGCATTTTACATGTTCAAGAGCACTCCAGTGCTGGTGCAACTGTGGATTCAAGCTATCTCTACATGTTTTTTTTATATGGAATTTGAGATTGGTTATCTAATAAATTCTGGGTAAAGAAAAACAGACTGCAGGGCTTTATTCATTTAATATCGTTCTCTCCCTACCAACATTTCTTTCCACTTTTCCCATATTTCTTCCATTCACTCCTCTCTACCTTCAGTCATCCTCTTTATTCTAGCTTTGCTCTTTGGTTTCTCTCTGCCTCCACAACACCTCATTTTCACTCTTTATGTCTCTCTTTTAACTCTTGTTCCTTCACATTCTTCTTTGCTCATTTCTTTCACTCTACTACCAAAGTGTACTTTTCACATATTGCTTTTCACTGGCATGAGCATTCAGTACATTGTAAAAAAAAAAAAAAAAAAAAAAAAGTGTATGATTGCTACCGATTAGACAGAGTTAGGAATTGTCTGAGATGAGGCTAGAGAAATATTGTATATTCTGCACTACCATGTTGTTTGTTCCTTCAGGATTTGTGTCCTGTGGATTTTCTCTGGATAATCCTGTTGACATTCAGTGTTTTTCACCAAAATGCACTGTGTGCCTCCTACTGGTCAACTAAACATTTTGAATGTATTTCCATGCATAATGTTCTCATAAAACATTTGCAGATCTGTTTTCCTGCATGCATTGTCAGCCTTGCTTGCTTACACAAACAAAACTGGTACCGACCCATAAAAACTTGCTCCATATCTCTGTAGAAAGGTAAGCAGAGAGTTACGCAACAGTCAATCAAACACACACAGACACTAACACACCAACCCCCCAAGACAAGGACATAGACACAGTCTGACTATAGCAAAAGTACGTGTCAGTAGTAACGAAATAAAACAGGAAGTAAATATATATCTATATCTATCTATCTATCAATCTATCTATCTATCTATCTATCTATATATATATATATATAGCTATGTGTATATACATATACATACATATATATACATATATTAAAAGTAATCCCACCACATCATTGATTCATCAAATTAAATTTAGTGTTATCACTTCTTTGCTTGTTTAATACATGACCTCTAAAGCTCTACATTAAAAATCAAGTGACTGCAATTACAATCAAAAACACTGGAGGTACATTCATACTTCTTTCTTTTTGATCTTAAATGTAGAAACATAGAAACTTAGCATCTGTTTTTCTGAAAAAAGGATATTTGTGGAGTGACTCATATTTCAAAAACACAAAAACTTTTTTCCTTTGACGTTAACCTTGTACTAGTGACCATAGCGACAATTTGGCTTTAGCTAAATAGCTGGATTTCCCTTTAGTGTTTGACTTAGTGGCGCAAATGCTCATTACAGTGGTGATAAGTTGTTAAGTTAAATAGATCTTTAATTACTATGACATCCAAAATTTGATGAAGTGACAACATCATGTAGCAAGTAAAGATTCTTTATTAGCTTTATTATTGCTAAAAATTTTATTGTTTATTTCATATCATCTTTTGTTTGAAAGGGGTCAATATGAAAGGGTTAATGTCATGTAGGAAGAGCAGATGGGAGGAGTATTAAAGAGGGGAGGAGCATCATTGCATCATTTACAGAGAAATGAAACTTAACATTGTTGTCTTGCACAAATTTAAACAACTGGTAAACACAATCTCTCCACTCATGTACCAAGAGAGTTAGCAGAGCCGATCACCCACAAAGGTGAGGTTCAACTCCTGCATTTACCTAACAATACTTTGAAAAATTAGAATATTCATAGATATAATGTGTAATGAAATTGTTCTTGTGCTGTAGTGTGAATAGTTTTACAATTGTCTTCTCAGCCATGATTGTTGCATAAAATGGCTCGTGCCAATAGATTTTGACGTAGGAGACAAAAAAACCCCTCTTCTCTCCTCTAGATATGGCCTCGGCTGATAGTTTCCTATCTGAAGATCAGTTCCTGTGTTCCATCTGTCTGGATGTCTTCACCCAGCCTGTTTCTATTCCATGTGGACACAACTTCTGCAAGGCCTGTATAACTAAGCACTGGGAAGGCAGAGATCAGTGTCAATGTCCACTGTGCAATGAGAAGTTCAAGAAAGGGCTCAAACTCCGTGTCAACACCGGGTTCAGGGAAGTTGTGGAGAATTTCAAGAAACATCGTGTCAGAGCTAAAAACGATGTCCTTGTCAAACCAGGAGAGGTTCCATGCGACTGCTGCATTGGCAAAAAATTCAAAGCATCTAAAACTTGCTTGGTGTGTTTGGCGTCTTACTGCGAAACACACCTAGAACCTCATCAAAGAGTTGCTGCCTTACAGAGACACAAACTGACTGATCCGGTGCAGGACTTGGAGAACAACATTTGCAAGAACCATAACAAGATTTTAGAGCTCTTCTGCAGGAATGACTTGATTCGTGTTTGTGTCCTCTTCAGAGAACATAGAGGGCATGATACAGTCCCTTTAGAGGAAGAGTATAGAGAGAAGAAGGCTCAGATGGAGCAGAAAAAGGAGGAAGTACAAGAGATGATACAAGAGCGACGCAAGAAGGTTCGGGAGATAAAAGAAGTAGTGGACACCAAAAGGAAAGACAAAGATGAAGCAATAGCAAATAGTCTTCAGGTCTTCACCACTTTGATAGTCTCGATTGAAAGAAACCTGACTGAGATGATAAGCGTGATTGAAGAGAAGCAGAGAGCTGCAGAAAGACAGGCTGAGGTGCTGGTCAAAGAGCTGGAGATGGAAATCACTGAGCTCCAGAGGAGACTCACTGAGCTGGATCACATCTCACAAAATGAAGACCATCTCAAGCTCATCAAGACATTCCTGTCCTTCTCCTCCTCCTCACTGCCCAACAAGAACTGGTCTGACATCAGTATCAGTGGTCAGCGCTTTGTGGATGATGTGAAGAGAGCTAGAGTGAAGCTGCAGGTGACGCTCACCAGAGAGATGGAGCGAGCTAGTCAAGAATTCAGTGTGTGCTGTGATAAAATCCTTTCTGAAGAAACTGACATGATGAAAAAAACAGTGCAAACAGTCACAGATCTAGAGACTCTGCCTGAAGGCATCAAGTTGGACGCAATACGGCAGCAGTATGCAGTGGACATGACATTTGACCCAGCCTCTGCAAATGATCTGCTCCTATTTTCAGAGGATTTAAAACAAGTGCAGACGTCTCACATTTGGTGGTTTGCAAACGAAGGCCCGTACAAATTTAACAGATATGCCTATGTCCTGGGGAAAAAGGGATTTTCTGAGGGGAGATTCTACTATGAGGTTCAGGCCAAAAGGAAGACTGGCTGGGATTTAGGAGTTGTCAGAGAGTCAACGCGTGGGAAGAAAACATTCACGCCAAGCCCCAGGAATGGAGTCTGGATCATTAGACTGAGGAACAACACCAAATGCACAGCTTTAAACAATGTTTCTGTTAAACTCTCCCTGATAAAGAAACCTGAGAGGATTGGGGTATTTGTGGATTATGAGCAGAAACTGGTGTCTTTCTATGACGTGGACACTGCAACTCTGATATACTCTTTTACTGGCTGCCTGTTCAATGAGAAAATCTACCCATTCTTTGGCCCTGGCCCTGCTGAGGATGGTATAAACTGTGCACCCCTGGTCCTCTTGCCTTCCAAAGAACCAACCACACGGGAAAAATGTTCAGAGTTTTTAGGCCTGATTATTACTCTCATTGCCCTTGTTTTGATTTCCCTAAGTTAAACATTGCATCATCCTTACAAGGGCAGAGTTGAAACAGATTCTGATGAAATAGAAATCTGGTAAAATCTGGTTGTGAACAACCCATCTCCTGGATATTCTGGAAGAAAAAGCCATGCAAACAAGTTCACAGACCTGTAGACTCAATTTAAATGGAAACAACTACTTTCTTCCTCTCTAAATGCTTTTTAATATTTGTTTGACATAATTTGGTTGCATTTTTTATTTTCCACCCAAACCTTAGCATTTATTTTTGGAAACACTAATCATGTGTATTTAGGACAAGCCTTAAAAAAAAAAAAGAAATAAAAATGTTTTACATCAACTTAAAAAAACACCCACCAAAGTGGCGGATGTACTTCTAGAGACGAGGAGGGTTAAAACCAGTGTCTCTTTCCAGCCAAAAACTCATCTGTCACTTACGTGACATGGGTGACAAAGTGAGAATATTTCATAAACAGTAAGTCTGTAAGTCCCAATAAATGTTTTAGAAGTTGTTTTTGCTTACTTTCTCATTTGGTGTTGACTTTTCTGTTGTTTGTATGTATGTTTGTATGGTAAACATTTAGAGTATTTACAGTATCTTAGCCTGCTGAACTGGAATCAGTATATTTACTCTACCTAAAGTGCAGAGTGGGATTTTATGGATTTTATGGATTCTATTCAAATACACCACTAGAGGGACCATTCTACTCACCTTTCTTAAGAACAGTAGCCCTCACTACCTCGTCGCTTCAGATAGAGTTAAAACATGTTAGTAACATCTTTATTCTTTATTCCTTATTGGGTTGTTTTTTTTTAGAATAGGAATTGCTTGTTACTCAACTTAACGTATATATTGCTGGAGTTGGATGACATGCTGCATAAGTACATATATTGCATTATATCCGGGTATAAGTGTAGAACTTCTTGGATAAATTGTTGTTTACTTTGTTGCAATCACCCCCCCCCCCCCGAGGATTAACTAGTATTCACCTGACTTTTCATCTAGCGACATTATAATTTTTTTTGTCTTTACCTAAATACCTGCTAACCAAGAATTCTCGACCTGTAATTTCTGATGCTAATTGGCTAGTGTTACCAGACTAATAAAGTAGGCCAAGATGAACATAGTAAACATTATACCTGATAAATATCCACATGTCAACTGGTCACATACTTTACATGTGTTCTTTTCTACTGAAAATTTTTTGGACAGATCTTATGATAAAGTTTCAAAGCTGTGTTTGTGTAACCTGTTACTACATTGCTCTCAATTTATAGTTTGAAAAAAATATTGCACAATCAGTTTAATCATTAAAAGGTCGTTTCAATGCCAATATCAGGTTGTTTCCTGTCTTTCCTAACTAATCAGTTTCTGTGGTTTAACTGGAAAATCTGGTTATTTTTGTTACGTTTCAGAGACCAGTATCTGCATTTGATCAAATCTGTCATCCCGTTTGTACCAGGTATAACATTCTTTCACAGTAATTCAATAGATGAACTAAAGAGTTATACAAGGTGTCAGGGAACCAGCCAGGCTCTGGTTTGCACCGGATTCTGTTAGAACCAATAATTGAAACATTGAAAATATGGCAGAAAAACTTATCAGTCATCAAGTTTTAGCTTTGTGGTTGCTCAGCTGGTCAGATCTTTTCACAGTCAACAAGTCTGCCAGTAGCAGTCAGACCATCAATAAACAAATCATCCAGGCAGTCAGTCCAGAAGTCAGCCTTTCATACAGTTGGAAAAATCAACTGTTTGGCCACTCACTGAGCCAGAATATATGCTAGCCAAACGAGGAGTATAAAACTACTCCCAACAAACTCACGCACTTTCAACATTATCATATGGTCAGTTTGATTGAGGCTCTGTGATACTGTACCTCTCAAAATCAGAAAAGTGGTCAGAGACGCAATGTGCTAGAGTATCTAAAATGTACCTTAGTACAGATTGAAGTCGACTATGGTATCTGAGGGCATTTGCACTTTAAGGATTTAATGAGATGCTCATATTTAGAGAGAAATCCAAACACAATTACAGGTGTTTAGACATTGAAAAAGAGAAGTCTGCAGCAGTTCAGTGAGGCTGTACTTTGGCATAGTGGAGCTTCGAATCTTAATGAAAGTGTGCTTAATAGCTCATAATGACACTGCTAACATACTGATGTTTATTATTTGATATCTGTACAAAGTTTCATGACAATCCATCCACTACTGGGATAATTCAGTCTGGACCAAGGTGTTGGACAAGACTGACCAACAGACAAACCATCACTGCCTTAAGCTATGCCACTCTTTCTTATGTTTTCATCATGTAGCTGACCCTTTAATCTTAACATATTCACAGTGAGTTCAACAAGAGAACAAGCTTCAAATCCTAGATCCACAAACATAACCAACATTTAACATTACCACACGCCTGTGCTCAGCAGAAACCATAGCATACCTGCAACCAGATGTGTCGACCACAGTGTCAATCCCCCGCAGATGAGCTAAAGTTTCCACTGAGGAGCTATTTTAGGCATCAGGAGCAATTATACATTCTGTGACCTTCCAGTTCACTGAGAGAGTTCAAAGGTCACCAACCACTCTCAGTGGAGCTCAGAGGGTTTGCTAGCTCCTGGAACCCATTTGATGACATGAACATCCTAGACTGTTAGAAGGAAATCCACAGGAAGAAGTCTGCCCACATGCAAATGTGTTAGAGCTTTCAAGATGTGCATCCATTTCTAGTGAAAGGGATTATGTGCCGAAACTGGTACAAATAATGCTACGATATTATATCGTTTTTTTAAATCAAATACATAGACCAATGATATTGGACCTTTTTTGGAAAGGTGATGAGTCTCCAGTATTGATAATTGTAGAGCAGCCATATTGATAGTATTGGGTAATACTTGACATACATTTAACTGACCTAAAACCCATATAACACATCCATGAAAACTGCATTTGTAACATAACTGTGAGATGTAGGGCCATGATCAGCCACCCATCACACACCATGAGAAGTCATTTGTCATGAAGTCTGTGTCATTCTCTCTCTCTCTTCTTCAGTTTAAAATCAAAGAGGTACTTTCTGTCTTAATTGCACAGGAGGCACCTTCTTAATCCACTTAATGAAATAAACTCAGCCTGAGGCTGCCAAACATTAACACACAAATAATTACTCTTTTTACAGCCCAATTAACTACACCCACAGAGCAACATGTTGTACTGGTTGTACTTCCTGATGCTTCCAGCCACCAGAAAAAAAAAAATCTATAAAAAATGTATTTTATTATTTAATAACAAAAAGAGTTTCAAATCTTGGTACAAAAAATGCAGTTATACGGTTTTGCAGTATTGTCCCAACAGATACAGAAACAAGCAGAAGAAAGTATAATTCAATTAGTAAGAAAAAAAATTCCACATACCAATATATACAATTCACGTTTACATTGTTACCGATTAACGCTGTGTATTTGATACACACTCAAACAAGCTATACAGCAAGTATTTACAAAACTTTTGTCATTATAAAAATAGCTGTTTATGTGCACTATGTTTAACAAAAAAGAGTATACATTTTGCAACAGGACTAGGATCTAGGCAGATGTTAGAAATGACACTAAGCCACCACAGTGACCTCTCTTTCGTAGGTTGAGCCCTTGGTTGGGACCAGGTCAAAGTACACAGTCTAGTTATTTCAAAAATGTGTCCCATAGTTGAAAAATGTCCACAGCAGTGCTAGTAAAAGGTAACAGCTCACCTCATAATCCTGTACTTCCTTTTGCCTTCTTGCTGCTCTTTATATTCTATTAACATGGAAACAATAGGACTACACTATTTAGATTATTTTTATTATAGTTTTTGTTCTAAAATTAAGGTGTCAAAGTGTCACAGTCCACCAAGTGATGAGATTAGAGGACATTAGAGGAATACTTGAGGCTGTTGGCTACGTAATATTGCCAAAGCTTTCCTCCTCATACTTTAGGCTGAACGAAACACACTGTGGTCTCATGTTATTTGTCTCAAAAATGTTAAATTCTGCATGATGGCCAACCCAAGTGTCTATCAAGCAGAAGTAAGTTGCAAAGCTACATGCAGTTATGACACCACTGCATGTCTGCACGACTCTGTGACTGCATGCATTTATGCTGTTTGACCTCTTGAATTGAAGCTTTTTTAAGTGAACCTCAACAATCTACTCGAAGTACTAATGAGCACTGTTGGAAATGGTTCTCGAGTAGTGGAGAGCATCAGTTTGTCACAAGGTTTAAGTGCTTTACTTAGCAACAGTGAAGATGGTACTTGTCCACAGGATATTACACAATTTAATCACTCACCAGATATAGAGATATAGAGTTATGAAATCCTCAATGATCTCATCCACAAAAGAAGATTCTCATTGTATAAATACAAGAATGATGCAAAACACAATAAACAGAAATAACTTCATTTTGAGCATGTTATAAATTATAGGCCTATATACTGTACAGTCTTAGGACTATTGTACTGTATATATTATGAGGGAGGGCAGTCTTATTTCAGTCTAAAGTTTAGAGTTAATGCAACTCATCCTTGTGAGGAACATGATATTATCCTTTAACCCAACTCAAGAAATCCCTGGATTTACACAGTCTTCAACTACAATCTGGATTCATCCTTCATTGAAAATCATTAATGTCGTACGGTGACTGTCTGATTTATAACCTCATGCCGCTGTATCCCAGCTCTGACGGCTGCCACACAGCGTTGTCACGGGGGCAGTGGCTGTGGCAGGCACAGGTCAGGATCACCATGACTGGCCTCCTGGTGGTTTTGCCGCTGGTACACTGGAACTCCACCAGGGCGGTCTTGGTTCTATGGGGGGTACAGCAGCGGCCGTCTGTGCAGGAGCCACAATAACGTGGCTTCAAGGCCTGGACACTGGTGCAGTTCTTATAGGAGAGGTGGATGGCTTTGTTGCTCCTTATCATCCTCTGGCACTTGCCGCCTCTCTGTTGGGAGGGAAAGAGCTATTTACTGACTGGCCTTTAATTAACCAAGTCCACCTTGTACTGAACAAAAAGTGAAGTAGTTTATATATTCTCATGTTACTGGCATCTAATTAAGCTAAAGTAGATGTAGTAATTTCTACATAACGAATATGGCAGCCATGTTGTTCCAAAGAACTACCCCGAAAAGTACCTTTGGTGCAAGCTGCATCAGCTGTGTCTGATCCTGCAGGTTGTCACAGGGTCTGATCATACACAGTCGGCTCTGCTTCACCATCTCACACCGACGGTTCTTGTTGGTCACTCTGGTGGACACCCCCATGCTGCAGGTTCGAGAGCAGGCACCCCACTCTGTGGTCTGCTCAATGCAGTTCAGGCTAGGGTCCCAACCGTCAAAGCTGACTGTCTCTTCCTGACGATAGGCTAAAGGAACACACAGAAGGACGGAGGACTACGGATTTGAGTGGAGGAAGAAATCGGCACATAATCTTGTATAAATTCCACATGATGCAAAGAAGTAGACACAGCTGTTTAGTTGAAAACCTGAAAGTGAACAGCAACTAGTCAAAAAATATCATAATAGAATATTTGTTGAAAATAACACATTGTACAAAAAACTTCAGTATTAAAAGCATATTTGGAGAAAACCTGTAGGCAACATGATCACTGCAATACTTGTGTTGGGATTCAACTATTCATCTAACTGCAGGGCAGTGTATTACATTACTGTTTCACATTCCAGACTGAAGTGACAATACTCTCTCCTTCCTCTATGTTTTCCCCTATTTTCTTATTTCTTATTTTCTTTTTTTCTCTTCCTTCCTTCCTTGAGTCTCACTCCCTTAACCTGAACAGGTCAGAGAAGTGCACCCAACATGTTAGCTTTATGTCTCACACTGAAGTGAGAGCAAAATCAAAGAAGAATAGGTGATTGTACTTGTCTACCTGCCTTGACGGTCTGTTCATATCTTCCAACTTATCTCATCTCAACCCACTTCCAGCCTACTCACCCGCCATGGCAAAGCCGCCCAGTGCACTGGCCTCAGCCTGGGGCTCACACACCCACGTTTCACAGCACTCTCCGGGCAACTGGACCCTCCGTGGCATGGGGCAGTCCGGCCCCGGCAGCATCACATCCACGTTGCAACGCGGCACGCAGGCGATCTGTCCATCACGACACATACACTGGTACTTGCAGCTGGGGAAGAAGGTCTGGCCATCCTGGTAGACAGAACCGTCCAAAACACACACATCTCCCTCATGAACTAGAGGTAAGAGAGAAAGAGAGTAGAATGGTTAGTTTTAGTTTTTAAAAATAAATTCCTAAAGTCACATTCCAGAGTAAAGGGAGCACACTCTCTCTGTCTTTGTAATCCTCCACTTTTCTCATCCCTTATTCTATTTTCCTCTTCCCTTCCTGCCTTGGGTCCCACTCCCTTACCCTGAACAGCTCTCGCACCTATGCACTTACAAGTCATTTACCATGTACTGGATCTGTATCCTGTGTACATTTGCGCATGATATCAATAACAGCGACCTTCTCACCTGCACAGATACCCGTCTTCTTGTGGACGTTGGCTGTGTAGTCGCACTGTAGCCCTTTACGTGTGTCGCAGGGGTTTGTTTCAGAGCAAGCCTGCCCTTTCTGACGGGCACACACCAGGCAGCAGGCACAGTCGTCCAGGATCAGGGGCACCCCGGGGAGACACATGGGGGGCTCCTTCGGGCACTGACACCTCCGAGGACATGCCTGGGACCAGACTACTGTAAACACCTGGGTGAGAGAGAAAATTAATTTTAGTGTTTTAGCATACATGTTGGCGAGTCTAATTTTCGTTGAACCAATTAACAAGAATGATTTTTGACAACTGGGATTAAATTTTTCATACAAAACAAGTTTTTAGAGGAAAAAAAAATACATATCACAGGTTAAGCTGGCAAATATCTTGGGTAGATTAATATCTAGGGTAGTGTAACATTACATATCTAATGTGTGTAAAAAGTGGTTAAAACATGCTTTCCATTAATCAAATGAAGGAAATTAGGATTTTGTTTAAAGCTTTGTGATGAAAGCCAGTTCATCAGCAAAAATTACAAAAGAAACATTGTCTTCATATCTTCTAGCCTTAAAAAGTATTTGCTGAAAGATAATCTAAAAGCTTCAACAGTGATATTATGGTATTGAAAATAAAATATTGCCATTATTTTAAACCCGATGCTACAATATAAATTACTATTTGATGAAAGTCATACAAGGATATTCAGTTATGGTTGTAATGCCTACCTGTGCTGTAAAAACAAAGACAAATAGAGCTCTCTCAGAAAGATTATACATCTTCATGTTAATTCGAGCGGAATCAAAAATATCTGCAGTCAAGAAAGTTTTGAGTTGTCGTTACAGGAGCTGAACTGCGCTCTTTGGTGTAGGGCTGAATGTTTCCTCCTCTCTGTCTGTGGCGTAGCAGAAGATTGTACTCTCTTTGTCGTTCTGGCTCGGGACCGCGGGGAGGAGCACCTTATATAGCGGGGCTGTCCTGCTGGCACCATGACGACAAACAAGAAAGAATGTTGGAGAGATCGCCTGGAGTGTTGGAGGAGGAAGAGAATCACATTTCATTGTGAGATCCTGGCAGAGGGGGTACCACAAACACACATGGAGGTTTCAGACTCCACTATGTTACATTCTGCTAACATAACTGTGTTTGATATATACATATAATATATAAATGGTAACCTATTTTATAAATGATCACTGTAAATGACATACCTGTGCATTTGTTAGTCACTCATTAATTATCTAATTTTCTTCCACACACTTAATTTCTTCTTATTGAAGAAATTAAGTGAAATATATATCATTAAGTCAAGTATATTTCTTCTTTGTAAGTCAATTAAGTCTTATTAAGTCAATTATATTTCTTCCTATTGAAGAAATTAAGCAGTATCCTTAGCAGTCCGTGATGTTCATGTTATTACACGGGGCCCAGGGGTTCCCTTACTATATTTCCACTGACACTGGGTGGTGACCCTTTGACCCCACTCCCCAGACCCCACCTTGGAGGCCACAATGGAAAACCCTCTTATTCCCCGTGGAATCGTTTCTGCTTCCTAAAATAGCAACACATTTGGAAACTGAATTTTTTGGTGGTGGTCGACACATCTGGTCAGAAATGTGTTGTGCTTTCTTTCGAACAGAGGTATGTGGAGAGATTTCAGCTCTCAACAGGAGCTCTGAATTTCTGGAGTGCATCACAAAATAGCTTGTTGAATGGCAGATTGTTTTCCTCACCCTTGTATAAAAAACTAACTCTAAAACACTGAAAAAACAAACAAAAAAGTAATATCCCTACTTTATAGAATTAATTATATTACATTATATTGTAAATTTTATCATTGTTATAATATTACTGTATATTTGGTCATAAAAAAACAATGTTAAAATAACAAGTAACCAAAGCAATTTAGGGACATATTGGAAAAATACTGAGGAGTTCCTTTAAGAACTTGTGGCAGAGCTGTAGGATGACAGTAAGATTAAAAACGAGATAATACTTAATGTAGACTTAGGTATTGTGTGTGTGCCAGTGTATCCATGTTTCATGGTAGACATTAGCATATGCTATTATGCTACATTATACGCCCAGTTTCTAGTTTAATAGGGGCACATGTAAAACTAATACAGCAGTCCTGCAATAAACCACACATTCATGAAGAACTATAATGTTAAGTTTTTATTATACTGTTTTAATGAAGAAGCAGTTATAGTACCGTTGGATCATACTGTCTTTTTCTGAGAGGTATTTCTAGTATTTTGTCAACACCATACACATACTATCTCAATAAAGATAGACCACATATTAGAAACACCACACAGTGTAGTGCGACTACTCAGCAGCACTGCAGACTAGTTCAATTATCACCTCTCTCAATAACTTTCAACAAAATGAACGTTAAAACCTCTGTGACGACAGAATATACTGTCAGAATATTGTATATGACTTCATTAGTTAGCTAGTTGTACCCAATAAACTGGCAACTGAATCAATGAAGAAGGCTTAAGAGCTGAGATGACATTATGTGTCCATGAGTGGCTCTAAAATTTTTGCTATATTCATTTGAAAGTGTTTTTTTTTACTAGAAATTGGAGTTATCATTGTGGTATTGTTTGATTTACAAAAACAAAACAAAACAAACAAACAAACAGATATGCAGATGTTAAAAGTCACTGGTGTGTAATATTATTTTCTTTAAAGATGAGTAGAGGACACTATTAAAGTTGGTTCCTATCCCACTTTGATGCCCTCCAAAGGTAGTTTTGAAAAAAGATGCTATGGCAGCTGCTTTAATTTTCACCAGGATTATCAAAAGACCAGAAAACAAGAAGCAAAACCATCAGAATAATCATATGCTATCAGAAATATGCCACAAACACATAAAAATAGACACATAATGGTTTTAAACATGAGTTCCAACTTCCGCTCTTCATTTTCACCATCCACAGGATGGCGGACTAACCTAAGCAGGAATTAAGCTATGAATTAAAACCGAGATGATGGAAACAAGTGACAGAACATACATATTTATTATGAAAGACACAGATAATGAATATTAAAAAAAAAAGACTAAATGCTAACTGCCATTAAAACGTCAGCCTGCTAGTAATGTGACCTGCCATTATTTCACCTTCTTGAGCCTCATTTTTCAAGTTGAGACGTTTGGTCTCGAGGATGAATTTCACTAGGAGTAGGTCCTTGGTATAACACGGTTAGACCAGGCTTGTCCATTTCACCTGGAAAATGTGTCATGGTGGATGCTTGTACGGAAAAGACAGCGGCAGACACCTGATCCAAGGAAAGACCACCGCTTTACTACTGTGCTGATGTTTATTTCTGGTTTAATGAGCAGTGCAACAAACAAGTTGGTTTCCCTCATTGACAATTTGCTTTGTTAATGAAGTAGGACTTTCAGGCAACAAATATTGATGTAGTTGTTCCTCCTTTGCTCTTAGTGGCTGATGTGTTGGAGGAGTTCAATGTTCAACATTTTCTATTCTTGATACTTGACCTGTACCATTTGGTTATACCCACTGCTACCAGGTTTAATCATGCGGTATTTGTTGTCTGCTGTTATAGCAATTTCTTAGTCTAAACCATGTCAGATATGTAAAATATGTGACCTAGAATCTGTTAACAACTACAACAATACGCCTTCAGTTTTGGATGACATTTATATTCAGGTTTGATATTTAACCCCCCTCATTTTTCTTACCGTGTTATAAAATCTTCAAAAGCCTCCAAAAGCACTCAAATAATTCTTGCTTGAGACCTCCTCCCCATCCACAGTTTATCTATATGGGTCCCTCATCCAGTTAGTGAATAAGAGACAGAAAGTGAGGTTAAGGACAGACCTGTGACCTGTGTTTCCTGCAAAATCTTGATTCGGTGTTGTTCAAACAGTTGAAGAAGTCGAAGAATGTCAAACTTCACAGGCAGGCTGTGTTTGCAGAGTCTGTGTGCATTTATGCTGCTTTGCTGCTTCGAACTTTTTCTGGCAAATTGTGCCTCTGAAGAGTGGGGAAAACCAGGAGATGCTACCAGACATGTTTTCCACAGCTGCTGTACTCACTCAATTACATATGGACATGGTTTTAGAGCTGATACGGTTCAGAGTGATACAGTACGAAAAAAGTCACTGGCCCTATGAATTAAAAAAAAAAACAAAATAGATCTGACTATCCCACTGAAATGTACATGTCAACTCAAAATTGCATGCAGACTTTGATTTGTAAAAAGACATACACTGACTGTACCTTAAAACCCCATTTCCTCCTTATATCTCGTTTTTTCTAAATCATTTTGTTGCCAACTTTGACCTTTTCATAATTAGATTAGATAGATTAAGTACAGTAAAAAATCAGGTAGTCCGGCCTCCACTCATTAGGCAAGCGCCTACTTCAACTAAATAGGCCTTTTCATGGGCTAAAGGAAACTTAAAACAGTTCCTTCGGTTATCTCCCCTCTCAATTTCAGCCTTTATTTCTTATATCTCTTTTTATTCAAAAAAGAATTTAATTCCTTTGACTGTAACCCCTCATATCAATTCGTTCGTAGTCAGTCACTGGCAGGAAAAAGGAATAATCTAAAACTGCTCTTTACGTATTTCCACAAAATACTTTCATTTTGTTCTTTACATTTCTGACAGAAATATCCTGTTAGACTCGCGATTTGAAAGTTAAAATGATCAAATTGAGGACATTAGAAAACGTGAAATAATAGGCCTATTTGCTGTGTGATAACTTAGCACAGTATGGCAAAGTGTGATGTGTCCCAGGAATGAGGTGGGAAGGCTGCATACGCACATTCATAGTATCCGTGAAATATTTCCACTCCAGGGGGATAGAAGGAACATATGGAAGAAGGCCGACAGGGGGACAGAGATTGAGATGGAGTAACGAGAGGAAAAAAGATAGCTGGCACCTTGAAGAGAGGTGAAGGAGGGAGAGGCAAGAAAAGAAAGGGGTGGAAAGAGCTCATGTGGAGTGGACAGTGTGACAGGTAGGCGGGGTGGTTGTCTCCTTTGTCCAGAGGGGGTCTGCAGTAGTACCAGTACTTGTTGAGATTTTACACTTCGTATTATTATCACTCTCATCTTTTGCTTATCCCAAAAATGCACTTCATCCTCCAGTGGCAGGAAGTGTTTCAGTACCACTTTAAACTGAGGTTTCACACACTCCTATCTAAACAAAGAGAGACTGCACAATGAAAGCCTTCAATTAATAGTCCACCTGTCGGCTGGCTGTTTGTGTTGGACTCTCTTGCATGGCTTCAAGCCTTATACTGAGTGGTCAGGCCACACAGTCGATGCTGCCTCTGAGAACTCACCATGATTGGCCCAGAGTTTATATGTACAGTCCAATGACAGTTTGCAACAAATTGTATTGTAATATTTGTTGTCAGTCTGACAGTCTGTGTGGTGCAGTAGGTCGAGGATTCAGCATCTTTTCTGTGCCTTTCCTTATGTCTTGTTGTAATATCAACGTCTAGTTGGTTTATATTTACTACATTCTGTTGCAGATATTAAAGGTGTCATTGGATTTTCAGCCGATGGTCAGTATTCTGCTTTATTGAGATGCAGTTTGGACCTCTAGATTCATTTTGGGCCCTTTTCATAATGAATACAATGCAGTAGCATTAATATTCATTGATTTGGATGAAATTTCCCTTTGGGGTTTTGAGTGGTAAAGTTTAGTCATTCACTGTGGTTACCGGCACTCTGAGGCATATATTCATTTATGAATTCTGCATTGGAGACAGAGCGTTAGTTCAGGAACAGATGAACTCAAACTAAAAGCAAAAGTCATTCAGATAAAATCTTATTTTTTGATCCTTATCCATTTATCATTATAAATGGTTTGTTACTCTTGGTAGCCAAACAGTACTGTCTGAGATCTCAGGTTTGTAATCCATCACAGACTAAAACTTGGATGGGAATCTCATCTCCTTACAAATTAAGGCAAGACACTACAGATGAATAGGGTAAAAATATTATCTAACAGATATCACGTTGAATAATCTCTAGATGATTGCATTAATGCTGACAATAACTTTTTGTATTGCAGGTCTTCTAAAGTGTTATGTTAAATTTGCAAATGATTCATTATCTAATTGAATATGCACTAATTTGCATAAATTCCTGAACAGACATCTGAACATTGGATAAAGCCAGGTTCAAAATTCTTGTTTCGTTTTGTTTATATGTAAGAGCCAAAGAATTTTACAGGGGGATTTTGAGTATCTTATTTTATCACTCCATAAATCAGAAAGTTCTGTCATCAGCCATGAAAATTCCATTTTTGCCAAGTTTTGAAGAATAAAAACTCATAACTGAATAACAATGCATGTATGGCCTTTAACTAAACAGAAACACAGTAACATATGTCCCAGTGTGTAAATCCCCTATTTCACTTTCATTATTGGTTGTTAATACAAAGGAAATGACCATGTTTGAACCCGATAACATTGTGCAGGAGAGGTGTAGCTTTACCACGATACCTATGATGACATGGTGCATGGTTAATTTAGGAAGAATCTGCAGATGCAGATGGACAAAGTGTAGTAAAATAAGAGCGTAAGTTTGTATTTTGGATGGTTCTTTCCACTAGTCTGAAAGAAAACATGTTATGGGAGCAAAATTACCCCAATTCTCATAGCTGACCAGTGCTTGAAAAAAAAAGTGTTCCTGCCTGCCGTGTCTTGCCTTAAAACAAAAACATCATTAAATGTTGCATGTCAAGGAAATGACACACATGTTTCAGGAGGCATAATGGGCTATTAAATAAGTAAATGGACTATTAACACCACATTAGTCTGATAACAGCTGAAAAAGCTTTGATTGAAATATTTTTGGGAGGAATAAAATCTTGGCAGAGAACCCTCCCTTGGCCAGATTCATGGTTGTATTAAGTTTATTAGATGTTTTTCTATTCCAATAAGTTAGTTATCAAAGTTTTATTCAAATGTCTTTTTCTATTTTCCCTGATCTTCTTCCTCATACTATGTCATTTTAATATCCTGATCCAATACTGGTTTGATAGTTTAACAGTGACATAACTGTTTGTAGGAACCTAACAACACCTAAAAAAACATCTGGAATTAGTCATACTTGAATCCAAACAGATGTGAAGTATAATTTAGCTTTTTAACAATGACTGGATTCACTGCGGTGATGTAATTACAGGTACAGATTGTAGATAGTAGTATCTGTCTCTGAGCACTACATACTGTACACTACTCCCTGCATGACATCACATGTTTTTATAGCTTCATTGAAAACGATGAAACGCAACATATAGAGCTCATTTTGGTAAATGTGGGTGAATGAGTATTTAGGCATACAAGTATTTAATTAATTTGCATTTTTTTGTGAAGGGCTTCATTTTGCACTTAGTGTGCTACACAAACATGTGTGAAGTAAGTCAAAGAGTTTAAGCAGCAGGGATTGGAGTGTGTTTGATCAGTGCTCTTCCAAAGGAAACTCAGACAAATAACTTGAATAATTCCACATGGCTAAAATACCATTTCCTTAGTCCAAATATTGTTTTTTTTTCCAATATTGGCTTCCAGTCTTTAGGCATGTAACTCCATAGCACACTGTTACTGGCTTACACAAGAAATCTACTGAGGAATTTTAATCACTGTTGATTTGCCTGTGTTGCTAGACACAGAATGGAAATGCCTGCTTAATGGGCTATACAGCCAGTGAGTTAAAGCAGTGCAGATGTTGCTGCAGGGATTGTTTGGAGACAGTTTATTTTTCACTGGGAGTTCATCTCAGGCTCTGGTTGGGTTCAAGGAGAGTTGAAAGGTCCTGAAGAAAGTGGCTGGTTGGTGGCCCCCCCAAGTTGGATCATTTTGCCCAGGACCATATACTGTAGCTGCTGGAAAGACCACCAACCACACCGGTTGTGTTTGGTATATGCCGCTGTTATAATCTCTGCCATTTGCTGTCTGTGTCACTTAGTTTTGTTGCCTGACCTCAGGTCTTTTCCTGTCTCTCCTGCTACCTCTTTTCCCTGCTCGCTCCCACCCACACCTGTCGTCAGTTTACACTATTACCTCCACAGATTCAAATATGAAATTGAATGCTCTTTATAATTTCAGTTTGCTTGCCTAGTGGCAGTCAGGCAGAGGGTGTAACAGCTTGGGGGGCCACCACAAATCTCTCACTCATTGTTTATTTGCTGTACGCCAATGTACATGAGCTGAGACACTGGGACAGAGGCAGATGTGCTTTATGGTGGGTCGCAGTGGATGGACACAATATGGAGCTTCCACTAATAGAACATGTAATATGGAAAAATCTTAGGATGCATTACGAGAGGATTTCAAAGGCTTTATGTTCTGTCAGAGCAAACACAGAGACCTGACGGCAATCTGTGTGGGAGAGGAGGTAGCAATTGGAAATTATTAGACAAGCTTGGGACTGTAAGAGAAACCTTAATTTAACAATATAGTTTGTGGTTCTGTTGTACAGCATTTGAATTTGTAATGCAATTAAAACCCACTGATATTGCATTTACAGTGATATAAAAGTTGTGAAAATTTTCATATTTGAGCAGCTGAAAACAGCATTTTTGTGTCATTTTTTCTTGAAAACAGACTTAAACAATTTATTGTTTATCAAAATGATCCCTGATTTTTTTTTTTTTTTCAATCTTTTTGACTCTATGTAAAATAATTTGGCAAGTACATTTTTTTTTTAACATTTTCAATATTTCTCATGAACTACGCATAAGAAATTTTTGAAAAATCATATATATTAGACTTAGGCTTGTAAATATACTGATATGATAAGCTTATGGCAGGTTCAGTATCTGGGCATCTGTGTGTGCTGGCTGAGAAGTAACGTTAAATTGTCAGTACAGGTATGTCAAAGAGATGTGACAGGTCATTAAGAATCAGTGTCTTTACAACATGGTATTTCAACCAGGCAGCACTGTTCCTGCTTTAAAAAAAATTAAAAAAAAAAAAAAAACAGAGAAAAAAAATATTCATTATCCTTATCATATGGTTTTTTTTTTCTATATTCAATAGGAGATGAGCTTTGGCAGAAAGTGGAGCAGGTCAGGACTGTGTAGGTGGACAATACTTCATGCAAGTAGTAAGATGTTTCCCCAAAGTCTTTTAAATAACAGAACTCCACTTCAAAACCAACAGCGTGCCCATGTGAAAGAAAGCCAACTCTGTACACTGTTGCTTAGTCTCAGTCTGTATGAAATGACAACATCAGTATCAGAGCTCTGCCTTCATCTGTTTCTACTCATTCTACTCTGTCGAATCGTGACACTGTGCAATTTTACCAATGGAAGCATCTGATGTCGAATATAGGGAAGTATTCTTTAAATACTTATTAATAACTTGTGCCTGGCTGGCAAAGGAATTATTGCGTCCCATTTATCGCCAGTCAGGTTTCTCTTCACACCAGCAGGACTCAATGTTGAGTATTCAGTTTGCGACCACAGACCGACTGCATCTGTTCCATGGTGATGTTTGTTTTAACTTTTTCTTGGTTGAAGATGTGAACACATGGTTGCCACTTGGGATCTCATATGAAAACAAACAAAAAAAAATTCAAATTTATGGCCGCATTTTTATAGATATTATTTTTAGCTGTGTTCAGAGAGCACCAAAAACAGAATAAGCCCAACATGGCCTGACTAGAGAAATGAAACACAATTTTTTCAAACTGGGAGGTCGATGAGCTCATAGCTTGGCCTTTGAAATCTAATATTTATATTAAGAATAAAAATTGTCTCTGAATTTCACTTAGTCTGTGTAATTGATTCATACAAAGCATTTGCCGAATAACTTTCCTCATATTTATTATACTTCAAGGTTTGTTACTTATTGCTTCAAATAAAATCAGTGCTCATTTGTAATAAATGTACAGCTGTCGTAACCAGTTCCAAAATTTTAGCACAAAAACACACTATTTCATTACTCTGTTTTGAGTCTTTGGCTTTGTCACATTTTCACAAGTTCCAGCAAAGTTACGTGGTTTGTTTGGGGCAAGGGATGTAAATCTAGAGTGTTTGTCAACCACATGAGACAGTCCAGTTTGTGAAGAATGTGACTTAAAGTGACCAGCGACAAACTTAATAAAAAAAACAGTGAATACACATTTTACAGTATTTACCAAATGCCATTTTAAATACATTACCTTTTTATGCAATTCACAGATTGTTCCAGCTTCTAATTAAAATAAATAAAATCTATCAAAGTTAGTTAACCGCTGCCTTGGATCTGATTCATCGTATTCCTCAGCAAGAAAAGTGAATTCAGGACAATCACCAAAACTGAAATGATAAAGGATTTCTTAAACTTACTCCAAAATCATAGGACACTGTTTTTGTAAGAATGGTAGTAAGACAACTTAGCACTCTTCTGTCTCACTTTAATGTCTCTATGTAATTTTTACGCGACTTAGGATGAAAAATAATTACCAGCACAATCTTGTGCAAAAATGCTTTTTTCCCCCTTTGACTGACTGTCTGTTGTAAAGGTCATTGAGGTGCTCAGGTGAAACTATGGCAACTAGTGACCTTGCAGATCCATACATTGTGGATTATGTTTACAGTTCATCTTATAGGTCCCATGAACTGCATTTAGCGCTGGCATCTCGGGAATGGGAACGTTAGATTTCACCTAGGAGAGGGACAGAAACGCAACCTTAAAGAAGGGCAGAGGAAGGTTTTAAAGGGTTTACAATTTACAGCACCTTTCTTAACTGTTGTTTACTTAGTCAGCAACCTTTGAAGGCAGAAAAGAAAAGAAGGGGAGAGAGAAAATACATGAAAAAGAAAAAGGGGGTCAGTGGTCTATCCCTTTGAGGAGCCTGCTGCCATGGCCTTTATAAATTTAACCACTCATTGTTCTTAGCAAAACACACACCAGCTTCATGCAGCAACCCATCTCCCCATCATTTCCTGTATCATGCTGAGTAGAAAAGTGCCTATTGATACAAAATACTTTTAGAAACATGGAAAGTTTTATGGCTTAATATCAGCCATCCTGTGTCTAGGCAGCACTAATGCACAGGGGGGAAAAAGTAATAACACATTCTGTTCCTCTACAACAACCATTAGCTTATTTGATCTCCAGCTGCAGAGTAAATTTTAGTAATGACAGAAAAGGAGTGTTGTGCTGTGAAATGTGCAGAGGTATAGTACCATCTCCTGGGGATAAAAGTGAACCCACCCATTCTAAGTGTTAAGGTGCAGCAATATTTTAATCACGGATATGAGCAAAAAATTAACGCTCTATTTCATTTACAGTTAATTCCAGATGACCACAACTGATTTCTCCACAATTTATTTACATAGCGCTTTGCAGCAATTGTAAAAAAGTAGGTTTTCTACAGTTCTACAGCAGTTTTTTTAAAATATCCTCATCAGCAGAATATTAAAACAAAAACAAGCTTTATAAGTTTTACGCTCATTGTTCTCAAAAATATTGTTAATTTTAATCCAAGTTAAATCGAGGAATGCAGCACTTCAGCCTGGCCGCTAGAGGGAAGCATTACACAATGTAATCCTAAAATGAGACTCCATATGGAAGGCAGATGTTTTTGCTCTGTCCCTCTGTCTCCCTCTCTCATCAACACTATCTTTCTCAAACAGATCCACATGAACATCCTTGTTCAACAGATGTGTGCTGTTAATATTAAAAGTGCATCCAGCAAACACATTAATATTTGATCTCCAGCTGCAGAGTAAATTTTAGTAATGACAGAAAAGGAGTGTTGTGCTGTGAAATGTGCAGAGGTATAGTACCATCTCCTGGGGATAAAAGTGAACCCACCCATTCTAAGTGTTAAGGTGCAGCAATATTTTAATCACGGATATGAGCAAAAAATTAACGCTCTATTTCATTTACAGTTAATTCCAGATGACCACAACTGATTTCTCCACAATTTATTTACATAGCGCTTTGCAGCAATTGTAAAAAAGTAGGTTTTCTACAGTTCTACAGCAGTTTTTTTAAAATATCCTCATCAGCAGAATATTAAAACAAAAACAAGCTTTATAAGTTTTACGCTCATTGTTCTCAAAAATATTGTTAATTTTAATCCAAGTTAAATCGAGGAATGCAGCACTTCAGCCTGGCCGCTAGAGGGAAGCATTACACAATGTAATCCTAAAATGAGACTCCATATGGAAAGCAGATGTTTTTGCTCTGTCCCTCTGTCTCCCTCTCTCATCAACACTATCTTTCTCAAACAGATCCACATGAACATCCTTGTTCAACAGATGTGTGCTGTTAATATTAAAAGTGCATCCAGCAAACACATTAATATTTGATCAGCAAGTGGTGACATAACATTGCCTCCAGTAATGTGTTGTCTATGATCGGTTATGCGATTATGGACTAACCTGTCACCAAGTTTAGGAGTAAAATCTCACGCACATGCAGACGCACACAAGTTTACACGTGAAATTGTGTCATTCTCTTTCCTCAGTTGATATTTCAAGGCCCTGAATGTGTGTTCATTTTTCTTAGTGTGGTATGTTTACGTATCAACAGTCAACCAGGGGCAGTCTTAGGGTGCTTGATTATGGTTCAAAGAAGAGTTTCAGAATAATTTCACATCGAATGCTAAAGACATACTTAGACATTACTGCAAAAATACATACAAATTTGAGCAGATAATCACCAGGAGTTTTAGCATATATGGACGACGTCAGGACTGGAGGGGGAGGTCATAGCATGAAATACAGTAGTGATAAATTCTGGCTGGAGTCTTGACCCCAGGCTCTTCCAGTGTTGGTGTGGCAACATGGTATTGTGTTCCTGGCTTCATCCACAGCAGATCACACACTTGAACTGTAGAGCCCCAGGTCGAGCCCTTGTTAATGTGACAGCAATGGAACACACCGCTGAATAAATGCATCCAACTGGGTCATTACTTAAGAATTAAATCCCACCCAACTGCGTGATAAACTGTTTAGGAGGTCAGAGCAGTGCTGGTTCACGGCCACATCACTGCTGGAAACAATGTTGTACACTGGAAATTATTTGAACAGGAAAAAACACACATGGCTAAAAGGCCTTATTTGTGCATGCAGCTGTCATTTTTTATAGATTAATTAATAATTTATTAGAGGGTACTGTTTATACATTATAATCATATTTGCTGACGCTTTTTTTTTTTTTTTTTTTTTTAATTAATTTCACAGCAGGTGCTAAAAAGTCTCCATGGCAAGGCATCGTGTTTGTGTCTTAGGAGATTTCCTCGGTAGGTTGATATTTGACTCATAACAGAGGATACAAGGAAAATTAAAGCAACATAGTCCAGGTCCAGTCATGTGCTGATATTCATCTAAAATGGCGCTTAATTCAACAGGAAGTATAGAAGATTCTCAAAGCGGTAAAAGTTGCTTATTTACAGATCGGAAAACTCATTTGACCTCATAGGATACAATCAGAGACAGCAGCTTTTTTCTTCACCTTTTCAATTAGATAATAGAAATAAATACTTTTTTGTTGGTAAAGGGATATAAATTATTAATTCTGCATCCATTAGAGGGCTTCAACATAATCAATAACTGATGAGAATTATCACGGTATTTCATTGAAATTCCCTCCTACTGCACCATCATAACTGTTAAACAGCCAGTGTAAATGAAGCCTATGATACCCTGAGGAGAAAAGCTTTCAGCACAAGTGAAAAGCAGTTTGTTTTGCAGCAGCTGTGTGGTAGCTGCTTGCCACATGAATATACACAATCATGAGTCCTTAACTGTGCAACATAATATACGCTGGCAAACACATGCACGTATCCTATTATGTACACACACTATCTATTGTTGCCTTTTTAATGTTTTCTTGCCGTGCCTTTCTGTTTAGTGAACACACAGAACGACACACAGACTGAGAAAGAGATGATATCAACCCACTTACCACAGCTTTGTGAGGAAACAGGGCAATCAGAGGCCGAGCAAAGCTTTTAGGTCTGCATCATTATCTCCTTTTTAGTGGCCTGAGGGGTTTCCATGTGCTTAACCATGTTGCTTTCCACGCTGTCTCCTACTTAGCAAACAAAGACTCGCCCTGTCAGCTTGTTGCATCTCACATCTCACATCTCGTCAGGGCCCGAGTGACCTGTGTTACACTGAATCTGCTAGATATGAAAATGTTCAGTTCAAATGTTTAGGCTTGAGCTAGCCTACACACCTCTAAAGCTATATCAGTTTGCAGGACTTTACAAGATGTGAAATGAATTTCTTTTTAATGAATCTATTATAATGTTCATTGAACAAAATTGTCCTATTGTCCTATTCCATATAAAGAATAGTGTCCCTTTCTCACTGACTCATTGGTTTCTTATAAATTTGAAATGGATAGTTAATCAGTCACTGCATGAAGAAGTTTATTTTAAATTTATCAGAATTCATTCCTTGCAACCGACCAGACATCGTTTACTAGACTATGAATATCTCATCATTGAAGGCTATGCAGCTTCTAAATTTGAATCATTCCAAATTCCTGCAGTATTTCTGCAATGTAGTTATCAATAAAACAGTAAATTGCAGGTAATGCGACATCTTATCATAGTAGTTCATAACCATGGATTATTTTAAGGAGTTTTAAACCCTTCATCAATGACTTGTAAATTAAAACTAAATTATGTACATTTCCATTATTTCATCTGATCAAACTATTATTTTCTCAGTGAGTAACTTAAAAAGTAGGTTAACCTAATTAATGGAAGCTTAAAGTATAAATTCATTTAGAAAGGCTTCTACATTACATGACAGTAGTGAAAAGAATGTGAAACATGCTATTGTCATCATCAATTTATTTTCTCTATGGCACATTATTTTAAAATGACATTAAACAGCCTCTGTACTTTGTCTTTATAACAGAGAAACATGCCAAGTGGTGAAACATCAGAAAAGGCCAATGTACTTCAGCTCCACACTAAAAGAATAAAACTCGTTTTACAATGCAAAACACTCAATGTTGTCAAAAGCTACACTGACATCTTCACTGACTGTCAGAGCTGATGAATATACCACAAATCTTACAGCACCAGACATCCATTTTTTCAAAAGGAAAAAAATTAAAGTTCACATGTCATTACTTTCAATTTGCCCTAAAACATGCACAACATGAAGTCCTAGTACACAGTGTCCAGTTGAGTTTCAATCATAATCAGGATCAAATAGCACACGATGAATATTGACTTTAAATAACCTCAGACTGATCTGGAGCCAAAAAGAGCACTTTACCATTACTGACTATACAATGAAACACTCACTCACAATACAGAGTGGTTGTTTCAAAATACAATCTCATAACGCAGATCTTTAAGGTTTAGGCTTCACTCCCAGACACAGAGCCAGCTCGTTTCTCTGGATCTTTCCATCCTTGTTGACATCACAATGACGCAGCAGAACGGCTCGCAGCTTGTCCAGCTCAGGACCTGAGATACTGGGCTGGAGAGGAGAGAGGGGGAAGGAGAAGGCATTTTTGTCAGATATCAGTGTCAGATATCAAAACTATACCAGCGTTTATACAGGACCGCACCCATCAAAACTCTATTAACGTCTGTTCCAAAGAACAGAATCTCTTGGAGAAACAGTTACACTTGTTCAAATCAAATGAGATATGTTCTGATTTAGATTATTAAATTTAGATTTAGATTTAGATTAGGTCAGGAAAAGGACAGACAAAAGTTAGGGCTCCATTTCCATACTGGTGCACGGTGCGAAATGCAGCGGTGCTCTGGTGAACTGGTATTTTCCCAGTGGTGCACTGAGGTTGATTCCTCGACTGTGCAAGTATGTTATCTTGAATTGTGCCCCAGTGGGACCAAATCCGGTAGCACCCTATAAGCTTGGTTCCAAGACTGAATGTGTTTTGCACAGCCACCTGCCTGCTCAGAGCAGGTCAACTGCTTAGTGCACTTGTATTCTGTAGTATCCTATAGTATTTTCATCACACCCATGTAAACCTTCCTGAAATCACACTACCCCTTTTGTTCATGTAATGTCTGTCTTTCCAGTTTTATTTTACAGTTAATGAGTGATTCACACCAGCTCCATAATCCTCAACAGGTAGTAAGTAGTCTGTATTCAAGACCTTTCCTTTACCTTGGTGATTCTGCAGCAGGTATCTGTCTTCATCTCTAGTCTCTAACAGGAGTGTTGTTGCACACTGTCAAGTCACAGTAACATGAGGCAGAGCCGCATCGAACCAGAACAGTTCACACAGTTTCATGAAAAATCACCTTGCTATAACTCCCTCTGGACTGTCTGTTCCTTCCTCCTCCCCCAGTGTCTCCATCCAAACCACTGGGTAACCAAGGCAATTGCTGCACTTTCCAGCTTCTTTTTAACAAGTCTGGCCTAAGTCACATCTGGAGCATCGCATTTTTAAATAAAATTCAGGTAGAAAGTTACTGCGATCACCAATAATGTGATGGAGTGGTGTTTCCAAAAACAAAAGAGTATTTCGTAAAGATCCTAATTTATTTGTGGACCATACCAGGATCGTGTTTATTTTTTTTTTAGGTGGACATTTATTTAATTAACCGATAGCATTTTTCATTTTTCAGTGTAAAACAGAAAACTCTCGAAACATTGAAAGTAATTTAAAAATAAAGAAATACAACGTTTTAAAAACAATTAGGCTGTATGTTGAATTCTTTTACTGTACATATATCACTATACAGTGGTATATAACAGCAGATAGTTATGGATCTTTGTATGACAAAAAAGGTGGCAATCTAGTAATCACAAGTTTTCAAAATCTAATTTAGCTCAAACGCAGCTGGAACAAAGGACAAAAGCTCAGACTCTCACCCTGACCAGCTCCATCATGTCTTTGACAAAGCCGTCCACCTCAGGACCCTCCAGTGCTCCTGTCTTACTCTGTACAAGACAAAAAGGGACAGAAAAAAAAAGAAAAAAGCCCAAGGAAAGAAAAAAGACAAAAAAGAGCTAATTACTTCTCAGAATTTACATCCCACTCATATTATTCAGTCAGTCATTCAGTAGTTTTCCGCCTGTAATGTACCCTCAAAGCAGACGGTACGCGTATGAACATGGCCGATTTTTGAATATGCCATCAATTTACATTATTCTTGCTCATTGTTGTTAAACAAAAACTTGATAAAGATGCCACTTGCTGTGCTGTTAATCAAATGCCTGAAAATGTAGCCATGCTGTGTAACATGTCAGTGACAGACTGAGGCACAGGCTGCGTATTACTGCTGTCAGCCTGGATGGGTGTAACCGGACAAACTGATCAAAATGTTCCAGTAGTGCGGAGTCTCTATCCACACTCATAGTGCAACACCAACTTATCTTAACAATAGATATATCAACAACTAAAAGGTTTGGAATTTACAGATGACAATGTTAACCACAGAAAACTTCTCACAAAGCTTCTCTGAAAATAAAATGCAGTGGAGTAGAATAAAATGGTATAGATGGTATTTCATAATTATTATTATTTTATCATCAGTTCCGATCATCAGTTTGCCAAATCATATTACTTTACACGTTAGCACCAGTGGTGGAAGAAGTATTCACATCCATTGCTTGAGTAAAACCAATAATGACACACACTGTAGAAGTACAAGTAAATGTTTGCAACAGCGTAGCCACAGTAATCCTTTAACTCACATGCACACTAACTAACGACAGCCTGCCAGCGTCGTGAAAGTTTGTGTGTGTGTTTCTTTACGGCGTCAGTGGGGGTCTGTTTATAAGACAGAGGTTACTGAATGGACAAACAACGCAAATGGAGCCGGGATGTGGAAAATTATTCCAACAGTACATTCTATGATAAACGTTCACACATCCATATGGTATATCACTGCAAACCTAACGCTCATTTAACATTATACACAAGGTTCTAAACATGATTGCACAGAATAGAGGAGGCTTATCAGGGAACCCTGATATGAATTACTGACTCTTATGTGGTGCCGTACTGTGAATTATCATCACCCTAGAGAGTGATTTGATAGAATAACGGGTGCTTATTCTTTTATGTCAAATTAGAGTTAGGGAAGCTGATTAGATTCATTGTCGCTGAGTCCTCTCATGAACCCTGCCATATGTTATATAAATTTCAGAGAGTTTCATTAATTGGGAATGGCAAATGGTAAGGAGCAGTGATATCTGCCTTGGCCTTAAAGATGCCATCTCTCATATAGTGTAAAAAAATAATATTGGTTTTGGAGGAGATAATAAACAAATTGAAGCAACACTCCAGGTCAGAATCTGATACAACACATTCAGTAATACTTGTAATACTACTGGCCACGTGCTAACTGCTGTAAAAATAGCAACAGGATGGTCATAGCTCTTCCTCCCTTGGTAGTTTGGTTCCAGGAAGAACCAAACTACCAACTCTCCCCATTCTCACATATTTCCCTGCAAGGACGGAAACAACAACATTCATTATGTTAGATGTGATGAAATTATGAATTATCAGTCTTCATCTGCCTCTTATCGCATGATTGTACTTACAACATCATAATGGTCAAAGATCTTCTGAAAATCTCTCTTCCTCTCATCCTTACTGCAGGCCTTTGAAAAAGGGGGGAGGAAAATTCAGAAGACAGAGAGAAATTAGAATAGAAATAAAAGAGGACAACTTATTAACCTTTTGCAACATAATTTACCTTCATGTTTTCACCTCACAAAAGTGTTTAAGAACAGAATATACAACACACTTACATCCATCTGGAATTGGAGCAGGAAATTCTCCTCCAAAGCCAAAATCCTAGTTGAGAAAGACATACATACTTTACAAGGAGTGTTTACGTTATCAAAGACATAAATATCCCTTGTGGTGGGATTTTCACCTTCTTTCTGATGTGGGAAATTCAATATATAGTGTAACATTTTAAATAATTGGGGTGTTTTCATGTACACATCTTTAGAAATTCACCACAGATTGGTACATTGACTCTAACAGTCAATTACTGTTTTACACAGTCAATTAAAGGTTCTCCTTTAATACCGAATATTGCCAAAAGGAAGTTGTTAAATGCTGCAGAGTAAAGTAGGGCCGTAGAAATCTTTTAGTATTTGTCTGTCGGCTCCCTAAGATAGCAAGGTATCCTGATGTACCTATGTGCTCCTAGCTATCTACACCTACACCAACCTATGATACATACTGGCTTAAACATAACCTGTATGGTAATGAAATGTAACATCAAAAAATCAAAATGTCTTATTCATGTTCACTTTGAAGATTTCTCAAAAATGCAAACTGGCAAACCAAAGCAGTCATTTTTGAGATTTTAGCGTTTGGCAAAATATCTGTCAAATAGCTCTTTTTGGTTGTCCAAACATCCGACAACAGACACATAACGATGAGTTCATGGTAACACTTGTATTATGTAATACATAACCCATACAGTCCAAAATTTTAATTTCATTTAATTTCATTTTAACATTGCAGGAATGTCTAAGAATAGCTCTTGGTCCTTCTCTTTGAAAAATACCTTGCCAGGTCGTTCAAATCCAAACGGCCATCCTTGTTTTTGTCAAAAATTTTCATCTGGAAGAAGAAAAGGATGCATTGAGAAACATGAAAATAACTTTGCCACTGTGAATCTCTCTGTCTGTCCTGTTGCTGACCTTTACTCACACCACTTGTGACTGGTGCCAACACATCATCTGATCTGACTTCGACCATGAATCAATCTCTTCTAAACTGAAATCTATAGAACATTAGGACTGTTATGTCTGAGGCTAGGAATTTCCATAGAAGTATCTCAGGGAGATGTTCGATTAGAAATATTGCCTGCTTTCTGTGCCTCTCAGTCTTTTAACAGCTGCAGCAGCACAAAAAATCTCAACAAAGTCATATTACAAGTGAAAAGTCTCCGTGAAGAATTGTTTGTTTTCTTCAACAAATGAGCAATGGTCTGATTTGACAGGTGGATAGCAGGATAATTTATTGCAGCTTGTTAAATCTTTTCAGCTTTTGTTTGTGAAAAAAAAACAAGTCAAAAATAACTTTTTGAGGAGTGTGGCATATGTTTTTCGTATTATTGGATGAAACATAGTCTCTTTAAATTATATTTATTCATTTTTCAGATGCTTTTATCCAAAGGGATTTACAAGTGAGGTACAATACTAAAGCCCACAGTCCTAATGGAGTGTCCAGTGACTCCAGTTGCACACTGAGTTAGGAAGCGAAAAGGTTACGCATAAACATATCCCTTAACAAGGACTGATCGCAAGTCAGATCACCATGACCCCTGACTAGACATACCTGGGTTATAACGCTGCCTCTAGCAGTTTTGAAGCCAGATAAGTTCATAGTAGTTGTGCATGCATTTTAACACTGACATACATACACTACAGGTATCCTTGCATGGTTATGTGTATACCAAACAAGTCTAACTTGAGAGTTTCATTATGGATTTTGTGTTTTTGTGCCTGTATATTTTAAATATATCACTACCATTGTATCGGTGTACTCCTCCAGTTTGTCAGATGACACTTCCTTGTGGTGCTGCTGGAACAGGTCTTTCAGGAAAGCCTAAGGAACAACAGTTTATCTTATAATAAGCAAAATAAAGGGTACTTCATTAGTGCAGATTATGCATTGAGGAGGAGCTTGTTCCAGAATAAGAAGATTGGACAGTAAAATTAAATTGTTTTAAAACACGACACGACTTCTCCCCACGGGTATTTATTTTATACACCTTCGTGTCAACAGAGGAACATAACCTGCTCTTCTTCTCTTTCCAAATCAGCCACTGACTAAGAAACAAAAGTAGAACCAAAAGTCCTTATTCTCAAGAAAAAGTTGTCATCAGAAGCTGAAAAAGGACAAACACCTCAGTGTATGACAGAACATGAAATAATGGACAAAGGTAGCAGAGATTCTGTGCTGGTGCCATCACACCTGGAAGTTTCTTGAAAAAAAAAAAGAGGTGTGGGAGTGGGGGTGCATTTTGTTCAGGTTGACAACCTTACCTTGAGCTCTTGAGCTGATATGTAGCCACTGCAGTCAACATCGTACTTCCTCCATATCTGCAGTGGGAGGGGGACCAAATCAGGAGATAGTTACATGCAATGTAATGTAGCAGGAGTATAGCTAACGTAATATGAAAGAGTAAACTAGTTACAGCCACTCGTGTAAAATCTTTTGTTTTTATAATGATATGTACAATGAGAACTGAATTCAGTGGTGAAATATTAAACTATATGAGAAGCAAAATATCACAGGTATAACTGAGATAGTTAAAAAGTTGTCGTCAAAGTTAAAAATGAACAACGAGTATTGTCACCACTACTTCTAACACGTGGAGAAGCCAAAACTGTGCACTGATTCGTGTCAAGCTCAGGTTCTCTGGATCAGTCTTTTTAGAATTTAATGGTCTGAGGTAGTAAGAAGACTTCCTCAAACTCTGCATAGTTACAACTCAAAGTCATAGATACATTCTTCTCTGCTGTTGGCCTGTTGCTGGTCGATCTGGTTTTACCAATTAAGCAGGAAAATGTTGGAAAGTGTTTAATCTTACCTGCCATTATCATTTTCTTAGCAGTAATATTTTCTCCCTGCTCATAGTTTCCTTTATATAGGCATAGAATTGAACAACTACTGAAATACAGCTGAATGATTTTTTTAAGCTTGAAAATATAATAAACAAACAGCTACTTTGGTTGATATCGTGATGTGTGTCTTGCATGGACAACGGAAAATTGACAAATTTAAGTCCCAACCTACAATAAACAGTACCCAGCAAAAATAGCAGGGATTCAAAAGTCCTAGAAAGTAATTTAATCAGGTGTGGACATGCAGCTGCAGTCCCCAGTAAAACCACAAATATCGTAGCACACAGTATATGTTAGACCACTAGCCAACCGAGACACCTCTGTAGTGTGGTGTTTTAATGCTGTTGTATAATCTGCTCTGTTTCTCTTACCTTTCATTGACATATTGTTATTCGTGGTCTTACCCTCATGAAGTCAACACTGTTGTCCAGAGGAGCTTCTCTGCGGAAGATTAACAGGAAGTTCTCATCTTCCCGGAGGATCATATTGGCCAACTAGAAAAAAGGACAGAGGGCAGAGGTCAGACGAGAGAGCAGTGATGGGATGATGATGATGACCTATGAGTCTTCCCATCTACATTACTTCCTATCCATTTTATTCTTGGAGAGATGAGCAGTGGTCACCAAGTTTACAGGAGTCATAAGTAAACTGGGACACTGAGACTTTGCTGTTGAGTTTTACAAATACATTTTTAAAATTCCCATCACCTCTATTGTATTAAGATGGCAGGAAAAGCCTCAGCTGCAGATTCAGTTGAGACCATAAGTATTATGACAGTTACACTGTTTTTGTTCTTCAGGCTCTGAGCTTCAACACTTACAGTTCATAAACTCCTCATAATGACAGAAAACTTCCCCTTAATCTAAATGGAAACTCTCTATCAGGTCTTAACCATGTGTGAGCTTTTTTGAACGTGAACTAACCTTGAAACAATACAAAGCTGCCCAACATCCATTTAGTAGCCAAGTGTTAAAAGTGTGATCTCGCCCACACACTTCGTTCTATACTGATGTAAACATACTCAAACTACAGCTGAGACATAACTGTAGAATCAATTTCATTTCAAATTGAATTTGCTGAAGCTCAGAGCCTGAAGAATTTAAAATATGCAACTGTCCAAATAGTGGACTGTATTTCGAAGCCTTTACAGCCTTAAACTATCTGCATGTCTAGACACCAGTAGGAATTTATACTTTACTGTCCTTTGGATGAAACATCCCTACACCAGCTCCTTCTGGCTTCTTTCCAATTCATTCTGCTCTCTGCTTGTGTGTCCTTTAACAATATCAGCCTGCCATTAGCAGATTAACCTGGCCAACACTGTCAATCTAATTAAATACAAGATGACACTGCAGTCTTTTGGATCAGAAAGCTGCTGTACAGCTCAGAGAACAAGCAAAATGCACCAACAGTGATGCCAACTGCAGATGAGCAAGACATTCAGGGGTAAAATGCTGATCGGCACAATTGTAAAAACATGTCTTGCCATTGCCGAGTCTCAATTAAAGCATTAATAAGAGCTAGAGCTAATTTATTATTTATTATCTGTTGAAATTTTGAAATAATTGTGTATTCTACATAATGCAGGAAATTACGATTAACCTTAACCTTTACATCACATATGTCTGTAAAGATTCTCAGTCTTCCAGGTCATAGTTTTCCAAGAAGTTAGTCCTGACTAACCGGTTAGTCTGAACTGAAGAAGCTAATTGGTGGAGAGGTGAAATGTCTTGAAGATTTAAAACAAAGTCCATCGCCCTTGACTTAATTATGCTTGGATTTCAGAGTCTCATATCTGCAAAATGCTTCTAATTTCACAAAAAAAGTCCGAATAGTCAATGTAGTAAGCAAACACTGTGTCTAACAGATCAGTCATATGATACTGAACTTCATGCAGCTGACACACAGGATACTGTGGCTTTCAAATAATTTTGCTAACTTCCTTTTTTAGTGTCAAAGAGTTTAAGCATTAGTATAAGGGGAAAGAGCATGAGAAGTTCAAAACAATTGTCAGTAGGGATATAGCCAAATGCATGGCAGCCAAGTGACAGTTTATTAGGTGCACTTAGCTAATATCAATGCAGTCCAGGGATAAATTAAACTGTATGATCAATTTAGAGGATGTGGTTTGTGGTGGGGCTGAACTATATTTCATTTGTCAGAGGAGTTTCTGTGATATCAGACTGCATTATTTTCAGCAAGGTGTAGCTAATAATGAACTGGCAATTGAGTTTATATTCACTACATAAACCTAAACTCTTAATCTTTGCAGTGGGGATGTAGTGACATGATTCACTGGATCAATATCAGGGCTGATATTGTCCGTATTAAGTTGATCATATATTAACCAAGTGTAACTGATCAACACTAAATACAGTTTTGGTTTCAGTCAGTCTGGTCAAGCAGCCACCTAAATTTGTAGTGTACCCAGCAGTCAGTCACCTTAGATAAAAACGATCCCACAAGTGTTCCAAACGGTAATTCATTTTGAATTTGGAAAAAGAAGAGCATGCGTTGGATTGGTATCACTTGGTATTTGTCGATACTCAGGGTTGAGTTACCACGATCGGTATCGGGAGAGAAAAAGTAGGATGGTGCATCCCTAGACGGGAGCCACAAAGAGCCTTGACAACACTGTCTCTGCATTGGCCTCGGTAAATTATTACCTTCAACAGGCCACTTGTTGTATACGGGCATTGATTTTATTTTTTTTTTCAGCATTATGATTAAAGGCCAAAGCTAAGGGTTCTGTGGGTGCATCACATAAAGAGACTGGCCAAATTAATGGCTTCTCTTTTTCTGGAGAAAAAAAAAAAAAAAGCACTTCATTGCTGTGATGAAGCCCTGCTGCTGTGCCAGGAGCTGCATCAATTACATAGAGTGGATACTGAGTAAGCAGTGTCATCAAAATGTGGCTTTAAATTTCTGGAAAACAGCCAAAGCCTGTTAAGTTGTCAATCAAGTTTGATTTCATTTAAATAACGGACTATTATTTAACTGAGTCAATCAAAAAAGTAATTTGAGAATGAACCGTCGTCAATAGAGAGCAATTTGTTTTGGATTTTTGAAAGTCCTACTCGACAATCCGAAAAGATCCTTTGGTTCTTTCTCATGTGGAAGAATTGTTGTGCCATTCGATTTAGATTTTTATTTATACTTATTTTCCTATTGAAGACTGTTAGGTATTTGATGTAGATAAACAATAAATGGTTGGAGTGCTCCTCCTACAACTTTCTCATTGACAAATTAATGTGACCATCAGCGTCCCTGGAAATAAGCTTTTATTCTTCTAAAATATGGTACAAGCTGTGTCATTGTCATAGATACATGAGATAAAAAGGTTGGAGAGCAGAAGCAGCGGAAGCAGAGTGAGAGTGGGAGATAAACAGAAGGGGGTGATTTGAATGGAGGAGTCTGAGAGAGAGAGAGAGAGGATGGAGAAGTTAGCGGAAGTTAGCGAGAAAAAATAAAAGGTTTTTAATCTGTCGCAAGAGATGGATGGCCGTTGTTTTCAAATTGTTGAACTGTTTTATTTATATCAAACATTCTTCTTTTCTATATAAGAACAAAAGAGAGAAACCAGGGCTTCTCTTTTGTTCACTATAGAATTTTTTCCTGAGTGTAGTACAAGGGAAATAATGTTAACGTGAATGAACACAGACATTGTGTTGTACTGTACCTCCTGAATCTGTAGCTTCCCATCAGCAGTGACATCATAGGCGGACATGAACCTCTGCTTCATTCTCTGAACCTGCTCTTCAGTTACTTTCTCCTGTAGAGACACAATAGATTAAAATACAGTATTGATTTTTTTCATCCCAAAGCCACCGCATCCAATATTGCGTTAAAGGGGATGGAGATACAAAGTGCATGTGACGGGGAAAAATGAAGAGGGATATAAGGTAAAGCATGATTAAAAAAAAAAAAAAAATTAAAAATTAAATTGTTTTATCACACGGATTCCTTTAAATCAAGCACATGTTGCATTTTAAAATCTTGGAAAGAATAACACATTAAAGGACAAATACTTTATTACCAGAGTCACTGAGTTATTTTAAGCAATGTCACCATGGATACTCTTTTAATCTTCCATTTCCCTCTCAAGGTTTTCCTGCTCAACCCCGGGCAAAACGTTTTTAAAGCATTAATGTAGCTGTAGGGACTTTGCTTGTCCTTGGCCTATTCAGCCTTTCTAATACACAGCACAGAAACTGTGTGCACTACCAACATTTGCATTCATGAGTTGTCATTTAGGAAAAGAAGAGAGGTTTCTATTACACAGCATCATGATCCTTTTTTTCTTTTTCAAGCATCTAGCTTGTTATTCCACAGCTCACGCACACTTTACTGGAGCAAAGCAGTTCACTGTAAATGCCTCGGTGAAATATATTAATCCTATCTAATCTGTAGTATAACCTGTTCAGTCTACACTGCTTTAATACAGATAATGAAGAATCAAGAAGTACTTCTCCCTCACAAAACATGATGTATCTAAGGATAGTGATAACATATTCTAGCAGATTCTAGCCAAAGATGAATTGAGACGCAAAAGCTTCTAAGATACAGTCTGATTCTTATCTGAGTTAAGACCTTGAACCACATGAAGATGAGAATGTTTTTAGCTGTTCAAATTATTCTAGAATACATTTATGAGCTACTCTTCCAGTGTCTTTTTGCAAACCCCTTGATGATGGTACTGTAACTATAGAAACCTGTTGATCTATGGTGCTGATGTCTGAATCATCGTTTCATGCAGTGAAGAGCCAACCGTCTGCAGAATGCACAGTGCCAGGCCCTCGCTCATTACAGACGGACAACTATTTTTCTCCAGTATCACCTTTCTATCAGGCACTCATGTTTGGTGCCAACAATCTCCTGTTGATGAACAGTTTTAAAGGATACATAAAGTTAATTTTTGATATTTATCACATGTATTCAAAAGGGAATTCTTTCCCTGCTGTATAACACTCATGTATTCTGCAGGTTTTATGGATATAATAAACTTACAGTAGATCACTTGTAAGCTAAATGAGCAACTGATTGAAAATGTAGTAGTTCATGTGGGGAAAATATGCACAAGTATTAAGTATGATGCACTGCAGGAGGTAAAAGGACATCATGTGGTAACTGTTACCCAATGCTTCAAAAGCTTGATACAAAATAACAGAATGACTGTGCAGTGTTTCTGTAGCTGGAGAGAAACACACCAATCATTAATCATCCTGGAGATTTTAAAGAAAGAGCAAACATCAGACAGACAGTGACATGTGAATTGTGGTCTGTTCATATTAGTACAACCCCATTAGTATCCAAGGGAGTCCAGTCGCAAACCATATGCACACACACTCAAACACACACACACACACACACACACACACACACACACACACACGCATGCACGCACACACACACACAGGAACATGTACTAATAGTTAGGTTATCCAAATATAACTGCTCAGGGAGAGGGCTCAGTTTTTATTCAGCATAACAACATAACAACATTTACCATTGCTCAGTAAACATGTAAACATGTCACACGTTCAAATGAAAAAAAAAAAAAAAAACCACAAAAATACCAATTTCTTTTTCTGCTTCCTTTTTTGTTTGTTTGTTTGTTTTTGCCCCAGGTCAATTTGTAACCAGGTCAAGGGCTCTTCCTTTGACAGGGACCAGAGCTCTTTAATTGTGTCTAACATCTTTACAGTCACCCCACCCATACAGATAACCACAGAGAGGTTCAGCTACCCACACAGCAAAGACGGCAAGTGCTGCAAAGTCTGTGTCCAAAGCTAATTGTGTTTGCTATAAGCTGATTTTAGCTTTCATTTTGACAAATTGTATTTGCCAAAAACCCATCAGTCTAAACATGAGAAATTGAACTAAAATTGTATGGTGAACTTTGAGTTTAGTGGCAATTTTCAAGAGAAACAGTTTCCTGTTCTTGGTGAGCATGTACAATAACAAGATTTACAATAAATAAAATCAAATTTACTATGATATATACAGCCCAGACCGGATAGTTTAAATCAGTATCGAAAGAAACTGTTAACACACCTCTGCATTCATCCTGTTGCTTCCATCAGTTTACAAGTTTATTTTAGTCAAAAGTAACTGGACAGTTACAAGGGAAGTCAAACAAAATTATCATATTCAATATTTTTGAACCAAAGACATCAGCAGACACTTTCTATCAACCCTGGTGATTCTCTCCTAGAGCTTTAATGCAGCCTTCTTCAGCTCCTGCATGGTTTGGGATCTCTCTGCCTTATTTCTGGTCTTCACAAAGTACATTGCAGCTCAGACTGAGATCAGGTGACTGACTTGGCCAGTCAAGCATATTCCACCCCTTCACCCTGAAAGCTTTGGTTTCTTTGGATGTATGTTTAGGACTGTTGTCCTGTTAAAGGATCAAATGTTGTCCAATAAAATTTGATGCATTTTGCTTAATCTGAGCTCACAGAATGCTCCTGTATACCTCTGCATTCATCCTGTTGCTTCCATCAGCAGTGAAATCTTCAAAAAAATGCCAGTGTGCCAGTTCCATTGGAGCCATATATGCCCAGGCAATAGCAAAACCTTCACCGCGTTTGCCACATAGGGTGGTGGCTCTGAGCCATGGGCTGCTACTTTTATTCTCCAAACGTTCCTCTTTCCATCAATCTGATAGAGATTGATTTTTGTTTCATTAGTTCATAGATCTTTGTTATAGCACTGAACTTGTTCTTATTCAATAACATACAGCTAGTGTTTCAGATGATCATGCCCTCGACTAACAAGTTCCTCCATACTGAAATCTCCTTTCAAATATATGCGTTAGTCTATGGCTCTGTAATTAGATGATTTTTGTTTTTTTGTTTTTTTATAAAATAAAGCCAATACAAATCTGAAAGTGCTTTTAACACTGTCAAAAATGTGACTGGGATGTTTAACAACCTTTGACGATAGAATGTGGATCAAAAAACTCATCAATTATCTCCATGTTGTCATTTAAGTTTTCCTTTAACTGTCAAACCCAAAGCTTTGAATCAGAAGCTCACTTGTGTGTTGTCAGGAAAAAAAAAAAAAAAAAAATAGATTGAAATTTCTCTCTAATACTCAGTTGTTAGATGCAGATAGCCTATAATAACAAGCTAATAATATATATTCTACATATGCTACAATATAAATGCTGATTGGAAGAAATCTGTTTCAGATGGATTTTTGCTTTTTTGCATATTGACAGAAAACGCCATCTAGATCTAAATGGAAATTCTCACCTCACATTTCACTCTGAGCCATGAGTAAGCTCTTTTCTGGATGAACTAACCTTGAAACAACACACAGCTGCCCCAGAAATGCTTAGTAGCCAAGTGTTTGGTTACTCTGAACCCTTGCAATTTGGGAACATTGTGTTAAAAGGACTGTATCTCCCACATACTTCTTTCTATACTGGTGCAGACCTACTCAAATTAAAAGCTGAAGCTTGGCATTTTTATGTTGTATCCATTATTTTATTTCAAATTGAATGTGCTGACACACATTTCCTGACAAACAAAACTGTGCAACTGTCCAAATACTTATAGCCTGAACCATAGCAATTACAGGACTTCATTGACAAGATCATTTTATTTTGAAAACACTAATCTGTGTTTATATCATCTCTTCTAGCCGTGTTATTGTGGATGCCATATACTGTAGATCAACATATGCATTTTCTATTATGAGATGGAAAATTATGTTCAATTAAGTGGGTTTTGTTCAGCTGTTTTTGACATGTACATCATACTGTATTGAACTACTAGTTTTTAAAAGTAGTTGTGGATGAGTTCATCTGAATAAAACTGACTTACCTGTCGATCCAGTCTCTTCATCATGTGATGGAAAAAGTCATCAAGCTCTTTGCCTTCAATGTAGCCATTATCTGTCAAGAAAACCCAACAATAAAATGTAATGACAAGGAATGTTTAACATATTAAAAAGTTAAATTAGCTGCTACAATCAAAACTCCCAAATTTTTTCATTACAAATGAAAAATGTATTTCTGGAGAAAAATAATGAGCATGTCATTAACTGTCCTTACCGTCTGCATCAAAGTGTTGCCAGATTTCCAGGAAACCAGCAGCATCCAGATCATCAAAAACACAGTCCATTTTAATAAAGGAAAGCAAAGCTGTTAACTTTTACGCATAAAAGTAATGAAGAGAGAGGTAACAAACAGTTGTTGCAATGTTCAGTAGCCTCCTTGGTTGACATATGCTCTCCGACTTAGTAAAAACCACACCTCCTCTGTATATTAGAGAGGGAGAGAAAGGGAGAGAGCAGTGAAGTATTGTATTTGCCATCTGGTGGCTGTAAAATTACACTGCAAAAAAGAGCTTTGACTCAACAAAAGCAAACAAAAAAAGAGACAATTCAGAAATTTTAAAGCCTGTAAAATTATTTTAATCAATATTAATTTTTGCATGAATAAATGTTCAACACCAGCAGAAAGACTTAGTGAATCACAGTGATCCATGACAAAATGGAACAAATAATGTATTAACACCGACAAAATGAGCAAATCTGTCATTAGTATTTATGCTATACATGCCAGCTCAAGAAAAACAGTCACTGTTTTGCATTATTTCTTTTCCGAATCATGATGAGGGTAACATTAAATTGATTACATGTAATAACAAATTAATGCAAAGAACTGATTTCTACATTTATGGACACAATGTACAAGTGAGAGGAAAAACAACAAAAGATCAAGACATCACCGGCCACTTTTTTTTAAAAATTCCAAATAAGTTATTAACAAACCGCTAGTATAGTAGTGTACTTAGTACCAAAACAATATAGGGTTTGCTGTGGTCACAAAGGTGTGTGAATGTACCACAGTGTGTATATTACATGTGCATATATTACACATACATATATACACACGCATACACCTTCATGTATGAAAGCACATATATACATACAGTACAACTCACAGCCACATCATGCAGTCACACACACGTAGACTCAGGAGTCTAGACTCAGTGCTACTGGTTATTTTCACTTTCTCCACTCCCTGCACCCACAGAAATGAAGTGGATGCTCATTTTCAGAACTGAACAGAAATTATCATCAGTCTTTCACACAACTTGACAGAAACACAGCCAGCTGCTTCTGAAATCCTACACAGAAAGCAAAAATGGTAGGGGACAGAGTGTTTAAATAGGTGTCTTACATCTGGAAAATGGTTGAAAACGCAAACAGATTACAGCATACAGCCACATGTGTTTGTTTTAAACGTATTGCAAGGTACTGGTTTTTTTCAGTGTCCTGGAACACCATCCACACAAAAAGTGATGTTTGATTTTGGGACTGAGGCTGAAAATCAAAGAAGTTGTTGACATCGAGTATAGATTGAATATATACAGCAGGAACAGTGTTATTTCCAAACCATTAGTGATAAAGAAGCTAAAACCTAATCATAACCATACAAAAAAACATCAATAGACACCATAGGAAAAGGTGCACCAGTAAGAGCTTTGGCCCAGACTTGAATTTGACTTGTACAGTACAATGAAATACAAGTTGTGCCCCTTTCACACTGATTATGTCTAACAACTTAGGTCTGCTGCACTGTGTGGGTTGTAAATCCGTCATCAATGCTTAGTACTGCTTGGCACACAACAACCAAACAGTCAAAAGCATAAATATTAATATAACAGTGTTATGACAGTGGATAAAATCGACATACTGAAGACTGGAGTCAATCTCATTTGGAGATGTGTCGAGTGTGTTGTGTATACTGAAAAACTGACAGGCCAATTTGTTGCCCAAAGTCAACAAAAATGCAACACCTTGTAAATGAAGTCAGGAGCTTCCAAGACCCCTTTAACAAACTGGTTACAGACTGTGTAGCAGTGTGAAAAGGGCAGTTCTTGCTCTTAAAAGAGAAAAATAAGAGGATTCATCCTGAGGCCTGTGCTATTGTTGTTGTTTTGAAGCATTCTGGTCCTTAAAATGGTATATATAGAATAATCCAGAAGTCCATATGGTCAAAATACAGCTACCCTCAGTTCACTTTCACTTTAGGCACTGTATTCTCAATTGCTTAATAGAGGCAATGTGATTATGATCCTGTGAGTTTGAGGAAGTGTCTTGTCCTGCATGGAATGAAGTGAAAGTGAGCTGAATTTGAAAGTCCTGAATTCTCTAGAAAATGCTGAGGAAGAAGAGTATTTGAAAGCTGGGGTTCTCTCTGTGTTGTGTTTTCACACATACAACCAACTGAAGAGGTTAATGTCAAAATCTGGCTCAAAATTGCTAAAGACATGGAAAATGCATGAAGGTGTCTCCAATGTTACCTTCAAGCAGATTCTCTCTGCTATTCCTCTTTCTGAGTAAGTTCTTTGCTTTCACTGGACCCTCAGCACATCAAGGGAATATTAATAATTGTCATATGTTAGTCATTTAAAAAAAAGACCTCAACAGCTAAATGTTAAAACAAGATGACTGTTTCTTCCACCGTGTTGAGTGTTTAACAGTTCTGAAGCCTTCTTGATTGGTTGTCAGTGAAGTTATGGTGTACCACAGTCCTCTCAAAGCACAAACATTAAACATGGTCACTCCGAGTCTCTCACACATGAGCCGAACTTGGGTCCAGTTGGGTATAGTAGTCTACAGCTGTTCTTTAGTCCTTCAGTCCCTCAGTGAAGAGTCCATTTGGTCCTCTCTGAATAACTCATATTTTTATTGTCAGGCAAACTCCAACAAATGTGTATTACTGATTTATTTTTGTGCTGACATTCTCAGCTAAACCTGTATTTTCCTGTTGTTAAAAAAGAAAAGATGAATTGCATAATGAATTCAGTCTGGAGAAAAGTAACTTGCACGTACTGAAAATATCGTCTAGAAAAATCCATACAAATATATTGACGGAAAAGAATGCCGCTGGGTCCTGGTCTGGTTTTATGCTTGAGTTCAAGTACAGTACAAAGGAAGTGGTATTGTTATCATGTGTTTGGTCCCTGGGTGACAAGCTACTGCAAAATAATTGTAAAAAGACTTAAGATTATTAGGTAGTCATTTTAAATGTACACTCAAAGATTCACAGTCTCTCTCTCTCTCTCTATCTTTTGCACCAAAAGTCTGTTTCTTGAAAGCAAATGTCTCTCTCTCTCTCTCTCTCTCTTTTTGTGTTTTTACATACTTATACTCAGTTTCAGGTTTCGTCAGCCATTTTCTAAATAAAATGGATAATTCCATGACCCATCTCCAAAGTTTATCCTTTTAGAGACATGAGATTTTCACCTGACAGCAGAGAGTAGGTGCAGAAAAGTGTTTTTGTGAGAAGGAAGCTCGTAGGAGATTTAGCACAGTTTGGTTTACAAGCAGACATGACTTCACTGAAAAATTTAATGAAGATATTTCCCAAAGGTTTTAATATCTAACAATTTTTCTCTATAGATCATCAAATGAAATTAAATTGGAAACTTTGTTACCTGATGCTGCAGCAGGTCTTCCTGCAAACCAAACAAGATGAGTACTTTGTGGTCAGACAGGACCTACAGTACAGGTACAACCTCTAACATAAAAGAAATCATATTGATTATATTCCCCCTTAGTTTCTTTTCTAAAGGAAAACATGTGAGGCTTGTCACAGGTTTTTGCTGTAAATTTGTCTCACTCATATCAAAATAAAGTCTTTGTCTGCTTCCTCTCCAGAGACTGATGATTTCTTGCCCGCCGCTTTGTCCTTATCAGGGTTTGGAGTATGGTCCTTGGTCTTGAAGGGGCCTTGATCCTCAGAGCTGGTACGGAGAGGGCAGGGTCGCTGAACAGAGTCTGACAAAGTCCTCACTGAAACCAGAGAGATAGATTAAAATGACAGTAAGTGTTGGCAATGCAAGGTGGAGGAAGGAAAGAGGAGGGGGGGGGGGACCAGAGGACCGAATAACTGATCTGTAACTCAACTCCCTCATGATACTAGCAGTGTGTGTATTTATATATATATGTGTGTGTGTGTGTGTGTGTGTATATATAGATATAGATATATATGTATAAAGACAAGTGATAAATTAAAGGAAAAACCAACATAAGGTGTCTTAGTGAGGTGTTGGGCCACCAACAGTTGTCAGAACAGCTTCAATGCACCTTGGCATTGGTTCATCAAGTCTCTGGACACCATGCTTCTAAAAGATATTCTCTCATCTGGTGTTATGATGATGGTGGTACAGAGAGTTGTCTAAGACATCTGTCCTAAATCTCCCACAGGTGTTCATCTGGATTTAGATCTGGTGACTGAGAAGGCCACAGTATAAAGTTCACATCATTTTCATACTCATCAAAACATCAGTGACCCCTCATGCTTCATGGATCGGGCGTTGTCACCCCTTTTTCTCCTCTCAGTTTTCAGATTTTTTTTCTAATTTTTCACCTGTCTGTATATGTGTATGCCCCCCCACACACACACACACAGACATACACACATATCAGAAAGGGCTCAGTAAATGTACAAAGGACAGCATGATTAAAACTGGCAGAAAAAAACTAATGTATGGATACAATGGTTGCTTAGACCTGCAGCAACAACCGCTTTGAAAAATAGAGAACAAGAAAAAAAAATTCTGACCTCAGGGGTTAGGCTTGAAACTGTCAAGGGGTTTGTGTTTTAGCCCTGATTCTCACTTTGTGGGTTCAGTTTATTTCAAATGCCCCAGAGTGACTACTTAAGAGATCCTGCTCCACATTGTCAGATTAATCAGGTAATCATCATCTTCAGTATGTGAAGAGGCAATTGAAGATCCTCTTGTGTGTACTGCCATCTAACGGCTCTTGATTTGTAATGAGGCTGGCACAGAGGTTGTGAGTTTACATTGGCTGTACTGCGTAGACACATCTGGTATCAATCAATATGCATGATACAAAACAGAAAACAATATTTGATGCACCTGTTGTGGTTATCATAGTCGAGAACCAGCAAAACAAGTAGCCATCAGTTTCAGAAATATATTTTCAATTGCCTGCAAGGAAGAACCATGCTTGTCAACATGTTCTCATATGTGTACCTTTGCCAAGCACCAGAGGGTTTCACCAAAGCAAACACAAAAAAAACACGAAGAGTTAAGTTTAGAGGGAAGAAAGGGAGATGAAAGCAGAGGCCACAGGGGACAAGAAAAAAAAACAGAGAGACAAGCAAAGACAGAATAAAAAATAAAATCACCAAGCTGCAACGCTCTCCGTTACTTAATGGTTAATAAATGAAAGGCAGAGTGACTTAGTGAGAGTTGTGACCTAATTATTAGCATTAACACCAGGCTTTGAATGGGCTAGGTATAGAAATCAAAGATTTCAACAGAAAGATTTCACAACCCACCTTCCTGAGTGGTTTTGTTGACAGAGCCTCCTGACTGCAGGCTGGTTTGGCCCTCCTTGTCTTTCTCTGACAGCGCCTTCTTAAGTGTGGGAGGGAGAACCGTAACTTTGGGAGACATACCGCCACTGCTTGGGGAATCTGGGCTCTCATCTATCGGAAAGATGACCAGGAAAAACCTGTTAAATCAAACATTTTACCACCTGCCATACAATGTCAACACAGTTGCATTGCATAACCATGTTAAATTTGTCTATATTCTATAACATAATCTCAGCAAAAATTTCATAGAAAATAATATACATATCAGTCCTAACAGATAGATCTAAAACCAAACTGAACTCAGCAAAATATCAAATACAGATTTGGTTCAGGAGGGAAAAACTGAATCAGTTGGGAAACAGTCTCCTCAGTGTGAGAGCCTATTCCGACCCAGGGCTCGATCAATACCTATGCTCCTGCTACCACTGGTGGTCCTGGGCTTCAGTGGGATGGTCGGTCGGGCAGCAAGGGCAGGCTTCGACCCCTGCGGCACTGGCGGTTTGGGATTTACTGTTCCCCCAGGGGAACTTGAGGAGGATGTAGCTCTGAGACGAGGGACTGGTTCAGGCTTGGTCTCACAACGTGGTAGGGTCTTTTCTGGAGAACCGCTCTCTGGTTTGTTAATGGAAGCACTGGGAGACCTGCTTTCTGGAGTTGTGGGCTGGGGCTTGGCTGCTGAAACATAGAAGGAAAGTCATTCATAATAATTTTTCTGTACAATTGTATAGACACAGAGGCCAGACTGGCAACACATAACCAAAGTGTTCATCCAAACTCTAACCAAACCTTGAGATCAACAATAAATTTGTATAAACCACCAGCCATTAATTTAATGTGGCTCCTTTCTCGTTTTTTTTTTTACATCGATTTTATCATAAAAGTCTACTTTAGTTAGATACAGAGTAAATAAATAAAAAATTACCAAATAAATTTTGCTAAACTGCTCACCTGTTGCACTAATGTCAGGTCTGTCGGGGCTGGAAGACTGAAAAAAAGCACAAGGACAGAACACTGGATTACTCAGTTTTTGGAAACGTGTATCCGAGTATATATATAAATACCTCTACTACAAACACAACATATCGCTTAGAAAGTATTTTTAAGTTTTGTATAATTTACACATTTCTGTCAGTTTCATATTTTCACGTCATGCTCTTTTTCTTGTCAAGTTCTATGATACTGAACACTCATGTAACACTGTTAGGCAGCATTTGAACAGAAGAGGGCGCCTTTGAATTAAAAGATACAAAGGATACAGCACGCACTCCCAAGCTTTGTATTAATAACCTGCTTCCTGCTAAGCACTCTTAATTTTACCTGCATGCACAAAGACACACATGCACAAACACATGCATTCGCACACCTGGAAGACAGCCAGAACAAGCAGATGGCATGAGAAGCCTCAGTGCCACTGAGTGCCAGTGACAGAAGGTCAGAAAAAAACCCTAATGCTGCAAACACCATAAACCTCTTACAGCTCACACAGGCACAGATACAGTTCACTGTGCACTGACTAGTTAGGGGTCAATTATTCATCTAGTGAACACACACACACTTACAGGTGCCAACAGCAACTCACATTTTGAATGCTGAAGCACACAAAGACGCACTAATTGCCCCTATGAATCTCTTGGTGTAAGTGTTGTCCCATGGATTCTGCTGAATTACACTACAATTTATTTCAGTTTTTAAAGATTCTTTGTCTAATTGTTTATGCTTTTGAGGAAATTAACCAGTGTATTAAGAAAGAGGTTTAGGAAATGAAAGTGTTTTTGGTTTAAGGCGTCTTGGTGAATGTGCTATTTAAAGTAAATATTCCCTTGACATTTACATCCTACAGTGAATAATGACAGAGAATTTGCATCTCAGCCCTGTTTGCTGTCTTAATTACGTCCATTTGCTGCTCATGCTTCCATCTTTTCCACACTGCATTCCCCTCCCTCCTCATTTCACATTTTCCATGGAAAATCAGGATTCTTTGTGTTTTTATGTCAACATGTTGGCAAGCATAAATGTCTAGTCTGAAGATATACACCAGTTCTAGTATCTGTGCATGCCTGTGTGTGTGTATGTTCAAATCCACTCATAGTGAATGTGGAACAAAGTCGGATGAAAAACCTACAATCATTGGTCCCCAAACCAGTGTAACGCGTCCTCCCTTAAACAAGCATCTCTCAAAACTGACCTACCACTATTATAAAAAATTAAACCTTATTTTTTAGTTAATCTTTAATTGAAATTTTATTTTTATGTAATAGAAATCAGAACCAAATCAATACTGGATTTTGGGGGCCAATTTTAAGGAGTAAAATAATATAGCAGTTGGTAGGTTGTTGGTCCATCTGTAATGGAGATGATGAGTTTTGCTCTCTGTTTCTGTTCCCCTGTCCAAGGACTACAAATGGAGATTTGCCGGTATCAAAACTGGGTACAAAGAATCTTTTCTCTTTGAGATTAATCTATGTATTTTGACCATTTCCAGATTACCCCTAAATTTTCTTCATTGTGTACTTTGATTGGCCAATATCAGCCAACTGATATATATCGGTCAGGCTCTCATAGAAATAGATCACTGCAGTCTACAAATTTTTGGTATTTAGACTTTTGGGTGGACAAAACAAGACATTTGAAGTTGCCGCATTCAGCTCTGTGAAGTTGTGATGACTATCTTTGATCGATAAATCAATAATGAAAATAATTGTTAGTTGCAGCCCCACATGATTTACACTATTAACTCAAATGCAGGGAGTTTGCACAATCTTTGCCACGTGTTGCTGTCTCCCATCTTTCCCTCACTTTCCCTCTGCTAATCACACCATCTCACCTTGTGCGCTCTCCTTTCCTGCTTGGCCTTCATCTCTGCCAGGAGGCCGCTGCCCATCATCTGTAGTCCCGGGTACCGCCTCCCTCCCTGAGGACTGCCCCTGCCGTCTGAACCCTCCCAAGGCTCGTCTATGGAGTCTGGCGTCCTTAGCTCCTCTGATCGGTCTGAGCTGCTGCTGTAGTCTGTGGGCTGCGAGCGAGTAGAGGCATCTCTACAATGGAGACAGAAATTATCAGTGAATCCTAGACTGGTACATTCAGATTAATGTAGCAATTGGGTAATATACCGGTCGACAACAGAAAAATAATACAGTTTTTGTTGATTTATACCTTGACTTTGACTCGAGTGCTGGGCTCTTCACTGCCACCTTTGGTGACGAGGGCTCCTCAGGTATGGTGGAAGCTGGTGTTGAGCCTACAGAGGCTGAGGAACTACCAGAGGGTAGAGGGGTTGCTTGGCTTTTCTCTGACTTATCTGATTTGGAGGATCGTTTGATGAGGTTGAGGAATCCTCCTTTACTCTTCTTTTTCTCTCCATCTTGAGACTCTGAACTCTTGAGGGAACGTCTGAAAGGAGAATGAAAGGAAGGCATTTAAAAGGAAAAGTAGAACAAAGATTGAACATGTTTGATTTGTATGAAACTTAAGAGATGACTACAGGAAATATTTGTTAAAAGCACATTTGTAATAAACATATGCTGGGAAAAAAAATCCAATACACTATACTCCTTACTGAGGAAAATACAGATAGAGAACAGTGCTTACTTGGAATCCATCTTGGTAACTTTTTTAGAGAAGAACTCGTCTACACCCTCATCGACCCTTCCCATGAGGCCGTTCTGTTCCCCATCCTGAGATGGAGCACTGTTGATTTGCTGAAAGAGGGAGTTGAAGAATCTGACAACGTGCCTGGACTATCTCGCAAACAGTAGATCTTCTCTTTGCATGCATGTATGAGTATTTGGTATAGAGTCCGCTCATGTTCTAGACAAAATCGATTTGAAGTCCTCCAGTGCAACTTTTTCAGTAACTGCATGTAATCAATTCACAGAAGAGAGATGTTTTTTCTGTTGAATTACATCTTGCAAGCAAGTCCCTTTTGAACTTGTTTTCCTACAAAGCTTTACTCACAGGTACTTTGCTGGAATGTGTTTTTTTGTTCCTCCGGGGTCGTAGTTTGGTGAAGTGCTGCAGCTTTTTTTCCTCCTCAGATGGCAGCTCCACCATTGTTCCTGGCAGACGTTGCTCCAGTTTGGGCAGGACCTGTGATGGAGTTGGTGGAGTTTGTGATGAAGCTGAAGTGTCCTCTACATGGATAGGCACGTCTTCCAGGGCCTTGTCCAGGTCAAACTCCATCTCTGTACGTTTGTAATTAGATATATTTTAAATATTCAAGTGGGCTCTCATCTAGCCTAAGTTGCATTCATATTGACCAATTATTTGAAAGACCGAATACGGAATAATTAAAACTGGCAACCCTAAAATCTTAAGTAAGCTTTTATAGTATGAACCAGAAAGATAATGTACTATTTGATCCTCATTTAGTACAATGTCATTAAAAAAAAAAAACTTACCAAAGGCACGAGACACTGGTCGAAGCATTCTGCTGTGGATACTTTTTCTCTTGGATTTAGGAGTCATCTGAGAAGAAAAACAGATGAATGACATTTTTGATAACTGAACAAATGCTGAAAATGTCATTTCCACAATTGATGACTGAATGAGCATTGAAGGTTAGATAAGCCATGAAATGTGTGTAAACATGGGAGAAAAAGTAAAGTACGTAATATCCTGGAGATCAAAAACAGTATTTGTAAAAAATCATATTAGAAAGTACAACTAAGTCTGTAACGGTTGGATCCGGATCAGTGGATTTATTTGTAAATATAAAAGGCAGTTACAAGACCAAATATAATTCATCATATGATCAACAAGAGCCATGTAAGTCAAAGTCTTTTCAAACTTTAGTACTTATCAAATTATTTGCTCGATAAATCTTTATAGAATTAACTACCACATGTAGTATAGTATGTTTTCATTAACAGAATTATGTTGATAACTGGTCAGTAATTATAAAACAAAAGTTTTCTGCCACTGTTGGTTTCAGGGAAGACGGTATGGAGATCATATCTGACATACCTGCAGTATAAGCTTAGGTGGCCACTCAACAAGTTCCTGTCTAGATATGGATGTCTGTGCTGCGTTTAAACAAGCTTAACTAAGCACACTGGTGAATTAACTCAATGTTTCCCCTCATTATTAACTCTAAAATATAAAGTGACAGAATTATGACAGCTGTTTGGCTTATGAAGTAAAACAAGTAATTCCACTGTCTTCATACACTGATGGAAATAACACATTGCATATTGTATTGTGCTTTGGTCTACAGGGTGGTGAGGCCAGACATAGTGCAATGAGTGTAGAGGAGCAGTCCGATGTGGCTGGATACATTAGAAATGCATAATATTTCAATTATCAGCATTCAACAGTGTAGGATATTATTCAGAGGGTGAGGAAGGAAGTGATAGACAAATAACTATATGCATCCTGCTATACTCATACTGTTCATTTTCTGTGCTATTTTTTAAATTGAAGAATTCCAATATCCAAACGTAGGAGGTTCTCTGTGCTATAGAAAAAATAACAGCACAGAGGAGAGTAGAGGAGGCAAGTGCAGTGAGGAAAGACAGAAAAGGAAAAGAAAAGTAAGTTAAAGAAAGTTAGGAAGGAGGGTATACTGTAGAGGGACAGTCCAAGATTACTTACACTGGTGCAGCACAAAGTCTCCATGGAGCAAAGATAGAAAGAGAAGGAAGAACAAAGGAAAAGAAGATTGAAGAGAAAGAAAGACACACATAGTAAGGCTGAAGACAAAAAAGGAATATGAAGGAGACAGCCATGACAGCTAACAACTGTAAGGATAACCTGTTTACAGGGGAGCTGGAGGAGAGGTAGATAGAAGAGAGGGATAAAAGATGAAAAAGAGGGAGCAGCAGGTGTATTTAGTTTGAGACCAGACATACAGACACAGACAAAGACAGAAAAACATGCAGCTCACTGTCGACGGCAGCCTGCATTTGCAATAATTTACTGTCAATATTCACAAAGATTAAATAAGCTTGAAAAGAGGTAGGTGAAGGTGTTAAGAAATAAGTTCCATCTTTGCAGACCCGCAGAAAAAAAAAATACTACCCATAACTGTTATTGATCAATGATCTCTCACACCCAACCAAACCTACCATGCATGTCTCTAAATCCTCCAGCCTCTCAGCCTCTAATAGTTCAGTTGATGCCCGTTTAGGAATCTTCTCCTCAGGGACGTCCAAATCCACTGACTCATGCTGCACCCAAGGGCGACCTCGACGTACCAGATGGTCTGCCTGTTAGGACAAGAGAGGACCAGGAAACAGGGAGGGAGACATGGTGAAGGAAGAAGGTGAACAGAGAGGAAAAGATTGGTAAGATTGGATGAGAAAGGGGGAAATTTGAAAGGAAGGAATCACGAATGAAGGACATAAGGGAGACAGACAGAAGGGATGAGGGAAAAAGAAAATATCAGGGATTTCAGAGAAGAAAGGCGAGGTCAGATTACACTTTAAAACTTAAAGTGCTCATGCTTAACTTTAATAAGTCTGGTTTAAGAAAACAAACATGACACTTTAGTAAAACTTAAAACTGCTGCATTTGGCCTATGTGTTGCAGGGATTAAATGCAAAGACAAGGTAATTATTGACTGTATGAAAAGAAAGCGTTTCAGATCTCTGAATTACCTAGGAATCTGAAAAGGTTCAGTGAAGCTGGTTGTAGCAGAAAATATTTTACAAATAATCTAGAGAGCTCGAATTAACAGCCATTGTGAATGGATAAATAAATCGTTTGAGAACTCAGATGATTTAAATCTTACCAGAGTGTGTTGTGAAGTTGAAAGAGCCTCCAGAATCTCATCGACAATGCGATCGGACAGGAAGGATGCTAGACTCAGCTTCACCTCACTGACGAAGAGTGAGTGAGCGATGGCCGGAGATCAAAGCAAGACAGAGAGGATATGTAAGATAATTACACATGAGATCCCCATGTGAATATAATTAGAGTACTATACAACCCACATACACACACCTGATCTTGTTGATTATATCCACCCCAGACTGCTCCAGGAGGGTTTTGGTGACAAAGCTCTTGGGTACAACCATCTTGGCTGAGCTGGCCTTCATCAGCTCTGGACGAAGATTACTCCTCTTCATCACATGGGGACACAGAGACTCTGCCGTGTCCACCATGGACTCAAGCAGAGTCTGGAAAGAGTTAAGTTAAAGGTGTGGGTCAATATGACCATATACGCAAATTGCAACTTATGTCAAATTAATAAAAGTATTTTCCTTAGATTTTCTGTTGGGTAACTTTCAGCGTCTTTAGGTGGCATCATTTTACCAGCTTTTCCTCTTTATTACAAATAAACCCTGTAAAGCACAAATACATACGTGCATATAAACAATACGATATGTGTAATGTATGGTAAGCTCTTCCATATCCACTTTAAGAACTTTGACTATTGATTTAGGTTTTTGGTTTAAAATAATGACTTATAAGTAAAGTATAAGTAAAACAACAAATGTCTTGTAAAAGGTATAACCCTACCTGCAACTGCTGGTCCATGACAGTTGTCACCTCCCCAGCCATAGACTCAAGTTTCTCCTGGATAGGTCCCACTGAGGAGCTGTTCACCTCCTCTCTGGAAACTGATCCAAGATGGTAGAGATTAGGGAGCAGCTGGAGAGAAACAAAGAGGGGGATGAGGAGATAGTTATAATCTATGTGGAGAAGAATAAACTGGCTAATATTTCATTTTAAAATAGATGAAAGCACGAATTGAATTTTATATATTTCCTGTAGCAGAAAAACCATATCTATACTGTATACCTCAAAACTAGTGGGGTAATGGTAGAGGAATCATAGAAAGGATGTAGGAAACTACTAGAAAACTGAGCTGAGCTCTACAAATGAGCCTGCAGTTGAATAGTTTAAATTCATATACACCACTAAGAGTCGGCCAAAACGTGTCTCTCCTCACCGTTTTTGAGTTTCTGGCATCTTTGATGAGGTTCTCTGCTGACCTGACGTCCTCCAAGATGGCATCGGTCTCGGAGTTCCTCAGAGAGTTCAGGTGGTCCTGCACCTTCACACAAATCCTGTCAATCATCTGGAAGATAATAAATAAATAAATAAAAAATCCAGAATGCGATTTATCAAAGGCCCAGTAAGTTTAATTGGTCTCCTGAATCAGTTGTGTATCACTGGGGACACAGTTAATCATGTGTTCAATGTTACAGTTCTATGGCCAGTCATCTTCATCTGTATGGCACTGTGGAGGCAAACAGATTAACAATAATAGCTACATAATAGCTATAGTGACTAGATATTTTTCACCTGTGGCCAACAGAGAAAAGTTTCGTCAACACAGATTAGTAATGTAATTAAACAGAAGACGACAAAAAATATACTGAGCAAATGAACAAACTGCAATTTAGGTATCAAATGTCCTATTTACTTTATTTGGCACAGCTGTATCTACTTTATCAACAACTATATCTTGGTTTGGTCAAAAACACAAAGACTAAAGTGCATATGAAGTCAGTTATACATGTGTGTGTGTTTGTCTGAGTTTGTGTACATACCTGTTGTGTCGTCGTTGTCACGATGCCCTGCTGAAGCCGATAGGCCTGTTCCTGTAGGTATTTTCTGGTCTCATGGTTCCTGTAGAGATAATTCTCAATCTGGGGGAGGGGGGGCACAAAGCCACTGTCATGAAGTGATGATGTAAATAGTGTAAAGTAAATGTATTCAATTTGGCTCAAAGTTGCAGCAACTGAGGTGGGGGAACCCATGGGAATTCTTGCTATACCTTGAGCAAGGCGTCCTCTGTTTTCTCGGGGCTAGCCTTCAGAGCCTGGGAGGCATCGATGATGGGAATGGGCATGAAACGGATGGTGAAGTTCCTAATGGGCAAACAGTCAGGGGACATTATCCCACAGTTAGTTCACATCATAGAGGAAGGGAAAAAGACAGAAGCACAGGTTTAGTGATGTGATGATAGAGGCAGACAGAGAATTTCAAAAACATGAGGGGAAGTGATGCAGTTGAGCACAAATATATTAGTAAAATCTAACTGTTCAGGGTTTGTAATTTTACTTATTAGTACAAAACAAAAAAATAATGAAATGTATCCACTGATCTCATTCATTCTGTGTTTCAAAGTAAGACATAGCATGCTGCACTAGCACCAAGGACAGGGGAAGAAACGATCCTTGTCAGCAAAAGGAAGCACACTCCACACTCCACTACAGTGGTTGTTTTATTTAGTACCAGAGAAATCTCACCTCCTGAGGTGAAACAACATGCTCTCGTCTTGATATCATGTGGCTAAAATGGATTAACAATAGGCGAGTGTCCCTACAGTTTTACAAATATTATGTCATCACATAATTAAAGTGAATTTTGCTATCTTGATAAGATTTCTGTGTTAATTAGATTTAGCGTATTTGCGTCTTGATAGATGAATCAAGGATACTAGAAGTACTGGGTGTGAATCAATCAGTGACACTGTGACTCTTTTGGAAACAAAGGGGATTTTTTTTTAATGAAATACAACTAAATGAACTCTTTATTGCGGTGTATGTGTGTGTGTGTGTGTGTGTGTGTGTGTGTGTGTGTGTGTGGGGGGGGGGGTGGTGAGGCTGACATAGCATTAGGTGTGGCCTGAGCACTCAACTGCTATCAAACTGTTCAATTACAGAGCAATTAACTGGCACCATTAAATGTTGCTGATCTCAAAAATGAAGGCCATCACAACTTATTAACATTTATATCATTATGGATGACAGGAAGGGATGGAAGGAAAAAGAAAATATTGAAAAATGAAGAACGAGAATTAAAAGCAGAAACCATGCTTTTATGGTTTTGAACATCTTAAATATCTAAAAAAACCTTGAAAGAATGCATAAAAAAACTTGAATTAGGAGACAAAGATTGACTGAAGGTAACTAAATTACACACAAAAACACACAGAAACACACACACAGAAACACACACACACACAAACAACATTGTACTCCTGAACATGGTGGAGATCGGGAGCAAGAAATAAAAAGAATACTGTTGTTTCAATAAAACAAACTCAATAATACAATAATATAAGACACTCGAGGGGGAAACAGGGAGATATGTTGCTGGGAGAATATGATAAAGAGAGACAGGATGAAAGAGGGGAGAGAAGTGGATATACAGATGTGCCCCAGAAGCAAATTTAGTTAGATGCACATGTCATTTCACCCCCAGAACTTGAACATTCAGATCCAGAGAGAGAAGATACAGTAGATAAAAATCTGTTTTATTCAGTCTTGACTCGTACTTTTTGTCTCTATTAATATGCATCGCTTTCTCTTCTTCAGCATCTTGTCTTGTGCTGTTATTTGTCTGATTCCCTGTGTATGTCACTCTCTTCCCTCTCTCCCTTTCTGCCTCTCATCCGATCTCCTTCTCTTCCTGTCTAAACACACCTCAAGGTTTCCTGCCCAGCACAAAGCGAAATGATATCTGTGCTGTAACAGCTAACCACACATTCATCTCTTCAGTCTGTAATACACCAGAGCAACTACTGTGTGTATAAACTGTTTGGATTAAGATTCTACAGGACCAATAGATTTCATTCATAGCAGAACTGAAATAAAAAAGCGGGCAATTGTCAGCATACAATTATAGAAACATACATAGACTCACTAATTCATAAATACAGGTGGTGCTACTTACTTCTCCAGAGCAGCTGCCACATCCTGAAGACCCTGAGGGCTGGTGTTGTTCTTATCCCAGATCACAGTCCTACACACAAAAAAAAGTTTTTCAAAAATACATACTCATGGAAACATACATACATACATACATACATATACATATACACACACAGACACACACACACATATATATATAGACATATATACACACATATACATACACACACGCACATACACTATGAGTGTTCTCTACTATAATGACAACATATCAAAGCTATAAGCCCTATTAGTGCAGCTTCATAGAAGTCATTAATGTTGCAATTACTGTACAGTAATAAACAATTTAAAATGTGCTGATATCTTTGCACTGAGTACAATTATTTTTATATGTTATATATATTTAATTATATCATAATTTATCAAATATTTGTATATGGGTTATAAATGCTAAAGGAGAAAGTTTTAAATTATTTTAATCTAATTTTAATTGGTTTTATTTTCAGTTTTAATGTGTTTTTAAATTGTTGTTCTGACACATTTCTTCACTGTTATCAATGGCTTTAAACTTCCTTTGTGCTCAGAAGGTGTTGTACAAATAAAGGCTGTCTTCCTTGTCAGAGTTACCTGCAGTCATTGTATACACATTGGATCCACTGTAAAGTACTGAGTCTTGTTATTAGCAGGCATCAAAAGCATAGCTCTTCAAGGCTGCATTCAAATTCCAGAGGTCAGTAGAAGGTCAAGTAGCGGTGTCACCTGACTGTTTATTATTTTCTAGAGTATAACTGGAAATCATGAGACATACTTTATTCTCACCTGAGTTTGGAGTTGATTTGCAGCGCCTTGGCCAACATCTTGGCTCCCATGTCCCCCATGGCGTTCCCGCTGATGTCCAGCCTGGTGAGTGAGGAGTTGCTGCCAAGGGCGTTGAGAACGATGGTCAGATCACTCTTTAGTCTGGAGTCTGCTAGAGACAGAGAGGTGAGGGGCTGGAGAGGGAAGGATTGTGGGAAGACAGAATGCACATGGAGGGTAGGAGGGAAAAGACAAAAGTGTTGAGAGAGGGTTTATACTATGAGAACAAAAGGCAAAATATGATCATAGTGTGATAGTTTTATCTGGTGTGTCAATGACAGTGTTGTAGGATAGCAGGACAGTCTCGGGCTTTATCTGCCACCTGCAGGCTATTCAATGATGGCAGAATGGATGCGCATCCCTCCGGTTGTGTCTGTCCATTCAGCTTTGGCTTTCAAAAGGAGCTTTCTGGGCTCTTGTTTTATGTCACTGCCAACTTTAACAAAAGCTATTGTAATTTATGTCACTGAGAGCATTAATATTCCTTTAGGCTGTGCCAGCTTTTCTGTCATAGTGTCTTTGAATTTATTCACTGTCAGTGGATGCTTGGTTTCCTTGTTTACTTGGCTAAATGCAGACTGTTCCAGTGGATGCTTGGTTTCCTTGTTTACTTGGCTAAATGCAGACTGTTCTGTTTCCCTTACCCAGTCCCCCAGGATCTTTGGCACTTGCCTAGAGGAAGTCTGAGCATGCAGTTGGGCATGACTTTCAAGAGTTTACAGCAAATTTAACATTAAAAAGGTTCCTGAAGGGTTTTTTTTAAGCAATGAAATGAGACAAATCTAACTAACGCTAACTTTTGCATTTATGCCACTTGTAAAACTGGAGGTAAACTGGTAAAAGTTCCTGGAGGGGTGTGTGATTCAAAAGGGCAATCTCCAATTAAACATTTATGAGAGGAACATGAGGACTTGCAAGAGACTCTAAAATGTCAGTGATATTATCATTAAAAATCCACAGGGCAAATTGAAACATTCATCACAGGATCAAGTGGATTTCTGTGTGATGTGAGAGTGACGCGAGGCTTAACAAATCCCAACAGTATCCGTCTGTTCACCAGATTTAAGCTTCCCTGTGATGCATGCCATTTGCACAGCTGGAGACTCCTGTGATCTGCCTTCTATAGGCCAGTCAATTTACCGTCCGCCCAGTCTCCCAGTGAGCTACACTAATTCATTCCTTACACTATATACTTATGTGACATTAGCAATATCACAATTAAAAATAATGAATTCAAAATGTTAATTAAAAATACATTATTAGACAAGTTTAGCGACCGAATTATCATTATTGATGCAGCAACATGTAAACTGCGTTATAATGTCACAACCTTCATTTTACAAATTCCAGTGTTAAAAAACATGACCTCGCTTCACGTTTAGGACCTATATCAACTGGAAGTCACAAGAAAGTTAAGGCATAACAAAATCTAAATGTGATTCCGGGTGAGAGGGTCTCAACCCCTTGATGTTGTGTTCTGACAGTGCTAAAAGATACAAAACCGTTGCCAGAAACCATCCCAGGAAGCGCCGTTAGCTCAGTGGGTTTTATAGAGGTAGATTATGTTGGGCAGCAGGTTATGTGTTATGATGATGGTGTGGAAAAACAGCATCGACATGGTTATGTAGGCAGAAAATTACTTTTTTTCTTGTCTGAGACTGCAGAGAGTATTATTTACTCCAGGCATGTGTTCCTGTGGCGAACACAGCAGACATTAGATATGCAAATTTAAATAGGTACAAGTTTATGCACCAATAGCCACAGTCAAGTCATCCTCCAGTGCTGAAAAGAAGAAACAAAATCCTTATCACCTAGTTCTCAACCTGTTTCCAACAGCATGTCCTTAGAAAAACAGGAAAGCAGAGCACCGGTAACATTTGGTTGTCACAGTACATGTAGGAGAAGGGAAGCCTGAAAGGGGAAGCAACATCTGAGTGTTGAGCCAAAAAAAGTAAAGTCAAATGACTTTCAGCAGCTACAGCAGCTCAGACTTTCAGCCCTTATTAATAACTTAAATCGGGGAAACTTGCCCTGGATATGCATATATGTCTTCTTAAGTAAAAGCAGAAAAATGTGAAATTGTAACCCAAGATATGCTAATAAAAGTGACCTTCAATAGAGACAAATTAACCTATTTAATGTCTGTCCATAAAACGATGAATTTTGTTTAATATGGTGATGAAACTCATTTGGTCTGCATTGTTTTCAGTAATATAATATCCTATCTCTTCACTACAGTACGAAATGATCTTTAGAGGGGAAGATGATACTCTTATTGTAATTTGCTATCTGAAATCTATTTTGACCAGAGGTTTTATTCCTTTATGGTGCTCGGAGTTCTAAATTGTCAGGTTTTCTTTAATTTGTAAAGATTAATCTTGGTGGATATGATACCTTCTCACTATTAAAACACATATAGAGTTTGTGTATCTGTTACTATTCTGGCAGCTGGAGCTCTCCCAGATCTGTACTCACATCAGGACAAAGAAACCCTCCAGGATAAATGTGCTGGCCCGAACTGTGTCCTTCACTCTGTATGTGTGAAAAAACTGAAACCTACAGTATCTCTACAGGCCTTCACTAACATGCATACGCGCCGTACACCTGAGAGATATTAAAATCCAGGCCCCTGGTCTAAACAAATCTCTGCATCTCGAGCTTCTTTAAAAAAAGAGCAAAAAACCTTTTCTGAGATCAGCTGTCCCGTCTACATTACGAGAAACTTTTACTTTCTTACACCTTTCTTCTTACCTTTGTCTTCACTTCCTCTCATCTGCCGTCTATACCTCCTGTGATCCAACACCTTTAAACTCCACCTCTCTCTTTTTCCGTATCCATCCATTACGTTTTTCCCTCCTTTCCCTGCTTTCTTTGTATTCCATCATCCACCTTCCCAACCCGATAAGCAGTTCATTCAAACACACCATCCTCTCATGCACATACGACAACGCACACAGACGACTGGCACCAAGAGACCAATCCAGCATGGAGCTGCTCAATAGGAACATCAATCTAGCACATCCATCACTGTGGGAGACAGAGAAAGGCAGACACCCTGGAAAAATTCTTTATAGCTCCGATGATGGAGAGAGGGATAAAAGGAGAACGATGGATTGAGGGACAGGAAGGAGGAGAGATGGCTCGAAGCTGGGGAAGATCGCTTTTTTTCACTGGGGGTTTTCTGAAAATGATACTGAAGAAGATGACCGCAACACCGGATCTTTCAATATTTAAATAATATCTCATTAGATATGATAGACACAGTAGAGATGGTTATCATGAGCAGCCAGTAATCTCTAAGGTAATAAAAGGGTTACAGTAGTTTAAATACCTGGCCCATAATCCAATGAGTTGTTTCCATGATGTACTGTGGTGATTTCCCTTTGAAATGCTAAAACCCACGCGCTACTCACTGTTATTACTATTTCAAAAACCCCTTTTTGGCTACAGCCCCTGACAATGCCAAATATACAGAGGAAGGGAATTAGAAACTCACCGACTCCTCCTCTTGAATCATATGAACCAGGCTGTCCAGCACCGGAGCAAGGTTTCTAAGTCAGGTAGACGAGAGACAGGAAGAGAAACTGAGGAAAATTCCGATGATGAAAATGATACTCGCAGGGAAAACAATGGTTTGAAAAAAAAATTTCACTGTATCTACTATCTACTACAATCATCGACTGAATTTTATTGTTTGATATTTTGGCCCGGTGACAGGCATGTAGGGGAGTCGTCTCTGTTTATCCGCAACAGACCAAGCCAAGTCGTACTAAGTAACAACCAAACCCATGCACAATCTCCTCCTGTCTTGTATTCTTACTTTGACTTGATGTTGTTGAAGTTCTTGCCCAGAGAGAGATGTCTGATGGACCGGTTCTTGGCCAACCACACCAGCAGAGTGGACAGGTCTGAGTCCAGGCCTGGAGATAGAAAAATAGGTTGAAAATTATACTAAGGTTAACTGATCTCTTCTGATTTTGTTAAGTGGGTTTCAAATGCTTTTACTTAACCAAGAGTTTTAGTTAGGGTTTAAAGCAATCTCACCGTTGTCAGAGATATCGAGGCTGGAGATGTTTGGGATCTCAGCAATACAACCTTCAAGGATTTGAGAACCTCCTGACCGTAGCTGTAATCGACACGCACAAACACACACACACACACACACACACACACACACACACACACACACACATATACATCAGACACGATACAAAATTGCCTGTCTCGCTATAAGTAACCACTTCCTCAACTGCTTACTGCTCTACTGTTTGAGAAAGAGAAACTCCGAACACTGTGACTACAAAGTAGATGCATAGAAGAGGTCAGTGCTTCTAGGGAAGCTTCTACTGTGCAAAGTCAACAATTGTGCATCAAGGATCTATGAACCTGTGTGCGCTTTTGAGGAAAATGACGCAGATGCTTTCAGACTAAAAGATACACAAGATTCTTTGGGTGAAACATGCAAGTAAAAATGGAATCATATGGAACAGACTTGCAGTATGATGTATAAAGTAATTAACATGGTAATAGCAAAATATACTATAAAATAACAACACAGATCATCCATAACAGCTGCATCTGGATGGTGTTTGGAGTTTTAATCATTTCATTTCTTGTGAAATGGACAATATGGAGCCCAAGAAGAAGAATAAGATCATCGGAAAATAAACTATCTACTAAAAACAGTAAAAAAACAAAAACACAAGGAAGAATAAAAGGTTAATTATTAACACTGAGTACACTGGTACTTACACAATGGCCAAGCTTACAGAGGCATTAGGGGGAGAGAACAGCATGTCAGAGGCAAGCCAACAATTACTAACAACAAAACACACAGATGCTTAATGATCATAATGCTGTTCAAACACACAACGGAGGCACACACAATTGCACCAGCACACTCAAAAGGAAACCATACACAGTCCTTAAACACTCTGTCATCCCATTCAAAGCACAGTTTTGGGCTGCTTACACCAAGCGGTTCATTAAGGCTTCGAAAGAGGACGGAACACATCATTTCCCCTGCAGCTTCAGTTTGGGAAGATTTCTAAGGGAATCTGGAGCTGTGTGTCCTGTGTAATTTGTATTCATGTGTTATCTTGAGCAATTCATCTGAATCTGCATCAAGCTGTCTATCAGTTTGACCAAGTATGAAGATGAGGAGATGGTGTGTGAGTGTCTGTGAGAGTTGTGATGAAACCATTAGAGATGGAAGCTGAACAACGCCCATCCCCTCTGTTCATCTCTCCCCCTCTGCCCCTGCCTATTGTCTGCCAAGTATTCCATTATACAGCCTCTTAACAGTGTCACTGACCTGCCAAATGGTTTTGAAGTTGATCCTAAAAAGCTGACTGCATTGGATGAGTATTACCTCCAAACTATTAAAAAACACACTTACCAAACCTGCTGCAAAAATGCTACTAATACTAGAAACAGGAATGATGAAGGAATAAAAATTAAAAAAACAAAAAACAAAAACAGCACTGCCCTAAAATCCACTGGATATAGACTTATTACTTGCTCCAGACAGCTTTAACTGTATTTTGCAGAGTTGTGCCTCAACTGCGCTGCCTAATTACTGAACAGGTTTGCATGCATTATCATCAGCAGCACTGTATTTCGAATCTAAATGCACATCACCACCCACCTCCTTAATAGTGAAGCCACGATGATCGTTCACGAGCCAGGTACATATGTACACATTGTAGGATATCTTGACTTTTAAGAAAATTACTTATGAGGGAAAATGTGTTGCAGTGTATCTCTACAGGTCTCACCTCACAGCAGCTGACGTCTAGAGACACATCCTTCAGGTTTGGGTTACTGGCCAGGCCAAGCAGGAGCGCTCTACAACAATATCAATACAGACAGTTGAAACAAAAAAAAAGGATAAAAAGTCTATTTGTTATAATATCCAGGCTCCAAAAAATAATAAATAGCACTTTTAGTTAAAAAAAAAACAAAATAAAAAAAAAACAAACAACAAAAACACAACAAACTGCAGTGCCCCAGTTAGTAATAGTAATGAGCTGTAGCAGCTGTTCTCTAATGCAGTCAGTTGTGATACAGTATTGGATGACAAGTAAAGTTTATTTTAACTTTACCTTTAACAGCTCTAAATGGTAACAAACGTAGTTAAGTAAGATTAGGAAGAGGAAAAAGCGTTCAGTCGGAGAGAACGCGGGGCAGAGGCAGCTGTTCCTCAGATACATTAAATGTGAATGAATCGCTGTCTCACTTCAGGGCCTCTGGCGGCAGCTTGGTTCCCGACACATTGATGGAGCTGAGAGACATGGCACTGCTGAAGAAGTGCTTGAATGAAGGAGGCACCTCTTTACCTTTCCTAAAGAAAGAAAGGAGTAGAAAATAAAATAATGCCAGATGGACACATCGATGACAAACTTTACAGGCAATTTCAAAGCTTTTTTGATCCAATACCATATAAAGCTCAATAATGAAGTTCCTTTAGCTGACCTTAGATTCAGGCCAACATTAAGATTTTAGTATTTTTGCTGTGCCTAAAAGCCTGACCCAGTTTAGGTTTTATCTAAAGAAACTGTTTTAATTCCTCTGAAGGATACATAGGGAATTTTCAGAAAGGTAAAATCACTTAAAGCCCCAGATATATAGTAACCCTCTGTGCATGCTCATTTGTTCAACCCCTCCACACCCTCCATTTCTTTTTACCCCCATCTATACAATAGTCATGTCCTACCCCCCCCTTTTCTCTGCCCCCACCCCATCCCCACTCAAAACTCCTGAGAGAGACACTGTAAAGAGAGATAATAACCCTCCCATCGGTTACACACACGCATCTATGCACACTGAAATTTAAACAAACTATAAACTCAACACAAACGCACGTACAGATATGTCATTCTATACTTCATGTTGCCAATAATAACATGTTTTCACCAGGAGGTGTCACACACCAACATACAGACTGAATTTATGACTAAAAGTGTCACCACTGCTCAGATCTGAATTTGAGGGCAAAAGGAAACTTGGTGAAATTTCTACATTAAGTCGGCATATACAAGCATAGATAGGATTTGATGGACTGCTGTATTTATTTTACGCACTGTCAATTACTCTGATGAGTTATGGACAAAAGCCCATCACCTATCACTCAATTGATGGATGACAATGTACAAGAGATACCTGACAAATTTCACATTAAAACAGCTTTGCAATGCAACTTATACAGATAGTACAGGTCCTGATTTCAAAAGGAGATGCAGGTGGAAGTTGTGGATAGCCACAGATGCAATTTCAACTGTGATGAAGAAATTGTTTTCTTGCTCAAAATGAAGGTTTAGGAATGAGTGGACAGTTTAGTTGGGCATTTTTTGATTCCACTGAGGTGGCTAGTGCTGTCATTTCTAAAATCTCTTCACTATTATATACACTATTACAACAGCAGCCATACTTCTGTACCTGATTAACCAATTCTTACTGTAAAATCTTACTGTGATTGCCTTGCCTATAGTTATATTACACAGGGTTTTTTTTAATTCATTCATAAACCTTTTTTTTTAAATTAATTTATTGTTAATCAGTAATTCTCTATTGTGTAACTGTCTACCATCACCTGAAACATGGGCAGTACCTCCAGTGGTATTCAGGAAATCGTTAAAATGTACTCTTGATCAATAAATCTCATAAGGAAGAGGCTACAATTGAATAACAAATGAATTTGCCTCCTCATCAGGTAGCAATAAGTAAAACTGAGATGGGTTCTCACCTGTGAGGGAAGACACTCTTTGACACATTGAGAACAGAGAGATGTTGGACAGAGCCTCGCAGCAGAGCAGAGCAAACCTGGAATACGTATGAAATATGTCACTATAACATCTAAACTGTAGAAACTTACTCAAGTATCGTTTTGGTTTTTCAGTTTCATTTCATTTGAAATTTTTATTTTTAAAGGGGATTTATTACCAATGCCTTCTTTTTTTTAACTTTTTGGTAGCACCCTCTAACCCTGTTGTGTATTTATAGTGTGCAACTGTATTTATATCTGGCTCCAAACAAGAGGGACAGAAAACGATTTAGGAATTAATCAATATCTTCTGTGACAGGCTGACAGCTGGCTACATCTCAGACTAATCAATAGGTTGTATTTGGCTCTCAGACCCACATCAATATATCACAGACAGTATTCAGACCATTTCACAAGCACACAGATTAAACACAGATTGAGTGGGTGTAAAAAACATTCCCTGCAACACAATTGTAAATGCATAGCACTTATCTTACAATGCTGTGTAGTGAGATTTAGCTAACTGCAAAATGTTTGTTAATGGAAAAAGAAATCTTTGTTTTTGTGGGGTCTTGCTATTATCTACTGTATCTCTTTTCTCATTCATTCCTCTGAGCAGCAGGTAGGGTGTCATATCAGCCCGCTTCGTGACTCACCTGGTCCAATGAGCAGTCGGTGTTGGAGAGGTCAAGGGTTGCCAGGCTGTTGGGCTGACCAAGGAAGTGGCAGAAATGCTAGAATAAGGGCATAAAACAGAACACAGCACACAACGTTACAAAGAACAATGTTAAAATTCACCTGTAAAGTATCTTAAAGGGACTGATGTGTTATCGACCTTAGTGAGAAAGCATTTCTAATGCACTTATCCTCTCTTTAATCGTCCATCTTCAGTCATAATTTTCCTGCCTCTCCATCATCTCTCATTTCCCGCATCATACATCTTGCACATACATCACCATATCTCTCCCATCAGTTTTTGGTTGCTGATCATAAAGTATATTTGAGATTTAGTTATTCAGTCAAGTGAAAATACAATAATATTGGCCTTAAATTTCTTGTGTTAGAAATACCAATCCATTCATATTCTAAACTGGCTCATTCCATAGAGTGGAGTACAATATAAATAGCTAATAAATATGACGCTAGTTTCAGTCCCCCGTTAGTGTAGCTTAGCATAAAAAATGGAAACAGCTAGCCTAACTTTGTCAGTCTACCAGCACCTCTAAAGTTAACTCCTCTACTTAGTGAGCTGTGGAGGATGGCTGTTTTCACTTGCGTCCAGCTCCTGTGCAACATGTAAGCCAGATCATATTCATGAAACGGTCATGAGATTGGTATCAGTCTCCTGGTATCAGCATGACTCCCAAAATGTCAAACTATTCCTTTAAATCCAAATCATACTTTCTGTCACTGCAGGATTTTGTTCAACATGATGATTTGTTTCTGTAAGACTGGATTCAGATTTTCAACCTAACAATAAAGAATTTCTCTCACATCTCTGCATCTTTGCTCTGAACAGGTGTCGAATGTTCCCAGTTGATGCTCTCCTACAGAGTGACTTGCTAACTGATTTATAATGGTCCAAAAAGGCCTCCACATAACTGCAGCAATGACCTGTTTCAATCAATTTAGTGTTATTGATAGCAGCTCTAAGATGGATTAGAACCTGTGCTTGTTTGTGTGTATATACCTGCATGTCGTCTCCTCGGAGGATATTCCCTGAGAGGTCCAGATGGACCAGGCTGCTGGGGATGGACGGGTTGGCACTCAGTGACTGGCAAAGGCTGTTCACCCCTAAAAAACACGGCAACACACAATCATCCACATGCACACACCCATGTGTGTGTGTGTGTGTGTGTGTGTGTGTATATATATATATATATATATATATATATATATATATATATATATATATATATATATAAACACACACACAGTTTTAGCATTATCTTAAACTTCAAAACTCCCCTTGATGTTTTGAAAGCATACTGAAGGAAATAGCAGAGGAAATGATAAGTGGATGAAGACAGGAAAGAACACGATCAGACTAAAGAGTCAATGCATGGAAAGTGAGTAGGCCTTCTCATGGTTGTGTAAATGTCATGCTATGCCTCTGTCTGTGTCACGCTATGTTGAGGATGAGCCATGTCCTCTTTTTAAAAAATTATGACGATAAAGTAAATAAAAGCATGATTCTGTAATTAACACTTGTCTAAAATCAAGCTCCAAACAACTTCATATGAGCTGCAACACTTGAGCATTTATTTGAGAGGGAGAAATGCATATGTATGGATGTCTCTCAATGCATAGATTTTGACACTATTTTGACGTACAGTTGATATACTGTGCACAGTAAAACTGACCTGTGTCTGACCTGTGACTGACAAACTGAAATTACATTTGTCCTGCCAGTATATCAAGATGTGACTATCAAGTGACTGAGTCAACCCATAGACACAGATGAAGAGCGTTGAAAAAGAATCAAACAGGAAATAAGATAATTTAACAGAGGATAATTTGTTGTATTCAAGATTAGATGCAAGGGATTCAACAAGCACAAGTTAGTTCAGTTGAGATCTAATGATGTATCAGCTGATTTACATATTACATAAAAAAACAGTGGTAAAAAATGTGTTCAATCCTCTACTTGTGTTCTGTGCATCGGGAGCTTTAAATAACGATCATACCTTTAGTGAGATGAACAGGGCTCAGTTTAAGCAGCGCTAAGCCAACTCTTTCACTAACACTACACTGCGGAATATGATAGCTCTTTATTGATTGCCTAAGAGCAGAGAATGTTTACACTGGGCCCCTACAGATGGTTCCTTTTGGACCCTCCATTTGCTTTGGTTGAAATTTTACCTGCAACTGACTGTTGACACCAGCCACAGTTAATCTAAAAATTATCCATTGCAGTTTTAATTTGCAGAAAAAGCCTCTGCATAATCAGCCCTTTCAAAACATTTCATTAAAAGGCCATCACTGCAACATTTATGCAAATGAAAACATGCATATTGTTTACTGATTGTCTTTGTACACTCACACATTACAAATACATCCTTTTCATTCTTTCTCCCTCTCACTCAGTGAGAGAGGACAGTAATAGTGCAATGATTATCTAAGGGGTAGATGCGATTAGATTAGTTAAATTTGTGATTGCATTAGATCAGAGGGGAGCATGTAAACAGATAAGCCAGCTGATAACAAAATAGTATGTCTATTATATTCTAAATAGAATCAACAGAATTTATCTTAAATATTCCATTTTCTAGCTTTAGCAGCTTTATATACAGGGGAAGACAACACATACCTTTGGGAGATAGTGAGGTTTTGGAGAAGTTTAAATGCTTTAGCCCCATACGTAGTTTGGCAAACTGAGCACCCAGGGAGGAGATACCTACAGCAAGAGAGGGAAAACAAAGAGAGACACTCATTTCTCTCCTTTCAGGCTACTGTAGCTTTTTTCACAGCCTAAGTGACAGTAGCGACATTTCACCTCTAAATTCAAAGCCACTTTGCACCTTTATTCAGGTGTTGCCTTCTCATCCCACGTTACTTCTACATTAATATCTACCTTCACTTTCATAGAGGTTGCCTGCTTTCTCAGTGTTTTTCTCATAGCATATATTCCACGCTGACAAACCCTGCTTAAAATCAAAAGACAATAATACATGCAGCTCTCGGAGGGAATCGACAAATATAAAAAGAGGCTTGTTTTGTTCCAATTTAGTATCTATAGTAACTCATCAGTCACAGTGACTAGCCAAACAAAACACTTCATTCAATATAAAAACCTAAAAATACATATGTATCAATGTCTATCAAGGCAAGTGACATATAATTAAAATGGCAGAAAATATGGGGAAAAATCATGATAGATTTTATGAGAACAAATAGATGGATTTAGGGATAGAGGGATGGCCTTTTGATAAAGGTCATAAAATATTACAATTATTTACACTGTAAAAGGGAGCCTAATCACACACACAAACACACCGTTTATTGCCTCTTAGTAGTCAAGCTTTACCTCTACTTCCCTTTTACATTAAAATATTTACAGTACTGTACCCACTGGAAAACACTAAAGAACGTAGTATAGCTGTAGTGAATAGAGTAGAAAACAGCTGTTTAGAAAACAGTACAGAAGAGAGTCTAACAGACCAGAGAGAAGAACATTAGACTAGATTAGGGCGGATATCATACCTCGGTCCTCCAGTGGGTTGTTGGCAAGATTAATGGTGGTGAGTCCTGAGCTGGGGTTGTGGGCCAGGGCAGCAGCTAGCTTCTGCGCAAAATCACTGTTGAGTGTGAAAGAGTTTATCCATTATCTGTTTATGACCAATGTACTGTACCTCTCAAAATGCTTTGGTGACACAAGTATCCTTACACAAAAGCAGGCTGAACAGTGATGGAATAAAATGCTGCGTTGCAATAGCCTGATTCTTTGTGTATTTTGCAAAGGTAGCTACAAATGTGTTTTGCAATACTAAAATGTTACTGAACAGCTAAATCAACAGAAACAGCATTAATGAGCCAGCAAGTTGGCACTGAACTGAATAACAAAACTCGACCTGAACGTGTACTACAGAACTCTCTCCTTCACAGAGCTTCTCTATGAGATCCTTATAGTGAGGCTCATTGATTGATATTGAGTAAAGTCAATAACCCTCTGCTAGGTTGTTGCAGTTGTTTAGGTCATTATACGTAAGACGACTTTTATCTTTTCAACTTCATAATACTTTTAAAATCTGAACATTGTCATCTTGAAAACAGTAGATATTTTAGTGTATAGTTTGGCAGTTTATTTCAAAATTTCACAATTTAATATTCCATTTCCAGAAATTAGGATACTTGGGATAGACTGAATGATACAACTTTAAGTTGCTAGAATGGGTTATTATCCAAAAAGCCAGGATCCTACATTTCCCATAATGCAAGGTATTGCCTACCATTGAACCCTTCCTGACTGACAGGTTTTACTTTGACATGTGCAATCACTGAAGTGATCGTTATCTTACGTTTTGAGACCTGCGTTGTCCAGGACCAACTCTTCCAGTCGACTGGATCGAGACACCACTCGGAGGATCTGGTCACATACATCTGCAGACTGATGACATGCATGCACACAAGCGAAACAGATGTCAGTTAAAAATTTTGTTATACATACTGTATATGTGTATATAATACACACACACACACACACACACAGACATTGAGAAAAGACACCTGAATTTACTGCAGTTTTTGGGTTAGTGCTCTATAAAACAGTAGATAGTATGAGTGATATGAAAGGTGATAAAGTCTCACACTCACAGCAGCAAAGTAATGCGCTTATCTGATCGATCCATTTAGTGCTTTTGCTCTTCGCTTTTAATCAAAAGTATAAAAAAAGATACTAATGAAACGAACCAACTCTGAGGCTTAAATGCTATTTAAACAAGAACATCAAAGCTTGTACTGAAAAATTCAAGGTCGTACGAATAACACAGAAACTTACTTTTGAGACACATGATTTCCCGTAAGTGTTCCTGTGCAAAATGCAGGTAAACCTCTCCAGAAAGCTGTTCATTTATGCTAATTAAAGTTGTACTGTAGAATAAAAAAAAAAGCATACTAGGAAATTCTCTCTCTTCCACTTGGAGACCATTTATGCTTGATAGGGAGAGACCAGTGAGAACAGACTTTGGAGGCTTAAGAGGGAGAGAGTTGTCTCACTTCTGTGGTCTCAGCACCACAAGAGATGAGATTCAAGGGAGCAAAAGCACTCATATTTAGACAAAAATTAAAAATTCAACACTTGGATGTCCATGCCCTTCCCAGATGTTCACTGACCCAGTTCAGTGTGCTGTGTCATACTCAAACTTGAGCACACCCACACATTCAGTTTTTCCTACAGTGCTACAGTAAAGCTCTAATTATCTGTACCAACTCACAACACAAACATTTTCCATCATAATAAAAGACCTTTACTGGATCTTTGTATTGTTGTTATTCTTTGTGATTGAAATTCCTGCTCTAAGGGGCTTTTTCTCTCAGCTAGCTGCCTCTGTGTGGCCAAAACACTGCCAACATTGTGCCAGACTGTTATCTACAGGGAAGGAAAGAGAAAGCGGGGAGGGGGGGGCAAGAGAGGGAGAGAGAGAGAGAGATAGAAGAAAGGGACTGTTGTTCACAAGTTTACTCTATGAAACTGTGAGTATTACAGAAGAGGAATAAGAATGATGGAGGGCAGTGAGGGGCAAGATAATACACAACAAGGAGATATGAGGGTAGTGAGGGATGAAATAGAGAAAAAGAGGAGAGAGAGCAGTCGTTTGTAGCCTTGAAGGGAGGCAGAGAGGATACAAAGACACCTGTATTTTCCACAAGAATCTCAACAAAACTGCTGGGTGACACCGTCAGTGTGTGTATTGCATAATTTACAACTCATTAGATAACAGCCTTGTCATGCCATGCTGCTCTGACCATAAGTCCTGCTGAAATATCACCCACTTTTACAAAGACACACACATTCACACATGCAAATGCTGTTTGATTATGTGGCAATCAGAAGGCAAGTACTCTTATCATTGACGTCCTCTCCCTTTCCTCCTTTCTCATTTACACTGCAAGTATCTTGATTGCACCACAAGACAAACAGCCTGATTAAACTAAATCCTCACTGTGATAGTTGGCTGTGGCTGTGTGTTTGTGTGTCGTATTATCCACTCCACTGCACTGAGATATTCCTTATCTGTTTGTAGAGATTGTTTGGCTGTAATTTAAGCCTGAGGCTTGTGTATTTAATGTTTCACATCTCCTTCTCTCTCAGCTTTTCTTCCTTTCTTTCTTTTTTATGATCCACAAACACGTGTTTTAAAGATATTCCTAGTGCAACTGAATGGTTCATCAGCACAGATACAATGGTTCAGGGTTATGGGCCATGTTGCCATTAAGTTGAACTTTTGCATGTCAAGAGATTTGGCAGGAACATGAACTGACTTACTGCTGGTTGATGAGAGTAAAAACTGGTTTCCCAAAAACGTTAGTTCCTCTCCTGTCTGTCTCCCACTCTGCCTACTGTCTTTGCAAATACCTTCTGACTCATTTCCTTATTCTTCTGAGATTTCTCCCTCTCGCTCTTTCGACTGACCTTTACACTGACCTTTATCTTTTTGTCTCACTGCTCTGCTTGCTACTTTCTCTTTTTACACTCTTTTTTTGAACTTGTTATTGTTCCTGCTGGCGCAGTATTAAAAACAGTTTGAAATTTTGCTCCAGAGCAAATCCATGCCTTATTTCTTCAGTTTTGCCATTATCATCAGGAAAATACACTCACATAGGGTAAAAAGAACAAAAAAAGACTTGGATGCACTATACACTAACAAAATATGCACTTAAACCCACAAGAGCTGCCTCAAACACAAATCAAATGCTGTCCAAACACAAGAAATGGTATATGTGGCTAACATCACCACAATACACCTATCAGAAAAAACATCCACTCAACCTTTCTAAAAAAACAACACACACAAAAAAAAACAACCCTATGGATCCATCATAATACACACTAATCCGAGATAGAAAAGACACGTTAGACACACACTGCACATATGCTTGCATGAGCCTCTGCAGCGAAATATGCACAGGGCATGGAGCAGGGCAGGATTTTAAAATTCAATTCAAAAAGAATTGTCTGTGACGGAGGCACGAGATAATTGTTTGGACTGAGGAAGCTGTGTGTGGTAATTGGTGAGACTGAGCGAAGCCTCAGGACAGTGAGTTAGTAATGGAGTGCTGGGGCGGGGGGCAAAAGCCTGAGACACTAGATTGGATTAAGAGTGTTATCACGCAAGAACATTGGACGGATCCTCAGTCAACAGACAGGAGGGATGATGGTAGAAACAAAGGGGAAAATATTCTGTAAATCAGATACATACAGCTATATACATAGACAAAGTAGAGTAGACGGAGAGATATAGATGGAAAAGTTAACGCAGACAGAAAAAGACACATTAGACATAGAGGTGACATATAAAATAAATACATAATATTGAAAGAGAGAAAAGAAACACATAATATAAGATTTTAAAGAGTAAAATATGTCTATAAAGCTAAAACCATTTTGTTTCTTAATCAATTAGTCAATAATGAAAAATTGCAGCAATTTTGATTATCAATTATTTATTTAAGTAAACTTTGAGTAAAAATGCCAAAAATGAAAGGTTCTAGATTCTCAAATGGGGATATTTGCTGGTTCTCTTATACTTAAATGATTTTAAACTGAATATAATTAGGTTAATGACTAAGCGAGCAATGTTAATACTCTATAATGGGTCAACTTGGCCGATGGGTAATTTGTCATTTTGAAGGATTTTCTCACATTTTATATATCAAATGATTCATTGATTGATTTAAAAAACAAATATGAAGATTAATCAATTATAGAAAAAAGTAAAGCTGCAGCCCTGAATGTCAGATAAATAATGTAGGCTGCCTTTTGAATGAACAGTGGTGCAGCAGCCATGGTGTTTACTTACTAGACTCAAAGTCCCATGACACAGCACTTGAAACAGACAAAGCAGAAACCACTGCAGTAGCTATTAAACTGGAGCTGGAGCACCAGTGAAGTAGTAGCGCGATATCAAAGTGAGTAGCAGGACCTTACAAAAGGTGACAGGAGTGGAGAGGAAACTGACAGACAGGCCAGGACAAATATAGTGACGATTTATGATACTTAACTCTGAGATGGGATTAAATCTGGATTATCTTGCCATTTTTTGGCAGCACACTGGTAGTATTTTACCATTTATCTAGCACAATTTGGAAGAGTGTGTTAATATACGTACTGTGAAGGAACTACTGGAATGGGAAACGAAAAAGGTAATAAAACCTATTTATTATCTTTGGTGTTAAGGGACCCACTACCACTTTATATTATGATTCTTATTATTTCTACAATTTTTGAGAAGTCAGTGTGTTTAGTTTAAAAGGAAAGAGCTGATGAGGCAGTGGGTAGAAAAGACAAGCATGGAATAAGGTTGGGGGACAGTAAGAAGTACGAGAAGAGGACAGTGAAAAAAGGAACTGACCAGTTTGTAGTCCTTGGTGGAGAGCTTGATGAACCACTGGTTAAACTCAAGAACTGCTATAATGGCCACCATATCCCTGAAGAGGAGAGAAAAGGTCACAACTGCAATTAAAAATTCTTAGTACTACCTTAGACTATATGGTGACCCCAGCGTTTTTACGTGACAAAATAAATCATGTTACACCTACAATACCTCTCTTTTTTTTTGTTTTGTGCTATGCAAACTACGTTTGTTGTGTATTATGTTGATTTGCTACGGTAACATTTTGTCTCACCTGTTCTCCAGATGGCTGAAGTCCTGCAGGTTGAGTTCTCTGGTGTCTTGTGTCAAATAGATAGTGTCTACATCCTGGAATGGAAAACAGGATGAAAATAGGATGAAATGGGTAATCTATTCATATATTTCTGGGGCTACAGGTTTATCAAAGGGCTTTATACAGTTTTAGGTTATCCAGCCAACAGCAGTGAAGCACAGCTGAACCAGGTCAGCCCTGTGCAACTGTACAAAAGAATGTGAAAGCTACTCACCCACTGCACCTCTTCTCTGTAAGGCAGCCCCAACCAGTCACAAACACATCTGTACATCTGAGAAAACCCACCTGTACAAAAGAGAGAGAAAACTCAAAGAAAATGCAAATTACAGGAAACTTGGCTAAAACTGTGAGATGTGGATTGTGTAAAAATGGTTTATGTAAAATAATTTAACGCTAAAATCAACATAATAAACAAACCAAAACTGCTTTAATCGACTCAGTAAAACTATAATATGACTGGTGGTAACCCCCTACAAAACTGACAATGTACATACATCATAAACTATTAGAGATGTGGGATGTAGAGGCACAAAGCAATTATAGTCACAGGTTTCATACCACAGGGTCCAGGTTCAGCAGGCTTGTTGTTCTCCCACAGAGTTTGCAGAGAGGTCAGCCTGTCTGGAGGCTCCACGCAGAGTTTCTTCATCACTTTACTGAGAAGAGAAGACAAATGAAAAGATAATTTAGTCATCCCATTTCTATTCTGGGGAAACTTTTGAAAAAGTTTTGTCTGCTCCCCATAATAAATAAATAAATAGATTCATTAATTTGGGGGGGGGGTGAATAAATCAAGCAGCACCAGGTTGCTTTCTCATTGCATTACTTTCCAAATGACATTTTCCAAGCAAGCAATGAGGCAGCCGCTGCACGGCTCAGTACTTCAATAATATGAAATTACACTAACTGAATTTAACTGAGCTACTCAATGTCTAAAAATAAGAAAAAAAAAGAGCATTAGTAGCATTTGATTAGACTGCAGCTCCAAAATCCAAACATCAGCCTAATTTTAGGCATAATTTTCTTAGTCAAGTGAAAGAAGTTTTCCTGTTCACACAACAAGCTTACAAGAAGTGTCTGGGTTAACCTCTACATTAATTTCCTCTTATTTATATTCAGGCTTCCTGTTGTCACCAAAAAAATATCAAATGAGAGTCACATCGGTTCACATATCTAAACAACTCATACATTAACATCATAATAAATCCATGAGAAATAGCATATATATGGGTTAAGGTTACACACACATACAGAAGCTTAACTCACCTAGGTGGTAGACCAGGACATATCCTCAGGAGGCAGTTTCCTATGTGTGCGACCACCTCATTAACCTCCTCCAAAGAGGGCAGCCTCAGAGAGAAGGAGCCACGCTCATACTCTATAAGCAGCTAAAAGGACATATCGTGGATTTGTGATTCACACCAGTGCACAGGGTTAACAGTTAAAATGATTTAGCTAGTAAAATGACTGTCATCCTTCTTTTCTTTACACTATTCCATCCATCCATTCATATTTAAACATTTCTATCCATCTACTCCCAGGAATCTATGCACTGAATTTACCCAGCAATAATACAAATGACAAGAATAAAATTATCACCATCTATCCACTCAACCACATCTTTATCCCACATCTTCACATGAAGTGAAAGTAAAGATTAAATGACATTCTCCAAGACTGGATAACCACTTCAGTATTCAGCACAAGCATGCAAATGCTGATGTGAGGTGATTCGTGCCTCCTCTGTAGGCCAGAATTAACATAATCCTGGATAGTACAGGAGACCAACAGTCAAGATATTAAGAGGACTGACACCTCTCGAGATGAGTGGGAGAGAGGTTCTGCTGCAGGAGCAGTGTGGTTGGTGACAGATTATCACATTCTGTATGTAGATCCTGCAAGCTGACAGCCAGCCAGCTCTGGTCAAAAAGCCAAATGGAAGCTCTCTGTAGAAGGCAAACATCCAACCCAGAGCTGTCATTTCTAGGACTTCAAACAAAGTTTGGTGTCGAATATGTTAATATTTTTATTTTCAGGCTCATACTAAGATTCAAGTTGTCATGCAGGCTGTTTTGGAAGTTTTGTGCCTCCCACTCACTAAAGCATCTGTTGTTATTACAGGAACTAGCCTTAAACGTGAGGGCTTGGCCTCAAGTACCCATAAAAAAAAAGATACCACAGCAAACATCCATTCTGAAGAAGTGTCCCTAAAAGAGACACTGAATCCTGAGCATCTGTCCTTTAGCTGATAACCTTGGAGAGAATCCCCCTGTTTGGATTTCTTTTAGAATAAGATCAATTTGGGCCTGAATGTAATGTTATCACATTTGAACCCTTTCCTGTATGCTATTTCGGCCAGTTTCCACCAGTATTTTAGTATTAGTGTTTAGTGTTCTAAATCTGTCATAAGCTCTTTTTCAACATTTACTTGGCTTTTCTGTCCCTGTAAATTAGTTTAATGAAGATGTCATTGGGACAAAACCGTAACCATGACCTTACATTTAAAATGCAAAGGAAAAGGACGCAGAGGATAAGTGATCCATATCTCAGAGTAGAATTTTTGTAACAGACCATTTAACAATCCTCCGAAATGTTTAAAAACAGCATAATTACAGCAATAAACCTACGTGCTTGTGGAGAGAGTTGGGTGAGAGGACCGATACCACTCTCATCTCTTTATGCCAAGTACAGAGCTAGAACTAGCTGGCTGTAAGCTTAGCGTAAAGACTGGCAATGGCAGGAAACAGCTAGCCCGGCCCTGTCCAAAGTTACAAAATATGCCATTGTATCTCATTCGCTTCAATTGTAAGGATGATATGGTTTTAGGCTGAGTTAGGGGGTGAAGACGCGGTGGCTTAGGAGGAAGCAGGGCTAGCCACTTCCCCCTGCTTCCAGTCTTTATGCTAAGTTTGAGCTAATCATTGCCTCGCTCAACCTCCTTACTCGGCCCAGAGACATGAGAGTGGTGTCTAGTTCTATAACACTCGGCAACAAAGGAACTAAGCTTATTTCACAAAATGTTGCTTTACTGCCTTAATATTTATCCAGTAAGAATGTGCTAGAGGCTGTTATTGTTGACCTAAGGTTCTCTAGTACCTGTGTAGGCTTGTTACAAGCAACCCCCTGGATCTCCAGATAATTAAAGGAGTGTTCCACCTAAAAAAGAGCATAGAAAACACATTAAAATATTTAAAATTACCATTCTTTTAACAATAAGATGCTTCAAACAACATTCAGAAAAAAGTGCACTATTAAATCTGTGGGTTATAGGTACTATGTGGCTACTGAAGGCACAATTTAAGATTAATGATAAACAAAATTATTATACAAAACAGGCCAAAAGTTTTAACGTAATTATCAAAGAACTGAAAGCTGCTTTAGTGTATATCTTAGTGCACACATGAGCGCAAGTGTTTGAATTACTAAGTGTGCAGGTGTTTTCTGTTTGTGTGCTTGTGTCATATCTTGCAGTTTGTGTACTGTATCTGTGATAGTAATTGTGGCTAACAACAACAGTCTAGTACAGTGACTGTCTGACTGAGGAATGTTGGGTAAAAATATATCTGTTCCATAATGATTAGGTGGTGATGCAGTAATTTCTTGTTTGTTTCTCAGCCCCTGTGCACACGACTTCACTGACTCACATATTTACATGTTTTCTCAAAGCAGCATTAGACACATTTGCAGGCTCAAATGAAAACTAAGATCATGAGGTGAGATTCAGTTACTTAATTTTTGTAACTAAATCTGCTTCTCTGTCCCAATTATTCCAATGTTCAAGCTCTGCCAAGCAAAAACATTTAAAATGAATTCCACGTCTTCCACTGCTTTCTCATTTGCAGCAATGTATTCGCTCCAAGCGATTTGCGGGTACACAAAGTTAAGACACTAAAGCAATGTAATCATGTTGTTTTTTTTTCCTAATTGATAAGGGGCTGAGTGCAGCTTTGATGGAAAATGGAAAATACTTTAAATAAAAAAAGGCCGCATCATCATTCCCCTACTAACATTGCAAAAGATCCCCAACCACATTTTCAATATCAGTTTCAAGAGAGCCTTCCAGAACAAAGAAAACAAGGAAAAGCAGAGCCCTGCCTTTGCATACCTTAAAAGGGGAGCAAAATAGATTTTTGATGTGAGCAGGGGAACCTTCAATATAAATTCTTCAACTATATATAGAGCACAACGTTTTCTTGCACTGTCTCTCTTCATCTCTCTCTGTTTTTGTTTCTCACACTCAAAGACGGACAAACAGTGTAGTGCCTGAGGGCAGGCCAGGGAGTAGGGCCAGACTATTCCAGGTGGGTGCCGTGTTCCTGAGGCTTGGCTCAGAGATGAGAGGTGGGAGAGGATAAGCAGACTGTCTGTCTGCTCTCTGACTACAGTATGCAGTGTGTTTGTGTTCGTGTGTGTGTGTGTGTGTGTGTGTGTGTGTGTTTGTGTATGTGTGTGTGTTCGTGTGTGTGTGTGTGTGTGTGTGTGTATATACAGTATTTCAGTTATGCCTGTGGTTGCTCACTCATGATTAATCTGCAAGCTAGAAATAACTCCTAGAACAGAAATAACCTAAAACTCAATAAAATATCACCCTGATTGGAAAAAATCATCATCAGAACACAAATACACGGAACAGGCAAAATAGTTGGTGTCCCTTTTAAAGGTCTACTTTTCATAAATTTTCCTTATAAGCTAGAGTCGATACAAATGTCATTCTTCACCCATTATTTTGAAGTTTCAGGTCAATATAGGAGTCTTTTTCACTGTTTACTATAGATTTAGAAACCTGTATTGCAGAACAATTTATCATATTTAGAGTACAGGGAGCTACTAACTATAATACAGACTTATACGTCATTACACACCAAAGTATGACGGGAAACTTAGCACACGTGATTTATTGAATTGATATATGTGAACACAGCGAACGCTGCACATTCAATGTGCAAACGCCTGGGTCTGACAGGCTGGTACAACAGTACAGAATAAGCACAACAAAGTGCTCAGTGTGGTACAAGTGATATGATAGCCTATAATATATATTATTTTGATTTGTGTATTACAACTTATCATCTGTGAACAGTATAGAGCGTCCAAAACTACTTGAAAGGGGCCACTCAGTTCATTTCATACAGCTAGTAAATGGCATGGTGGCATAGAGTACATACTGAATTGAGCTCAGCCAGTGGTGAGTGACTGTGCTGATAAATATGAGCTCTAGCCAATGGCAGGCATCATGCTGGGAGGTGTGGGAGGAAACCAAATGCCTGAGTAATTGCATCGTTCAGTCATTCATTCACTGTCCGTCTGTCACTTTAACCACTCTTTCTTTTGCATTTTAATGAAAAATTCAAGGTGTATTTTTGTTCATGTGCATTATTTGATGTACAGGGATTGGTTATAATTGTGATTAGGATGCTGTTACAGTCAGTTATAAGAGTAAAGTGTATATTTTGGGATTATGGGGTTTTATAAACATCTGTTGGTGTGCCATAGTTGAGAATGTTAGACAGCTAGCTTTTTATGTTACTTAGGTTTGAAATAGTATTAGATTAGATGAAATGTTTTGCATCAAGTTGTGTCTTGGGCATCTAAGTTATGAAAAGAATGCTCAGTGAAAACTCTGTTTTGTAAACTCTCATACTTCTGTCATTAAACACAGACAAAAGAGAGATAGAGCATGCACAGGTATGTGAAATATATGGCAGAGAGGCTACAAAGAAAAAGATAAGAGGAAAGGAGAGAGAGTTGAATGAAATGTACAGTGTGTGTGTGTGTGTGTGTGTTTGAGAGCATGATTGATGTTTGGGAGTTGACACTGACAGACTGCAAGGCTCTGCAGCTTCTCAGGCAGAGCGAAACCATCAATTGGAGTCACACAAACACATGGAAAACCCACTGAGAGGTGCATGAAAGCAAAAGGGGAATTTCAACCTCACTGAGAGAAGACGGATATACAGTTAGTGTTTAACTGAGGGTTTACTGCTACTGCAACACAATACTTCGGCTCTACTTGGAGAATGATACTAACAAGACCTCAACCAATAGATTGTTCTCTTGTGTTTTAGATGCATCTTTACGGTGCCACTTTCACATAAAAAAACAATTACATTGCCTACAATACATTAAGATGGCCAGTATAATAAATAAATGCCCAAAACTGTCAGCAAAAAAAGATATAATAAGCAAAAAACAGGAAAAATGAATCTACAGAGGATACATAGAGTCAATAGTCCATATGTTGGAACAGTGAGAAAAGGCTAACCTTCATTTGCAGTTGACTCATCAACACTATGATATAAATTGTACATTAAAAAAAAAAAATCAATATGAGGAAAAATACTTTAACAGTCTACAGGATTCGCTTTTAATAAAGTCATGATGCAACACCTAGCACTCGCATAAAGTTATATTAAAAAATAAAAATCAAGTTCTTGCCATCTGTGATGGGCATTTTTCACTCTTTTCCATACTGACTGAAAAATTACGTAATAATGACTGGAGGGAAACCTATGCACTGGTTACTTTAGAGATAAAAACCATCAGATTCAACTGGATTTAATATGTTGTAGGTTATCCCTGTTGACCTTTGGCACAGTGGTGAGTGGGGGAGGAAAACCAGAGAGATAAAAAGAAAAAAGACAGAGAAAAAGAACGGGATGAAGAGAGAAAAGTAATCGGATTGTTGAAAAAGAAGATATAGGCCGGGATGAGAGTGAGAAACCTGAATGAATTGGCTTAAAGTTAAGAAGGAGAGGAGAGCAAAGGCTATCTCTGGCTGTAATCTGACTTAAAAGAGAGGCGAGAAGGGGATAGCGGTTTGCTGCAATGGAAAGACCCAACTGCCAATACAACAACACAATAGTGTACAATAGTAACATCCAAAGTAGGAATCAGACAGTCAGCAGACACATATAGAAAATGAGACCAAGAAAGGACAGAGACAGGGTGAGACGTACAGTAGACAGTAGCGCAGAGAGGTTAGTATGTGTCTAATCCCTTCAGGTCAGAATACAGCACATAGACAAAAAACAGCAGCGCAGACTAAATAAACAGCTCATAACACTGGAGATATACGACGTCATGTAAAACAGGGTCAGCTTGAAGGTTCTGCATAAATACTATAGAAATGCTGATCAAATTTGGACAGTTACCACTGATTTCAGTTATGCAGTGCATGGTGACCCTTTCATATTTTAAATAGCATATGTTGTTTGCACACTGGTTGGAAAAATGATATGGCAAAGTTGACATAACTATCTCATCTCACAGTTCATTTAGCAGCTGTTCTGGCGCTTTTGATCATATCAGATGATCATCAGCAGATGGAGTTATCTCTTCAGGGAATTGCAGATGTTCACTTTTTGCATTTTAAAAGACCCCTCACTACCTCTGTTGGCTTAAAAGTTGTTGTTTAAAAGTTCCATCTGCTGATGAAGATCATGTGATATGATTGAGAGTCATGGAGCAACGACTAAATGGACCATGAGAGGAGACTGTTTTGCCAAGTGCTGTTTCCATGGTCAAAAATGAACTTTGAAACTCTTAAAGCAAAGTGATTTGTACACTTACCACTGATAACTGTGATAATATCTTTCCCTCACTTTTATACTAAGTTTTGGGTCACAAGGTACTGGCGCAATTCCCAGCAAGGGATGTTATTTACATTTGCTGTCGGAAAAAGTAAAAGCTAGCAGGCCAGATCCAGCTAATGGGGTCACTACACAGATGCACGAGTCTGATATAAAGTTTACAGTTTAATGATGACAGCTGTGATAGTTGTTTGACTGGTGCTACCAGAAGTTTGAGTGAGCTTCTGCTTTGTGTTACTGAACTGCTGGTTTTTATGTAGTGATGGTGACAATGGTGCTGGTAAATACAATGGAAGAGGTTTCATTGCTGGTAATGATCCTAACAGATACCATCTGTACTTCATCATTGCACCACAGTTCCATGTACAAAAAACAGAACAAAACAAAACAAAACAAAACAAAACACAGGCTTGTCAACCAGTTATATAACTTTACTATAACCAGGCATCCAAAGACCTACTTCTTTAGCCTTAATCTGTTCTTTTGTATTGCCAATGAAAAACATATATGTGTATTTATATTCAAAAATACATTAACACACAAAGGGCTGGGGTTCAGAAAGTACTAGAAGAGGGCAAAAAAATGCATACTGATGCTGATAGGTATAACACTAACACTTTCAAAAATATAACGATCTAACACAGTTTATAACAATGCGTTTTTTTAGTTAATCTAATGGAGCTTTAAAGGATTAAGGTTAAAGAATGTACCCAGTCCAAAAACTTTCCTAAGCTCATCTTCAAAATTTTTTTGTGATGAATTTAGAGTGAGGCAGGAGAGTAACAAACATTTTACGACATTTGTTGACATAATACTCATCATTTATCATTTATTAATATGACTATTTTTTATGGCTGGTCCCTAGGAACAAAGGGCTGACTGTGCAACAAAAAACACACTTAAAACTGAGTTGCCGCTTCTACCTTAGTGGGTATGCGTGCCGTCAAGAGGTAGGCTCGGTGAGAAGCAAGCGCCTGAAACAGAGAGAGAACAGAGAGAATAATGAGTATGCAGCTGTAAATACAAACTCTGAATGACAAGAACAAGGAAATGACAGAGAACACAGAGAACTCTCCTAGTCACTCACCAAAATGAAAAGGCATCTCTGTCTAAAGGAATGAAAACCAGGTGAAATGCTCCTCTCTACTTTGAAGCAGACATTTAAACAACCCTTAATACAAAAAACATTTACAGAAGTTCCTGATTTTAAGCAGTACGACACTGAGGTGGATATTACATGCAGAAAAGTTTCCTTAGTTTTTATTTAAATACACCCTGACTGAGCGAGACCATCATAGGTCAGTGTGCTTGCATTGCCTCTGCCTGCTGAGCAAACCAACTGCCACTGTTTATTAGAGAACAAGGTTAGAACTGAGTTTGCTTCTGTTGCCGCAGAAATAAAGTTGAGGCTCGAGGAGTCATTACTGTAATCCAGTAAAACTTCCAGACAAATTCCTATCCAGAAAAACTAAATTGCACAATTCCTGTAACTGAGAATGTTTTGACCCTCACTAGGATTTAATTTAAGGAAAGCTTCCAGGGCTCTTCTCTTGTAGTCTCTATATAACTTATTGTACATTTGCATTATAATATTAAATTTATGGTAACAATTTTGGTGTCCTTAAGTGAATTATCATATGCACCTTAAAATAATCCATCAGATGATCGAATGTCGACACAAGACTTAAGATTTATAAAATTAAAACAGGTTCAACATCTAAAACAAAGTGATGTTTAAAAGCTGAACTTGGGTACCATGACACTGGGTTTTATATTGTCAAAAAATATCAGAAAACCAAAGGATGACCTTTACAACCATTAAGGGGACATTTCCATCTACCCTAAGAGAAAACACCCTGATACGTCTACGAAATAACATAGCAAGTAGGGCTGCAAGTAACAGTTGTTTTCACTGGATAAAATAGATTGTTTTGCTTAATTAGATTATAATCTCTAAATTTTGAGAAAAATGCTCCTCTTCTCTAGAGGAAACTTTCAAAGAGACATATTTAGTTTGCTTGATTTGTTCAACCAACAGTCCGAAATCCAAAGATAACAGACAAATAGAAAAAAAAATATGTACATTTTAGAGGGAAGGATAAATTATTTGGGGGGATTTAAATTATCAAAATTGCAGGCATTTATTTTTTTTTTCTTTTCTCTCTGCACTGAAGGCATTCTTGAACAAAAATGCAATGTCACAATTATTGAAAATTAATTAATTAATTAATTAATTTGGGGGGGGTCTTTGTGTTTAGAGGGTAAGTGTATAAGACACTTTAAGGCCCCACAAAAAAGGGCCCCTAAAACTGTTGGGTTTTGAATGCAAAAAGATTTAGGTTAGAAGCCATGGAGAGAAAATGCCAGTGGATAAAACAGTAAACATGAGAATAAAATGAAGTAAAAAAGAGCAAGCGTTAGAGTAGATGGAACCTTTACAGAAGCAGAGTGAAATAGCGAGAAAGAAAATAAGAAACTGACATCAGGGAGATGAGATGAGAAGGAGCATAAAGACTGATCAAAAGGTGAGGGAAAAGGAAAGGGGGGAGCGGGGCAGAGCATACTATCAAGTCCCACCAAACAATGACTGGCAAGAAGGGCACTGAAGAAAGAAAGCAGGAAATAAGGTGAGGAGAGGGCCCAAGGGAAAACAAGATTAAAGAAAGTCTATGAAAAGTTACAAGATTTGAAATAAAAAATGGAGGGAAACTGCGTTGAGGGTAAAAAGGATGACATTACCCCCCCTGCTCTCTGTGGCTCAGCTCCACAGGCAGGGTCTGTGTGGCTTGATGTGATGGAGACGGACAGGAAGGCCTGTGTGACCAAAGATAGCCTCTCCTTAAGAGCACCAGTCACCAGGGCCATGCTCAGCTCACCTACTCACTCTCAGTTTTTCTGTTGTACAGAAGGTAACTATAATATATATCATGTGTGATTGCAGGAGGGCTGGTGATGGAGTCCTTTAGTTTCATTTTTGGAGCTAAATCTACATTATATGATCTGAACAGTTTGTATTAAAGGACTATTGCAGTTTATCACAACTCGAGTCTCATTTTCATAGTTTTGACCCTTGTTCCTATTGGTTTTGGTAACTTGTAATCCTGTCATCGCTAAAATGATGTTAAACCAGGCTAGGCCGCTTTGATTGGATGTTTAATTAAAAGCAAGCACCCTCAACATGTTCATAATAATCATTTCACAGGAAAACAATGGTTGTCCAAACTATGGTAAGTTAGATCAAAACTGGACCGCAAACTCTGCTACACAGATTTTGGCTGTTTTTTTTAAATCTGCCTCTTGTGAGTCCCCAACTTTTTCAGAAGGACATTAATGAATTGATAGAGTGGTCCTTTAAAAAGCTGTGTTATCACCTGACCCCCCATTTCTTGCAATGTCAGACTTTTTTTAGCATAAGTTCCAGCTTGTAAAAAAACAAAGCAAAACTGGAACTATCCTTCAGAAAGAATGGTACATATCGGTGGGTTACCAGGAGCTGCCATCACACGCAGCAATGACAAAGCGTTGACTGACTGTAAGTGAAGGGGAGGTACCAACTGCCCACTGAGGACTCTATGTTTCTGTGTAGTCTTGCTAGTGAGGGTAGTAAATCATTCAGAACTCAGATAATCAATTAAGGCTTCAAAGCAATCAGTCAACAGCCTGATACTTTAAAAAGGGACACAAGGACAATTCTGGGGACTGGTCCTTCTGACTAATTAAATAAACATACTCTGGTTATTGTTGCCACGGCCTTATCCACCCATCCTCCTCCTGTCAATGCATCACTGCCCCTCTGCACTTTCCCAGTGTAACGTTCTCTCCATCTGCCCTTTTGAGTGGACAAAGCCTCACCCGCCACCCCATAACTGCCCCCCCCCCATCTCTAGTGGATTTAAAGCCTTGAGCCTTCCCATCAGCCAATGATTTCACAGCATCCACCATCCCGCCTTCAGCTCTACTCAGCCAACCAGATGGCAGCAGCATTGGAGCATGCACACAAGACCAGTGAGAGCATCTGCTCGCTCTCTCGCTCTCTCTCTCTCTCTCTCTCTCTCTCTCATGCATCAAAACTGGTGGCTCACATACAAGATAACTGCCACAGGCTCAAAACCGCTATTTGTCACCCTGGCCTGCATCACATGAGACAGAGAGAGAGAGAGACAGAGAGAGAGACAGAGAGAGAGAGAGACAGAGAGAGAGAGAGAGAGAGACACACACACACACACACACACACACACACACACAACACAGAGCTCTGCCTGGGAATTTCTGAGCCAAATCTTTTTTTTAATTATAAAAATCTGACACAGACCTCAAACTATTTGTGTGTCATTTTTATATGGGAAAATAAAATTATGTTTAATTGCTATTTAACAGAATATGTAACACACTATATTCATAATTTGAAGGCTTGTGAAGTGAATGTGTGTGTGTGTGTATATATCTGCTGTGTAGCCCATTTACAGGACTACCATTCCCAAATTTTCTTTTTTCTGTCAATTTCTGTTAACACAGATGTACACACATACAAACACATACAAACACATACACACAAACTGGGGTCACACACATTGTGTTACTGTGGTAACAGCTAGCCCATACCACACACACAGACACAGACACGCACACACATTTATGAGTAGACATACACATACACTGGCAGACACTCACTCACACATGAAAGTAGCTTGCTGGACTGCCAGGCCTTGCTTGAGAATGTCAATGAGTTTTCAGCCCATGGAACAACATTCACGTTGGCTTACAGTTATTCTTAATCTCTGTAGGAACCAAAGCAATACAGAGCAGTGTCTCATTTGCAGTCATTCAGCTGTGGTAGCACTCAGCCACAGGAAATCTAACCCTTGCCAAAAATGCTTTATTCATTCATCATCTTGGCATGCATTCAGAGTCCATTATATTTATCACATAACATGGACTTTAAAACCAAAGAACATAATAAAAAAATAACTACAAATTGCTTCACGTGTTTGACCATCGTTAGGTATGCTTGATTCATCTAGCTGAAAGCATAACCAATGAAACACAAGCCCCTTGCTAAAAAAAAAATCAAGTATAACCCTCATGTCTTCTTACACCTGTACAATGTTTGGAATTATTCTCTACTCTGTCCTTAAATAAAATAGTTTTACATAATGGGAAATACATTTGTTAGCTTTCTTTTCAATATTTAGATACTAACAGCCATAAGCGGGTCAACTGCAGGGAGCAGAGGGTGTGCCCGGCCCCCGGCCCACACTGAGTAGAGGCCCCTACCGAGCTACTTTTTGGCCGGACCACAACAGCTGATGTCTTTCCCTGACTGACTGACTGAAAAAGACCAAGTGATGAAGTTACACCACTGGCCAGCTGAATGCTGCGTGACTGAATCATGAACTTACAGTGTAACTGTTTTAGGGTTTTTTTTGCTTTTTAAAAATAATCCAGTTGGGCGGTAAAATGGAGAGAAAGTATAAATCTGATGAATTAAAATGCAACGAGTGAACAAGTAAGAAAAGTTTAATTGCATCCTGTGCTCCTCATACTTCTCATCTTGCTTGACCTTTCCATGCAACAGTTACTGCTAACACTACTAAGCCGACAGTGGCTAAAACCGAAGCAGTGCCAGTGCTGAAGGTAGTATCATTGGCTATATCAGCCATTTTACCATTGGGAAAACAATGCTTCGCTCCCTCTTTTCTTAGTGTCTAGCCCAGCCCCTTCCACTCTAATATCTGTCAATTATGAAGCTGTAGTCAGGAGACTGCTTGATTAGCTTAGAATAAAGAGTTGGGGAAATGGCTAGTCTGGCTCTGTCCTAAAGCAACAAAATCCACTCTGCAGCCCCTTTACAACCAAATCATTTGTATAATCAGTACAAAAACATGACGTTAAAATGACAAAGTGTCCATTTATGGGGATTTGTGTGCAGGACTACACCCTATACCCTTAAAGATTAGGGCTTCCTTTTTCCTCCCATTCCCCCTCTTCATGCTAAACTAAGATAGTGATCTCCTGGCTATACACTTCATAATTATAGGACAGACATGAGATTGGTATTGATCCATTTGTCCAATTCTCAACACTAAACCAAGTAATAATAATTTTCCAAAATGTTGAAGCAAATGTCCAACCTTTTAGTTGAAGTGTAATGTATTTGAACAACAGAAACTGACCACCTTTTTGTTTTGACTGTGCAATGGACATAACAAGCAGTATGAAGACATCACACTGATTGTAATGTTGTAAAGACCACTTTTAAAGAGAAAAAGAAAAAAAAAAGATGAATAAAAATAGAACTTCAAAGAGCAGTTAGTTTCATTCTTGATTAACTTGCAGATTACTGTCTTAGGTAACCATCCAATTAAATATGTGATTTATATTAATCCAGAAATTATGAAGAAAATGATATCACAATATGGAGCCCTAATATGAACAGCGTGGGGGGGGGCAGCCACAATTGCTTTCATACCCACACCCCTGCCGACATAGACACTTGATTGCATAATTAATACCAGCATGTCCTGCAAGTGTATGCATGTCTGTGTGTAACACTAATGAGTCATGATGTGCTGACTGCCAACTCAAACTGTGGCTGTAGCACAGTGGAAAAGTGAGTATTTTTAGAGACGGAGAGTGAGACAGTGAGCAATGGAGAGGAGGCAGAGGGGCAAGGCAAGTGAAATGACGGAGCATATTTAAAGTGCTGTTGTGCTGATAAGGAGCCAAGATTTAAATCTAATCAGTAATGAAGATACTTAATGAAGGCAAGTATTTAAAAGCCATTTCATCTCTGTCAAAAACCCATGCTGCTGGATGGGAGGACCCCATCTTAGCTTCTGATGCACTGACATCAATCAGCTCTCCCTGGATAAGATGCAGTGGATTTTCTTTCCTGCACTTCCCTGCCTCTCCTCCCCACTTCCTTAAACTCTATACGTCCCTCATTTAGTCCTACCCTCTCTCTGTGTATTTTCCAACAACTGCCTAAAACATACTTACACTAAATGATTACAGAAAGTTCCAGGTGGTAAAAAAGGACAAAGTTTCCCATTTTACACCTGTAAAACTGTATGCACTCTATGAGTGAGACTTTATTATGTTAAGTGGATTTTCTATTGGAAAACTGAATCATCACTGCACAGAAAGATCCATTTTCCTTTCCTATATTCTCGCTCCCTCCGTCTTGCCTGGTGGGCTGTACAACGAGGTGCGGTTTACTGTAAATGAGGTACAGTCATCACATTAAGTACTACCAGATTGTAGAGTGTAACCTGAAATTGATTTTGGAGTTCATTTTTGCCTTGTAGTGTTTCTTACTGTACCACATAATCGTTATTGTTTTCTTGAATATACAGTGCGTATGCATGTGAATGTGTGTTGTGTGAATGTATTCAATGAGAGGGCCTGTGAACAACTAAGGACAAAGAAGAGCACACACAAACACTGCTCTGTTTTTATCCTTGAATAATTAGGGATGGTCTAACACTGTGATAGAGAGGTAAGTCTCTCCAGGCTGCTTTTCATTATACAGTCATAATTATAAAGGGCAAAATCACTGTACCACACCATTTGAAAGGTAGAGGTCTTCATATGCCCCGGGTCCAGGTTATAGTCACTCTAATCCGGTCGAGCATGATCTCATTTTACTGCCACAGATGTTTGGGTCTATGTGTCAACATGTCTAATACCTGAGTGGATATGAATGGATCAGAGTATGTTCAGTATCAGTTCTGATGATGTGGTAAAATATCTCATAGTCCCTGAAAAGTAGCATATTTTAGAAAATGAATTATTGGATACTATAGATAACAAGTGTTTTTTAGAATTTGTTTCACAGATATTTAAATCGGGTAGAAAATTGTATCCTTTTTCTTCCCGAATGTTATTATGGTCGATGCTGAATTTGAAAATGATAGCTGGAGTTATTTCTGTAAGGCGTGTTAATTGACACCCTATCATGATATTGACTCTTTTCTTAGGATCTGTTGAATCAGCTCAAATTATCTGTGGGTCTATTCAGATTGGGTCTAGCTGTGTTTGGCTTACTTTCAGATCAAGTCTCTCCTTGTAGAAGATGTATTTATGTACATCAGGCTTGGCTAAGTTTTCCATCTATATTTCAAATCAGGTCCACCATTTGGACCCCTGTAGACCTCCTTAGCAAGGCATTGAAAAAATGCCTTTTTTCAGACATCAAATCTCCTGACACGGGTTAGTTTAATACTAATGGTCATATTTTAAGCCAATCAACCTCTTGTAGTCTAAAAACTGCACCATACACATAGCCATTAAATCTGTCAAAATATCCTGAGAATGACCCTGAGAACATCATTTAAACCTGGTTAATCCCCTCAAGCTGCAGAAGAAGCACAGACCTCTGTTATAAAGCCATACTCCTGCAGTGGGAACAGACTCTGAAGCCAAAGATAACTATTTATCTGCACTGAGAGAGTGGGAATAACACGAGCATCAGCAGGACAAAGACAGGAGAGATCATCATGGTGGGATCTGTTCTGAGGCCATCTTGAACTTAATCTGATCCCCCAAACCACTCTATATGCAGACAGAAAAATCATTTGTTTTACAATAGATTCATTCTCCACTGTAAAGACAAGCTGCTGACAGTGCAGCTGAGGTCTGGTCCTGTGATGCTTGTAGACTTACACTGCACCAAACCACAGCACAATGTGATCGCAGAGAACTGTTTCACAGCACAGCATGGTTCAGTGGTAGAACAGCTAATGTGTACAGGCCAGTCTTCTTTCTACATCCTCAGACAAAAAAACACACATGATATGCTTTACTAGACCATTAAACAAAACCATGAAAACTACAGTAAACACTGTCTAGCATAGCAGCAACCAGAAAAGTAAAGACATTACCTTACATTTGAATTTTAACAGATTTATTAATTTTAGCATTTATAGAAACATTACAAAACACTAATAACAAAAATACTACTACTAATAATAATAATAAAATACCTCAAGAAAAAAAACAAACACTTAATCATAAAACATTTTTCCAGATAAGAGACCTCAGATAGCAAAGCTACAAATAGCTTTGCCAGGGTATATCTGAACTTTTTTCAAATCGTGGATAAAGCCCTTCTTTGCAATGCATGTACTCCTCTCACTGCGCCAGCAGCCAAGGAAAGCATTAGGAGAGAGACATCAATTTTCTTTTATTACTGCCCTGCTCATCATTATGTGTTTTACTGCTGAGGAGATGAGCGTGGTGAGGAACAAAGGCGACTGACAGTGGTACTTCCTGAACAAATTTGATTGGCTGGTCTCATCAGACCACAGCTGCAGTGAGCTCAGGCATGAATAAATGTCTGATTATGTTACATTTCATGGTTAAGTTCAATTGTTTTTTGTAGTGCTGTTGTTGCTGTTTTTGTTTTCAGTCAGAATAAAAAGTGTCAGCGAATATGTACGATGTTTTAAATAATAAATAAGACAGATAAGTTTGATGATTAAAATATAAGGAAAACCCTTTGGATGCAATAAAAAAATTCTACCCAAATAAACTGGGAAAGATAAACAACAATACATTTATGCATGACACCATATACAGTATATTATCTCTATATGGTGCCTGTGTATCATTGCCTCACTAACAAGCTTAAAATATTCACTCAACCTCCCATATTGGGTTTCACAACACAACTGAGGCTGAGTGGGCATTTAAAGGGCCAAGGCAGAGGAATTAAATGACTGTGCTTTCAGATTAAGATTATAGTCCAGGTTGGCAAGATGCCCTCAAACACTGGAGAGATGTCAGGGTTTTTAGAAACTAATGGGAATGATAGAGGGGGTTTCGCTTAAAACAGTGTTAGCCTGTAGGGTTTCCTCTTAGCACCTAGTGTGTGTGTTTAGGTTGCAGAGATAAGGAATAATGACAAGGGTTCATTCAGTCATCAGCATAGGAGCCAGACACAATGGATTGGTTTCTGTTAATGTCTGTGTCTGTGTGTGTGTGTGTGTGTGTGTGTGTGTGTGTGTGTGTGTGTGTGTGTGTGTGTGTGTGTCTAGGTGATGGTGAGCCAACGTTTTTCGTTATATATTATATCGCTGCAGACCTCAGAGACGAAAGAGTCAGACAGAGAAACACAGAGAGAGAGTAAGAGAGAGAGAATAGAGGTTATTTTAAGTATAACATAGAAAACCGAAGTGGAAAACCTCCTGAAACTGAGGAACAGTGCTTTGTCAAGGAGAGAGAGAGAGACATACACAGGTATGACAAAGAGAGAGCGGGGGAGAGAAGAAAGGACTGGCACAGACAAAGCCAGAATAAGGAGGGGGGAGGAGGGAGTAGGGAGGGAGGATTTCGTTCTGGGTTGGTGTTGGCATTACCCATGGTTTCCCTCTGGAGTGGGCAGATAAAATCAGTTGGCACTAATGGTGTTCACACAAACACGCGGAGGCACTCACGCACGCCCACGCACATGCACACGAACGCACACGCACACACACTCAGTGCTGTACATTGATTTAAAAAATTGAATTACTGTGGTTTAGACCATGAACTATATTTCCCTGCAGTGAAGCAAAGGTTCTCTCAAGATTAAATTTATGTTAACGAAGTAAAAACGATCAAAAGAAGATGACACACAACTAATAATGGGTTTCCTGCTCTAATGGGAACTTATGCAATTTAAAAAAGGGAAAAAAAAAAAAACCTAAAAATTGGGAAGGTGCCTTTAATGAATTAGGTTTTTCAGACTAGACTAAAAGACAATTTTGGGAAAAAATTAACATTTGTCCCAGATTAAGTGGGCGCAGTACATAATATATTAAATAATTGTGACAACCATCAATTATACCCCAAGTTTCAAAAGAACAGTGTGACTTTTTGGGAAATGTGCTTATTTGCCTTCAGGTGGAGAGTTAGATGAGAAGAGGCATCAGACAGTTAGCTTAGCTTAGCACCAAGACTGAAAACCGTGGAAAAACCACTAGCCTGGCTCTGTCCAAAGAGAAAAAAAAAAATCTCTCCACAATAACTCTAAAGATCACTTATTAACACATTATGCATGATTTGTTTAATCTGTATAATAACAGGAATACTAGAGAGACAAAAAGTGGATTTGTTACTTATGAACACTGCCAGGCGAGGCTTTTTTGTTCCACACATTTCAGCCAAACAGCAATGTGGAAATGTATTACATAGGGTCATAAAACATCAATATCCAGTATAACATACTGCTTATCTGTCAGAATCTAGACGCATGATGAGCACACCCACACACGGAAACATGGACACCCATGACTGCACATAAAGACCCAGAACACAGTGACCAGGGAGGGTAAGAGGTTTGGTATTTCCACTGAAAAGAAAAAAAAAAAAAAACATGCTATATGGGATTTGAAACTACTATCGGCATTGTATACTGTATGTAACAATGTCAAAAATAAAATAAAACAATAAAATGAAATAAAATAAAAATAGAATAGCACAATGGAGGAAAAGGGGTAGGAAGGATAGCAGTTTGCAGAAGGAGCCAACAAAAAACGCAAGGGACACTGTAAAAACCGACTACGCAGCAAAGGCAGATGCTATCACCGACGGCGAAATCAGTGCAGCGGTTTGCTGAGGATCAGATGCATGTGTGCCACCAAATATCTCTAACAGAGTCCTTGAAGGCAGACGTAGCAGACTGTCCAATATCAGAGTTTAATGTTCTGAATAATCTTAGATTATAATAAGAATCAATGACAAACTGTGACCGTACAGGCAATGAAAATGACAAGTCTCTCTGGGACAGACTTATTATGCTGGTTGTCTTATTTTTTACTCAGTCTGGCTTCAGTGTTTTGACAGAAAACATCACATTGATTAGATCTAGTTGTTCTGTGGCTGTTTACTATGGCTTGATTCACAAACCTCATTACCATCCAATCAATGTTGTGTGCTGCTGTGACCTACAAACCCCTCTCAGTTACAACCAATAAGAGCAGGCTGACACTTTACCAACCAAACCGTTCCATTATAACACCTTCTAGCCATTCTTCCAACAGTATGACTGAGCAGGACTGTCAAGAGACAGGATCAGTTAGCTCAGAAGTGCAGATTTTAAACAAACTCAAAAATCAAAATAGAAATGAAAGACAAAAAAGCAGAATGACCTCACTTGGTCCCGAGGATGAAACCAGACATATTGGAGGTCAATCGTATGAGATTACTAAAACCAAACCTATCAAGCCAACGACTAGAGGCGGGGCCAATTATATGAAGATGCCTGTCTGAGTGACAACGAACCCAACCAGAGATAATGGTGATAAATGACTGTGGGCGGGGCTTGCATGGAGTCAGACCATGTGGCTGGTTAATGTCCCTTCAGGGAATTTTTTGTAGGGCATCACAGGCTGGAAACATGCAATAACAAAATCTCTATTCAGCCTAGTGGAGCCTAATACGACGCAGAGATTGAGGGATACTCACTAAAATGTGACAATGAGTGAACAGGCTACAGGACATAATGGGCACGTTCAACCTTTCCATTTATTCTGAGAGTGGCCACACAGGGAATGGAAATTCTCTCCCACACACAAAGATGGGACAAGCACACACTTGGAGAAGGACTCAGTCAATGCTAACACTCCCCTACGAGCTGTGTGGGCATTTAATAGTTATATATATTTCAGAGAAAGTCTCAGAAATCCAACTACAATCTACTGTGAACTGATACTATAAAATATAATTGTGAAAGGTGCACATTAACATTTCTGTCGTTATATGTCCTAATTTAACTTAAATTAATTTCATGAAAGCATTTTTATTGTATTCTACTAACTTTATTTCCTCTTATCTCTTGGTTCTTGACTGTCATTGATAAGATTTGCATCTTTTTGACTCTCTTTAACCTTCCTGTTTTTGTTGTATAGGTGATGCCAACTTATTTTAAACTTAGCATTTACAGTGGATGTATTGATATTTATCTTTTTTCTCAAAGTTTTGTGTATTATCATAAATTCTCATTATTCTTACTTTGCATTATTCTCTCTTATTATTCTGGACTTTCCCAGGGAGGGCCCAGATTACAGTGTTGCCATGTCTGGTCCCTTGCAAGGGAAAAAGACATGTGGAAATGTGGTCCTTGTCCACTATACAACACAATGCAGAGCCACGCACACACACACACGCACACGCACACACACGCACGCACACACGCACGCACGCACGCACACACGCACACACACAACCAACCCCCACACATAATTAACCTGCTCGTTCAGCTGAATCTGTTCCAGAACTTTCATAGAAACCAAGCCACTCTCAGAAAACAGGTTGAAAAAAACTGTCTGATAACATGGTGTACATACACAGAGAGCTAAAATTAGAGTCCCTGACTAACATAAAATAGCTGCATTCAGCCTATTCTGACAGATGACTCTGGTTGAACTGGTCACAGTATGACACTGCAAATCAGCTTCAAGCTCAGAGGAATCAGTGGTAACTGTGTTTTAGGTTCATTCATCCAAATGAAATGAATGAGGACATGTTCTGTCTGATGAGAAGCAGAGAAGTATAGCCGATGAGTTTATTTCAGACTGGGAATGCTTAATGTTTAAATATATCCATTTGTTAGAGGGAAAAACAGTAAGTAAACATTGATTTCTCACAGCAACATGGTGGGTTTAAACCCTACCAGGGCCAACTGGGACCTTTCTGTGCTGGAGTGTGCATTTTTCCACTCCCACATTGTAGGAGAGGTGAATTGGAAACCAAAAATTTCTCCGTGATTCTATTTGAAAGCGTAAGTTGCACAGTAAGTGGCAGCACATTAAAGTGTCATCCACAAGCCACATGCAAAAGCACATTATCATTAAAGTTCTCAGTAAAGTACCTCAGTACACCGCTTTTCTCCTTATTTATAGACTCTAGATTTAATATTTTGGGGTTTTGGACTGTTGTTCTGACACAATAAGACATCTGCACAAGTCACCTTGTGCTCTTGAAAGTTTAAAGGGCATTTTCTTAAATCATTTAGAGGTTGAGAGAAAACCAGATGAACAATTTGGGTATAAAACCAAAATTAGTGTCACATGTGTCCTTCGTTTTTTTGCATATAGACTGTTTTATCTCCTATTTTTGGTCTTTATTCTATATCTAACCTTAAATGTTAAACTTAAGAGTGATAATTAATTCATTATTTATTCATGTCATGTTCCATTTAATCTTAACCCTCCCTAGAATCACAGGTTAATTGTCTCCTTAAAAATGTTTTCATGAATTTAACTGAAGGGTCTAATCTCTTCCATTTGACCAAACACAAATTACAACAACAGAGAAACAAAATGTCTGCTCTCCACAGTATGGTACACTTAGCCTTATACTGAAACAGTTGTGATATTAGCTCACTGCACACAAGAAAAAAAAAAGCAATGCATTGATTTGTGGGTAGTTAAAATCTAGATAAATGTGTTGCAGCAGAGTGGAATTTTTTTCTGACACTACTAAATCACCAGGTCGTTGCATGATAATGAGCATTTTGTCAACTTCCTAAATGTTGTATAATTAATCCATGGATAGTTTCATGTCAAATCAACAGATTTTAACATCATTGTTTGTCTTGAAATATAACTTTAAAATCTTATTTTTTTTTCATTTTTAATAATAGATTAGAAATTTTCATTTATTTCAGACATGGAACTAGTTGCTAAGACAGTAATTTAAAAGGAGTCTTATGTATAAAAATGTAAAACATCTGATGTGGTTTAGTGTCAAGACACAGTGGGCTCAAAAGCACAAAATAATTTCCATACAATTTTCAGCAAGCCATAACTTGGCAAATATGCAGCTCTAGGTCAAACATTTTAGAATTCAAGACATTTAATAGTGTAAAACAAATACCTTGACATTTCAAGCATGTGGTATGGCTATTTCAAAAGTAATGACTTTTGAAACTTTGCGATTTTTTTGCTACACTTGTTAGTTAGGGCCACAACCCCTTATTAAGGCCTCCATAGCTAACAAAAAAAATAAGGCCAAAAATTTTGACCACTAGTTGTTGGGTACCATGACACTATGGTTGGTCAGGAGACCTCTGTTGATTTGACTCTGAATCACCCAAATGTCTAACCAGGATTGCAGTTACTTTCTGCTGATTTAATTTTCAATGTATCTCATACTTTAAGCAAGAGTTTTTTTAACATCTTAATCAAAAGATAGCGAAGGACTACAGGTTCCCATCGGAGGGCATACAGGCGATCATCTGGGGGTACAGAATTTGGTCAAAACCATTTTCTCACTGTCCCTAATGACAGATGTCGTGGTTTAAAACAAGGAGAGAGGGATGGTAAGAAAGACAAAGTTGGACAAGATTCTATAGGTTTTCTCAAATGTTAAAATAGGGCTTCTTTGGGATTTTCCACCAAGGGTCTCAGTATATGTGTGCCACTGGAGTGACCAGAAGTAGTAAGCCATAGTTTTTTTGTCAAAGAAACCATTTTTGTCTACTATCTGTGGAAATGTTATAGAAATGTTTGAGGGTTCTTTTGTTTTTTACTAGCAGAAACGGCCGCTCTATCTGTTGTCCTGTCATAAAACAATGTTTCATTATGTTGTATCATGTATCTCCCACCCATGAAATTCCCCAGCCCCCTAATTTTTGTGACACAGTGTCATGCTTACAGTGTAATGTCACAGTAAAATAAGATTAAAATCTGTGTCACTCTGTAATTGCGCTACAGCTTTGTTACACACTGTGTCCTCTGTGCTCTGGTGGTGGCACTACTACATACAAAGCAAACAAAGAGATGCAATTAAGCAGTTAACTATTGGTGACAGTCCCGGATTCGGACAAACACAAAAGCCTACACTCCTTTATTTACACAAGGAGATCAAAAGGAAGTCGGTAATACGCCAACCAACTAGTGCTGTGGTTGTAAGTGTTAGCCAAGGATTTGTGAACGAGTTGCACTGCAACATGACTATTGTAGCAGGACAACAGAGAGCATTGTGATCTCTAGCTCTGAGAGATCATGGGAGTCAAGCTCTTCTCCTTTCACACATGCTCAGTCAGACAAAAAACCCTGCTGCTCTTCAGACCCAACCACCAGAAAAAAAATGATATTTGTCAGTTTAGCAAAACTCTGGATTACATTGAGTGATAGTGTTTTTTTATGTACATCACCAAAGTTTTAAACATTATGATGTTTAGAAGGGTATTGTTTTTAGCATGTTCACTCTCTTAGATCAGCAAGTTTGCTTGCTAACATTTATTCATTAACTCTAAAGACAATGTACAAATAAGCTGAAAGGGATGTCATTAGCTTTGCAAACGTGGTCATAACCCAAAGTATAGGACAAATTTAAAATTTGACCAGATGATGGGAATTAAAACTCAAGAGATCAACAAAGTGATTAGAATTCGTCCCGAAGGGATCATGGGTGTCTACACCAAATGTCATTGACATCCATCTTATAGTCATTAAAACATTTCACTCAAAATCACGGGTCAACTAGAGGAACATCCATGTTGAAATGTTTCACTGAAAAGGTGAAACAAAACTTTGAACATCTATCAGTGCTGGAGGAGAAGTCAAAGGATCAAGAGAGTCATAACAATTCCTCCACTGGGCACCATAGATGTTTGTACCAAATTGTATTGCATAACATCAAATAGCCATTGAAATATTTCCCTAAAAAGCAAAAATGTGGTGCTAGAGTAAAAGTTAGCAGGACACTTCCTCTGGGGAGCACGAATGTCAGTAATGTAGTTTATGAAATCCATCCAAAAAGTTACTGAGATATTTCAGTCTGATGGATTTCGTCACACTGCAACAGTTTAACAGCAAACAGCATCCTCCATCCCCTCTGCCCTGTACAGAATGCCCCACTGCCCATCCTCCTCTCCCTCTCTCATCTTCCCCTGAGTGTGTTTGATGGACTGATGTTATTATCCCTGCCTCCTTCATCCCTCTGTCTTCAAAGGATGAAAATGACTGTATCTATCAAGCTTTAGAGTGCTTAAGAGGTGCCTCGGGCACTGGAGTGCTCCACTCCCAGTCTGAGTGAAGCTTGGCGGGAAAAAAGGGGAAAGCCTTGTGCGTACAGCAATTGACAGACTAGCAGATTGATGTTGGAAATAACCATATTCCTCCCTTCATATTTACACCGTAGACAGACGTCCTGCATTGTCTGAAGTAAATCACACTCCTTACTTTATGAGCTGCAGTAAGATATCAGGGAAAGTTCAATAAATGTCAACAAAAAATATCAAACTTGGATTGTAAGTCTCATTAAAGATGGGTAGCTTGTGTTTGACCTTTGAGGTGATTTATACATGGAAATACCTTACTGGGAAGGGTACATATTCATACAGCTTATACATCAGACAGCTAGATGCATAATAATCATAAATACTCAACTTTCATTACTTAGTGATTCAAAACAATCTACATCCTCATGGAGTACAACAGAATGTCAAAATTGATAACTTATTTGTGACGAACTACATGTTTAGCTGCCTGACCAATACAACACCTTACTATCGAATTGTGTTTTGTATTTGCTTTTTTTATTAAGATTTTATAGGTCTGGACATATTAAAATAAAACTGGCTTTGATGGAACAACCAAAAAACTCAAGGAAAGACAGTGATACTCTGTGGTTTGAACAGACACCTCCACTGTGTTAAAAACGACAATTCTGTCTGAGGTCAAGTGGCTACATGTCCCACCCACAGGTGAGTGTTCCTCTCTCAGCCACAGAAAATGGGCAGCAGAATCCATCACTCACTGACTGATAATCACTTATCTTTCCCTATTAGTCACACAGACACCAAAGAGTCGATTACACTCTGACAGACCGCAGTGCTGGTCATACTGCTTTCAGCTGAATTTTCATCTGTTAATAAAGATATTGCACACATTCATCCGCCTTCCATGTCATGTTCTCTTCTCACATTTTTACTGTGTTACACCTTCTGACTCATTAACAAACTCAAGTACAATATCATTTCCTGCATAAATCATAATTTTGTAGCGTTTTCCTTTTTTCTACTAATGTTTAACATGCTTATGTTATGCATATTCTGTTATCCAAACTACTCATCTTTCTTCTAAGGCCATCTGTTTTGTAAATATTGTTTAATTTTTATTTCTCGTTATGAAAATAAATTAAACTAAAATAAACTCATTTTTCAAAAGGATTTCAATAATTTGCTGCAAAACTTGTACAATTCTCCGGAAACACCATAGACTGTCTTTCAACTTACATTCAATTTGATTACAACATCTGATCTCAAAATAACCTGTAAATATGTTGTTCTTTCACCATGTTAGATACTACAACATTCAGAGGCTGAAATTCCATAAGGTGTTTGTTTTCTCTCCAAGCCACTTCCTCCATAATCGGTCTCTCCAAGTCTGTTTTTCTGCAGAATAACAAACAGTGGTTTATTTGTTCAGTCCAGTCAAGCAGAGCGTTGATATAAACTCACCGAGTCATTCTCATGCTCTGTGTCTGGACGAAATACCAGAACAACTCCACAGGAATTCCTCCCTTCCCAGTACTGACTCCCACTTCTTTACATTGTTTTGTGTATATGTGTAGGTGTCTTTGAGCAGTACTAGCCTCTGCTTCCAGCTCCCACATGCTGACATTGTTGTCATAGTCACACGCCAAAGAATTAGCCTCAAACTGAGCACTTGGCTGGACTGGATTAGATTATAAAAGAGTAGTTTTCTTCTTTTTTTTTCACAAATTTGGGTGATAGAGGAGGACGGGAATTTATTTTAAATAGGTTATTTTCCAAAACAGAGGAGATATCAAAAATAAGGCCCTGGTTTAAAAAAATAAAAGTATTTTCCTTTAAGTTAAAATGAATCCTTTGTGACGTTATATTGGACTAAACTGAAGAACGCTTGTAAATTTTAGAAGTTCATTTTTCACTATGGAAAAAATCATCACATAGCGCTTTAAATGAATATTGCAGTCAATCTTCATGCTCCATGCCCATATTCCTTGCCCATAAAACACTGATGGTTCAAGATTCCAGTAGTATTGACTTGCCTCCAAATTCATTCTCTTCAACTGTTTCCCACCTCTGCAGGGTCACAGATCATTTACTGAGAACAGGAAATGTGAAAGGAAAGCTTGTCCCTAGAGGGCTACTATAGGACTTAAGATCTTGCAGTAACTACAAGTGTCTTGGCTGTTAAAGTTAAAAAATAATAAATACATAAGTGTCATCATGCCCTGGGGGTGTGGCTGATAGTTGGGTTAATATGGGACAATATTCTATGCTAAAGCAGACAACTTGGCTCTAGGGCTCTTCACAAAGCTTTTAAAACTTCCTCTTCTTCCTGACTTCTTTGTCTAGTCCACACAGGGCTCTATATCTAAAAACTTCTTATTCCACCGAGAGTTGTATAACTAAACAGCTCCTGTCATTTCAACTCTTAACAACACATATTAAGCAGTTTGCTTATCTGTTCACAGCAACTGAAAGCTTTCTAATTCAATAATCAAACCTTATGGAACATACTCACAAACTGATTTACAGATTGATAACCATCCTCAGCTTCTTTGCCTTTATAAACTCAGAAAAAGCCAATATGCATGTTTAATGATCTCTCAGGTGTTAATTTCAGCATACAGTGGATTTACCACTACACAGTCAAAAGTTAACAGACTGAGCTGCTATTTCCACCTGGCCAATAGACAGACTGAGGGCTGATGCGGCTACACAGTCAGAGGTGTGACTGGACGGATGAATTCCCTCAGCAACTGAGTGATGTGCTTAACCTTAGCTACAGCTGTTATTATTATAGAAGGAATTTTCACTATGACCAATTAAAGACCTTTGAAAATGGCAGTATGAACCAGGGGTTTAAACTGTCAGGGCAGCAGCAGCAACACTAGTGACACAGAGATCGTGCAGACACTTAAAGTGGTTTACAACCCTTGGGGCTTGATTGCTGCAATGTGCATCTGAATTGTACTCCCTCAAGGAGTCACAACTCCTTCTTACTCCAGAATTTGTCTAGACATCTATGGGCACATTGCAAAACAACAACTGTGTATAGCTAATATTGTATACTCCAATGGTCCTAATTTGACAGAAAAAAAAAAAAAAAACTAAAAAACAAATTGTGGCCAACAGTAACTCACTGAATCCATTTATACATGTGAATTCAATTCCTTACATTGTGATATATCATTAGTCATTCAGATCTTGCACAGTTTCTTGTGCAATTCACATGAGTCATGAAAGCGTAGGCAGCAGACACTCTTCAGAGACCTAGATACAGGCAAGCATACTGGAAATCATTTATAAAAACACTGTATACATAAGCAAAGATTCAAGTGCAAGAGGACACCTCTCTGCATCTTAGATTATACTGGATTATACTGGCTATTCAATGCTGATCCCTGATCCCGAACTTGAGAATATAAAGTCACAGGGCAGTGGAGTAATGTTCACAGTGATGGTGAAAAGGAAGAATTGCATTCCTTTCAAACGCTGAAGACAAGAGAGAAAAGCGGGGAGGTTTCGACATTCTGCAATAGAAATTACAATTCGAGAGCAGAGTAATGGGGGACAGAAAGGAGGAGAAAGATTTTATTCTCCTTAATGAAGAAGTAGCTCGAGAGCGGCAGGAGTTGACTCACCAAGACTCTGTTCTCCGTCTTGTCTCCTTTGATCTCCAGTTTGACTCTCTTCCTTAACGACAGCTTGACCTTCCTCCCCAGTGCATCCCTCACACTTTCTACAAAGACAGGAGAAGAGATAAAATGAGAAGAGATTCAAACCCTAATATGTAACATTTTGCACATTTCCACACTGAATTAAAATATATTTTGACAGCGATTCAATATAAAAATATAAAAATTGTAACTTCATATAATAGAGAAGACAAAACTGCTACCATCATGCATTATAAAAAGCATCTTTTTACTTTATAGGCTCTTTCCAGTCTAATTCTTAAAACAGAGCCAATTTAAAATTAAAAGCACAAGTTGAGTCAGATTTTCAACATTTTGACTTCCTCAGCAGAGCAGAGATCAGTGGACTTTACCTCACGGGTAATAATTCACCGTATCTGCTGAATGGGAAGAACAGAAAGATCTTCATACTAGTGTTCTTTTCATTTGTCACATCTCAGTCCTCTGAAGACAGACTCGTGATGTGTACTGTCACCGGTAATGCTGACAAATAATACACAGACCTGCACGGTCAAATTAGGTAGTAGACTTAATGTCCTTGCACAAATACTTGTCCATGACAGCGCTGACACAGTTAAAAAAAAACGACTAAATTATTCTACAACAATTTTGATCGTTGATGAATTGTAACACTGTTTATCAGGCAAAAATGACAAACACTGGGTAGTTAAAGCCTCCCAAAAATGAGGATTTTATCATTTATCATCGTTTTACTTTAGATATATATTTGGGTTTTGTACTGTTCCTCAGACAAAACATATCATTTGAAGATGTCTTCTTATGTTGTCGGAGCCTGTGATGGGCATTTTTTTTGTTGCCATGCAAGCAGGATGGTTCCTTGGAGGATAGTGTCGGTCGACTATCCACCACTATGGTCCAGACTGAAATATCTCAAGAACTACTCGATGAAAGCCTCAGCTTTGCCAGTTGACAATGTTAGCATGCTAACACAGTGATAAGATGGTAAACATGGTAAACATGGTAAACATTACATCTGCTTAATATCAGCATTGTTTTGTGAGTATGTTAAAGAGCTATAGCAACAGCATTTAGCTCAAAGCACTTCCATGCTTCAGTACAGCACCACAGAGCTGCTAGCATGACTACAGACTTTTAGTCATGCCCTCTATTTTCTTACATGGCTTTCACTAAACAACTGATTTAAAATAATTCACACATTAATCAATAAAATAAGAGATAGTTGGATAAATATAAATATAAATCTATAAATATGTGTATACGTGAATAAACAGGAGATTTAAATGAGCTCCATGTTGAGAGTGTGTTCCGCTTTTCAGATTGATTGTTCACACCCAGCAGAAGTGTACACAGCCCAGGAACTGGCTTAGAGAGCAGAACTGGGTCAGCCGCCTCTCCACGCTCCTCATTCATCCACCACACAGCAGTTGATATAGTCTGTGTGTACATGTGAGGGAGACAGAGAGGAACTCTGTCTGTGTACATCTGTGCTGGCATGCACGTATGTTCACCCACAGGCTTCCTAAAACTACCCTCACATCAAAGTGAAACTAATAATTAGTGAAAGTGTAAAATGGTTCATCTGCCAGCTTCGAGCTTGCTAAAGAATGTGCAGAAATGTGCAGAATTTCTTACTGCAGCATTTTCAAAACCCAATAAGTTACGAAGAGGTCTCCAGTGGGTCTCTTCACAAAATGAGACCTTTTATGTCTTAATGAGAATGGGCAGTTTTTGGCCCAAGACTTGAAAAAGTTCCTGACTGTATCTCATTAATCACTTTTCTGCTAATCCAGTTTTTCTACTAATTCATTAAAACTGTTACAGGAATGGACATTTTACAAGCAGGCTGCCCTGTTGGTCGTATTCAGTAGTTAAGGCGTGTGCATAGGGTCCCACCAAGCTGTATTTCACTGAGGAGCTCGTGTGTAGGCGGGAGAGAGGACACCTATGGCCTTGTAAAAGCTTTCACAAAACAAGCCCACAATGACTTATGGAGATTTGTATGTTGAAGATGCCACAGATTAGATTTTAGATAACGCTAAAGAGGAATGTTCATGGCAAACAAGGAGGTGTTCAAGTTAAGGGAAATTATATGTAAATTATGATTTGTCATAGATTATTGGATGGATACAACAAATAGGAACAAACAGAAGTGACTATTAACAATAAAGAGGAATAAATCATTAAAAATCACAGGAAACTGGGAAGTTGATTTTGCCCATTTTGCTGTTCTATCACATGTAGAATACATGTTATAAGTTTGGTCTTTTGTCTGGAAAGTTGACCCCTTTGTATGTGGCCTCATCCATCAGTAAATTTCTCTACATGCAAAGAAAACAAAATAGTATTTAAAAGCTTTGATAGGAAACATATTCTGGGTTTTTGCATTTAACAGTAGCAAACCTGCTTTTTCTTTTGTCGTTCTGTGTCAGAGGTCAATGACAAGGACTCACAGACTCACAGAGATGACCAGGCTGTTTAGTGGTATCAGCTGTGCTTTGCTCTGTCCACTTCCCCAACCGGTCACTCTTTTCCTCAAAGGTCTGTCTTGCTTTAACCCAACTCTCTTATGGACACAATCTAGTTTACTCACCTAAGTAATTTCTTTTACTTATCACCTGATGGAAAATGTTCCCTAGATATAAAGTAAAATATATTTTAGCACACATTTGCAGTTTCTGAATGTGGGCACCTCAATGCTCCATGTTGGTTCCTGGAAATCTGCTGTGTAATTGTTTTTGTTTGTTTGTTGCATGATGGTGAATCACCAGCACAAGTAAATGCTTCAAACAATGGCTGGTTAGATACTCATCCAGACAACACCACATGACAATAGGATCATGCCAAACCAAATTCCTTATGTTAAATGTGCAGCGTTGGGTAAATGTGTCAGCTAAACATCAGGAAAATTCTTGAACAGAGGGAAGGAAGATAGAGAACTTGATCACTAAGGGCCTGGGTGTTAGTTGGACTGAAGAAATCTGGGTTTCTCATCTTGGAAAAGATCTTGATCTTTCTGCGGTGAGAAAAAGACATTATGTACCCCATCATTTATATCATATAGAGACTAAAAGCATTGTCATTTACCAACCCAAATGGTCTGTACAAAGCCATACAAAAAAGAAAATGTGCACATCCAAAATACTTTTCAGTGGACGGATGACTCAGTCGGAGGACAGGCAGTTTTTACCACATTAGCCTATACACTGCCACTGGTCAGACATTTTAAATTCTAGTTCAGATCCCAAAAAGCTGTGCTGTAGTAATGGTATCAAACACTCTGGGCAAAATTTTAGGGAAATGTGTAGAAAATGAAGCATCTGGAATATTTATGTGTGTAAATATTCACATAGTTTAAATGAAGAGCTGGAAGAAGCCGACAGGGAGAAAACAGTCCATGGTACTGGTACTGTCTGCGACTGTCAGACATAGTGGAACACGATGATTTTAATGACCCTGAAGCTACTTAAGGGGGGAAACGGAATGTTAAGAGGTTAAGCATGACACTATGATACACCTTAACATCAAGGGGGTGACTGCCAACATCAAACTGACAATCTTTTGTCCACTTCTGTTCCTAATCCTATCTGCAATTAACGGCTCAAACCCAGAAAACCAGCATATCCTAGCTGTACGAGTCTATAACAATATAAATGATACCACAGAGACTTTGACACAGTAAAATAAGTGACTGCCTGGCTTAAATAATCTGTGACTCAGTAATTAAATGCGTGCCTGACCAAGTGCCTACATGACCTTGCAGCATTTTCCTATGAGCCTCGTCTACAGTATGCACCGTCTTTACATCTCTTACAGGGGAGAAACGGTACCAAAGGAACATACACGCTTGTGTGTGAGGGGGATGAGGAGAGAGATGTCGCTTGCGCTTGTCCAACATTGCACCGAGGTGTCAAAAACTGAGATATATTGCAAAACAAAGAGACCCTGAGCTTCACCCAAAACAACCTGCGGGACCGTGAGCTTTGCACACAACTAGCACAAATACAGTAAGTCAGAAGAAACATTGCAGACTTTAGCCAACGGGAGCAGGGTGGAGAGACTCCTGTTAAAAACTCCAGGCTAGAGATGTGGGAGCGGATTGTAGTTGCTGTGGGGAAAATAATCCTCTGAGCTATGCGCTCAGGGATGACTGGCTGACCACGAAACATCTACACTATTTGGCTTTTCTTCCTGAATGTCGGCTGCCGCTTTCCACGTTACATTCACTGCACCTGGATAATCTACAGTGGCCCAGTGTGCGTGAGCAGTTCCAAGCTTTACTGCAGCTCAGGCAGATACAGCCTCAGTCGAGGTGTCAGCAGAATTAATCTACAGAATGTGTAACGTTTGGGGAAACGTGTTCTGTTCAACCATATATCAGGATACCAGTTATTCCTCTAGAAACCGGCCCCATAGAGATAATGGTTGGATATCAGCAATGTCCTCAGGACAATGACACTACTGTTCCGTCCAAACACAATACAAGAGGCTGAATTACAGGAACATTATATATTGTATGGATACAATAAGGCCAATGTGAAACTTGTGAAGGCAGAGGAGCACACGACCACTGTGAGTCCATGAGAGGACTATGACAGAGGCAGAGCCGGCGATTGTTCCAGCCCGGAGGACGCATGGCTACAAAATGACCCGTGTCCGCTCTTACCCAGAAGCTCTTTGGGGACCTCTGACACTTCCTCGCTCATTTTGCTGAAAATAATGTCCGAAAACGACAAGAGGGGTCGGTCAACGCATCGAGAAGCCTCAAATACGGAGGGGAAACAAGGAGCGAGGGAGAGACGTGTCAGGTGGTGCCGCCGCCGCCGCCGCCGCCGCTTCCTTTCTCCCGGTTACATGCTCCGCTCCTGCTCTCGCGGTGCCCGGACAATGTATCCGCGTTTATCCTGGCGCATCTCCTTTAGGCTCCGGCGGCGATGGGGAGGGGGTCGGAGGGGCGGACGCTGGAGGGAGAAGCCCCGCTAAAGTCCGGCCGAGATCATGGTGAAACCCAGCACACCCTGCGCTCCGGGGAGACGAAAAGACCTCCGCTCGGGGCACATCCTCCCCCGCCGCGGCGCTACCGTAAAGCTGTGGGCGACGCAGCACCAGCCAATGGCGGGGACCGGGGCCCCTCCCCGCTCCGTGATGCGGCGGCCGGGGGGACGACGAGATGCCGGGGCGGCGTGGCGTGGCAGACGGGGGCGGTGGCGGCGGGTGTCGCTCCGAGACGAACGTGCAGGCTCGGCCGGCGGTGCCCAAGCTGCGAACCAGGGACCCCTAGCGGCCCTCCGGGGGGAGTGTGTGTGCGCGTGTGCGTGTGTGTGTGTGTGCATGTGTGTGCGTGCGTGTGCGTGTGTGTGCATGTGTGTGTGTGCATGTGTGTGCGTGCGTGTGCGTGTGCGTGTGCGCGTCTGGGGCGTAATTCTATGAACGTGCCTAAATATATTAACAACAAAACTTCAAATATATAACATAGCCACAACTGTAATATCCTCGTATATTTCGATACGTGTCTAAAACGACAACGAGCGAGGGGACGTGTTGTGAATTTTATTGATATTCTGCAAAAAGGTCGGCTCTCTTAATATTAAAAAAAATAATAATAATCAATAAGAAAAGCAAAAAGCAAAAGCCACAAAAATACCAGAAATTGTACGGGTCTATCCTCCCTTCAGAAATCTTTACAAACACAGGATGACATTTCATTTTGAAATCGTCTTAACTGTCTTAACAGTTTTTTGTTGTAATGTTCCTCCCAAGACTTACTTTTGTCATATTCAATTTCAAAATGAAATGTGTTGAGATTAAGTTTGATCAAACCTTTCAAATGACGTTAAAACTTAAAGATACGTCAACCAAATCATTACTAAAAGACAAATTACTTTTATTTAGCATGGATTTGGATTTTGTTTGGAATCCTGAATCTTCGAAATAAACACGTCAAGTTTAGAATCTTGTCCTTCGTTTTGAAATGCTTTTAATGAGAAAAAAAAATACAATAGGACCGTGATCTGGTCCTAATAGATAAATGCTCAAATAAACAATGAGAGACAGGTATGGTGCATGCAGTAGGTCATTTTGAGGACAACATATTTCAATAACTCAGTTCACTGTCTCCGATGCAGTTCGTTAAAAAAAATAAAGAGTATATATCTGTATTAAAACATTTTAGTCTACGGTAACCAGATTTAAAATGGGAAGTGAGCGACACCGTGTGGTGATTTGTTCAAATCAAAGCCAGGCTTGACTGACACTGAAGATCGTCACTGTGGTTTCCCTGATTTTGATGGTTAGGAACCTTTTAGATTCACAACATGTACGTTACTTAACCGCTGTGCAGGGAAGTAAGGGTTTCCCTTTTCATTGTGCAATTTTACGGAAGTATGTTCAATTCAATGACATTAACTTTAGTCATAGGGCAGTTCTTTAATCCTGTTTCCAGAACTGGGCAAGATTTTTTAGATGTTTACTGGCAGTCTTATTTGGCCTTTCTGTTCTTGAATGTGACTAGTGGTTTGAACCCTGCGGTAAACCCCCTTTATTTACAGTCAGGAAGGCGTCTTCTGATACAGACTTTGACAATGATACACCAACCTCCTGGAGGTACTTGACCTGATTAGATGTTGTTCAGGGGTTTTCTTCAACTAAAGAATTCTTTGATCATCCATTTCAGTTATCTTCATTGGTCTTCCAGGCCTGATGATGTTGCTGAGCTCACCAGTAAATTAACCTCTTTCTAAGAATGTACCACATTGATGACTTGGCCTCCCCTAAAGTTTCTGTGATCTGTCTGATGGGGTTGTTTGGGTTTTTTGGGGGGAGTTTTTTTCAGCCTAATTATGGTCTCCAGCATGTGCATCAACACTTCTTTGGAAGGCTTTAAAGTACCCATTAATAGCTACTAAAAGAAAATTCAACACTTCAAATCAGCTCCTGACCTTTTATCTTCTTAAATTGTAATGAAATGATGAGGGAACAAGCTGCATCTGCCATGAGACTGATTACTTTTGAGCCTCTGAAAATGATGAACTAGGTACAAAAATGGCTGTTATTCCTAAACTGTTAATGTGATATTTTTCTTAAATAGCCTTTATTGCACATCCATTGTGGTGATGTACAGAAGCAAAATTATGAAAGTTTTGAATAGTAATGTATCTACCTGTATCACCTCAATGTTTTTTAAAAGTAAAAAAATAACATCATATCTATGAAACATCACGAGGTCGACCTTTGAGGTAATATGTGTACTCCCAATCAACTGACAAATAAAAATCATAATAAAAATATAATGTCAAAGGACAAAAATGTCCCCAAAAATGCTACCGTATTAGATTGCAAATGAAGAGAACGAGATATGTTATACTCCCACATGTACCACTGTCAGTCTTTTAGAGTAGCTGTCTCACAGAATTAAGCCACTGCCCGGGTTTTGCTGCTGGATGTCCAGAAGTCTCCTCTCCAGTTTGTCTGCCAAGGAGTGTAGCTGTGAAGCCCTCAGAAACTGTGGCAGTTTCCTCAGCTCCTCCCTGGGAGCCTGGGCCAGCCAGGCTGAGACCCGCTGTAGGAGAGGCTCTCTCTGTCTGGGGACTGGCTGATCAATGAACCTGTCAGAGGGAGATGTTGGTTTAGTAGCGTCAGTGTAATCAGTGAATTAAAGAGGTGAATGGAGTGGTTGAAAAGAGGCAAGAAAAAGGAGGAAGCGAAGAGTTCAAAGACAACGGCTTGTTCTAGGCTCACCTGGCGACAAATTTCCGCAGTTTTGACAAACGGAATCTGTGAGTATCGAAGAACCTTATGAGGAATGTCCTGTGCGTCTCATCTAGGAAACAAAGTTGTACGCAAGAGCTGAAGTTTTTTGTTTTGTTTTTGTTTTGTTTTGTTTTTTTACATATTACCTTGCAGACCTAAAATTCTGTCGTAGATATTATAAATGGGTACACACCTCCATATGTAAGACCCTCGAGGGAGCCGCACAAAGTGTCCTGGTAAATTGTGCCGGCGAAGAGCACGATCTGTCCACTTGCGCATTCCCGGTGTTTTACGCACGTTTCGAGCGCAGAAGACGAGTTGGAGAAGTAACCTTCAGGACACGTTTCACAGACGGTGTTCGTTTGAGACGTACCTAGGACGAGACAACAGCGCATTCACCACAGTGTCTTAGCTACCGACGGAGAGTTGTAATGATGGATCTCTAGTGATTCTGCTTTAACGTTAAAACCAAATGTTTCAGGCCTCTACTCATGTAAAATATTAGTTAACTAATGCTTTTTCTTCTTTTTTCTTTTTTTTTTAACTCATTATAGAAGTTCCTTATTTCTAAAGATTTGCAGCGCGCATACGCACTGCGAAAATGTCAAATTTTATAAATCATACAAAATCAGAATATTACCAATTATAACTGTATTAATTTCAGCAACAACAAAATTGCTTGAGTCAAACAAGAAACTATCTTCCTCCAGATAGATACCTCTCGTTTGAACACCCTCTCCGGGCGCGCACTCTTTGTGTTTGAGACAGAAGTCGGCGGCCCAGTAAAAGCCCTCTTTGCACCGACAGACCCTGTTTCTGACAGTCGAACATTCCCTCTCCACCTCCTGGTTCTCGGTGCAGAAGTTGTCGCAGTACAAACATCGGGGCAGGTAGTTCCACAGCTCGGTGAATTGGTCCTTCCTGCACTGCGCGCACTGCGTGGGTGTGGTGGCGGTGCACTGCGCGGTCATGTGCGTGCCCGGAGGACACTTGTCACAGGTGAGAGTCTCTCCGTTATACGGATTTGAGACCTCGAAGGTGGGGACGGACTCCATCAACGAGGAACCAAAGAGCAGGAACAGCACCAGGAGGAAGATCTGAGGAGATTTGGCGTGGTTACTATTCCTGCAAGTACTACTACTACTACTACTACTACTACTACTACTACATCTAGTGTTACACCTTTTGTAGCCTTGCCTTTCTGATATTCTGCAGTACTGCTGCCACATGCCACTTTATTACTTTTGTAATAAAGTGAGTTTCTTATTGCCTCATCATCCTCTTAGCTGTAATTCGATACATATTTAGGTCACACCTTATTTGTCCTGTAATGCTGTAACAATTCTGTCATTTCATATATTTTGAGTGAATCAAAGCAAAAGGAATAAATGCACTGGAAAAGTGTTTGTGATTTTTTTTTTTTTTTTAATATTGTTTTTTGGAAATTGCCTAGATCTTCATTACTTTAAGTGATTATTGCCCTTCCTCAGGCAGACAGAATTTGAGAGCAGTAGCATTTTTCTAATAACTGATGTTGCCACCGTTTACATCTTTTATCTGACATGATAAGTCTGCCTTTTTTTTTTTTACTCAGACATTTACCTCCCAAAATGACTGTTTAGTGTTCACTAGAGACCTACATAGATCTATTTAAGGACTTATTATTGCAGCCATAGGTGACTTTAAATCAGACTCTAAAATTACCTTTAAAAAGATCAACCTGTTTATATCTGAATGTGTCTCTGATTGGCTTGAAGTTGTCTTATTCCATTTCTTATTAGATCAATTTGGCAATTTCCAATTAAGGCAAAAAGCTACAGATTCTTTTATCTTCTTCTTTTGCTCATTTTTCTTCTTCTTCTTGTATTATCATGACATCCCCTTAAGTAATAATGTTAAAAATCTTGACTTCCTCTATATTTGATGATATTTTGGCGTTTTAAAAAAGAATCAAACATCAAAGAAAACATTGCTGATCATCACATCAGTCCCTGTCTTAGCTGGATTCTATCCTCTTAAATTTAAATACGGATACTGTTATACAGAACACTCACCATGCTGATGATGTGCATGCAATCACTTCTGGCAAACAGGGTTTGAAAGTAGGATCAGTGTCATTCTTATACTGTTCAAATGTGTGGGCGGTTGTGGGGAGGGCAGAACCTTTATTCAAAAGGTCCAGCTCCCTCTCCTGTGTAGATGAAAGCTGAAATTTTCTCCAAATGGCTAAATGGCAGTATTCTTTCTGTCTGGGAGGTTTTCTGCTTCACACAAGGGAAATTTATTTTTTTGCACTTTTTTACTTAAAAAGGACATTCAAAACTTTCTGCTGAAGTTTTCTTTAATGCCATGTGGTTCATCATTATTTTACAATATTTGAGAAAAAAAATCAAAATTTTCCCCTTGCTAATGCATTGGCAAATCACCAGTGAGTCACTCAAGGTTGAGCTCATTATGACGTTGAGCTGAATTGCATTGTTTGAATACTATAAATGAGTCAAATAAGTAGCTACGTTTCTCTCACTTCCTTCTGCACAGTCATGTTAAAATATTTTCAGACAAATGTGTCTGTTGAAAGTACAAAGTAGTTTCAAGTGATGTATGGTTAAACATGGAAGTGTCTAGTAAAATGGATAAGGATTTATCAGATCCTGACCAGCAGCTGGCAGTGGTGTACTAGAGTCCTATTGGCTGATATTTTTTGTAACATGAAGGTACATTATAATACCAAAGCAAAACATAAAAAATCTAAATTTATACTGTTTAGTTTTTTTTTCTTCCTCAGATTTTTGGGAAAAAAGACAAAAATCAACCATTCATCTGTCTGCCAGTTTCTTATTTGTGAAGACAATGCACTTTTACAAACTGATTTTAATCAGATCAATTGACATTAGTGTTCACAAGTTACACAAGCTTAAAGAGGACCAGTCGAGCATATATACAATACAGATCATACATTTAATAATATAAAAGTGATAAAATAAAATATAAAACAAATATCACTTCATGAACTTGCAGCATTTCGAATCCAGTATTTCTGATGAAGTAATAAAAACAAGCCTTTACATATTCAGAAAGTATTTTTTTTTAAATAGAAACAATTGCACTCCTTTGTACATTCATAAAGCTGACAATTTAAAAAAAAATCAGATGAGCTTTACTTGCCAGCAGTCCAAAACAAACCAACAAACAAAGGAAAACTGTAGAAAATACATGTATTTCATTATGAAACCAAATCCTTCCTCTCAAACAGCGAGAAAGCAACAATAATAAAAACACATCTGCCAGCCCATCATCCATAAAATAGTGTGCTATTTACATCTTAAATAGTTTTTCTTTTTTCACAGACTCTGGTCAATAAGTTTCCAGGAAATATTTTTTTTTAATTTTTGCTTTGGTCTGCCTGAAGTACACAGATGTGTGATGGTGTTTTTCTTTATTTTAAGTCTTATTAGATTCAAAACTACAGATAGATTGTGTTCACTCAGGGGGAAGTTTGTTAGCATCCCTTGTAACCTTTTTATTTTGGTATAGGTTCTTCATAGAAAATCATAGATAGGAAGAAGAATTTACCATTCCATTTTGCCTTTATGAAAAAATACCTCTAAGCACATTGTGCGTAGCTTAATATCATGTGGTGATACCTTAAGGACCCAACATTATCATGTGACCTATGTCTGTTACTGTTTCACATACATTTATCCCCCTGTTCACTGTGTGGGTGTCTTTTTGTGTTTGTGTGTTCATTATTTGACAATGCATTAGTGTCTTTTTAGGCTTCCTTTTGCATATATTCCTCTTTGTACCTCCCATTTCCTTATTCATTTAGTGGCTTATGAGCCTTAAAACACAATTCATCCTGAAGCATACCGACAAACATCTTCTCATACATCTTGTGCGCGGAGGTGGTTCCGATGATGCGGCTGATCTTCTTAAGGCCTTTCAGTAGATAGCGCGGTGCCCCCTGGCTGCGCAGCACCCTCAGACTGTGAGACAGACCTTTGGCTAGATCCAGGTCGTAGTTTGATGTCTTCCACAGGTGAAGAAGCTGCAGGATGTACTGCCTGGGCAGGCAGCTTGAAATCACAGCGTGGACATCCCCCTGCTGAATTTTCACCCCTGGCAGGCTGTTGGTGACCTTCAGTAGGTCATCTAGGGTCAGGTTCCTCAGGCCATTGCAGCGAGAGACCTTCCTCTCACAGTGGTTCACACCTTGAGGGAAAGGATACAAACATTAGTACACAATTGCAGGGCTTCAATAAGAACCGGCTGACATTAAAAGTGCAGATTTTGTCTGTACCTTGTATGATGCCGTAAAGCTTGTCCTGGTCTTTGTTCTGCTCTCTCCACAGTCGAAGCAGATGAAGGACCTGCTGCTGAGGAGAGCAAGTCTTCTTCAGCCTCTCGAGGCTCTTACGATCCACCCTGCGGCCCGGAAGACTCTCCAAGAGCCGTTCCAGTGGCACCGAGGAGAGTCGCAGTGAGGCTAGAGACTGAAAGACTGCCTCTTCACACAGAGTCACATCTGGAATAATTTGAAAGAGACGGACAGGGAGACTAGGCTTTAAGAACATTTTTAGATTGTTTAGATTTCTTTCAATACATTCTTTAGAAGACCATATTCTTCACAGAGGTTTCAATCATGGGACACAGGTGATGTTCAGACTAGATTTTGATCATAAACTTTTCCCATCAACCTATTATATGTCTTGATTTGTTCCTTGTGTGTCTGTGTGATTAGCTTGTAGTCTCATAACAAGACCATGTTCTCATGAAGTGAACTGAGGTGAGCTGCCCTGATAGGTGCTGTGCTCTTCTGCTGAGTTGCACAAAAACATACACCTACAGTACTTCATAATTACGTGGACTATATTTCTGCAGCCATGAAAAAAAAGGCCTGGGCCTTCCTTATCAAGGTAAAGGGTTTTTGTGAAGAGCAGCATTTACTCTTCTTTTCTTTCTTCCTTTGATAGCCGGGAAACCTTAGCCATACCTGTTCTCATTACAAATAATCCCACCTTGACATCAGTTATATATTCAGGACATTAGAAGCTGAAGATGATAACACTGCAACTGCCATACAATTAGAAAACATGTCTGTATTCATGTATGTGTGAAAATATTTTCTGATTGACCTGTGAACATGAAAAAATACAAAGTTTACTAAAACCAATGTCGGTGTAGTATGATTGAATTTAATGCGTAGAGGACATTAGGCTTGTGTCTCAGATGTCTGCATGTTTTAAGTGCGGCTTGGTCTATAATTGACATTGACATCCTGGTGGTTACTCCAAATCACAGCTCAACTTTGGAAATCCCAACTGCTTTCAATGTTTGTATTTTTGCTCATAAAGCCTGCTAAACTCTTCCAGGATTTGCTGCAGAAAATCTGTGGTTGTGTCGTCTAGAGAAAGACAGTTTGTGAATGAATGTTTGAGGAGAGCATCACCCTCCCTGTGGGCTAACAGCTCTTTGTGATTTCTTCTAAGTGTGGTGTACAGTATGAATGAATGTGCCTTGGCCTGTACATCTGTATTTGTGTGTCCTCCAGTGACTGTGGTTACTAAGAACCTCAGAATTCAGTGTCACATGTGAGGCTTCTCCAGAAAAAAAAATTAATCACCAGCATTTGACATAGTTAAGGTCTGAGTAACAAAGACTAACAGGCTTGTCTCTTGTCTCATTCCCAATTGAATCAGTTTCCTCTGTTATTGCAGTTTGAGGATGTGGCAGTTAAAGGAGTAATTGATGCATCATGGGTCATTATGACAGTAGTGCTATAAACACCCCATCCAACCCTTTAGTCTGGCCTTCCTCTCTTTTGTTGGTTTGCAGGCACGCAAGAATTTTGAAAAGAATGGAATCTGGACAACGAACCTGACCAAGGAAATCCCCTGCCTTCAGAAAAGGCAGAATTGTTCCAAAACAATTCAGTTCTGACTGATTTCAACTTGTTGACAATTGAGGTTTATTCAAAATCATTATCACGTGTGTGTGTGTGTGTGTGTGTGTGTGTGTGAGTGTGTGTGTACACTGTATTCTCTCTTCACCTTGCTTCCATCCTGGTTTGGTCCTAAAACATGTTGTATCTATCTTTATATTACCATTAGTGATTGAATCCTGCTGCAGCAAATTGTAGTCTAGAGTAAACTATCTTCTTACCTGTGTGGCACAGAGTGTGATGCTGAGAACACTCCAGTGTTGCTGTCTTGTTCTGACTGCCACAGAGGCTGTCTGAAGCGGATGTGCCCCATCTCAGTGTCTTCAGGCCCAAATCTGAGCAGTTTCTGTGGGGCTGACATGGTTCGGTGGAGGAGCCGCCGGTGGAGAAATGACCGGCGGGACAAGGCTCACAAACGGTGTCACTCACTGGTGTACCTGTAGGAGATACCCACAGGATGGTAAATAAATTTTATGGATGAAAACAGGATTGTGAAAGAATTTATAAAATTTAAAAAATATTGTATAATTTTTTTAAACTATGAGAAAACTCCGAAACATGCAGATTTTTCTCATTTGTACTTTCGCAAGTGTCATTTTATACAATTCAGCATTTTTCAGACAGGATGATGTGATTCCACGAACTAAAACCCAGATGACATGTGAGAACCCATCAAAACGGCAGATGTTTGTGTGATTCTGAGAATGATTCACATTTGTCTTACTCACTAATAAACCTCTGCAGTTTCTATAGCTTCTTTTCAAACCACAACCAGTGCTGGTTTAGAACATGTAAAATACGTGCTATTACTACTATCTACCTGCCACGTTAACCACACCACAGAGTGATTTGTCAGCCGATTTTTCCGACTGACTGACAGGAAAAGCGACAAAAGCCCCAGTGCTCTCAGTGCAAATTTTTTTTTGTAAAATGACTGCTGTAAAATGCAATAAAACACAAGTTGAACACATCTCAGGCCTTTAGCTAGAATATTATACGCAATAATGTATAACATGTACATATCTATCAAAATAAAGAAACATTTAAGTATGAAAACAAATTTTCAATCTAAATTGATTGAGAGGAAAAAAATCTTTGTGTAATTGTATAACATTATCACATTCTAGAAACTATGTAGTAATAAAGTAATAATATAATTCTAAAATAATATCTGAATCAATTAACTGTAATATGTTTCACTATATAGCTTTCATTATTATTTCATGTTACAGTAAACCTCTGGTTCATGTCGTATGCATGGTAATATGATGACCCATGTAGTGAGTCACATCCTCATTTTATTTTTATCTCTGAAGTGTTGAAGTGAAAGCACTGTGGGAGTTTAAGCTATGCTTACTGCATATTTAACCTTTGAATGGTTTCCCGCCATCGGAGCAGTGTGTTCTTTCTTGAAAATGTTTCACCAAATAGCATTAGAACATGAAACCACCAGCTGATATACATAAAGCAAAGTGATCATGTTTCCTTCCCCTTTGATAACAAAGGATGCAAAGTGCAGGTCTAAGAATGTGTCAACGTAACTTTAACACGGTTTCATATGCTAGCATTTATCTTTTTTCTTTTTTTCTTAGAATTTCCCCCATCTCTGTAAAATCACCATGCAAGCACTTTACTATCATGAAAAGCAGCTTCAGACGTCATTTAAAGCAGTGACACTCGCTCTACTGCCTGCATGATAAGGGATGTATCAGTTAACTAAACTGGCAGCAAATGAATGCATAAATTAAAAAACATCAAACTATAAGGAGAGCTGAAATGCTTAGTCATTTAATCAATTATCCGCCAGAAAAAAATATCTAGCAACTATTTTGTTCATGGGTTAATCAAGTAAATTATTTCTAAAAGCGAAAATTATTTTAAAAATCCCCAGGCTCCAGCTTCTCAACTGTGGGGATTTGCTGTGTTTCTTTGTCTTGTGAAATAGTAAACTTAATAAGAACGTGACGAATCCAGTGTTCCTGTTCAGATTCTGCCCAGTTTTAGCATAATTTAAAATTATTAACCGTTTTAGTCCTCTTTTATCTGTTGTTTGATTTTGTATTGTTTTGTCTCCAGCTCACCTTAGCAAGGTTTACCTTTCAAAACAGGTGTCCAACCTTAACGGGGCTTACCTGGTTAAATGAAATTTAAATATATAAAAATAGCTAAAAAATTCTGGATTTCTTGGACAAAACATGCTATTTAATAACATCACATGGGACTTTAGGGGATATTGATGTGCATTTTTCACTATTTCCTAAAATTGTATAGGCCCATTGATCAATCAAGAAAAATAACAAGAAAATTAATTGATAATATTTTTTGCAGAGATCATATAGAGGATAAAAATGACTTGTATTGTTTCATTTAATATTTAGTTGGTTCTTTTCCTATACATTGTGTTCCACTGTGTCTTTCCTTGATGCTACTGTTCAATAAAATGAAACAGTTTCCAAAAGCACAGATAAACCAGATAGAAAGACTTAAAGTCAAGAGCAAGAATCAAAACTAAAAACAGACAAGCTGGGAGATCAAGGACTGGAGTCCTAAATGGCATCTGTTGTTGGAAGACTGAGCCGTGGGTTTTCTAACATCTTGTGGTTTAAAGGTCTTAACCACAACTCAAGGCATTACATAATGAGTCCTTCAGCTTGAAGGAGGGGAATCCCCTGAAATGCTGTCTAATGTCTGCAGATTCTCATTCGACTGTGAAGTCTGACTATGGATCCATGTCAGAAGACTTTCATCTTTCAGCAGTGTCAGTACTACAGGGGTCTGATAATAACTAGCATCCGTGGAAAATGTTGCTTCATCTGTGCAGCGGCTAGATTCAGGTCTTAAAAATTTATTTTTAAATAATCAAAAATCAGATTCCGTTTACTGGAATGCTGAATTTCAACATATGATGCACCAAGGACAGAATCTGCAAGGATATCCACCATGGTAAGGGCATTCTTGGTTGCACAAGGCTTAATAATTAGCTTACGAGGCATTTGGTGATGTATCTCTAGGGAAATGGGAACAATGTAATGTCTGGTGACACTGATGTCACAACAGGGAACCCGTGATTTCTTTATAGAAGGCAACAAATGACAAAACACTATTCACATATTCTAGTCTTTTAAGATTAAATCTCTCAGAGCTCTCAGAGAGAGAAAACCATTTCATGTATGTACAGTATATACAGACAATTGAGAATTGAAATGAGATAGCTCAGAATGATCTGCAGCTATCTGAGATCTCAATGACAGATCTTTCCTACAAGATTTGTGTCTTTAAAGGTTCCTCTTTAATTATGCTGTGAAATATAATGATGATTCATGAAGAGAAACACAACAAGTGACACAGCAACTTTGCAGAATACAGCTAACACCGAATGGACAGATAGACATCCCTTTAAATTGATGGATGTATAACATCATATCCAAACACCTGTTATATTGTAAACATCACCATCACTGAAACCAACATCAGCTGATACTCCGGCAGACAGGAACAAAAGATAAGCTAAATTTCTGCAAGGTTTTACAATTTTAGGATTTATTTCACATTTGTTTATGGCTGACAGACATTATACTCATGCTGAACATATCAAATATTTAATATCGCCTCTGGTAGAACCCACAAATAGGATTTATTCTAACTTTCTTAACTCACATAATCTCCCCCTAAATTGAATACAAGACTCAATCAACTTTGACAGATAAACCTACGTACATATAGTGCTTCGAGGAAGCAAGGCTTCAACATGCATTACAATTATAAAACAGACGGAAGGGAGTATTTGCAAGTAATGGAGTTCATGGAAATAAGGAAATGGTCTTTTCCATTATTCTAACAATGAGAAGATGACTTTTTATTTCCAAGCCCACTTCATTAAGCTAAACTTTTAGACATCTGTGTCATCATGTTGTTCTTTCATCTTCATATCAACTATTACTGTTTGAAAATTTTCCTCCAAACGTATCAAAATCCATTCAGAGCCCATTAAAATTTTATTCATCTCTCATACCCAGTATCAGTTCTGAGGACTTTGTATCGCAAATTACAGGATGAGTTACATTACCTTTAATAGAACTTGAGAACACAGATGTGAGATGCACCTGTTATAGCTACAATGAGATATGGTGTACTAGACTAGTACCCATCAAGTGTACATGTCTAGGGCTAGAACACAAAGTTTTTTAAGCAACACTGCCCCAATACAGAGAAGGTCAGGTGTGGAAATACAATAAAGAAACGCATGTTAAACATATTTTAACACACACACAGAAGTACTCAAAATCCATATCTCATTGCACCTCCTTGTCATATGTATATATAAAAGATTTCTCTACTAGAAAATGCAGGATTTGGGAGAGAGAAGGAAATAGAGGGAATGATTAACAGATCAAATAAAAAAGACTACTGGCTATTTCTCTTTCTTAGACTAAGCCTTAAATCACTCTGTTCCTCTGTGTGTGTATGTGTGTATGTGTAAGAGAGAGAGAGAGAGCGAGAGAGAGAGAGAGAGAGAGAAAGAGAAAGAGAAAAAGACAGACAGAGAGCTTTTATGCTTTTCTGAGAAAGAGGTTAAAAAAAAGTTATCTGCATCCGGAACAGATCTGATTCACAGAATCTGAGGAAGATGAGAGAAGAGACAGAAGGGCTTCCAGTGATACAAGGGACAGGAAAGCTTAATGTGAAAGGGTGATCTGTAACTGATGAGTGTCTTTACTTTGGCAACATAAGACATCTTTCCTGAAATACCAGTACAGCAGATTTGGAAATGAATTGATTAGAGACAGTGGAAGAGTAAAGCAGATGAGAGAGTTAAGGAAAGACAACACTGACTTTCCACTCAAAATACTGAAAAGACATACAGCAGGTACAGAACTTTATATAAGTGTGTACACAAGGTCACAAACCTTTATCATTGAAGATCCACATAGATCCCCATAAACACACATCTGCACTGCCCATTGGGGCAATGGGACATTTGTTTACCAAGCTAAAGTGCTTCCTCCCAGGTTGTCTGCTGACTGAATTCCTAATTTTCTTTGGTTAAGGACAGACACTTCACCTACTTTTATTCATTGGTCTTTAGAATAAAATCTAATTTATATGCTGAACAGATAGTGAGAAAACCCATAAATAACCGAGTGCATAGTTAATCATATATGCTTTGTAAAACAAAGCCAGTCTCAGCGCGCGTGACTTTACCTAGAAATGATAATAATGATCTGAGTCTTACCTAAAGCTGTCACACCATGGCCAGGATGACAGGTGCTGTGTATGATGCAGAACTCCACCACTAGGTGGAAACCCGGTGCACACTCACACAGCTGGTCATGAGTTCTGTTACAGTGCTGCTTCACTAGCTGCCTCTCCTTACATACCTAAACACAACAAACACAGAAGGGCACTGTCACACACTATTGACACTGACGGATGCTGGACACAAAGGAAAGAACATAATTTATGTACATATATACAAAGGAAACATGTACGGTAAAGGTTTGTCAGACAAGAAACAGGTCAGGGTGAATACTATGGTGCTGCTTTACAAGCTGTCTCCCTGAACATATAGTTAAGATACATAAACTACCAATCACCTCCATTTATCCAGTTATTGCTAGAATTATCATGTTGTCATGTCTCAGTGTTTCTGAAATTAAAGCATAAAACGACCAAATAACAAAGATTTTCAAAAAAAATGGAATTTCTACAATACAAATGAAACATTGCTATGAGAGTTTTTCCTGACACTGTTGCAGAACTTCCCACAAATTTTTTGCACTTGTAGTTAGCTTTGCTTTCATCTTCTGTCCAGTTCGTCCCAAACCAGCTTCATATGGTTCAAGTCTAAAGACTGTGCTGGTCGTCCATCATGTGTCTGGTTCTGTTCTTCTGATGTTGTGGGTCATTATAATGCTGTGGGATGAACCCCTGCTCAACCAGTCTTCCTCTGTTACTTGCCTTTCCTCACCATTCTAATAACAATATCCAGAACTACTTCCTGCGGTACAGTGTTGTTCTAATAATGCATCAGAGTGTAGCAACACACTTTGTTGCAACACTGCCTCTGGAGAGGCAGAAGGTCTGTAAATGATCAAGAGAGGTTGGGGCTCCTGTAGGAAATGTTTGCATTGACTTTCAGGGTTTCATTTAATTCCACTGATGCAGTAAAGTTAAGCAATTTTTTAATCCCTGAAAAGAACCGGTTTTCTATTAATTTTCAAGATTTTTCAGTTTTAGGTGACCTAAACTTTTTTGCCATCTAGGTTAATCACTGAACTTGAACTGCTGAAATTTCAGTAAAAACTGGAAAAAAGGGGATGTTTGACAACTGCTTACTGGTAGTGTATAGTATCTTGACAAATAATACAGGAACAGGAATATAAAAACACCTCAAGAAGGACATAACAACATATGCAGCGGACCAGTGTCCATATTGCATAATTTCTCCAGAGTGGAAAACAAAGAGGAAAACAGCTAAACTGTCATTGAGATCACTGTACCACAATCAGCCCTTTTCAGACTTTATTTTTAGTAACAACAACTGCAGTTAAACCACTAGTTTCAAAAAATGGCAGATGCTACACCAAAATGTAAACAAACAGCATGGTCATGCATCTAAGGAAAGGACACCAGAAAACCACAAAGGAGTAGCATAAAGGACAAGCCGTAGGATAAGAACATTAACAGGATATTGAACTTTAGAAGAGTTCCTGACCATGATATGCAGCAAGTTCAGATTTGGTTGATTCACGCAAGTGTGAGTCAGTGCACAAAGTAAATTCTTCTTACACACAAAAAACAGGCATTTCTCATGAAAACTACCAAGTAGTGTCAGTCACGCTACTTAGACGGCAAAGTGCCATAAATAGAAAGAGTAGCTTAGGGGTCTATTACAAAGAAAACCAGAGAAATAAATTTTGAGACGATATGGAAAAATTTGGGCCTCCTACATACCGAGGTGCAGTATTGGCATGTGTCCCCCCAGTGCCAGTTCTCAGCAAAATGCCTCTCAGGACAGGGCTGGCACTCTGTGGGTGCATCAGCGGTGCAGTGGTGTTTCACAGCTGTTCCAGGAGGGCACTGGTCACACAGCAGGAGGTCAGACGTCACAGGGTCTCGGTACTGGTATTTTGGCGGTACGGCCTGCTGCTGGAAGGCCCATGAAAGAGAGGCTGTGAAGAGCTGAGAGAGAGAAAGTAGCACTGAGTCAACAGCAGTGACAAAATCTCTAATGAAATCCATCTCGTGCGCAGATCTTCCTTGGCCAAAGGTTCAGATATTTTTATATTTTGGAGCACTCCCCAACCCAAAGCTTCCAGAAAGTAAGGGTTGAATGAAAGGTTAGAACTGTAAAGTTGGAGCTCCTGGTGGACACACAGTGCTAAAGTGATTTCCTCTGCTTTACAGAGTGCAGTTCAGAAAATCAGTGAGGAATTTCGGCAGCAGTTTCACAGGACACAGATAACTGCACAGGACCAACCACTTAAACGGTAATGACAGCAGTTTGTTGGAGGCAATGTCAACTCTTTCTGTTACCTCAAATCATAATGATTACTTTGCTAAATGCAGTGAGCATGATTTTAGCCATGATTTTATTAGACCTGATTAGGGTTTCAAATTATTTTCCTGCACTTTTGGCATCTTTTCTCAACATTTTAATGGTTTTCCAAAGCTTCTAAATGAATTCAGATGTTTCAGTCGTGCCATCATTCTGCACATATTAAATTAAAATAAAAAGTGGATTATGGACATTAATTGTGTGGCCTTGTGTTCTCTGACCTCACCAGTGTCAGCAGCTTTGTAAGATAGGCTTCTTTGTTCCCGAAAAGCATCTGACGTGATTTGAGGCTGATCTGCAGCACTTTTATAACACCCTGGAGCAAGAGCTCACCACACCCATGTATCTTTTTCCCCCCTAAAAACAACCCATCCATATAGACATGCTGTACACTGAGTGGGTGCTCGTGGGTGTCTGAGATAGACATATGTAGCTGTTCCCTCAAAAACAAGCCCACGTATCATCGCCTGAGCAGGAACTGAAGAGCTCTGGCCAAACCGAAAATCTAAGATATCAGTTGGTGAGTATGTTTGACATGCAGCCATGCAGCTGGTCGAGGCCACATGCGAACCAGATGTCACACAACAGGCTCCTTCCACCTTGAAAGACCCACAGCGATTGGCTCTCTGGACTTTCCCATTGGCCAGGATACATCCTCACTGCTTGGACAAAATAACAACAGGCCATCTTTGCATTGTTTGTGTGTGTGTGTGTGCGTGTGTGTGTATGCTTGTATGTGGTTTTCTGCTTTCCACGTTTGTGTGTGTGCATCTTCAAAAACAACTGAATCCATACAAAACATTCCCGCATGTGTGCACGCATGCAGGAATGAGTATGTTGCTGCGTGCATGTGTGTGTCTGTCTTTGTTCATGTTCATTACTGCCTCCCTCAGTGTTGGTCTGTGTGCTCTGCGGTCTCCTCTCCTGGCTGCTGTTCATAAAGAGAACTGTTGGAGGTTACTGGGCTTTCCCGATTCACCACCAGTATACAAAACACTCATCCACTCTTTTCTACAGTTTACCCGCCTCCCAACATTAATCGTCTTCCTGCTTGCTGCATTCGTTCTCATCCCATTTACCTTAAAGTACATAACTTGCAACCACAAATCATTATTTACTACATTATGTGTACGAATGTGTGAAACAGAAGAAAAGTCAGTGGAAACGAGTCGTATATTCAGTGTGTACATGTACATGTGTATGTAAGCTTGTACATCTTTCATTCATCACAAAATATTTGGTCATAAACATCTTTTCATCAAAAATGTATGTGTATTTATATGGGTTTGTGTATATATATGTGTGTGTGGAAGAGATAGTGTACAGTGCAGCTTAATTTTCCCCATATGCCATGTTTATATACTGTTTTCAGCATTATTCGTTTTTAAGGGATTATCAGCCTGATGTGATGCAAAACAGCAAAAAGTTGTGTAGTTTTACTTTAAATTCTTCTATTTTTGTTTCTTTTTGCAATGGAGGTCATAGAAAAAATATAGTAAAAATAGACAGATGGGTTTTACACACCATAATAGAAACCCAAGCTTCAAAAAGCCTGGCGAGCTCAGTGGTTTTCCCGGCAAAACCTATCGACCTCTGAGCAAAGCGTTTGGTAGAGGCTTTCATCCACAGCAACTTGCTGCTCAGTACCCTGACTGCATGTGTTTGTTTGTAGCATGGGTGGCCCCAGCAGGAATCAAACCCATAATCACAGTCTTGCTCTTTAAATTAAGAAGTGTATGTACACACTATTAAGCCATGAGACCACATCCAATCAGTTCAGCAACATCAGGAGAACGGTGCGCACTGAGAGACTGACAGAGGGTCACCTAGGTTTTGGTTTGAGTCAGGAGGCGTTTACTGGCAGAAATGGATCCTCCTATGTCACCAGAGCCAGCGAGCCTGAGCACATGTGGAAGTGGTCGGGTTCATACTGTTTTTCAAATCCTTCATACAGCACAGTAGTCTGGCCCAGACTTCAGCTACAATATACAGAGCAAAGCAATTAATTGAAAGAGTAAGTAACAGTAATGCAAGTTTAAAAATGAAACAGCATATGCATATATAGAGATGTTTATGATAAGACATCTTTAACATCAGATCTGAGAAAAATCCCTCTCAGACAATTAAAAACACATGATAGCTAAACACATCCTCACAAAGCTGGTCAATGCACATATGGTACCATATGTCCAGTGACCAGCCTTTGCTGCTTGTTATACTCTTTTATATGTTTTCTGATTTAATGCCCTATTAAACCCATGTGACACAGTAAAGGTAGTGCACTGGTAAAATTAAAATAAAACAAAATGAAATAAGAAATAGAGCGCATCACTGTTGAAGCATGTGTGCTAACACTGAATACCACTGCAGTCTGGCATCAATTACCCTCTACATTCCACACCTAGCCATGAGGACGATGTTCAGCAGACATGCATCATTTAGTGAGACATAGGCCATTTCTAATTGAGACAAGCAAGAAGCTTTTACTTGAATATTGTCCACACTGGGTGATCCAGACTAACTCAAGTCAAAATTGATTTTAATTCTCAAGATAAATGGCAAATTTCCATTGAAAAACCACAGAAACATTGAATTTCTTAAGTAGAATTTATTTGTAATCTGGTCTTATCACAGAACCACACTTTTCCAAACCAGCCAGCTTTTTTTAAGAATGAACTTATTGGGAAGATGTCAGAATCCATCTCTCAGCAGCTAAAAGAGATGTTGAACTTTTCACCCTCCTTGTCTCCTCAGAAGCTGCCATGTGACGACATCACGGATGACCACTGGAAACCCAAATTACAAAGCAGCCAGGGGCAACCGTCAGCCATAATTATAATGTTAGTATCATCAGAGCAAGGCTCAGCAAGAGGCATATCCTACATGGAGCACAGCCAGCTGAGAGGAAAGGACAGGTTAAAGTATGAAAGTAAAGTTACAGTTTTACCTTCGCTGAGGAATTACCGTGAAGATGCCCTTGAGGAAGGCAAAGCAGCTGCTAAGTAAATGATTGTACTGATGAGAGCAGGATGTGGAGCTGCCTTATGGAAAAAAGTTGGCTCACTCAACCGCCTTTTCCCAGATAAATCACGGTTAAAATAAAAACACTATATATTTATACTGGTTAAATCATCCTTATCTTCATCTGATACCAGTTTTCTTATGTAATCGATGCCAGAGAATCTCAAATGAAACAAGTTGAGGGACAACCTTGTGTTTATGCAGAGCGAAGACAGTTTTTACCACTTCTTTAACAAAGAACATGTGTTATTTAACAGATGTTATCCTCTTAAATGAAACAAAACAACAGCACAAGTGTATTCCAGCCTGCAAGTGTGTTGCTGGAACGAGAACATGGACCGCACTTCCCATATCAGGCAACACATGCAAGACACAGCGAGATATCCAGTCAATCCACAGCCCCCGTGTCTGTCTATCTATATAAATATACTTGGTGCAGCAACACATTTCATATCCCTGGTTTTAATTGCAAGACAGGGTTTATAGGACTCAGGAGGGTTTTTGTTCAAAAAAGTATAGTGTGATGATCACAGATTGACTGTAGCAGCACAAGTACAGAGTTCAGACGTCTGACAAAAAAGCTTTAGAATGATCACACATGCTTTCGATAAGAGCTTTTGAATAGAGCAGCATCAATGCATAGCAGGTGGCAATGTACTTATTAATTTTCCAAATCTGCAAAAACTTATTGAATTAATTGATAAATATGAATTGGAGCTAAACTATTTTTCACTAGGTGCTCTGCACTGACAGTTTGCTAAATACTATGCTAAAACCACAGGCAAGGCAGCTCGATAATGCATAATATCAGTGTCACACCAATACACTTTGATTTATTTTTATTTGATACAAATAGTAAATAGATAATTATGATACAGAAGTTAAGCAGTAGGGGCAAAAATTAAAAAAAAAAAAAGGGAGCTTACAACAACTCTCTGTAATTGGGTAACTCACAATTGCATTTTGAAATAGTAAACATTCCCTCTCTTGTGTCAGCACTGGAAATATTGAAAAATGCACCCAAAGGAAATTAGCCATAATATTTAATTAACTTCCAGCAGACGGGATTAAGGCTCAGGGTTACACATTGAATATTGTGCACACTGAAATCTGAAGACATCAGAGTTTTGTTTGCCTGAGGTCAACTTTTCAATTCATGGCATGAGGAGAAGAGCAATGGCAAAAAGGGTCCAAACCACACGACACCGGCTTATCCACCAGGCACATGGCTTCAGTTAACTGTAGAACGCAGGTGGTCTGAGGGGGGATTCCAACTCTTGGAAGAGTGTGTGTGTGTGGTGTGTGTGTGTGTGTATGTATGTGAGAGAGAGTGGGTGTGTGTGTGTTGTGTGTGTGTGTGTGTGTGTGTGTGTGTGTGTGTGTGTGTGTGTGTGTGTGTGTGTGTGTGTGTGTGTGTGTCTGCGTGTGTGTGTGTGTGTGTGTGTGTGTGTGCATGTGTGTGTGTGTGTGTGTGTGTGTGTGTGTGTGTGTGTGTGTGTGTGTGTGTTGGTTCATGTGCATATGGAAAATGGTCTTTTTTCACTCATACAGGGACAGAGAGAAACTATGTGACATTGTACTTTGCTATAATGTAATAAATCTAATATCACACAGTTATTGATAATCTTTGATGAAATTCAACATTGATTATTTCAAGTAGGCAAGCAATGTCCCCTCCACACACTTGTCCCATTACCTGTATCCAAAAGTGCTTTTGATTTTGAATTTGGGCTGCAAAAAATCTCATTTATTTTTTGTAAACAGCATAAAACATAATATGAAAATTAAAAAGATTTTATTACATTTTGGTTATTTAATTTAAACCCAGATAGTCTGCCAGCATTTCAAACCAAGCTGAACACTTTTCAGTTTCAGTTTCATGAGTATGTCCACCTGGCCTTTTTGTTTTTTTCCTGGTATTTTCTGAGATCTTAGAAACCAAATGTGAATACAGAGAAAATAATCATAGGTTGCAGTCCAGAATATTCTTTTTAAGCAGAAAGACTGTTTAAGTTCTTCTCCCTTTGTCCAGGGATTCAGACCAAAGTCTTGGAAACAAATACAGAAAAATCATCCAGTCATATGAGTACAACCATTAGTAGAATGTAACTCAACTACTGCAGTTAAGCATATCTGATGCTACCTTATACTCCTACTCCACTACACTTCAGTAGGAAATGCTTTTTACTCTACTACATTTATGTGACAGCTATATTTAGGAATTACTTTGCAGAATAAGATTTTTTTTTAATGTGATAAGCTTATAAAATACAATGCAATCCTTAAGATCAAAGCACTGGAGTTGTTAGCAGTTCCACCACAGACATTTCACCTTTAAACTTCTTTGATGGTTTCACTGAAATAATTTCTCACACAGTTTTTAAAAAAAGCTTTGTGTAACAGAACTTTGTCTTTCATCTTTGCTCTGCAATTAATCATCTCCAAACCCTTCAGATTTTTCTCATGACCCGCTGGAAGGGGCTAAAACCCCCAGGTTGGGAACCAGTGGATAAAACTGTATATAAAGTCATTTAAAGTACCTACAACTAAGCCACTCTGCTGCATAACAAGTACTTTTACTTTGGAAACTTTATGTCCATTTAGCAGATACTGCTTCTGCGGACTTAATTAAAATTTCAAGTGCAGGACTTTTACCTGTAATGGTGTTTTACAGCATGATACTGATACTTTTAATTAAGTAAAGAATCTGAGTACTTCTACCACAACTGCATACAGGACTGATAACTTGGACTGATATGTCAAACAGGTAACTATACGGAAAAAAACAGTAGCTGTATTTATGAGAACATGTTATTCATTTAAATAGCAGGATTTGTGAGTCATATTTTCTGGCTATCAATATTTCAAGCAAAAATAAATCAAAGTCCCCCCATCTAACATATATAGTGTCAGATATCGTATCAGTGGGACATTTGCATCCCATCAGTCATGCTGTTCTGAAGCAAAGATGAAGGAAGGTGTGTGACCTCGACACCAATACAGCAGCTTTATCTCTTTTGTCTGCTCCTTTTCTGCTCTTTGTGTCTCTTACTCACACACACACACACACGCCCACACACATGTCTGCTATCAGTACTACTGTTGATGGAAAAGGGGAAGTTAGGTGTGAGGAAGCAATTTCCAGAGGTAATCGTTGCTTTCTGAAAAAAACGTTTGTACTTGTTTGTTTAAAACATGTTGTTCCTTTACACACCCTCTGTATGTCTCCCACCCCCTGTTACACTGACTTCCTTACCCTTTCTCCAGTGTTTGTCTACCAAAAAAAAAAAGAAAAAAAGAATGAAATCATTTTGAGTCTGATGGGTCAAGTGACCTCTCCATAGCTTTGCTCGTCTGCGTGTGAACATGGCACTAGGTTTAGGGAAGTTGGCTGCTGATGCCAACGGCCACAACAGAGACTAAAGGCAAGGAGGCATAAAGATAATGAACTGATGCCAGGCAGGCGAGCTAACTGTCAGATTGGCTGCCAAAACAAGTAGACAGGAGCATGAGCCTCCACCTTTCAATCACAAATCGCATGGAATGTCTCTACAAAGAAAGAAAAAGATTAATAATATCAACTGATAATTTAACTAAGTTAATCATTTTGCCTGCTCCACTGACAATGCCCTGGGAGAGAACCTAAAAAAAAAATAATAAAAATGTGTGTTCTCCTCAGACAAAACAACCACTTGTGTAAGGAGCATGTAGGGGGACACGAAGAGCACACAAGTCTACGAGGCACATGTTCTGCTGGACTTCTGAGCCAAAACAGTGTTTTGGAAAATAAAGTGCAGAGTGGCCCTTCAATGTAGAGTTACATGCAGACAGACTGAGTTGGTGGATGTTTGACAAGGAGAAGAAACTGGTGCAAAGGTATGGGAGATCCGGAGGGGTGCAGATTGACTTATTGGCTTATCGATGTACTCATTGATGTTGGTAGTCAAAACTGACCGAGTGGTTGGATGACTGATTCATCGGTTGGGTGAACAGATGCTTGCAGAGGAAATACTCTGTATAGATGGTAGCACATGGGGGAATAGGGGAAAAAAAGTACATGTGCACACACATTCATTTTTATTTCACTGCCTTTTACACCTACTTTACAAAACCTTCTAACGCCTGCATTACTAACTATTCATACGCATCACAAAGTAGGATCTCTCTCTCTCCCTCTGATTCACACACAGACTAACACACATGCAGTTCACAGGGCTAGATAGTGGGTCCAGTGTATAGTATCTACCATGTATGATCTGTTTCTGCCCTGATAGACATCTGTACGTGAACATATGCAAAACCTGCAAAGGCCCCGACACAGCACAACATGCAAAACACATCAAAGGAAATATCTGCTCGTAGCCCTGAGGCGTATGTTTAAAAAGAACAAATTAGTGTAAAGACAGACCTTCAGTAAACACCATCTGCTGGCAACACACCACATGACTCTGTTTTGAGAGTGTAAAGTTTCATTCATTTCAAAACGCTATAGTAAACACGATGAAATGTGACCTAAAGTAAACGTCCGTTCATTGATTTAAATCTGAGATCTTGTTTGTTTGTCCATTTTGTGGAGAGTGAGTTTTCGCTGCAGGGAATAAAAAGGTGGGCAAAGCATGGGCTCAGTTCATCATCACAGGCAAACAACCTCCAATATAAACAAAGCACAATTTATTTCTAAAGAGTGAATTTTCCTTTAAAGGATCAGAATCATCAAGCACTAGGAAACAATACATTTAACACTTGTTATAATTTGTACTATAAACCTACAGCATCGGGACACAGACAACTCACAGTTTTATATAAGCTCTTATTACAGCTTCTTCACACACTAACTCTTCAGCGGTTAAGGTTGAATCATGTGGCACCATCAGCTAAATACTACCTGAACAAGCTTATGTTGCAGAGCTTCTATATGGAACTGCAGGTGTTCCTGTTATTATGTCCACACCCTCCACATCATAAACTGTCATGTCTGCCCTAACACATGGGTTTAGGTGTATTTGCCCTCCGTTCCCTGCTGGCATTTAACAGCAAAAGACTCTACCCCAGTGAGAGAGGAATCCCTGCGCCTAACGAGAATGCAATACAAATACTGGCTAGTATGCAAATATACTATAGTACACTGTAGCCTAATATAGCAGAGGAGTTTTACCTTGGCCTTTCAGACGCCTGCCCCTTTGACACAAGTGAAACAGGTAGAGTCTGAATAGGAACTCAAGCAAGGCTCACGTGGCCTCGCGGCTTAAACCTATTAGGGATGGTTTCATTCCTCAAAACCAGCGATGGAGTGAACGAGACGCATCCCGATGTCGACTGTCACCGAAACGTCAAATCAAAAATATAAAAAAAACAAACAACAAATAGACAAATAAAAAGAAAATAAAGGAAAGAGTCTGACCCGCTGAGGGAAGACCGCGACATCCCCAGGCTGCCTGCACAGACGGACGCTGTACAGAGGAGGGGACGCCCGTCAGAAACTCCCCTCTCTGCGTTATCCTTCACCCTCAGCACATCTGGACCAGGTCGGGAGCCCTCCGCCCGACCGTATCCCATGGGTGCGAGAGCGCGTGTAGCGCAACAACAGCCACGACGACAACAACAACAACAACAACACCAACAACAACACCAGCAACAACGATCCCCTCATTTTGCGCGTACGACTCGTTATTCCCTCATTGGCGAGTCTCGCCGCGCTCCGGCGGATCCGATCGGGTCGGCGGAGCGCGCAGGACGAGCGGCAGATACTCTGGTTACTCACCACTATCAGCTTCATGGCCGGGTTGGATTTTGCTATCCGGGCGCTCATCTCCACTCCGTAAAAGGGAACCGCGGTGTGATGGGGTCTCCATCACGGATCTACTTATACAGTACGGCGAGAGAGAGAGGGGGGAGAGAGGGGGGGGAGAGGGAGAGAGAGGGAGCATGGGCCCACCCACCTCGCCGTCTGCCTCCGCGCTTCTCCCTCTCCCGTCAGTCCTAAAAATAAATCGCCGCATCCTCGGGAGTTTGCGTTGCGCGATTACGCAAAGTGGTGAATGGTGCCGTTGGCGACATCAGAGATTGGTCCGGCGATCTGGACTCATTCGTGAATCGAATCACATACACTCGACTTTTGAAGATACACAAATATTTCCATTAAAAAAAAAAAAAAAAAAAAAAATCCCCAACAGGGCATATTTATAGGCTGCGCAAACATGTGGCCCGAACATGACAGAGAATGCCGGGATGTGCGGTGGGGATAAAACTTCAATGACAAATATAAGGTTTATAGTTTGGAGAGAAAACATTTCGAGAGAAGGGGGATAAAAAAGCCAATAAATAATTTATTTGGCATATTCCCGACCAGTGAAACGCTGCGGCAGAATAATGGCGAAGCAGAAATCCTTCATTAAGTAAATTCTTCAGTGGTGTTGTTTTTTTTTTAATGACATACAGTTTGCATTGCATCAAGACTGTAGACGTACAAAAAAGTAGCTACAACTGTTGTGAATAAAGAAACGTTTTCCAGGATAAATGTTGTGACTCCTGCTTTGAAAGCGTATAACTACGGGGATTGACAGCTGTTTATGTGGACCAGCCAAAGACATTTAGTGAAATGGGTTCAGCTTATTTGAAAATCCGCCGAAGGACCTTGGAAATGTTGTCTCAGTGTGAACGGACAACACGCGCAGAGATGACTTGTGTAGCCTTGGAATATAAGAATCAAGTATCAAAATGTTGTCCATCTTAAAACAGTCTGGTTGCCCACAAACACTCCAGACTTTTTAAAAGATAAATATTTCAACAAACATTCTAATGCATGTTTTATTATCATGTAGCCATCAACTGATACCACTCACTATTTTTCTTAACCGTTTAATTATCCAGGGAAGCTTCACCAAGAAAGATGCTATTTTTTTATTTAAATTTAATTTTTGTATTTATTATTACCATTGTTTTATTTATTTATTCATTTTTTTTTGCAAGACAGTTAGACACATTCACATCTGGAAGTTGCCCCTTTTTCCCTAGCCAGAACCAGTCCAACTTTTGCCATGTTGTAAGCTGGACTCGTGTAGGGAAATTCACTTTACTTGGAGAATCTAACCATGATACACTACAATGTTTTATTCTTTTTAAAACATACTCCAGAGATCTGAGACAGCTCTAAGAATAAAACATGGCCAGATGTTCCAGATCCTGAATCTTACTCTGAATATTTTTGTGCACTAAACAAACTCGAATGGATCAACTGCATGTAGCAGGGTGTCTTGTGCCATTTGAATGTAACATACTACATGAGACATTTTAGTACTTAATATAATGTGTAAATACTAAATAAACTGCATTGATAACATACAGTTGTTCTTTGGATCTAGAGGGGGAAATATATTTATCGTTATCAGGGGATGTGGTTGAAAGCTCTTGAAAAAAACAGCAAGTTGATCTTAAGTTAAGATTGTTTTTCTCCATGTCAGGAATGATTTTTTTCACACTCAACTTGATTGATTTGGTTACTAAGGGACTTAAAAATAACTTCCCCCACCGACACAAGTATGTTTGCTCTTGGTATAAAGAATTCAAACAAAAGAACATTTTTCATTTTCTGAAAGAAAAAGCACACACACTGATTCATACATACTGAAATCCAATGCTAGATGGATATCAATGGGCCAATTCAGTTTCATTTCAGGTTTGAAACTTGTCCAAACATCAGCCTTCTATCTCTCAAGTGGTCTGTTTAAATATCTTTGTTATAAGTGTTTCAAAGAGTTATGCAGCATGCAAGAGATTGAAACAGCTTCATCAAGGTTCAAACCAGGAGGAGAACTCCCACACAGAGTTCAAACTACATAATACAGTCTGTACAACTCACTTGGTAAACCCAACAGGGCACACACATACTGTGATGCAAAAGCATGATGCTGATGAAAACCTTTGACATCAAAGGTCCTAAAAAGAAAGCTGCTTTTTCCAGTGTCAAGCCCATGGAGAGGAATGACAAAATGTCACAGCCCGATGACGTAGAAACACGAAGTGTCAGCGTAATCACAGAGAATACACACTCTCACCCACCTACAAGTCTCCGAGGCATGCGAGGGAAATCGTAGTGGTGAGGTCACAGCTCACCACAGAATGACACACATATACACACACACACACATACACAGAAAAATAGGAACACGCATTAAAACACTCATCACAATGAGCCTTCCTGACGTGTGAGTTGGTGTTGAGGTCTGTAGTGTACGAGCAGGGAGAAACGTGGGTGTTACGAGGTGAACCAAATTCAACCATGACCATTACACACACACACACACACACAAACACACAAAAAGACACACAAATGCACACAGGCTGGCATTTAAATTTAAATCAGAAAAAAGCTTCTTGCAGACTTGCCTTATGGCTATAAATTGTTGGCTGGTTTTGGTCTGTCAACGATTGTGCTACTTTCTAAGTCAGTCAGTCAGAATGTATTTAAGTTCTGTCCCCGCAACCTAAACACAATAGCCTACTGATTTCATGGTAATCGGGCCACGGTATAGTGACTCCCAAGGTAAGCACAAATGTGTGATAAATCCTGATTCAAATTCAGCTGCAAAGATGCTGAGGTTTTTTCTTTGTGGTGCTTTTGCCATCTTATTTGCATACTACAGGCAAATAGTAGATCTCTCATTATCATAGCCAATTATAGTTCAGATCCACGGTGACTTCTCTGTCTGTGTGTGAATAGTGTTGTCTGGTTCCATCTGAGTCCCTCTCATTTCCATAACAGATCTCAAAAATGAATACATGGAAAAGGGAACTGATAACTATTTCTGTGTTGATAGTGACCTGAGACAATGAAAGGTGAAAGACACAGAGATAACTTTTGGAAATTGTCTTGTACCTTATTCATGCAAATGAGGTATATTTGTGGGTACAATTCGGAGACAGAATGAGACAAAGCAAGACAAGATGGTCTTGACATCCAAAGAGTAGGGATAATAGAAACTGCAAAAACAGTGCAATATATTTCATTAGGGCAACCATACTGTAGTTGTAGTTCGAGAGTAAAATATTCAAACAAATCTTGTCAATCTTCTCCATGGTTCCCTGACCTGATCTGATCTGGTTGGATTTTCATCTGAAAGAGTTTTGACCATCATGTATTTCCAAGTACTGGTGTGACAAAATCCTTTATTTGCATTTTGTCCTCGGTACATTTTTGACATGGCTGTGGTAGTAACCTTTACAAGCCAGTTAATGATTACTTTTGCCACTACTTCTGAACCTTTTCCGTGTTTGCCTGCACCTATTGCATGTCTGTTCAAAAGAACCCTCTCACTTTTGCTCTGCTTTAGGTTTTACCATCCCTTGCCTGTGGGGAATGTTTTCTCTTTGTCCTTATCAAGAATTTAGGGACAGGGAACGTTGTACAAGAGCCCTGAGACTTTAGTTACATAAAAGTTACAAGATTTTAAAACTTCATGTGCAAACGATTTGTGTCTAACATTTTCAGGTTGTATAGTTGAGTAGAACCCCTGTCCACAGTAAAAGAGCTAAATCTCTCTTCATTTGTTAAACAACAAAACTATCAAGGCCAAGATGTGGTAAGGAGCTGATAAAAATCCTTATTTCACAGCGTAGTCCAACAAAATCAGCATAAATACAGGTTTATATGATAACAGCTGTGCATCGTGATCGGCTATATCAGATATATCGGCTGTATTGTATATAATGAATGTTTCATGCTGATGGCAACTGTGAAAGAGCAGCGTTCAGACATGCAACAATCATAATGAGAATAAACTCTGCACTCCATGCATTTTTTTATCAAGTGTCATTTTTATCAGATCTGTTAGAAGTCAGTGGGGTGGGGTGACCTTAGTGCGAAAGGTTTCAAGAAACCCAGGCCACACCACTGTAATCTATGTTGCTGTACAGACAGAGAAGAAACATGTTGCCTTGTTAAGGTTCTTGACCTTCTCATATTCTCCTCTCTGCCTTCCTGCGGTCCACCTCAGAGTTCTTATTTCAGGATATTTTATATGCCTCACAGTCTGGGCCCCTCAGACGTAAATCAAAATGGACAAGTCTTTATTTTACTAACTGATGAAAAAGCCTCAACAGGATATTGAGATAATCAATGTGGGGCAAAGATACCTAGACAAAATGTAAATCAATGGAGGAAGGAGGCAGATTGGTGCAGAGGGTAAAGAGGGTGAGAATGATGTTCGAGTCTATCTGATCAAGACCTGTGAGAAACGCATTGAAAGACTGTGAAGAGCCGAAAGGAAGCAGTAGCAGAGCGACACAGTGAGACAGGCATGAAAAAACGATGAGTGTTCCAGCAGATCTTGTGCCCAGCACTGGAATTCTTGCCAGTCAAAGCAGTGAATCACTCGTGACCTTGAGAGAAGAAATAACGGCAGAGGGATCCCTGGACTTCCACGGCAGCCGATGTGGTCACCTTGTTTTCTCTGGTGAGGTTTCTGAAAATGATTTAGAGGAAACTCTTGTATGACGCATGCAACAAGGCTCATTCACAGGAGATGTTTGCATGCTTGTCTTACAGAGAAGTTTTCAGAACACGCTCAGGATCAGTATAATCCAGTATGGTTGAGGGCATGCAGGTTTTATTCCAACCAAACACAACAACATGCAGGTTTACTGGCCAGTTTTTAGTGTAAAACACAAAAAAGTAACAACAATAACTAACCCCCCCCCCTCAAAAAAAACGCCCTAAAAAAGAAAACAAACAAACAAAAAATTTTATACTATCATACTTGCCCATGCACTATGGTGTTCTTTTTATATTTTGGGCTGGTCTTTTAAGTACCAAATAGGTCAGGACCAAGACCACGTCTTTGTGGTTGAAAACTGGCATTCCTTATGACCATGCTAGCAGCATGGCTATAGCAAAGTTCGTCAGTCAGCAGTCCACCGCTTTGGTCCAAACTGAAATATCTAGTGTCGGATGGTTTGCCATTGAACTTTGTACAGACATTCATGTTCCCAAGAGGATGAATCCCAATGACTCCAGTTTTCCTCTGGTTAAAGCATTGGGTCAAAATTTTAATTTGTTGTTCACTTCTTCAGTTTATGACTAAATACCTGTAAAATTAAATCTTCAGCAGTCTCAGCTCCTTGGTAATTACTGGCATTATAACACACTAAGTTAAGATGGTAAACATGGTAAACTTTATAAGTGCTTAGCATCAGCATGCTAACATTGCCATTGAGAGCATGTAAGCAAGCTCTCATAACATAAAGCTATGCTACAGTCTCGGGGGGGGGGGGGGCTTTCAGTGCCATAAACTATTAGTCTAGGTGTTTTATTAGCAGGAGGGTCACTTTATCATTTGTTAGAAAAGGAAGTATTTGTTTGCCACATAATATAATCACAAGCAGTATTTATGTATTGATCAACAGCTTATTTATTTATTTATGATTTTAACAAGCATAATCAATAAACTGGAAAACTGAGCAGTGCATACAAGTTTACTTCATCCAAATCCGGTATGACAGTGCCCCTGAAACAATTGCAAGGGCCATATATTTAAATTACCTTGGATTGGTATGATAAATTAAGAGATACTGACATTGATCAAATAATTAAATAATTGATTAAATAAATAATTAGCATCACTTGATTTGCAAGTTGTAACTTGAGACAATGCATCTGTATTAGTGACCAGAAACATACTGAATGTTTATAGCATTCAGCAGCATAAGGATACCAGAAATGCTACCAGGAAAAATCCCACATAAAATAGGGCACAAAAACCCAAAACAAAACAAAACTGTTCACAATTGTTAACGATTATTTTCATATTAAAAACATAGCTATTCTTTAGCAGTGGCTTCCCCCCAAAATGCTGCATGTGTATCATATTTTCAAATGAATGGACTGCAGTTCAGTGTTTCTGCTGCTTTCAGTTGGCCTTGACATTCCCTGGCAATGCAGTACCTTAATAATGTACAAAATAAGAAATATTTTACATTCCAACCACTGGTTTACAAGCTAATAAAGGCTTTCTGGCAGTGCAATATATTAAACAATTTGAGTGCCAGCAGTGTGTTGTTCCGAATCTTGTCTTATCAATCAATAGAGCTGCGGATATAAGGAGAGAAAGAGATTGCGTAATTAGAGGAGGCTGAAGTTGATGTTGCCGGAACAACACATGTATTGTTTTAAACAGGAAATTTGATACTGAATCCCGTCCTGGCCATAATAAACTTAGCTGTGAACTAGACCGTGGACTATGCACCAAGAGGAATTTTGATTTAAGTGAAAAGCAGCTATATTCACGAGTTCCATAAAAGTCAGGTGCACTGCAGCAGCAGAGTTTCCAGAAAGAACTGAGAGAGCACTGCAATTTATTCATTTTTAAGAATGAATGATTTATTTTACAGACAATTCTTTGCAGGGAAACTAATACTGATAAAATGAATCTCAAAGTAATCGAGTTGAATTACAAGGACGTATTTTACAGCATTTTAATTATATTGCCGCCAGCAGGGGGGAAGTGACGGTCAGGGAAAGTCAACAGACTCAGCAGCCTGCTTCCCTGTTTGTCTAATTCATTTCATGAGAAGAGCGCTGAATGTGTGTGTTTGTGCCTAATGTTTACTGTCCAAAACTAGCAAGTGCCAAAGAAGTTCTTACTCACCAGCCACAATCTACAGTGGCGCGGACCCAAAGTAAAGATGGGCTTACTGTGCAGCTACTGTACTTACACTGTCCGTTTTCAAGGGCCTCACCCCTGGTGACCTCACTTACACCTCCATAAAATAGCTTGAGTAAAAATAAAACACACACTATAAAGAAAGAGGAAGTAGATTTTGGCTTCAAGCCTCTAATTTGACACATAACTTTGAAATATTTCTGTTTCATTAGGAAAAATTTAATTCCCCCCACAGCCAAACCAGATATTCTCCAGGGCAGAAAAATATGTGCAGATTTTGGAGTCTTAGTAAACTGAATTTTTACCCCTTAAGCAAGTAGTAAGTGACAGGCCATTTAAGTACCTTTCTTAAAAAGATTACACATGAATTTTTGAATATGTGTTTCAAATTTCATGGCAATCCACCCAGTAATTGTTGAGATATTCCAATCTGGACCAAAGTGGTGGACTGACCGAGCAACTGACAGACCAGCATTTCCAGCCGTAGAGCCGTGCTGCTAGCATTGTTAAAAAATGTATGCTTCTTCAAAAATGACCTGAATTGGAGATGGGGTTTCCATGTGTTTCACTCTTAAATCTTGCTGTGCTTTCTTTTTCTTGCTATCTCAAACCTACTATCACCCCATTATTTTACACTTAATGTGAAGTAGGCTTATTTAAAAAATGACATAATCAAGACTTGACAACGGGGTTTCCACTTGAGCTGTACATTTTTGCTTTGTTGTCTTTTTCCATCATTATCTCTGTGAGTATTTTCCACCAGGCTAATCTCCTGCAGTCTCTGGTTACCTTGGAAAAGATGACAAACAGGCCAGCAGCCTCTGAAACAGCAGCATGTTTTCCTGCTCTCTCACCAGGATGCCACTGGCATGCAGGCCACTGGGCCTTCCCAGCACCAAGCACTTAGCTCTGCTTGAGGAATGGCCTGCCTGACTGTCTGCAAACAAATGTGCTGAGGAGTGTGTGGGTGGGCGCGTGTGCCCAGGTGAGTGGTGCCCTTATTTTTTACCCCTATTTGGGTTTTCTTGCCCCTTTGCCTCTTGTCAAAGATAAAAAAGATACATACAAGTCTGGGTTGAGGGAGTGCATACTCCTGAATTCCCAAATATTCCTTGACATCCCTAACAAAAAATTAGAGTATCATGACATTGCACCATGCTCAAAGCAATCCAAGCCCTAATATTCCTATAATTACTATGACTATTAACATGACAGGATTTTGGATGGTGGGATGGAAATAATTAAACAGTACCTAAACCTAAATTTTATGTTGGCAAATTTGATAAAACAAGTTCTTTTGGAGCCAATACCAGTTTGAAAAAGTATGTTTCAAACAATATAGATTTTGCTTCAGTTTATAAGATTAAAAACTTAAATATAAGCAGTTTCAACTGTAGAAACTATTCGAAATGGATGGTAAGGGCACAATACCTGGTCAAACTCTCTTGACTCATCTGAGCTAACACCAGAGACATTTTTAAATGGAAAAATTAGGTGTCAGATACTGCAGCGGAGCAAGATTCATTTAAGTGAGTCACACATCTAATAAAAAAGATGTGGAAAATTGAATCACTCTCAATTAATCCTGTTGACCTCATACAATCTGAATCCCCTTACGCTTAATAAATACCTATGCTGGTCAAATACATAACTATGTGTCCTTGTCTACTGTATAAAAACCACAGATGTACTCGGTTTGGCTATACTGACATGTCATCAAAATGGGAATTCTGCAGCTATTCACTAACAAAGGTAGAGACTTAATTTGTGATGCAGAAGCATGTCAAGAGATCTGGGAGATTTGAAATCAGTGTTCTTTGGTTTGGTTTTATTTTTCAATTTCACATGGGTCATTGCACAGATAAAAAGTATTAGTTGTAATTTGAAATATAATATAGATATATAAACATTAAATAATGAACATTTACGATTAGAAATTTTAGTAATAGACTGAATTTGTTCCAAAATCAGCAACAACGGAGGGTTGTTTACAGCCTGCTTGTCTGATTGCCGGTGCCGTTTACCTCGTTGGACTGTTCTAGTAATGTCGTTACCGTCCCCGAATCTCAGCACTTAAGTTGATGAGTAAAACATTATCACCATTAAGTAAGTAAGTTCAGGGTTTTAAATAAAAAAAATCCCAAAGTCATGTCGCCTTCCTAATTTCATTTGCTTATTCCTACCAGTATATATATTCCTTCATTTACAACCAGTTATACTTGTTTGTCTATGACATTACATGTTAAATTACCAGCCAGCCAGGAGTGTGACCTAAATCCCCCAATGGGTTCATTGCCAGTAAAAGGGCGTTGAAAACTATATTTGTCTGAACTGGGGTCTGAATGACTGGAAACGGCACAGAGGAACCATTGAATCCTTTAGGAAAGAGAAATTGATAGGTGCACTGATGGAAAAATGCCACAAAAATGAAAGAGGGAGAGAGGGAAAAGAGAGAGACAATGAAGAAACTGGAGGAGGAAAATAAATATAAGAAAAGTTAATCTGACATATAGATCTCAACTCAGAGATGACAAATAAGGAAAAAGAGATCAGTGGAGGCAGGGAATAAATGAATATCAATGAATGTGTTCCTATGGGTCTTCACCGTACAGTGCTGTATTTGTTTAACAGAGGTTGTCAGGAGGAGAATTTTGTCCAGCTTCGCCCCATCTATCCAAGGGAGGTTTTCTTTTCAGCAAGGTCTCCCTCTCTGACCACAGCAGTGGTCTGCTGACGGTCTCGCTGCGGCCAAACTCTCGGTCTGCCTGACTTTCTTAGAAACGTCACTACGACCACATGAAGAGAAAGAGGGAATACCATATCATTCTGTTAAAAGAAGAGGAGGACCTGTAAGCATGTGTGCAGGGCAGGCAGGCAAACAATCATTCAGACACACACACAAACACACACACACACACTTGCTTAAACACAAAACCTGAGCGGTCTTACGCGGTCAGAAAGAGGTGGGATGGAAGTCATCACCAGAGCAGCTGCCTGCCAGGAAAAGTATCACCACTGTGCAGTCATGTATGAAAGAATAGAGAAGAGACTCAAGAGTGTGTGTGTGTGTGTGTGTGTGTGTGTGTGTGTTTGTGTGTGCGTGCGTGCGTGTGTATGTGTTTGTGTTTGTGTGCGTGCGTGTGTGTATAATCTTGTATCTTGATTGTCATTTTGTCAGTTGTTTGTCTGATTGCTGTTTGCTGCTGTGATTTACTTTATCTGTTTAGTATGCTTTTGCTAATTGGTTTAACTGACATCAGATTTACACTCCACCTGTTTTATGAGGATTTCTTGGAAGGAAGAACAAAGAAGGGACTCACACCAACCTTCATGAGTAAGGTAAACCAGAATAGACCGTTTCTGACCTATGACACTGTAAGTACGCTCCAATACTCAGGTTTGGAAGTGAGACCGATGTGAGAACCAGCCCAGCGTTTTAAATAAAGTGTACATTGAACACAATGAGTACAAAACAACATAGTATAAGGTTGGGTGACTAATATGTAACTAATATTGATTTCCTTAGCAATTATATGAATTTCAGAAAGATTAGTGGTCAGAGATCTATTTAAATAGGGGTGACTAGGATAATGTATTTAATCATTGGAGGTAATACAGTATAAATGGATAGCAACATCATGTATCCAAGTCAGAAAAGGGGTTACAAAGGTATAAAAAGCTGTTGAATCTATGATAATGTCTGCAATGAAACTACAGGCACCAACATAGTAAATAAAAATAATAAAATTATATTTCATGACTATGACAAACATTTGAAAATTTCCAACATTGTTAGTATTGGACTGATATCTTGCAGTTGTATGCCTCTTTATGTCTGTCCAGACTCGTATAATATATGTAGTGAAGACTTTAAATGAAATTAATAAAAGCTATTAATTATCATAATTAGTGAATTAATTCTTGAGTTATGGCCTAAAACATGTTTTGTGAGGTCACTGTGACCATGGTCTTTGACCTTTGACCTCCAAATTCTAATCAGTTCATCCTTGAGTTGAAGTGAAAGTATGTGCCAAATTTTTAAAAAAAATTACGTAAAATTGACATTCTGTTCATGAGAATGGGACGGACAGATGGACGACCCGAAAACAAAATGCTTCCATTCACAGCTGTTGTCGGTGCAGAGGCACAAAAAGCCAGTGGCTGGTGGCAGTGTATGTTTACACACCCATCTCCTCACCCCCAAGGATCTGACTGCCGGGACATTCAAGAAATGACACGTTAAACGCCACACAAGGACTGCGTTAGATTTATCATTTCATGAGATCTTCTTACCTTTCTTCAAACCATAACTTTGGACCTAGGAGCTGTAATAATTTTGATCTCCAAAAATTTAATCTTGGAGCTGATTATGGGCTTGGAAGCTGTCTTTAATTTAGTGTCAGACTAAGAGCAACTACGCTTCAACCTCTGACACAATTTTTTTTTTACAAAATCTATAACCATTACTATGATTGAAAAAGTCCTTTAGGCTGCACACGACAACCAAAAAGGTGTTTTTGAAGGGGAGGAGTGGTGTAATGTGACAGTTGTGGTGTGTTTTTTTTTGTGAAAGCCACATTTTCAGGGTGCGTTGTTCCAGATTTCCAGACAAAGTACGTCATTTATTTATTTATTTTAGGACATGTGTTTCAGATTATTTGTCAAATGCTTAATGCAAGAAATAATCTGAAACACATGTCTGAAGTGAATGATGGCAGGAGCTGTATTCTTAGAACTCTGTATCTTGTATCTCAATGATCATTTAATTAAAAAAACTGAACAACCGAAGAGAAAAATGTACCTGTCCCACTGACACTGTGACAACCTAAAACTGACAGTGTTAAGCAGCCTTTGTCATATATAAAATAAAATAAAAAAATAGACCACTAGATTAACTAGAATTACTCACGTTGTTGTTTGCCTGCAGTCTACTTCCAGTTAACATCTATACTATAGACTCATAAAATATTTTTTGCGAAATTCCCTTGAAGCGTTCCTGAGTTATCACACTGAAGAGAATGGAACAGACAGAAAACCCCCGTAAAAAAACCTCAGGCCAAAATGTAAATAATTTTTTTTTTCTCTCCAAAAGACTGAGGCTAAAACTAAATTAAAACCATTTCCTAAAGTAAGTACTGTTCATCACTGAGTTGCTCAAAATCAGTATATAACAGTGGATTATTTGAGAATCTTTGAGAATTTGTGCAGTGCATCTAGGAACTCACAGGCCCCACTCTAACTAACATTTAGGCCGCTGACTCCAAGCTTATCCAGCTTATTCTGTTTACACATCTTTTATTAAATTATCATTTGTTTTTTTTTAATTTGACTCTCAGGTACTAGCTGTTTAGAAGAAGGTACACCATCATTTTTTTCAGTATGTCTCTCAGTTCTTAATCCACACCAGTCAAAAAGCTATTTCTTTTTCTTTTTCTATTATCAAGGTCTCAAATTAGAATGACAGCTATTTGGGGTATTTCCCGAAATTTGGCTTGCTATTCCTAAGAAATATGACCAGTTTGACTCTGTGTTAAAGAGAAAAACTCCAACCTTTCTCAACGTACAGTAGGTTGGACACTTCATTCTATGGAGTCCAAGGACATTTTGAGGTCAGTTAATTAGTTCGGTGCATTCCTACTGTGGTAAATCAGTGTAATCTTATTGTTTTACCATCTATCCTGTCGTCGCTCTGAGGTGCACACAGAAAAGAAATGATGCTGGGAAAATACATACTATTATGTATAAATGTAATGTGATCCAGCTATGAAATTCCTCTTCGCATTTATCATCAATTTACTGTATGAGTTAGAGTTTAGGGATTTAACTGTAACTATTTTGTTTTTCCTCTGTTGCCCAGATATATCATGTGCAGACAGGACTGATGAAGAAACAAGAAAATGAGTTTCAATCAGGATTTATGGTATTGAGACATCCTGTCAGAGAACATGTTTGTGCTATAAACAGTTAGAAAGTAGGGTTTTTTTTGTTCTGTGTAAAAATAGCATTACAGGTCATAATCAGCAGTGTTCTGGTGAAAATAGTTTAGTGATCCCCATCTGGTCAGAAACTATTTATTTCCACATTTACTCAAGGGAAATAGGAAACATAAATGAATGTTCCTAGTGAAATTACACAGTGGCTCAGTGCTGGGAAGGCAAAGAAAATAGACTGGTCATCAATTGGTGAGTGGGCCAGGCAGTGCCCCTGCTGGTAATGCTAAGCACTGGGTGGTAGAGGCCACTCAATGTGTCAGAGATGAGTAAACAGTGAAGTCTGCTGTTGTAATGGTTGGCAAAGGTTCTCATAGTTTGAATCATATTTATTAGCAGGAACTGAAAGGAATAATCCCAGCAAGCAGCTCTTAATTCCTTTCTGGTAGCAAAGTAGTATGTACATTTCAACCAGGATGGAAGATGTCCTCATCTCTAATATATGAAAACACTATTTTTATAGGGATGGCAGCTTTCGGAATAAACACATCAAAATGGTAGTTGCATGGCTCTGGGGATATCATGTCTATCTGTCAGCCAGGTGGGCCAACACTTTGGTCCAGACTAAAGTGTCTCCACAACTAATTGATTCTTTGCTATGAAATTTGATACAGACATTCGTGTAATTGTAGTAACTATGGTGATTCCCTGACATGTCATCTAGTGCAGTCGCTGGGTGAAAACTTTGTCAGCACTTTGCTGTATGACAAAATACCTACAAAATCAATAACATCTGCATCTGTCTCAGCTGCCGTTTTAGTCTTATGCTACTTAGCAATTTAGGCACAGTAAAAATGTCATAATGTTCATTTCTTTCACTTTTCAAAAACATTTTTATTTCTGCTGAATTGCCAAAGTCTGATCCTATTTTTTTTTTTTTTTTCAAACCAGAAATACCTGGCAGAAAATACTGTAGCAAGCCAGGCATTTTTTAAAATATTCAAACACAGCACATTATTATTGGGAAAATAGTAGCTTGCTGTTGCTGATGCAGCATTAATAAACCACAAACCATTAGTTTGTACCCCAACAAAAGACTAACCGAGGTGTTGTTTCCTTGGGAAGGAAACAATTCAGCGGCTGGTGAAGATTCAAATATCTTATGCTGTTTTTATTTGTCTCAAGATATTTTCCAGACCTCTTTGAGGTTGACTGAACTGGGGTTGGACTTTGCAATATTAGGAGTCATGGTGGACAGATGCAGCAGATGTGGAACAGCATTTGGCGTAGCTAACAGGGTGGTGCCTGTAACGCTAACAGATCTAATCTCAGTACAAGGTTGGAAAATCTGGGTGGGAAAGCTAAATTCGTCTCAGCTCCCTGAAGAACCAATGCTCTTGCAAACTGCTCTCGACCAAGATGCCTAAGCCTCCAGCAGTAACTGACGGTACCATGTGACTTGAGCAGCATTTCAATGCTGAGAAATAGCACATAAGCTTAGCAAGGTTAAATAGAGTGCTGAATGAAATATTGGGCTTAGTTAATACTGGCACTGTCTGGAGAGCCAGTGAATTGCTGGATTTTATCATACATGACATGGTACAAATGACGAAATGTTTTAATTTTCCAGCTTTCCTCATGGAATCTGTGCTTGTCAAAGACATAGCGAAAATAAGGGTTTGTGTTAGTTTTTTGTAGGGGATTATGCTACTTGCCTTATTTGACTGGTTAAAACTCACACAAACTCTTTTTATATCTCATGCATTTTGAATGTATGTTGTATAATGAGATTAGTTGACTTGAGCTCACTTTCTGGATGCCTCTGAGATAATGTAGTAGAAATACACATTCTACAAACTGCTGAAGGTTATAATACTTTGTGTCAGTTAGCCAGGAATTTATCATTTTCTTACTTGATAATTACTTTACTATTTGGAGCTATAGTTTCTATCCCAGGGATGGAAACATTTTAACAGGCAGTGGACTGGGTCCACCATAGAGCAGTGACATGCTTATTTTTCACTTATTAATTGTTTTACTCAGAGCATTTTTTAAATAACCAAATCTTTTTTTCTAATAACCAAAAATAACAAATCCTTAATAAAAATGTTATTGTATATTACGTGTTTATGGTAGAAAGAAACTGCTATCAATTTCTTTAAACACTTAGATCACACAGTAATCACTATTATCCTCTAAAACACAGTAGCCTATCAGTTTGGCTCTAAGACATACAGTAAATAAGTTGCACTTTGTAGTTAGTCAAACCCACCTAGTGGAATTTCCCAGTAATTGATGTTCAATCCAAAATGTATTGTTCCTTCAGATGCACTCACTGTGCATGAAATCCTTATCTGACAATCAGTTGAATCAGAATGATTTTCGGTCCTGAAATTTTTGCAAAATGATTAAGTGTATAAAATATGATTGGGTAGGGTGTGATTACACCGGCCTCATGCAATGACTTGCTTTGACATTGCTACAGCCCTTTTCATGTAGACACACCTTCAACAGATATTCTCGACTGCAATCCTTATGCCTCATACATTATCAACTACTGGATACAGGGAATGTTAACACTGTCAGCTTCAGAAGTGTAGATTTTAGAATTTAATCAAATAGTAGCCATGAAAAATGAAGACTTTTGGCTTGATTTAGACATGACTCCTGGGAGACCTGGCTTACCTGAGACTTGGGATGGACTTGCGATGGTCTAATCTATTGTATGTTGGATATAATCTCAACACAGCTTCGCCTACAGATATAAAGAGAGCTCTACTCAGCTGGTCTTCTGTCACTCGAGATGTACCCAGACAATATCAAAAACCCTGTGATTTGGCAACTGAATTCACATCACTGCATAAACAACGTCCTCAAGGGGCTGCATTAATTTTATATAGCGTATGCATACATTCAGTATGAGGTTTCAGGCGCTACTTTCAGTTCATTCAGAGTATCAGGGTTCTAATAACTGATTCCATTTTGAGTCCGGTTCTCTGACTCTACAGGCAAATTACAAAGTATGTTATTATTCCCCACCAACCGTACTAATTAAAACATTTAACATGAGATTTAAGAGGATTTGGATTCAATAGCAAAAATGGAATTTTATTCAGATTCAGTAAAATGCAATCTAACCCCATCCTTATGACACAGTACTGCATTCAACATAAAGCACATTTCTTTAAGACATTTACATATAGCAATCACCCACCACAGGTGTAAATTAATTGTTGCTGCTGGGAATTCACTTCAAGTCGCTAAAGTTTCTATTTGTCTATGTTGTCATGGGCTTGTGTATGTTGTTATGGGCTTGTGTATGTTGTTATGGTGTTGTGTAACATGCGATCCCAGGCATAGTTCACAAGTTGATTCATAATGATAGGCTTTACATCACTGTCTGATGATCAGTTAAATCTTGTAGGTCTGTGGAAAGACATCAAAGCTGAAATACCAAAGTTAACACAGAAGTGGACACAGGCTTAATGGTTAAAACCGATCCTCTGTTTCTCTCTGTTACTATCAACCTCCTCGTTGGGGTTACTACTCATGAGCCCCTACGCTATAAACTACATTCAGATTATGAAAAGTATGAGTTGTAACTCTCAGCAGCTGCAGCTAGTATAAATCAAAAGAGAGACAGAAGGAGTAGCAGCAGTTCACTTTCACTGAGGTGGGAGATCTCTCACTTCTCTGTGCCCTAAGAGGAAGCATCAGCATGTCAGATTTCAAATAAAGTGTATATATATCTCATCAAGCTTTAACAAGACCATCACTGCCATGAGCAACACATGAGTCACCAGTGAAATATTTAATTAGAGATTAATAAGTGAAAGGGACTGGTAAGGCCTCCTACAGAAACCTCAATGGTCATCTTCACACAGCTTAGAACAGTCTGCAGTATGTGTGTCAAATTGTGGTTTAGCCAGGGTGTGAAAGCACAACTTAACCAAGTGGCATGATTCATAGACAAAAAGTCATTGTTGGGAAAGTATACTATCTATTCTGTCTACAAAGCAAAGAGGGAACGACATCCTTGGTCTATGACTTGAGTAAGATGCCACATACTTTTTGTGTGATTCATGGGTTTCTTTGTAACTGAGCATTTTCACACTGTGATGTGTACCAATCCCTGTTCCTGTTAAATTTCCAAGATGTTGCTGTGTTAATAACGTTGGACTGGCAGCCAGACGAACTGAGCCGGGGTTTCTTCCACTCAGGTCAGTTTCACCAAACATCTTGAGCTCATACAGTCATACACACTCAAACTTGTGTGTACTAATCCCATCTGAAGAAATAGTTCAAGTATGGGGCTAGAGACTGAGTAATAGTGGAGATGCTATACGGAAGGGCTGTGTGGACGGATAAACCGTTGTTCATTAGGAAACGGTTTCCTATGAAACTAAAAGAACAGATGGATTCTTTTTTTAATTTCTGATTATGTATGAAACAATCAAGTTAGACCCTGTTATTGTAACTTAGACAGAGCCAGGCTTGCTGTCTTCCCCTTCTTCCAGACTTTATACTAGGGTAGGCTGACTGTCTCCTGTGTTGACATACTCGTTCAAGGTTGGATCCGCTTGGTTTCCTAGATTAATTCGATTTGTCCATTTTGGACAAACTCACTTATAACTGCTGAGGATAAGACAAGGGGCTGGAGCCTTCCCAGAATGTTTTAGCTGACGGGCTAAAAAAGCTTCCCATTCTATCACTACATTGACAGAGAAATACACTAACACCTATGGACAGTTTACCGCAGTAAATACAGCTTCCTCTGGACAGAGGGAGGAAACTCACATGAACATGGGGTAAATATAGACTTACAGTTTCTACAGGGAGATTTATCGTGTGTGGTGTGTAATGCTCTCTAGTGACCCCAAAATGCTGTGGTGATTTTCACTGACGGTAAATGCATGGATGTGTGGGTTGATCATTCGATAAGACATATGCATTGGGGGGAAAAATAACATTAAAATACCACTTCTGTCCACTCTCCACAGTGTGGAGGGCTGTGTATTAATTAGCCTAGCTATGCTTAATTGCTAGATTAAGATCATGTATCACCAAACTTGCAGGCCATGATTTCTCTGGCTGACATCCATGACATTCTCCAGCGGGAATGATTGTGCAGTTCTCCATTGGCTCTGCGTAGGCAGACTACTCAGTCTTACCATGGCCGGAAGTGCTAGTTTGTTCTCTCCATTTTTTACAAAGGTAGAGTCAGTTATTGGAAGACATGATGACAGCACAACCCAGTAAGTATTGTTTGGTGATTTCCAAATGAAAAATGATATTTGAGCTTCAAAAAATAGACTAAGTTTTGTTTGGAATTTTTTTTTTTTTTTTTAGAGCATAACCTCTACTTCAATTAGATTTTGATGACTACAGTTTCAATGTGTAACTGGTTCTAAAGGATTGCCTGGACATATCTCTTGGTTAAAGCTGTAAGAAGGTTAAGTTAAATTAAGTCCTGTCAATGTTATCACACAGGTTTGCAAGAAAGATGCTGCCACAGATATCACAGTTTATTTACTTCCACCTACAGCTCAGATTAGCCTATACTAAATCCAGCTTTGATGAGTAAATGACAGCACAGAGAGCTGTTCTTGGACAACAGAGCAACTCCATGCATCACAGTTCCTTTTCTGTAAACTTTCTATTGTTTCCATTCTTTATAAGACATAAGCTTCAGAGGGTAGGAATCCAATGATGGGGCATTCCCTGCTTTTTTGCAACCTGCCACACTACAAAGAGCTCTGCTCAGCCAAGCCTCGACCATCAGCCAGCTGCATCAGGCTTCTGAAGGCAACATCAGAGAGCAGAGTGTGGTTGCTCGTGGCTAACCAGTAACCATATTATGAGCTGTGCTCCTAAGTCTCTCTCTAAACCTTCTGGAAGTTCAAAGCAGCGGTGAGGTTTGGGTATAAGGCCACTCCATCATGCTCCTGTTCAGATGGCTGAGTATTGTGGTGCAGCATGAGCGGATTGGCCAAATTGGGTCAACGGTTTATCAATAAACATCTGGAAAGTGGGTCTGTGTGTGGACGTTGGCTCAGATGGTCAGTGATGGTCTTAAATCAAATACCAATCGTTGTGTACTGCGGCAGGTTTCGGTGATACTGAAACAATGGAACAATCGCCTTTGTTCTGAGTTTCTAAGATTACTGTGAGAGCAAAAGGTGGACTGATGTAAAAGAAGTGTGAGTTGAGAAGAATATGCTGTGAGGTTTTTCCATAGGGAAGTTATATCAGAAACATATTTTCACACCTGTAATCCAAACATCTTTTACAATTTTAACACATTTTCTGTTTTGGTAGACAACTCTACAAAAAAAATGAAATAAAGACAAAATAATTAATTTTTTTATGGTTTTTGTAAGTTGAGAGCTGCATTTGAACTAAGAGCAGCCAGTATACCTGTATTAAACAAAAAGGAAAAACTCTGGTTTTATTGTTACCAGTGAATACTGGTCTATGTGTGTGTGTGTATGTGTGTGTGTGTGTGTCTCCTTTAAGTTTAGGCCTATCTTTTAAGATCAGAAAATCCTTGAAATTTAAAGAGAAAATTTAAAAGCCCTTCAAGGTTGGCCCAAACTCCTCCCTGACTCTTTCATGTCATTTTCCTACTGTCCACCGCTGCCCTTTCTTCAATCTGAACTCTCTCTTTCGCTGGCCAAGACAGTAAAAATCATATAATCATCATGTTAGAGTTCTTAATGTTAATACAGTTTCTGGTAAATGTAGGACACACACGTGCCTTAAAATTACCAGTGCCAGTGCCTGCGTGTTCACATATGTGTATTTAGGTTTAAGTTCCCATAAGATCCCATGTCATGCAATCACCATGTGTGTTTCTTTGGGGTTAACTGTAAATGTTATGGTCTCCATGTGTGTTTCTGTGCATGTATGCATCTGTGTGTATCTGCTTTTCAGTAGATCCTACTCAGTCCTTAAAATGTGGTTTAGATGTCCCTGATTCCTGCCACTGGGTAATTTTGTTCCAAGTTTCTGTTTAAGTAATTGACTTTATTCCTCTGAGGCTGCATAATATGATTGAAATAGCTACAGAAAAGACAGAGATATTTTCTTAATTTACCCCAGTCTGTGTGTGCGTATTCTCGGAAGTCAAGATGGTTGATGTGGCTTTGTGATCCGTCATGGTATTTACTTGTCATGGTCAGGTCTGCTCCTCTTAAAATGTCACTGTAGTAAATAGACCAAATTAGCTGTGTGACAAATTGGGCAAATTATGCAGTTGCCACATTATTGCTACCACCTTATAGTATAATATTTTGAATTATCTCAACATTTTCCCTCCAGATGGTGCAATATTCAACCCATACTTTACTTCTTGTATGCAGATGAAGTATAGGCTATTTCGACTATTGTTAAAGGGAAGCTACTGCGAGTGATCAAACTTATTTGGCAATAAGAAAAAGCTTACCAAGACAATTCCAAAAATGCAACAAGTCATTCTTTAAATTCCAGAAAAGAGGGTCTTGGGATTAGATAACATGAGAAACAGATCTGGAGACTTGGATAAGGAAAGCGGATGGAAAGGAGGAAAGCAGAAAGTGAGGGAGAAATCACATTCCTGCAGCCTCCTTGTGTGTGACACACCCCACCAACCCTGCACCCTGCCTGAGCAGCTGGCCAGGTCGCTTGCGAAAGAGGCGCTGCCGAAACCCCCTTTTGTTTTTCTGGCTTTCCCCTTCTTTTTAGTGGGGCACATTAAAACCGTCTATGGCCTTTCTGTGGTCACACATTGTTCCAATTTCCTCCTCTTCACTTTGAGTCCTCTCCTTTCCTCTCCTCTCCTCTCCTCTCCTCTCCTCTCCTTTCCTTTCCTTTCCTCTCCTATCCTCTCCTCTTCTTTCCTCTCCTCTCCTCTCCTCTCCTCTCCTCTCCTCTCCTCTCCATGGCTCTCCTCCCCTCTACCTTCCTCTTTATTCAGCCACCGCGTATAGGAGCCACCGAAATAGTCATCTGATGTCAAATCTCTAATGACACTACTGGTTCAGTTTCATTGGGTCACTTGGAGGAGCTGCATAGTCGTTTTTCACAAGGCAGTCATGGGAAATTTGGAGGAAATATAAGTGCATGCTGTACTAGGACTAGCCTTTATGCAAAGAAAGAACTATAAAGACAGAGCTATAAAAGTATGTGCAATGGAGAAAACTCTCATGAGTACGATAGTGGCTCTTGTCTCATCATGGGCTGAAAACTAGTGTGAAAATGTAAGAAAAGAAAAAAAAAATTATTAGCAAGAGAAAAATATTTAGGAACTTAATTTCCCATGAGAACGATAATGATATGAAGATGGTGATGTATGATGATAATAATGATCTGCCCCTTCTTCCTTCTACTGTTGTGGTTGTGTGAAACAAAACAGCTGGAAGTACAAGAAAAGAGCCCATATACTACTGACAGGAGGAAAGAAATGTATTCCTTTCATATATTTATTATGGCTTATGTTTACTTTATCAGTATGTCATGTTTAGCTTGTATTAGCCTTTTATTGGCTTTGTACCTTTATTCTGCATAAACATATGGTAAGTCAACATGAAAAAAAATCCTAAGAAGAAAGGGGCAAAATAGGAGGATGCACAGAAGCTGTATGCTCTCTCTGCCACTACTGTCCTACTTCCCAACACTAAAACTGTAGCAGCACTTTTTTTGGCCAACATTAAACTCCAGTTTTTAGCAATATGAGACAGTTGTGCACCAATACAAGTGAACATTTTCTTGGGTGTAGTCATGAAAACACCTCTGAAAACTGAATTTCAGGAGTAATTCATGATATAAAAACAAAAACAGGGAAGATTCACATCTTCTTATTTCCAGTGCTAGTTTATGAATTAGGCCTTTTTAAACAGAACCAAATTTTCCCTTACACAGTTTTTGCAAAGTGCAAAAGCCTACCACACCCACAAATAAATCAAATTCAGACAAAAATATAAATAAATACAACATTACAATTAGCCAAAGCAATCGCAAGCCTCAGTGATTTAGAAGGTGTGAAAACAGAGCCATAATATTATATGAAGCTGTGCATGTCTTACAAGGAAAATCCAACAGATTTGTTGAAGCTGCAAATTTCTTTAAGTATATAAAATGTGACAGACAGATTCCACAGGCCAACTGTTAATGTGTTTCTCAGTGTTTCAGCATATGTGTGCGTGTGTGTGTGTGTGTGTGTGTGCGTGTGTGCGTGTGTGCGTGTGTGCGTGTGTGTGTTTGGCTGTGACAGGGGAGTTTCCAGACTCCACAGACCCTGATGAATGGGTCACTGTTTGTCTGCAACTGTGTGTACGTGTGGTCAACTGTAACATTTGCACACTCGTCTTCTCATCAATGCAAAATATTCTCCTTCTCAAAAGGCTGATCCTTCTTCTCATGCAGCATCCAACAAACACACATTGGCAGACACACAAACACACATGTCTTGCCATGGATCATTTCTACTCCAGAAAATCATCAACCAATTGGTCCAGTTGGTGACTCACAGCCACCGACAAGTGGCGATCTCCTTGGCCTCCAGACACGCGACCATGACGAAATATCAACAGGGTTCCAAGCTACTGTGGCCACCTACATTAACAGGCTAAGACGGAGAAACCCTTAAACCCCAGTCAAATATGATGTACTGGGACTAAATATCACCACTGTAAGTTCTGCCCTAAAGGGATGTTCCTACTTCTTAATGAAGACCATGGATCTGTGTGAGGACATTGATCCTGCCGCTAATGACCAAAACCAGGTTCACTGCTGCACTGCAGGACATTATATATTCCAGTAGTGCGGCAAGGGTTCATCAATCTACCAAAGGTCAATACCTGAAAGTGTTCAGTGATCCGTCTTCTCTACGTTCACATCCTTTGAGCTGTGTTAAAATGTCACTTCATTTCCTGATTACTGGAAATGGTAAGGGGTTTTTTTTGTGGTTGTTGCTGCAGTGCTGCAACTTCCACCATTAAACTAAATGTTTTACTTACTATCAAATGCTACTAGGCATACAGATGACAGAGAGAGGACAGAGCAATAGAAACACAAATATTATTCAATGAAGCAGAGGATCATCACATAACTCTACAGAAATCATTTTTTTTTCTAAGAAATTAATATATCACATATCCATAATATATATCTTTGTTTTGGATCATGGAATAATTTGGGCATACTTGCAGTTCCCAAAAAGACATAATTTAAGTTTGATTTATTTTCCTATGGTTAAGTACCTTGGGAGCCAGTAGTGTTAGCTGCTGCTTACTCACATCAATGATTTGAGCAATCCCTATATACATTACTCTGTAAGTTACTCCATATTTTACCTGAAAGTTGATCTGCATGTTACTCCATATTCTCAGGTTACAGAACTCAGCAGCTGTGAGTTTCAACAGTGTGGTCATCAGCCATCAACACAACAGGACCAATGAAAGAGAAACAGCTAGTTAGACCCCCTACTTTCTAAAATGTAGGACAAACAGCAGTGAATGTGTAAGAGCTAGGAGCCAGTGACTCAGCAGGTGTTGAATTATATAAAAATGTCTAGTTGGAATCAGTGGTAAAAAGGGAAGGCTAAGCTAACAAGCTTCCCCTTACAATTTGAAAAATTGAATTTTGAGTTAAAAGTTCAACTTTAAGCTTTTTTTCAGATGGACAGCTGCTGTCAGTGGTTTCCAGGGCTCATCTCTGTATTCTTTTTCTTCTCTTTGGAGCGTGGCTCTGTCCCAGGGCATCCCGGGTGCATCTTGAGTGACCTTTTATGGTCTGCTTTGACGACGTAATGTTTTCTTCCTAACGGTCCCTTTCTCCCAGACAACCTCACTATAGTGCTGCCAGGACTCTGTCTGCTCCTCTCATCAGAACCAGTGAGACCAGAACACAGTCGCTCTCTGTCCTGCTGCTTTGACTTCAGCGCTCTGTTTATTTCTCTAACAGGACAGTGACAGATTTAGCCCATCAGACAAGAAGAGAAGGAGAGACCGACTGGCAGGAGAAACAAAAATAAGTGCACATGTGCTGTAGGAAGAAATTTGGGTAGATGGCAAAACTATAGAGAAAGACAGGATGAATGGAAGAAAAGAGGAAGGTTATTTTAGCTCCTGTGGCTCTAATTTGTCCACTTCCAGAGGAGCTAAACAGTCTTTTGTCCATGCAAATGGGCTGAAAACAGCTACAAGTGTGAATGTTTTTAAATCTATGATAATGTCAGTAGGTCCCAGGCAGAGTTTAAGATGAAATTAAGATGAGAAAAAATTCTAATAGAAAAAGACAGTGGTGTTTAAGAAAAAATATAGGAAATGTGTATTTCAAAAGATAATTACAAACCAAATTTAGATGAAAATCTCATAAAGCATGAATACTTGGACATAAATTTTTCAAATTTCTGGAAGAAAAAAATGGTCAGTCAAATCGACTAAAACATGCGTTTGTGCTCTGAAGATATTAGAGGCATTATTGTATCTATTAACATTCTGACTCTCACTGCCGCTTTTGACTTAAATATTTATCAAAATCTCAACACATCTGTGAATTACCTGCAGTGAACAAAGAGAAGCCCATCGTGTCTAAATTAATCTAATGTAAATTTGATCTTAACAAAGCAAATCATGTAGAACATTTTTAAAAGATTTCAGTCCAGTTTGTGAATCATCTGGACTTATTTTCTTCAGGTGCCGAGAACTTTCAGTATGGTATGTAAAAAGATTTATATACAAAATCACATTACCACATGTTGCGGTGAAAAGCACCTCAAGATGTTCCTGCATCAAACAGCACACACCAAGGTGAGAAATTTGAAATCCCTTCAAAACTGTAGCAATTACTATCCTCTGCAGACTTATTTATAGTTTTTAAACAAGAAACACTCTTCACAATAGTCAGAAGAAAACATTTCAAGAGCACTGATTCCAGGGGCGAAAAATGGTCCAGGATCCTAATAGACAGCAGGATTATCCCAAACCCAGATCTGACAGCAAAAATGAACATTTATATGTCAGCTCCAGTGTTCTCTAAAATCAATCATCCCAATCTGCTTTTCATCTTTCCTGCCTTACCCCACCCTTCTTTTCGTATCATATGTTCCACCATATGCCCTGGGGAGAGAGAATATGCGCCAACTTTCATGTAAGTGACATGCTGTCATCACTGTTTGGGTGGAGGGAGAAGGAGGAATTACGAAGAAGAGAAAGATGTAGAGAGACAGTGTAAAAATCGAAGTGAAATGAAGCAGTGGCGCACTAAAGATGCAGTACGGTATGACTATAGGTGGTGGTGGGTGGTGGTGGGTGGTGGTGGGGTGGGGGGGGGTGGGCTCTGGAACAACACTGAATGCAAAGATGTGCACAAGATAGTGAAGGAGGAGAAATCTGAAATATGAGCCAGAAGGATGATGGAAAGAAGACACATCACAAAACCTACCCAAGCACTGTGATGACCTATCAAGCCCATCAGATCTCTGGCGAAAGTTGATTCACTATCCTGACTCTGGGCCAGACACCCTTGTTTGAATTATCGTAGAAACGCATGGTGGCACCACGGCCAGCAGAGGCCCTTTGTGGTATTATTTGCAACAGAAATTGAGGAAAACCGTTGCAGTGATCACAGTTACACCAGATCCAAATTCTTTGGATTTGCGAAATAAAATGAATTTTCCAAAACCCTTTCCTCAATCAGTGACTGTCATGTCATAACTTTGCAACCATAAAAAGGTATGTCACGCCTGTCAAGCTTTGGATTTCTCCACATATTGAGGTGATGCACATGTATGATACACTTTGATTAAAGAGTGACAGGGTTTGGAGGGCGGTGTATTATTCTTTTAGCTTTTCCAAAACTAAAAACACACAAAAAGTGTAAGGAATGGATTAAAAGTGTGTTTCTTTGGTATATATATATATAAATAGTTATACACTGCTGTTTTTGCCTCAATCCTTTCGCACAGTATTATTTATGCTTTCAAGTTCATATTTAAGACTAAATGAGTCATGTGTAAACAAGCTAATAAAATCTGCCAGACAATTGTAATTTCCAGCAAAAGCAACAGTCACTGCACAGAAATGAGAAGCCTATAATTGTCTACTTCTGTCTGAAATAAAGGACAAAGAAATTGGAACACTGTCATAGTATACAGCTTATGAAGCAGGTGGGACTTATTGAACACTCATTTTTTCAAATCATTTAGGTTTCGATTGTTCTGTGAGAAGAATGCATACGAAGGGAAATGAGGAAGAAAAATATTGAGAATTATGTTCTGGTCAAACAGGTGGAGGGATTTCTTATCACAAAAGCGATTATATGAGATCTTTCGCTGATAGAAAAATTGTTCCCTCAGGAAAAAATTTCATGGGAGTCGAAAAAGTTTGAAAGCCATTTTCCTTGGCTTGTCATGGAAAAAGGTTAGTAGAATTAAAACAACTTTCCTTGAGGTTTGGGAAGGTTTTCGTCATGATTAAACAAGAAACACTAAAACTAAAAAGTAAACATTTATTCACAGTAGAGTGACACTTCTTAGCATGAGTTTGGCAATGACTACATGCCAGAGCTGAAGACAGACTTATAAACACATACACTTACACTTTCCATCACACTGTTTGAGTGTCGGACTACAGCTGTTTGCAGTTGTGCTTGTTTTTTTCTCATTTCACATGAATAAAGCTTGTATTTGAATCTTTAGTCATTAACCTCATTTCAAGAAATTACATGAGACTTAGGAAAGGTACAGTGGGAATGGTGACATGGAAAGAGACAGGAAAACATGATCAGTTTGTGGATGCGTCACGTGACGTCTACAGATGATCTGGTCTTTAATAGGTTCTCTCAAGTTATTTAAGTATCTCCTTTCATTCAAAGCAACTGCAAACTGTTTTAACTGTCATTTAAATTAGTTATGGAAAAGTTTTTGGTTGGTAGACCGCCTAATTGTCAAAAAGTCTCCAGTATAGTTCCATCTGTTTGGGGAAAACACAATTCATAAACCATTCCAAGTGCTCTTTAAGTCAGCTAGAGTTTAGATATGTAGATTTCTGCTTTTTTGCATCCGCACATACATGGGTTTTTGCAAAGCTATGTGTTCGTGTTCACATGTATTAGTATGCGTATGAGGCTGGATTTATTTTCTGACACATGGGACAACTTAATGCTGATTTATGCCATTTTTTCCATCTGAAGTCAAGAGAAAGTTTTCCCGCCTCACCAGAGAGGGAGGAAGGGGAAAGAAAAAAACAGAAATAAAAGATATATTGTTCCAAACAGAAACACTGTTTGGAACAATGGCAGAAGGGGACCATACACAGAAGAAGTAAGATCTGACTTTAAAAAAGATTTTGCATGTAAAAGCTCTCTGTTGTCAGGGATAGAAGTGGAAACAGAGCAGAACCAAATTCACTCAGCCTCAGGAAATCTTCCAAACCAAAAGAAAACAAACTAAGAGGTTCCTTTTGACAGGTGAGTCGGAGGCAACTTCCCTTTCCTTCTTGTAGAGATATGTACTTTTTTTTGGTGATCCTCAAATCTTCTTTTACAAAAGACTTTGTGACTTTTCAAAATGACATTGAGTCTGTACTAGGAAAAGTAAAGGCCATCATGTATGGCTTTATGGGCTTTTTTTTTGTAAAAAGCCTCTGATACAGCATTTAAATCATTGTCATCAACGAATGCATGCAAACATACTGAGCTATTTCTTCCCCTGTCTGTACACTTTGTTTTGGCAATGCGGTTCTCAAATTCAATCAAGAAATAATAACGGCAGCTTTCAACTGGTACGGACAGACAGGGTTTGTAAAAGAAGAAGCGGACTCAAGTGATAATCAAATAATGCTGGAATGGGGTTGAAATAAAAATTCTACAGTTTGCAAAAATTAAACAAAAGAAAAAAATCCCATTGCATTCATGAAGACTATCACTTAATTACATTCCGTAGACTTAAGACACTGTGTATTTATTTTATTGACCAAAATAAACTGCAGATGTTTGCAGTGGGAGAAGAAATGTAACTTGCAGCTCTTCTAGAGAAAATTAGATTCATTAATGCTAACATCAAGTTGGTAACACAACCAGTATACTGTGCCTCTGAGTAATCGCATTAGATTTTTGGGGTTTTTTTCATTCTCAATTTGAATCGATTTGTTTCAGCTAAATCAAAATTTTGCCTCTCCACCCTTCCCCTTGACACGGTTTAACAGTTCACCCATTGGTAAGATTTATCGGTTGAATGTAAGAGCGAAGTGTGGGACTCCCTCGCAAGCTGTCGCCAGCATGGTCCCATATTTTAAGCAGCCTTTCAAGCCACACATCATGATCCCAGCCCACACATCATGATGTAAAGTGTAATACAGTCTGCTTTTTGCCCTGATATACTTATATACTGATAGATATACTGTAGTTCATTTTGATGCAACAAACTGATGCCACTCATATATTGTTTATTCATTCCTGTAATTACGCAGCAATAAGGGGAACAAATCTGTTCTCTGTATATGAAATAAATTATTATGACTACTGTATCTCTCAATCCAGACAGAAAGTATCAAATCCATGCTATACACACACACACACACACACACACAAACACACTCTCACACACACACACACACACACACACACACACACACACATCCACATCCACACACACACACACAAACACACTCTCACACACACACACACACACACAAACACACTCTCACACACACACACACAAACACACTCTCACACACACACACACAAACACACTCTCACACACACACACACAAACACACTCTCACACACACACACACACACACACAAACACACTCTCACACACACACACACAAACACACTCTCACACACACACACACAAACACACTCTCACACACACACACACAAACACACTCTCACACACACACACACACACACACAAACACACTCTCACACACACACACACAAACACACTCTCACACACACACACACAAACACACTCTCACACACACACACACAAACACACTCTCACACACACACACACAAACACACTCTCACACACACACACACACACAAACACACTCTCACACACACACACACACACAAACACACTCTCACACACACACACACAAACACACTCTCACACACACACACACACAAACACACTCTCACACACACACACACACAAACACACTCTCACACACACACACACAAACACACTCTCACACACACACACACACACACAAACACACTCTCACACACACACACACAAACACACTCTCACACACACACACACAAACACACTCTCACACACACACACACACACAAACACACTCTCACACACACACACACACAAACACACTCTCACACACACACACACACACACAAACACACTCTCACACACACACACACACACACAAACACACTCTCACACACACACACACACAAACACACTCTCACACACACACACACAAACACACTCTCACACACACACACACAAACACACTCTCACACACACACACACAAACACACTCTCACACACACACACACAAACACACTCTCACACACACACACACAAACACACTCTCACACACACACACACAAACACACTCTCACACACACACACACAAACACACTCTCACACACACACACACACACAAACACACTCTCACACACACACACACAAACACACTCACACACACACACACAAACACACTCTCACACACACACACACACACACACACAAACACACTCTCACACACACACACACACACACACACACACAAACACACTCTCACACACACACACACACACAAACACACTCTCACACACACACACACAAACACACTCTCACACACACACACACAAACACACTCTCACACACACACACACACACAAACACACTCTCACACACACACACACAAACACACTCTCACACACACACACACAAACACACTCTCACACACACACACACAAACACACTCTCACACACACACACACACACAAACACACTCTCACACACACACACACAAACACACTCTCACACACACACACACACAAACACACTCTCACACACACACACACAAACACACTCTCACACACACACACACAAACACACTCTCACACACACACACACACACACACACAAACACACTCTCACACACACACACACACACAAACACACTCTCACACACACACACACACAAACACACTCTCACACACACACACACACACAAACACACTCTCACACACACACACACAAACACACTCTCACACACACACACACACACACACACAAACACACTCTCACACACACACACACAAACACACTCTGACATGCTCACAGAGGCACGATATCTAAATTTGGTTATCTAAAATTGATTGCTCTCACACTTTGGCACATGGAGTAAATTTTCACATCAGACACTAGATATTAATGTAGGAAAAAAGAGAATATCTACAGATTTTAGTCACTGGATGCTTTGATATGCTGTATTCACTGTTTTTTGTCAAGTCTCATAGAGCAGCTGCATGTTAGAAAAAACATTTTGTAGCCTAAATTTCAGAATAAACTCACTTTTTAGTAAAAGTTTCAAAAATGATAGACTCACTGCCACATCTTTAAAACACAAAAAAATATTTTCCCTCCTTTTACCTTGACGAGACAGAATATAGACGTAAACTCCAAGGTGAGCTGTGGACACCTTGGAGTTAGATTGGGAAAAATGACCTTTTCGTCAGTGAGCATGTGTGTGCGCATGTCTGTGCACGTATATGTAAGTGTATCAGACACTCATGTTGAAATCATTCATGTAGTCACCCTCCAAATACTCCATGTAAAACAAACAGGACACTGATGTAGAGGACTGAGGAGTTTCTAAAGCACAACCAAACCACTTTCACAATGTGTTCAAGAGAGCGAGGGGAATTCTCCAAAAGGCTATTTTATCCACAGCGACATGAAATTACCAATAAGGGTTTTCCATCATCTTATTTTCTGTTTATTCCATCAAACTATCCGTGGGCTACAGACTGTTAAAATGACCAGAATGACTAATTGGGTAAATAAAGTAACCAACAGAACCATTACAATAGATACATATTCCAAGTGCTAAACAACAAGAAAATCGACCAAAAAAAATGCGGAATGGAAACAAATGTTCATAATTTACCTTACTTTCATTGTATGTTTTTTTTTTAAATACAAATTTAAGACATACTATATTTGTATGTGTTGCTATGGTAACTTGCAATAGTAAGATGATTATACTAGACAATCTGACTAGGAAGAAAAAAAACTGTCTTAGTAATTACCTTATCCTACAACTGACAAGGCGATGAACTACTAAATCTGCCTTTGTCTCTCGAAGCCTGTTTTGTCTAATATGTATACTTAAATACAAAATGTTAAGCAAACATCAATGGTTAGCAATATCCTAAAAGTGAGACTACATCCATATACATGCACATAGATTTTATTGGAAAAAAGTAGTTTAATTAGTAAAAACATAATTTAATCATACAAAAATCTTGCAGGTCAGTACCTTAATGTTGTTGCTGAACATTAAGGTACTGATAAATCAGTGGAGGAAACAGTTTAGTTAATGGCATTTACTTTTATCTATTCTCTAGTTACTACTTGCTCTTATGCAGAGGTTGTTTCCAAAGTTTTAGGAGTAGTTCAGACACATGCACATGAGGAATTTAAGCTAACGTCAATCACTGAGAACAGGAAGGATTTTTAAAATTAAAGTGTAACCACAGGTCTGGATGAGGTATGCTGTAAAAACACTGTGACATCCAAAGCTGTAAGGTGGAGTCGTGAGAAATGGTAAGGACTCTTGAGGTGTTTTTCTCAACACCCATCTGACTCACATTATTTAATATTGCCAGCTACTTGCACACGACAATTTGAGGCTTACAGCTCCCTATCTAATCCAGCATTTCACCGAGAGTGTGATGAAGGCGTTTACGCAATCGATCCTCTCTCCAAATAGTTTTCTTAAATCCTGAGTGGTTACATTATGAGGGGTCTGTAATCTCAGTGAGATTGGAATTTAATTAAAAGATTTCTAAATGTCTTACAAGGATAAATGTAGCAGTGTCTGTGCGTGTGTTGATCGTATTAGACGGCATTGCCACACTGTTGTCAAGGGGAAGAAAATGATCTGATATGTCTGATTTGTTACAGGAATAGGTTTTTATATTTGTCTTCACTGTGCCTCCACAATGAATTTTCCTCAAAACAATTAGGGAATAATTTGTTTTATACACCTATTTTCAGCTTTAGAAGAAGACTAGCTGACATTTGTCAACAAAACCACAACACTCTGAGGATGTTAGATCCCGGAAATTCTTAAAATATGTACCAAAAAGGTGGTTTTAAATCAGTTATAGTAACGCTAGTGAAAACAAAGCCAGTGGTTTTAGTGCCAGGTCTAATAGCTCCAAGACAATAATGATGGTGCTTTAGTTTATCATTTAGCACTGCACAGGCTTTCTCACCTCTAGACACTGACTGTGTTTATCTTCTCCTAATGTCTGTCTCCAATATATTTATCTGTCTGTCTACATGAATGTCTGCTTTCCTTCCGGTCTTTGTCTGTCAACCATAAATGTGCTTTATTCATCTGTCTCATAGAAACCTCTCCTCTTCACAGAAAAACAAACAAAAACAAAAATGGGTGAGATTGGTGCCTGCCCATTCATTTCTAAAAATGTATGATGTTTTCAAACTCTGAAGAGAAAATTACTTCGTGTTCATTTATAGGGCTCAGGGAAGCTGATCAGACCTGCCCTGGGGACTTTCTCCGGGAAGCTGCAGCTCAAACAATGCAAATGACAGCAAATCTGGTCTCCCATCTGAACGGCATGCTACAATGACTTTGACACCACCCTGACGCATTTGCACGCATGGACACAAACATGGGTACACACACACACAGTCATGCTAGTATATACTTACCTATTTGCTTTTTTTTTGGCAGACTAGAGAGATATACCTTCATGTCCAAGATCTTGCAACCGAACAGCATAAAGGCTCAAGACCTCAGTTGAGAAAATGCTGCACTTTTAAGTCTGGAATGTATTACAATGTTAGTAAAGAATTACTGCAAGTAGTAGCATTTGCTACGGGACCCATATGATTAAACAAAAAACTAACAATTTTCTCCAGACATGACAAGACACAAGTATATAGTTCTACTGCTGCTGCTGCTGTTTATAATTTTCCCTGTGTATAAATGTTTTGTCCAGAGGGCAAAAACTATGTCCAGAAACCTGGTTTGATCAAGTGCCATGGAGCAAAATGCTGAAGAGAAATGCAGACACTAAACGGATATAAAGCTTTTGTTAAGCAAACAAAGCTTGTTTTGGGGCTGCAACAGATTTTTTTTTTTTTTTAAGTGAACGAGATGTTGGTAAAAAGTACATTTTTATATACAATACAAAGCTTCAATGGTTTATATATCGAGGTGTAAGAGCTTTATTTTTAGTTTATAATGACAGTAAACAGCTTCTGACTTCCCCCCAGAATAGCTGGTTTACATTTCACCACTGTGACAACCAAGATGACATTTGATACACTGAAGAGATTCTTTTCAAGGCCATTTTCAAGTCTGAACTGAAACCCAGATCATGAGCTGTGAACATGACATGACAGTCACAATGAATGCGTCACTTGAGTTTCACTTGTTCGTCACATACAGTAGTTGACAAACAGGAGGAATAATGGTAACCAGTTAAAACAACTTCGGTTAAGGTTAGGATCGGGGTTAAAGCAATAAAAATTAAGTTGAGGTTACCAACAAAACAGTTTATTTAAGGCTAGGAAAGCCATTGGTCATGGTTAAATAAGACAAACTTGAAAACTCCTTGCAGTAAAATACTTCCTGGAAGACCTGGATTTTGAACCAAAGTCAGCAGAGTTGAAGGCAGATGTAAACACCCATCCATCACCCCAACCACAACACCATTTCTTTCCAACACGCTGTGTCCATGTCAAACAAATGGCTGATTTTGTTGAAGACACTTCGTCTTTTCACGGGGAGGAGAAATGTGCATCTCAGCATTTATGCAGGTATCACATACTTGCTCATCAGGAGATAATATGAGAGCCTGGACTCTCATTTCAGGTTTGAGAACAGATAACTCAAATCCTGTGTCAATAATGTCAAAGCGAAAATTCATCCATCTGTGGTTGTACGAAGTTGTTACCTGTATGTCTTAGCGGAATCAAAGCCTGAATTTGTTTTTGATTTCATTTGTTTTCTGAAATTGTTGAACTTGGTCACCTGAGAAGATTTTTCTATGTGTTACTGCTCCCAAGAGCGCACAATCAACAATGAGAGGCAGTTAAAGTCCTGCGTGCATAGTTTATTCTGGCACCTTCTTTCCCTCCCCACTTATTTGAACAAGGCCAGGATCAAGCACTCTGTCTCTGAGAATTCCACTTTAAGCTAGAAAACTATGAGAAGGGATAAACCTGAAATTGGCTAATAACCTAAAAAACTGATATCTTTTTACCTCATTTTTAGATTTCTGACATAATTATAGTCTAAATGCCGGATTTTTTTGGTTGGCTAGAACAGCATCCAAGCAGTGTTTGACCATCCACTTTAGAAATCAAAAGTAATTGGAGAGTAGGAAATTACAGAGCTAGAGAGAGAAGTTCAAACCTGGTTCCTTTCTCACCTACACACAGATGACCAATCACAGTGTGGAGTGAATATGCTTCCAGTCTAAAAGGCCGAGGAACGCTGAGGAAGGCAGTTGTATATTTACAAGTGGTAGTCTGTCGTACAATAGGTTTGCAAAGTGCCCAACTATAGAAAAGGAATTAAGGTTTGCTTTGGACATATGTGCCCATTGATGTGTTCGAACCAAGGCCAGACACTAGCGTCGACAACAACAAATATATGTGAGTTTGCTTATTTTACAAACGTCTGTGCCGGATGGTTTCATATATTTGTTGTTTTTTTTTTCTTCTTTTAAAGAAATCACAATGAGTAAAAAGGGGAAAATCATCCTGTGGGCGGGTGTTTCATGGGAAAAGACAAAGAGAGTTTTCAGTCGGTGATGGAAGGTGCAAAGTGAATGTGTTGCTGACCACACTGAGAGGGTCTTTCCAAAATGAGTTAGTAGAGGAAACCAGTGTGTCCGGTTGGCCCACAGCCTTGGATGTTTGGAGGTTTGGATGTTCATATCTTGGTAAACTTTTAGCCTTTGGTGTAATTTGAATCAATAAACAACAGTTTATTTACTGAATCTGTTTTAAATGGGATGTAATCTGAAGCTTGAAAGAAAATGAGACTCAAATTCTGCCTTATTTAAAATCACAGTATACTGCAAATCCACTCTAGAAAGAAACGTTTCTCACATTACATCAGACATTACTTTGAAACCACAGATGAGTCTGTCCTCATAAATACTGTTGCTTTGCATGTATACTTTTTAAAATCCATCATGAGGTTTGTTTCCTCATTTAACTTTCCAAGACAAACTGGATCCTTACCGAAATCTGGATGAACTTTAAGCAGCCCTTTGATTGGTGCAGGCCCTCTATTTGTAAGGAAACAAGCTAGCATTCGTTGAGAAAGCGTAGTTACTCACTAATTTTTCAGCACTCTCCTACTATTTTGCTTGACAATATACTTGTCAGTTTTTAAAATTATTGAATATCAGATTTTCACCATTGGAGCCCTTATGTTAGGTTTTTCAGAGACAGCACTACTGATCCCCAAGACCAGCAGTGCTTATGATTGACGCTTGAAGACTTGTGTAATCAGCCGATTTCATGCTGAAGCGTAGTGAAACAAGATTTTAACCAATTCCTGGTACCGATCATTCCATGATTGTGATAATCATGCATCTTGTTCCCCTTCTCTCTTTCAATCTGAACCCAACCATTTCTGTTGAAGGTTGAAGGTTTGTTTCCTTTTTGTCACCACTGTTACCAAGTGATTGTTCATGGGGAATGTTAGGTCTCTGTAAAAATAACTGTAAAGAGTATGGTCCAGACCTTCTCTGAATCAAAAGTGCCCTGAGATAACTAAATATATCAAACTGAATTCTATTGAATGGAACTGAACTTCCACAAAGGTTACTTGGCCAAATATGACAATCTTGCTCCACAGTAAATGAATGTGGTTCAGAGTAGAGGTTAGGTAAATATTTTATATGCTGGAGTTGTTGTTGATGGATTTGTCATTGACACACATGCGGGCAGTTTATGCTGCTTTTACTGTTTTATATTGCAAATGGTAATTCCAGTGTTGTAAACGGGTTTTAAAGCAGTAGAGCAAACAGGCCTGTTTTGTGGTGTGGTTACCACTATGGAGTCAACCCTCAATCCAGGAGTGTGAATCACATTCTTAATTAGAGTTTGAAATCCAAACCACATGTAAACAATTAGCCTTCAGGATAGCAGGGTTGCTCCTATGTACATGTATGCCTGAGTATGTGTGTGTATACATATTTGTGTGTGGCGCACACACAGAGTAGGAATGCTGCACTTTTCCGGACCTGGACTGAAACAGTGTAAGAGAGTCCATGAAAAATGAGAGGAAGATTAATAATCATGTGCACACACACGCGCACACACAAGGACACACACTTACACACATCCTTGTTTTGCTATATTGTTCGTGACCCATCATTGTCATAATGAATTCCCAGGCCCCTTAACCTATCCTTAATCCTCACAACTGAATGCCTAACCCAAGCCCTTACCCTGACCTAAACCAAGCCTTAAGCTTCCAACAGCCATTTAAACTTGTGAGGTCCTGCATTCTGGTCCCAACAGAGCTGTCAGACCCCTCAAGTATAGCGGGGCCCCAGTTTTCAGGCCATGAACATACAGTTAAACAAGCTCACATATTTTACATGATACAGTACTATATTATATTACTAGAGTGTGAAAGATGTCACTCAAAGTGACAAACTCACAGAGAACTATTCCTCAAAGCTCTATGGAGCATTTAGGTATCTTTCAGCTCATTGTTTTGGTTTTCCAGACAGCAACTTTACTGTTTTGGTTCACTCTCACCGTCTTACCGACTTACTGTTCAAGTCCCAGCAGGGTTATGAATTTCGTATATATTTTTTTCAAACAACTTTGGCCACACAAATGTGTGCTCTGGAAATTGGTTGTTACTTTTAAATTCTCACTGAGCACGCCATGACTGCTAGCCAGTTATCATCAGCAACACTAAACGCCAGAGCCATAAAAGAGTTCTCATACCAAGAAAGACAGCTCTCGACTTGAACAAATTCCTTAGCAGAAACGACGTAGACTTCACAAACAGTGGAAGAAGCCAAATAAGACTCTTTACAAATTCTGTCACTGATGTTGAGCATGTGAGGCTGGAAATATTTTCAAGCCTTTATGTGTGTGTTTAAAAATGTTATTTAAAGATAATCCATAGGCAACAAACGTTACAGTCTGAAACCCAAATCGTTTTATGACCGAAGTACAACTTGTCCACTGTGTGACAGGCCTGAATTATATTCTTTAAAGAGCAGAGTTTGCAACTGAAAAAAAATTTCCAACTTGACTGTAAGAAGAAATATTATGATATATACCTCCATACTGGAGGTAAGATTTTTGTCTGTAAATACAAATAACATCATAACAGGCTAATCACAGTAAAACAACAAAGCATTTAACTCCTCCCCTCGAGATAGCTGCTTTTCAAAATGACAACCAGCCAGCTCAGTCCCTCAGCTAACAACAGCTCATGTCTGATTAAGATGAATCTTCCTGTTTTTTTCAATTAATAGTCTCTCAATAACATCAGCCGCTCCCTTTACTGCAAAGAGCAGAGCCCACAAATGCCCCTGATGACTTGTGTTACTGATGGAGAGCTGAAGATGTTCCTGGAAGCATAACTCTTGAATAAGGAAATCCCTCTTTGTGCCAAGACATGTGGCTCTGACCACATTCTCCTCATTACTTGTTATCCTTCTTTGTTCCTCGCTCTGTCTCTTGTCTTTCTATGTCTTCTTATCTACTTTTTTCTCATTCCCTCAGTATCTCTTTCTCTCTTTTCCATTCTTTTCCCACCCACTCCCCCTACTTTCTCTCTGTCCCTCCAAGGCCCCTAAACCATCTAATCCCTGTATGTTTTCATCTCATAGTGACAAACCAAAGGATGCAATTACGGAAGAATCTGTTTACGCACACCATTTTTGTTTCTTGTGTACAGTTTTTCTTTTTGTCTGTGTCTTTGTTGGCGTGTCCTTTTGTACATAAGTACATGCACATAATTTACATTTGTCTGTGCGTGGATGTGTGTGTGTGTGTGTTTGTGTGCGTGTGTGTCCCTGTGCAAACAGAAACCTCTCCCAGCAAATGGTTTGTTTTGTGATCTGAAGCGTGAAAGGACAAGTAAAAGATGAGAAAGTAGGAGAAAATAGGAAAAAAAATTTGTAGGCTATTACTCCTGCGTTGTTGATAAGAAAACATCCTATTCGCTTCGGACTCAGAGATGTTTACTATCAGACACTGTGCTCTCTCAACTTGGCTTAAATATTCAAATATATTTTTTCAGCTGATTCACCGGAAATTTCCAATAAACAGTTAATTAAGTTAAATGCTGAAAGTTTCACTTTTGTAACCTATTTATTTCAATTGACACTATTTACCTAATTTTACTTAAATGCATTATATCATATCAATAGTTTTCATTTTTTATTTAGCTTCTGCACAGAGATTGGCCTGAAGAGCAAAATCTGATAGGACTGGTCAGTTATGCTGTCTTGTAGCATGTGTAACCCTGCAGGTGCAGCATGAGTAGAGCTTTTGTTATATTGATGAATTGTGCCATATAATGTGTAGATGATAAATAGGGGTGTAGCATCTGTTTCTTTAATTTTCGTATTTTCCTTCCCAAAAGTTCAAATTTCAACTAACAGCTACAGTTCTGTGCTCATATAGCACCTTCACAAACCAGTCAAGCCACAACTAAAACTTAAAATAGTTTCTTTCAGTAATTTTTAAGCAGAATCTTATCAAACAATCTCTAAATTACAAGAGAAATATGACAAAAGTCGCACAACTTAAAGGCAAATGAAAAATATTCGTATTATTTGTAAACAGTAGGGTGGTGAATATCATTTAAAATGTGTCCTTGACTTTTTTTTCATCTATTTTGTTGACTATCTTTTTGTCTCTACAGCAAGTAGCATACTGAGATTTCATTTACAAGTCATTATTTTGTGCCATCAGTGTCTGGTGTACTGCTGCATAATTTTAAGGGTTATGTGCATAATTTTAAGAGTTATGTGCAGTGCTTTGTATCTATTAGATAAAAAAGCACTGCACATAATTCTCACAATGCACACTGCTTACAATGTGAACATGCTGGAGAGACTTTTTTAAGACCATTGTGGGTATATGTTAGGGGAATTATACCGTATATTGCACATGGTAATTGACTGTACTTAAATTGCACTTTTCTAGTCTTTATCTACCACTCAAAACCCTTTACACTACTGCCACATTCATTCAGCACTATCTGTAGATGTAGGGCTCGATACACCAATGATACATCAGGGGCAATATGGGTTTCACTATCTTGCCCAAGGACACTGCAGGTAAGCTGGGGATCAAACCGCCAACCTTCCAATTGGTGGACACTCACGGTAACTCCTAACTCCTGAGTCACAGCCTTCCCATATAATTTAACGCAAGCATAGAGATGAAATGGCAAATTAAAAAGATATATTTAAAAAAATGTACTAGGGAGAGAACAGACAGCCTCTTATTCAGAAATACAACCCAAAGGTCAAAGTACTGATTTACTTGACAATTATCAAACATAATATATAAAATAAACACATTGCATTGTGTATGTTCCCTACTGTTATTCTTCCATTGATCTCCTAGTTCTGTATCTATCTAATTTATGTTAAAATTGCACTTGTAATTAAAAACTGTTCTAAATTCCAAAGGGAAAGACATACGGAGGAATGCCATGCTCTGCTAAGTGTTGTTTGACATTATGACAAGTAACTGATAAGATTGTATAAACAAGTTTGTGTGTGGGTGTGTGTGCGTGTGTGTGCGTGTGTGTGTGTGTGTGTGTGTGTTCTACAAACAACAGCACAACCTTTTTCTGATCCTCTGTGCAGTATGTTTGCTCATTAGCGCAGAAATGATCCTCTAGTCCCATAGTTAAAACTATCAGTAGTTGCACACTAGCACATGAGATACTTCCAACAGCCAGCGCACTAGCACTTAAGACTTCCTCCTAAAACAAATCTAAAGCCTGGGATCTTTGTAACTGCTCAGAGATGATTGGGAGATGATGGCGAGAAGATGCAGCACAGGACTGTTGGTACTCTGCGTGTGTGTGGCCATGTTCAACTACGTCTCTAGCTCTCCAGAGGTCTGCACCAATTCCCTCCTGCCTGGGGCTAAAGGTAACACATATCCTTGTATTTATATCTGTTTGTGTTAATGTTTACTGATCATGCAGGTCTGTGTGATGCAAAAATTAAGTAACATTAAATATAATGTAAACAAAGTATTTACCGTTTGTCTGAGAGCAGAAGTTTAACATTAATCAGTTCAAACCAATTCATGATCATAGATAATCATTGTATGTAAAACAGAACAAGTATATATACTTGTTATCATCATAATACTTACTCATATAAGTTCTTATACAGCACAGCGGATATACCTATACCTATATGCTGTTTGAGTTCTTTGGTGCTTGCTTACTGTTTGTTTACTGCTTTCTGTCTGGAGATAAGGCAATTTAAGTTTATGACCTTACTGTAAATGTAAACAAGCGTTACGGAATTGTCATGGACCTGAAAACGTTGTTACAGTGGACATTTGTTTTGTTTGCCACATACAATTTGTAAGTCAAAAAGTGGAGTGGAATATTGTGAGGAAACACCCCCATTTCAGCTTAAGGGTTTTCAGAGCTGATGATAAAGGTACCAAGCATGTAATGTCTTGTAGTTTATTAGCAGTCTGCTACCCCATAGTCTTTTGGAGGGAATGCCTCACCGTGTGTGTTTTTCATTTTATGACATCCAGTAGCTTGTTCCACTGCTGATTCAGACAGACAGACCTAATAAAATACACTGTTAAGCTAAGCTTCATTTTTTTTTTTCAGCTCCATTCATGCTACTGAAAAACATGACTTTTAGTTGCTGCTTGAAAGAAAGTTTGAGAGTCATTCCTTCAGGTGCCAAAATACAGTAACTGAGATTGGAGGTCTGTCAGGTAAAAAGCAAAAAATATCACCAGTGTAAACCAGGCCTTGGTAGGAAATATTACAATTCTTGAACATGGAGAATACACGTTAGCTTAGCACAATGGGGCAAATATCATTTTACAATAGCAATTACTGAACTATAAAGTATAAAGTGGTGGTGTGGTTAGGAAGTTAGAAAAGTCAACACTGACATCATATACACTTAGTAGGAAGTGAGTGTGTGTCTGAACCATTTTGACATTTTTGTCAGCTGTCCACTGAATGTTCTTTGTTAGTAAGAAAGTCCCATTGTGACAGTGTGTATTTAGACAGCTGCCACTAAACGGAACTGATTATTTATATTACACTCATTCTAGATACTACTGACCACAGAGTCTCAGAGTTTGTGTATTCTCAGGTCTGCATATCTGAGTGGGTGTCAGATGTGCATTTTTTCTATGTTTTATACCCCCCCAAAAAGGTCCACACAACTTTTTTAAATAAATATACTTTTACTGCATTTACTGGTACTGTGACTTCAGCATTTTTAAATACATTTACTGTCATCTTATGTTTTATTAAGCTGTAAGTGTTGGACACTGTGGGCCATAACAGTTCAGTTCTATTTCTTTAACAGATTTGACTGTTGAATTTGACCTTGAATTAGCATTTTCCCACCTAAGTCACATAAATTGATCCCATTGCTTACTAACATGTTAAATCACGGCCAGAATGTTTTTAACATGAAAGAGCTCAATGTGAATTGACACCTTAATCAAGCAGTTTTATAGGACATGGCTTCACTTCAGAAGTCAAAAATGGGGAAAAACTTCTATGCCAACAGAATCATTTGAAAATGCAGCGACAACGGTTGCTTGAAAATGTCCACACGGCCTGCAAGGTTCAGTAAACAAGTTTCCAAAGTACTCGTCCATGCTAATAGAGGGGGTTTGTTACAGCTATTAGCCCAGCACTTTACAAGTTATAAAGTGCTGCTGGCATCATCAACTCTACTTTAATTACAGCTGTAGTAGACACCCAGAAACTTCTCAGGATTTTAGCAAAGAGCTCTTTGAGCTTTTTGGACCCACCAGAGATAGTTCTCCCTCGCCTCATTCATGCTATCAGCTCCAAAAAAAATTTTTTGGACAGGCACCGTAACTCATACATTAACACTCAATCACCAAAGTACTGCGCTATAGTAGTTCTCTGGCAACAGATAGCTGCTCCAGTGTATCATTATCCTATGATGGTTTTGATACATCATCCCTGCCAATAGGAATATGCAAGTTTAAACCCTGCCATAATTGGGAAAGAGAGGCATGTCTCCGACAGGCCCCTCCTGAACAGAGCTGTGCGTGCAACATAAAGTGAAATATGCCTTGAAAGTAAACCAGTCACTTTGGATTTGGCAGAACCCCAGTTCACACTACTCTCTACTGTCTCCCTTTTTTAATCTAGGAGATCAGGGGGAGGCTGGAGATAAGGGAGACCAGGGTAAACTGGGCAAGAATGGACAACCAGGATTTCCAGGTATCTAGCATCCATCCATCTATTCTGTTTACTGTTTATGGGGGGGGGGTCATAAATGGCTACCACAAGGTTGGAATGGAGAGAAAAACAACACATGACTACTGAACAGATTCAGCATTGCATATATATAACATCATCAAACTCATGATGAGCAGTTGAAATCAATACCCATATGGCCAGTATTATGATAAAATTCTTTAAAAAGTTCATTGGTATTGAAAATTGGTAACATGATCTCATTTGTAGTTTTTAAATATTTTAACTTTACAAACAACAAAAGTGAGCGGTAAAGAGGTGAAAGTTTGATTTTAATGTTTTGATGCTTTTCCCCGATACTACATTCTATAAACGTAGCTCCCGAAATGTCCCTTCCTAGTCTGAAATGCATTTGATTTCAAATTCATTACAATACATTCACATACTCGGTATCATTTTCAGCACATTTCCAACATGTGCAAGGGCTTAAGACAATCAAAGGGGAAAAAAAATGGAAAAACTGATGAGCAGGAAAGCCACATGTCATTATTTTTGCACAGAAATGTTACGTCTGACTTCATCCCTCTTTGACTCAAAAATTTGCATTTCTAGTTAGTGTAGCAATAGTCTGTTAGTCTGACTTTCTCTGTTGTGAGTTTCCCACATAGACAGCTGTTGTGACTTTGACCTGGCAGCAGCTTTTGCTTTTTTCCTAGAGACCTTGCTCTCCTCTGCTTCACAGTAGATACAGAGGGCTGCTCTGCTCCGTGACAGACAGAAAAACAGGCAGACAGCCCTGCACTGCTGTGTTTCTGTGGAAAAAACAGACGTGTTAATTGCTGCTGAGGAAAGCAGTGGTGTCCCACTTCACCATATGTCTTCCAACTGGGCTGCTAGACTAGCTTGCCAACCAACCAGACGTATAAAGTACACAGATGTCTGTACATACACACACATACTAACACACTGAGGCATATACCTTATAGGCACAAGGCAGCAAATATAAAGTACACACACAGACACAAAAACACACTTGACACAAAACATAACTGCACACACAGGCACACGCAGTAGGCACTGGTTCCTTGCTGCCCTCTAATCTCTGCAGATGTTTTGTTTTTTTGTCTTTTTTGATTCAATAACTTAAAAGACAGAGATCCTAACACACATGCATGCACTTGACAAAAACAGACACACACTTCCCCAGTCTGACTGTAGGAAAGACAAATGCCAGAACTGTTTGAGTCCCTTCCAAAAATAAGAAAGTATGTATATGTGAACCTTTTTCAACTTTTCAACTTTGCGGATGTTTTTCAACATTATAGCACACCCAGTCATTATGTTGTTTTCTCTTTTTCTTTGTATGCTTATTGTAGACATGAAGGCAGGTTCTTTTGATGATTTTGTAACTGCAGCATGTCTGCAGGCCAGTATATGACGCATGTATTCCCCGTCTTAATTTATACCCTTTTAAAGGGTACAGTTTCTTGATTTAGGAATGTTAAAAGGGAATACATGACGGTTAATACTCTGGTGGGCGACAAAAACAATTTACTACTCCAAGCACAATGACGTCAACAACCAGCTGAGCTTGATTTTTACATTTATTAATTGTGCTTTACTCAAAGCTGATGTTGAGGTTGGAGTTTCAGCGTGATAGATCACAGAGTCTGGTGCTATGTAATGTCCGTAATTCTTCTTCTTCTTGTGAAGAACCTGTTGGAACAGCTAGCAGTGAAGGATATGTACAATATGTGCAACAAACAGAAAATCTGGCTCAAGGTATGGGTTTCATGTAGCCCAGCTCAATAAGCTCTAAAAAGCAAGAATGTTGGTTTTAATATTTGATCAATATGACTGAGGAAGCAATGTGTAATGAGTGATTTAAAGCCTGCTTATCATTTTAACCTCTTTCCTTTAGCAAGCAATAAAAAAACAAAACTGCTGAAAACAGAATTAATATGTTTTTGAAACAGGAAAAGGTTGTCTTAAATGTGTCTTTGGCTCCTTGATTAGAATTTAAAATGTGATCTCCACCTCCCTTGTACTCCAGCAGCTGGAGAGTCCAGACGTTAAACCAGCTGGAGGGGTTGGCCATTATAAAGAGTGCATGCAGTGATAGGAAGAACTGTTATCTGGACTTTTGGGTAGACAGTTTAACTGGCAAGCATCAGCGATGCAAAAACAACATTAATTATCTTTTATAGGCACCGAAGGAATAACATGACACCAACAGCTTAAATATCTCCTTAGAGCAAAAAACACACATTTATAATCACGGTGTCAATAATCACTAATGTTAAAATATTTACTTTGTGATTGTGCCCCTCAGAAAAATCACACAATAAAATTGTACACAGATTATGCTGAAATTTTCTTTCAGACCTCACACCTTCTGCCACTTCTCACAAACAATTAACAGAAAATCAATATGAGAAAGTAGGAAATAGTAGTGAATAGCTCGCTGTGTGTGTGTGTGTGTGTGTGTGTGTGTGTGTTTATGTGGCAAATCCCTCTCATAGCAATAGGCTTCTCTAATGCGTCACTTAGTATTTCAAATGCCATCAATTTCCAATTGAATAGTTTCCTGAGGAAATACTCATTTAAGTGCTGGCAGGAAGCCTCAGTCTGCACTGTAGTTTTCCCACCACCACACATACACACACATAAACACACACATACACACACCAACACACACATACACACACACACACCAACACACACATACACACACACACACACACGCACGCACTCACACACATGCGCACGCACACCACACACGCACACACATACAGACACATACACACACATAAACACACACATACACACACCAACACACACATACACCTACACACACACACACACACACACACACACACACACACACACACACACACACACACACACACACACATACACATACACACACACACACACACACACACACACACACACACACACACACACACACACACATGTGCACACACACACACGCACACACACACACATGCACATATACACACATACACATATGCACGTAACCTCGCTCACTCTGATTTTCTCCATCCTCGTACACTGTCCCTGTAACATCCAGTATCATGCCTTAATTTTCTCAGTATCTAAGTTACTTCTTCTAACACCAAACTAAAGCATCCAGACAGATCACCCTAATCAAATTAGAGAGAAAGACTGTAAAACAATGTAAAAGTAAAACAAGGTAAGTTAGTAATTCATAAATACAGATGCTCACAAAACCCTCTAAGATTGTGCTCAAACTACCAGAAAATAGTTGATTACAACCTCTGTACAGAGAAATAACATAAATAGATAATGAAGTTAATTTACTCCATTTATTACTCTCCAAAAAACTTCCACTTTGTCTAAACTGTATCCCACAACAATGTACATTTTATAATAGACTACTTTCAGTCCACAAACAGAATCTCAATAAAAATTACTTTACTTGTTGTCCACAATAAATCCGCATTTTTTTCCTCCAATTTCTTTACCGGCATAATGATCACACTAATCATGGCATCAGTTTGGGAACCAAAAAATGCAGAAATTGTTGGAAAAAAGCCTTGGGACTCACAGAGATAATGCATAAAAGATGACATGGAAGCATGCAATTATATTGATTAGGTTTGAAAACAACAAAATAGCCCAAGAAACCAGAATTGCACTCAGAGCGCAGACCTCCGCCAAGGCCCTGTCAAACAACATACACCAGAACTCAGAGAAAAAAAATTCAAATTCATAGTAAATGATCCAGATCTGTCCCAAAATGTAATGGGTTCTTCCCTGGCTCGTGCCCCATCCCTCCACCAAGTTTTCTGCATATTGGCTCAGTATTATTTGTGTAATCTTTCTGAAAATAAAAAAAACCCAAACTTACAGAGATGATTCAGAATATAAATCTAAATGACAGACTGTATGCTTACAATTAAAATATCTTCTAATTTATGATGACTAAGACCCTTTACATAATGTAACAGTGATATCTACTCCAGATAAAATGTGAGGTCCTAAAATTTAATTCAGACCACCTTTCCAGGTATATTATTCTTTCTGGGATTGAAAAGGCATTATCCAACTGAGATGCTGTGATTACTTTACCATGTCCCCTGTGTCCGTCATGCCCTCCATATTATTTTATACTCTTCCATTTTCTCCTCATCTTTGTCTTTTGTTTTCCCAGGAGTGCCAGGAGAAAAGGGACTTAGAGGAGAGGGGGGTCATACAGGAAAGATGGGACCTACTGGAGACAAAGGTAAAACAAAAGAAAGTATTTTCATTCTACACAGGCCTTATTCATTCTCATGAGCATTACCAATTCAGATATATTGGTATATGGTAATCAAGAAAGAGAGTGTATGGAGAGGAAACCTTCCAATCCTCAGTGTCTTGTTAAAAAAATTACATCTTTCCAAACAGAGAGAAAGATTTATGGGCTTTTATAATGTGTATAAAATTGTCCTTGTTCCAGTGCCAATAATTGTTTTCAACATGCTAAAAAGAGCCTGTAGTTGTCAAAAACAGGCTATAAAAATGGCAAAATAATGTAGCTGCGAGGTTCTACTTTATAATTGTCTAAAAGAAGAAATACCGTTTACTGAACTCCTCCTCAGCCTGGACTGTTGCTCCATAACCATAGACTCAAAACATTCAAATCAGTAGAATAGTCTGTTCTCCAAAAATCAGTAATCTTAATTAGTTCCAAGACTGTTACATACAAGGAGGAATTTCTTCAAGCCAGTTGTGATTTCCTTAAAAAGTCTGTATTTTCCCCATTTCCTTTATGTTTCACATCCAAAGATAGAAGAAAATGTAATCCCATGGCATGATGTCATCCAGCTGCTTTGCCCAGGGTGGCTGAAACTATTTCTATCTTTACTTTTATTTTTATGGGCAGTCCAGTTTCCCTGCCTTTCAAAGCATTCACTTTTCTCAGTATTCATTATGTTTAATATGCTTACAGGAAAGTGGCTGTGCATCAGCCATCTCAGGCAAAGGAGTGAGGTCACAGGTTTGGATTTTCCTTGATCCTCAGTGCCTGAAGCTCATAAAACACCTGGGAAAAATGTTTTCAGGGCAATGTTGCTCTCAGCAGAACCACACACTAAAATTCAGTCGCTCTTTTACAGAATTCTGATCACAGTAAAGATACACTCACATGACATAGTTCTCATGCATGCATTGGTAAAATTGGTGTTCATGAAAGATTTATATAAGGTTATCATGGTATGTAAGCAGGTATTGTTTCTATCTGCTATAATTCTATGCATATGTCTGTTTATTACTAACTATGGATAATAATTTCTACAGAACTTACTTTTTGTTTGGGAAAATAACTATTTAAGGCTATAGGCTCCAAAAATGGTGATTACCAAGCTCATATGGAAAATAATGAATTGCAGCAGGGCTGTTTGGGGCTTAATGCCGTATGCTCCTTAGATATCTGCACTATAACATATCTGTCAGTATTTAATTAATAACCCACAGAGCTACAATACTGGCAACACAATAAGGAGTTGATTATGAAGCCATAATGTTGATTTTCACTCATACATTAGTGTTTTCCCATATTTGTCAGGGTGCTCAAATTGTAATTCCATCCAAATCACAAAAAACACACAGGCTGATCAGTTTGTGCTGGTACATTATGCCGCTCTTGGGGCTCTTCCTCATTCAATACCAGCCTATTGTATTGTTTGTACTGCAACCCACTTCCCCAAAATTTACAACTGCCAGTTGGGTTAACTTCCACAGTAAAGTTGTGTTAAAGTTGCATGAGTGCACATGCATTTTTTTCACAAAAATCTCGAATTAATTTACTCAAAAATTGAATTTACCCATATTTCTATATTTAAAAAATGTAAATTGTCACATTTAAATCTGGGTTATGTCAAATTCAACTTTGACCCGAGTAAATCCGAACACGTGCACAGTCACTTCTAAAATGTTTTATGTATGATACAGCCATCTGGTGGCAATCTATTGTAACCACAGTACATTAAGAACAAGTAGCTGTAAATAAATCAAATTACTGGTAGACAGTTAATGATGGTACTGTGGTATTCATTTAAATTGGAATGGACATAAAAGAAGAAAAATGAATTACAGATGTTCAAATATGTTTTAATAATAAGGACTTTCTGTGATATCTATTATTCTGTAGGTGACAAAGGTGATATAGGTTTGGATGGGCCTTCCGGTCTAAAAGGCAAACCCGGTGGGTAAGCTCAGAATGCACAGACATCACTTGTTTTCAAGTCGTATGCAAGACTATAACCCCAATCTGTCCCCCTTGAACCAACCTGATGATGTTACAGCAATTTTACACTTAAAAATAAACACCTCGCCAGAAAACATTTCTGTTTCTCTTATTTTTCAGACTTGTAAGTGGGTTTGATCACCAGGAAAAACGTAGGACCAAATATTGAATTGAGATTAATTTAATTTAAGTCTGTTCCCTAAAACTGGGAAAATAAATATAGGAGTAGGTATATTTCCTCGACTCAGTGCTATTAACATTTTTTTTTAAACCCATGCAGCGTTAGAGGATCTGTTTGTCATGAAGCAGCAAAGGACACATCTATATAAAGTGACTGCAGACATACAGTACTTCAGGCCTTTAAACAGACTGTTATATCATATAAGAACAATATTACTATACCCTGATATAATTTTGCCACTGCCAGGAAGGTGTTTCTGTGCTATTACATTCTTTGCACATGGAAATCCTGTGCTTACCCTTGCAGGCACCACATGTGACTGTGGCAGGTACAGAAAGGTTGTCGGACAGCTGGATGACAATACAAGCAAGCTGAGGAACGCTGTCAAGTTTCTGAAAAATGGTGAGTCCTTAATGGTATATCTACATTTTAGTGTACACCTCAGCAGGTTAATTGCCAGTAGGCCACTTAAAAATAAACTCAGCTGCAGCTATACAGCCTTAATATTTCATTTTTTGAATGTCTGAATTTCCTTGTCATCTAACAAGAAACTGATTGTTTGTTTTCTTTATTGTTAGAGTACTTTAGTCTTTCTTTTGCTGTGTTCCTTATTCAGTATTCTTTATATTACCTTCCCCCAATATTTTTTTCAATGTTAAAAAATCTATAGTAAATTAATCCGTACATCTGTGTTTTTAAAGATTTTTTTTTTACTGTCTCTAGGTCTTGAAATTTTAGTTGGGCTGGGAAACTGTATAGGCAAAATTTCCATATTTTCCTTTTCTTTGTTAGAAGATTATCATATAATATTTAGATTTTCATACATGGCCTTACTCATGAAAAAAATTTGATGAACTTTGACAACAATACAACTTTTCTCTCTCAATATTGTTGATATTTCACATCAGACAAAAATAGTGGAGTAAAAATTTTTCCTCTTTTTTCATATTTCCTTTCTAATCATTAGTCTGAATTTAACACAGAGACTGGGACATGAGGCCTAGGTTTGGCCTGCTATAGAAAAGTTTAATGCTATATAATGACCAACTGATCTCTATTTTGTTGATCTATGTAGTGAAAAACAAAGACAACAGTGATGGGAAACATGTAACTCACATTACCCCCTGTGACCTTTAACTCTTAATCCTGCCCTGTGCAGTCATCTTGGGGCTGAAGGAAACCGAAGAGAGGTACTACCTGCTGGTGAAGGAGCCCAAGAGGTTCAGAGAGGCTACAATGAACTGCAAGCTAAGAGGAGGCACCCTGGCCATGCCAAAAACCACCAACACCAACCGTCTCCTGGCAGACTATGTCAGTCAGGCGGGACTGACAAGAGTTTACATAGGAGTGCAGGCTGAAAGCAAAGACACAGTAAGTAATCCCCAGCAGAACCAAATGCACACAAACACACACACAGACACACACAGACACACACACACACACAGACACACACACACACACACAGAAACACACACACACACACTCACACACACTCACACACACACACACTGTCGAAAGTGGAGTTGAATTTTTTTGATCTTTGAGTATGGGCAGATCAGCCATCAGTACTTGTTTGGGATGAAGTGATTTCGAGACTCATAAGGATACACAACAAGCAACAAACACCCATAGTGAAATATGGGACTGTCTGATAAATCACGGACTTGGTCAGTTTGTAACTTTTCTGAATAATTAATGATAAAGTATCATAGTGTACAGGATGACTAACACAGTGCTGCCACCAAAACCTTAAATATGAAAAGTTTTAGGCTCTTGTGATTAATTACACAATGATGTTCTAATGAGGTTAAACTTTTGTCTCCTTTTTCCAATTTTTTCATCTCTTTTCCAAAGAAGCATAAGTATCCGGGGACAAATTCTTCTGAAACCTGATTAAATGATGGGAAACAATTTTTTTAGAGTGCTCCCTGTCATGAATAATATCTCAATTATTCCTCTCTCTCGTTCTTGTCATCAGAATGGAACAAGCGGTTACGTTTATGCTGACTCCAGCCCTCTGCAGGGGTTTGCAGCCTGGAGTCAAGAGGAGGAGCTTAACTCCAGATTATCTCCAACCACAAACTCCAGCTGCGTGGAGCTGCTCAGCACTGGAACGTGGGTTCATGTGGAATGTGATGCCACTATGTTTTTCATCTGTGAGTTCCCAAAGAGCAGGAGAAGAGGATGAGAAACAGGAGGAGTAGACAAGAGGGACACCTGCCTCAGCATCAAAATGAGTTAATGAGATGTTCAGATTTAGTGGCAATTGATATAGTGGATAGATTTTGCATTAGCATTGTATACCATAAAACCATTCCTAATCAATTATTATTAAAATTGTTGTTGATTGATTAACTGTTGATCTGTTGTTCTATATTAAACACTTTTTTTCTTGAGGTTGCAAACTGTTAGTCTGAATGTGAGTTATGGGTTTTCTGATATCTACAACTTTTATCAGACTACGTTTGTGGCTGCACAGGAAAGATCTGGCTCCTATTTAGCACAGAGATAACACGAGTTAAAGAAGTATTTCTTGGAAAATCAAATAACCCACATGCTCGCCAAAAAAACAATATCATTAGCAATAATAAGAAATACTTGCTGATCCCCTGGCTCTGCCATTGTTTTATGAATGACTTTCCAAATTACACATATTTTACTGTCTTTGCGTCAGTTAATGTTAAAAACACAAGTGTAAAGGATACATAGAAAGCTTTTTAATTATATTATCTTGTATACAATGAGTGATGCGTAGTCCCATAACAAAGTTTGCATGAAGCTGTGATAACTGATGTAATGCAGCAATGTCACATCTCGTCTGAAAACCTGATACAGGTAGATTCCATGCCAGAGGGAGAGAACTGGGGGTAGACTTGCTTATAGTTCTTATTCTACAACACTTATACAAAGAAATATCCGACTCATAAGTCAAAATTTAAGACCATTCAATTTCCTAGAAGCTTTGTACACATCAAGTACAGTATACAGGTAGTAACTTAGTAACCTGAGACTAACTCTAGCATTTGACTATAAGGCATTACTGTTATCAGTTCTGATTGCTTTAGGATACTTTGATACTTTGAAGTATTATATATAACACAAATAACATCACAAGGTAATATGAACAATTGCTAAAAAAATCATGGGATATTAAGGCATTATTTTTTTTCCTACACTCCCTTTGTTTGCCTGGTTTGACGATGAATTCAATAAAATAATCACATCTGAAATGATACTGTGTTCTGTGATAAAATCTACCTTCGGTGATGTTGGGTTAACATAAAGCTTCTTATATACTGAATCGGTTTCAGGTGACATAATATTTGTAGTGGACCATTTTAAAAATTCAGCATCAGGAAGTTTTTCATCTATTGTTTCTACCAAGGGTTCGCAATTCAAAACACAGAACATTAGACACATATCCTGCTGGCGTTATGCTTTTCCCCCCATTAGCCAGCTGGCAAACATTTGATGACGTGTTTTTAAAAATATTATATATTAACATTGTATGTTTATTTGTTGAAACACAAAAGGTCTGTTCCAATGCATTAACTATCTGTGCCACATGAAAATGTTCATGGTATGATGGTTTCACCATGAATACACTCAACTGATCACATTAGTGTGTTTCTTCTTCATGTTCACATTAATCACATATAATCATTAATCATCAAAAGTTGGGTTGGTGAGTTTGAAAGACAGTGACTTGACAACACTAGTTTTAGGTTGACCACTAGGTTCTCTATATAGGAAATATAGAAATCATTTAAATGTGTTTCATGAACAAACCCTTTATAGTATCTGCATATGAGTTTCAGTTAAAATAATCAGTATGTTCTTTATGAATAATATTCTAAATAGCAACTATCATAGGATATACAGTACAGCATCAATTATTATTGTCAACATAACTGTAAGGAAATTATAAGTTTTTCTCTTTTAACTAAAACGTATGAATGCACATATAACCTTGGATACAATGCATGATGGGTAATCTTAACCATGTCTATGAAGGTGTCTGTGAAGCTGTGATGATTCATCTGATGCAGCACACATTACCTCTGAGGACCTTATATTGGTGGATTCAGTGCAGGAGGGCGCTATGAGTACACCTGGGTACAGTTCTTACTTTAAAACACTGCACTGCAATATGTACTGAATAATGACATTTAAGCATGTAAACACAGAAGGAAATCCTGTTATTTTTCACAGCAAGTGTAAGCAGAGAGTTTTGCTGACTACCCAATTTCTGTGCCATTGTAAATGGCTGAGTCCACCATTTTGATGCAAATTAAAAAAAAAAACTGAAACTAAATCACAGTGTTACTATGCACTGATATTTAATTTCAAGTATACACCTGTAAAGTATAAATGGTAAATATGAATGAATCTGCAAAGTTTGCATCCAAAGTAATCTTCAATGATGATTAACAGATTGCTTGGAGAAAGAGTATATAATTAAATGGTTCATATATCCACAAGAACTCACAACTAATGCAAAAAAAAAAATCTCAGAGTGCTGCTTTAAATAAGACTCCAACAAAATGCAGGGCCTTTTCCAAACAAAACATATATTCCCCTCAGCCTTGTATTTGCAATGTCAGCAATTCATTGAACCTTAATAAAAAAAACTGTTTGATGCAATGCTTGGAAACTCTGTGCGGTAGGAAAGACCAGTCGGGAGAAAGACACTGATCGCAGATCAGATGGATGTCAGTGGCTTTAAACCGCAAGTAAGGGGAGAGGTTGGAAGAGACAGCTGGAATTTGATGGCTGCTGATAGCAGATCAAATATGGACGGCTATGGATGGCAAAGTCCAGGTAAGAAAACACACCTAACCACAGCCCTGCAAATGAACAGTACAGCATTTAACTGAAATAGTAGCTTCAGTAATTGTAAAAACGCTATGACATACACGATGAATTACAGATAGGAACTGACAGAGTACAGTTAATTAAACCATTTAGCAAAATTATTCAAAATTAATTACTTGTTTGTGTTTTTCATTGCCTTATGACAATGATGTATGGTTCAATCTAGTGGCTTAAAGCTGCTGCATTCTGTCTGGGACTTCTGCTGAAATGATCTTAAGGCCTGGTGGTCCAGAGTAAACACAATACTGACTCAGCAGTGAGCATAATTACAAAGCAAAGTCCCCAGTATTCAGCTAATCTCAAGAGAACAGAAATCTGAGTTGGTTATAAAGTCTAAGAGAGGTTTTAAAATCTTTATCCAGAGCTATATCACATGTAAAACACCCAAGAATTTTCTAAATCAGTTGCCAAAAAAAAAATCAACACCTATCAATACTGCACATTTTACAGTGTGTAGGAGTTGTCACTTGATTATTTTCATGGTTTTTCATTGATTTTAAATGAACTTTTTTGCAGATGGCCATATTATCAGTCATTACAACAAATTTTAAATTGGACTGATGGATGAAAATCTGCGTAATAATCTGACTAAAGGCAGAGATGCACTGAGAGATGAGTAAGCCCAATTTAAGATAAATTCCAGCAGCCTGACGAAAGATAGAGAGGCACTGCAGAGACAACACAAGACTGTGGCTAAAAATTGAGAAAAGTTACAAGAGAATGTCTGTCATTTAAATCCCAGCAGAAAAGTTAAAAAAATGAAAACGGAATAAATTCTTCAATGTTTTGGATTTACTGCTGAAGAGAGAAAATTGAGGAAGATGCATAAAATAAAGGTACATTATCAAAAAACAGGAGACTTAGTTGGATTATAAAATACATTCTAATATACTCCATCAAATACAAGGGTCTGGGTGATAATATTCTTAATCATAATCAGCACAGCATAATTTCAGTCAAACGGTTTTAATTTTCTGCGTCTTTTCCTGATTTCATGGTATAGCATATCAGACCGTGTAAAGTATTTGTTAGTGATTCACCTACAAGGCTTGGTTACGGATACATGACTTTCTAGAGAGAAGAGTGGATCTGGTGATTATAACCACAGAAGATGAGCTGGATCTTATCACCAAGGTTTAAACCAGATCCTGTATTGTTTTTTTTCTATTACACAGTGAGAGGGCGAGTGGAAGTGGGCGTATGGGACTAACCTAGTATGTAAGGGATTTTAGCCCAGTAGTAATGGAAATGAGGACTGTGTGGAGATTTTGCATTCAAATAGGGAAATTAAAATACCTTCGATTTGTGAGGATTAAGGGCCATTGGGCATGTTTGTCCATCAGTAGATGTGATTCAGGCTCTTCCATTACGTTTTTCAGTGAAACATCGAGTGCCTGTGTTGACGTTTGGGCTCTTTGCACTGAACAGTAACACTCCTCCTAGATGTATATGAAATACTATACAGTCTGATAACAACTGTTCCTTTTCGTTGAGTCTCAGTAGTATTTTTACATGCTCATAACATGCATAACCTTCAGATACAGCCCAATGGTTTTTTTTTTCCTTTTTTCCCTAATTTGTAAAATTAAATAAAACCCCAAATTAAAAAGGTTGAGTTGATAAATCCTTTAAAAATAATACCAAGATTTTAAACAATATCGCCCAGTCATATTTAGTACCTGAAAATGAATCATTCACAGCTGTAATCATAGCTTCATCATCAATGAATGAATGATTTAAAATAGTTATCGCTGGCATCATGCTGTGAGATGGAAGTGAGGCCTGCAGACTGTGCAGACTGTGCTAAATGCATTTCCATATATAGAGAACAGGGTAGAATCTGCACTTGCCAAACCTTCCTCACCCATTTCCTAGATGTTTGGAAAACATTGATCTAGCAGTCCTGGTTATATAAACAATCGCCTTATATCACGTGAAAGGATACAGGGTCTTATACAGGTCATATTGATTCAAACTGCTAGAAACGCTAAACTGAACTAAACTCAGCGTCCTTTCAGAGGTTAAATCAACATTGTTTCAAATAAACCAGATCCTAGCTAAACATTAACTGTGGCTTACCATAAGAAACTGCTCTCAACAACTGATGTAACAACAAAGCAGTTTTTCTTCACCATTTGATTAAAACTGTTCAAAAAAATGTACCCTCCAACAGAACTGTTCTGTTTTATCCAAACACAACTGTCGTCAGTTTAGAAATTGGTTCTCCTCTCTCCTCAGCTAGGCCATAAATCAATATTTACTTTTTAAACCTCTTTGCTCTGACACAGTGAAGGTTAATCAGTACACAATCTCATTGTTTCTTAGCCCTCATTTCTCCTCTGACAGGAACCAGCTGGACCTAGTCATGACTCCAACCATTTGACTCACATTCTCACTTATGTTCCTGAGCCGTGGTGTCTGTTTGGTGTCTGTGTGCACAGAGGGAGTCAAGTGCCTCAACGAGAGTCACACTGCTGCCTTCAGTTAATGTTGGACTTATCACAAGTAAATTAAATAAAAGAAAAAATAGAGCACACATGATGATTAATGGGAATGATTGCAGAGTTGTACAGAATGATATTTAGGGTGTGGAGAGCAAAAAATAAGCCATGTACACAACCAAGGGAGTAAAGGAGTGACCGCTCTATTGCCTTTCATCACTGTAAACACACCCTAATGACTTTTATGATATAATTGATGTAGACAGAAGGGAGCCATAAAAGAAGGCTGCCAAAACCAAATTGTTTTTTAGCATTTCATACCCATCAACCTACTTGTTTATATCAACAGATGAAAAATGCATTTGGTTATCCTTATGGGTAATAAGCACTGTATATCCATAGGCTCCCTTTCTGTGGGACTCAGCAACATCTGCCTATAAATGAATTAAACGCTCGGTTACATAACTCATTGTATCGCCTTCATCTTGCCAGCCTTGCACATATAAACTTGAAAACCACCAGGATTCAACAATCCTTTGTTTGCCAATGGGCTATTATCTTGAAAAAAAATCGATGTAATTTAAATTTGGGGGGGTAAATTTAAACTACTGCACCTATAACCATCATTTCTCACAATAAAACAATCACCCGGTCGAAAGCACCGAGAACGCAGCCCGTGAATTTCACAAACGCAGGAGCTTCCGTGCGGTCCTTGAACGCAGCAACGTTTTTCCAGGGAGTGGCCCCTGCACCTGTCCGACCTGTTTCGGGGGACACATGACTCCGGAGGAATTTCCCCCCGCTGCGTCCGTCCTTTGTTGAACGGAGTCAGAGGACGTGGGGGGTGAGACAGAGAGAAGAGACAGGGGGGAGACAGGGAGAATAGACAGGGGGGAGACAGGGAGAGGAGACAGGGGGAGACAGAGAGAATAGACAGGGGGGGAGACAGAGAAAAGAGACAGGGGGAGACAGGGAGAGGAGACAGGGGGGAGACAGAGAGAATAGACAGGGGGGAGACAGAGAGAATAGACAGGGGGGAGACAGAGAGAAGAGACGGGGGGGACACCGAGATGTCGGAACCGGCCACTAATCCCGCTGCCACCTCGTTTCCAGCGCCAACTATTTCTCTGCCTTTAGGACTGGAAGTATTGAGAACTTACTCTGGAGCCCTGGTCTGTTTAGAAATAGTAAGTACACCGTTTTATTTTGTTCTTTGTAAAACAAACAAATAAATAAATAAAATCCAGCTGTTGTGCCACAATCCCTCCCTAACCTGCAGCCAGTATTCCCGCATTAATAATTGATGGCCCTTCGTCGGTGACTCCCAGTCGGACTCCCAGTTCTGGGCCACCGCCGCTGTCTGTACTGCGGTGGAAACGCCGTCTGTAGCCCGCGGACGGTCGTCGCCCCGGGGCTGCGTTTATTGCTGCTGTTTTAACGCCTAAATCAAAGGCAAATGTAGCTTCGGCAGCTGCGGGTCAAAGCAGCTGTTTGCACCAGTGTAAGGCCTGTGAAATACCAAATGTGTCATGAGCCTCATCTCCTTGCACCTTATTAATGATGATTTTTTTAATAACAGCACTTGCATAAGTTCTGGTTGAGGTGAGTGCCGGCTTTTTCTCTCTCTCTCTCTTCATGACCTTTAACTCTCAAGGTCACTTCTACATTGCTCTGAAGTTTATAGAGGTATTTAACTACCTATTTGCAAGAGGGCCTGTGCAGGTGGGCCTTCAGCTGGAAACAGGCTCATTTAAATGATCAGTTGTACCTGAAGATTTTTCAAACATGTTCTATCTATCATCAACTATAATGGAAAGCCTTTAAATATTTGCTTTAAGTTACATAACACCAGTTGCATTACCTTCATATTACGTAAATTAACCTTATCAAAGATAAAAAAGTGCTACCATGACTTGCATTCTGTAACCACACACAGTGTATTTTATCCATATGGCCTCGCAGTAACAAAATTTGCATCCTGGCCGCCAGCTTTAAAGATGTGACTGAGAAACAGTTTGCTTCTAGCAGGTGAAACAACTGATGCGTTATAGGTGAAATTTTAAAACAAATGCAGATATACTGAACAAGGAAGGATGGAATGTTCAGATATGACTGGTCCACATTAAATATAGATACAATTCTGTGTTACTACTTTCAGTCACATTCATTAAATCACATCTGAATTTTTTTTTTTTAGGCTACCCCAAGCGTCACACTGCCTCACATAAAACTGATCACAATGAGTTGCGTGTAGTGATGTAAATAAATTTAAATTTGGGGAAAAGAGAGCACTGGAATAGGTATCGGTAGATGTCTTAAACCGAGGTATAGGAATTGGAATTGGAAGAGAGGAGGTTTGCATCCCTAAGTACAATACACTGTACCAGCATACATACTTTTGTTATACCTGAAGTCTTCCTATTGTGTCATAAACCGTAACTGTACAAACGTGTCCGCTAAAACATTATGATTATTTAAATGGACCAAAGAAGCCTCTTTAAAAGTGCCTTTATCAGCCCAGTCTTGAGGATTATGGAGCTGACTGTCATCATATGCAATAAAGGTCATTCTACATCAGTCACCAGTGTGGGTTTTTGTCTCTGTCGCTAGGTATTCGGTGGTTTAGTATGGATCTTGGTGGCTTCCTCCAATGTGCCCGTGCCTCTACTGCAGGGCTGGGTGATGTTTGTCTCAGTCACCACATTCTTCCTTTCCTCCGCCTACCTCTCGCTCCTCATCACCGGTCTGGCCGATCGCATCAACACTGACTGGAACGTCTTGGTAAGATCTAGATACACGAGCTGTGAAGATGTGACTGAAGTGTAGACTTTAAGCTTTAATTCAAGGGGTTTCACAAGAATTCTATACCAAACATTTAGGAATTACAGCTGTTCTTATCTATCAGGCTAATCTAGCTAGCTAGTCTAGATGATTAAATACATGTCAGATATTCCATATTACTTCATAGTCATTATGTTATTTACAGTTGGCACCCTCCATTTTGAAAAATCAACTTGAAACTTATGAACAGCAGTAATCTCACCATGTCTCTGACCATGATTTAAAACAGCATGTAATCACTGAAATTTAAGATGGCCCTCAGTGTGTGATGTTATTATGGTACCATCTGTTCTTTGGTGCGAGAAGGTCAGAGATCTGGTTCAATGGCAAGAGTCAGTCTTATGGCAGTTGCAGTATTTCAGTTAAACATGTGCTATGAACTGTCTGCATATTAAACAATGACCACTCAATAGAAGGTAGAAGTCAGCAAGCTTAATTGTACTCAAGTGCATTATATGCAACATATGCCTTATAATGCCTGGTTTTGACTTTCCCTTTAGATTTTAAAGCATATGTGTTGTATATTTTTCCTTTTAGTGTATGAAACCTTTTAATTCTAATTTTAATTTTAAAGACACTCACTTGAGATATCACCCAGCACTACACAACACTTAATAAATCATTAAAATGATCCAGATTTTGAGTATTTTGTCATTATATTAATCACATTATCAATATCATAATTAATTAATTTTAGAGGAAATAGTTCCTTACCATATACATCAGTACGGTGTGTGTGTAAAATAATTCTTTTTTGGCATCACATTAAAAATCTTTCTGTTTATAAGAGTCAAGTTATCACTGACTCTTATAAACAGACCTACTGTCTGCATTTTTATGATTTAACGCAACCACCATACCAATATCTATCGGGACAATTAAAACCCATGCTAACTAATACATTTACAGTGGCATGAAAAAGTTTGGGCACACCTGGGCAAAATAGCTGTTCCTGTGAATAGTTAAGTGGGTAGAAGAGAAACTGATTTCCAGGAGGAGAAGGGCACCATTGGATGACCATACAAAATACTGGGCAACCCAAGAGATTTGAATACTCAGTCAACTTTTACCAAGGTCTTAGACCTCAATTAGCTTGTTAGGAAAAGCCAGGTGAGGCAAATTTCAAAGTTTTATAAATACTCTGACAATCAGCACCCATGGGCCCCTCAAGCAGTTGCCTAGTGCTCTGAAAAATAAAATAACTGATGCCAACAAAACAGGAGAGGGCTATAAAAAAATAGAAAAGTGTTTTCAGGTAGGCATTTCCCCATTTTATAAATTGATTAAGAAAAGACAGTTAACAGGAATGGTGGAGGTCAAGTTGAGGTTTGAAAGACCAAGAGAACTTTAGCGAGAACTGCACATAGGTTTGCTAGAAAGGCAAATCAAAACCCCGTTTGACTGCAGAGGAACTTCAGGAAGATTCAGCAGACACTGGAGTGGTGGTGAACTTTTCTACTGTGCAACGACACCTGCACAAATGTGACCTGAGGATGCAGGATGAGGATGCAGGAAACCTTCATGGAAAAGAAGGACTCTTCCATGAAGGTTTCCTGCAACCTCACCACAAAATTCAGTGTCAGAAGTTTGCATAGGAATATCTTATCAAGCCTGATTAATTTTGGCAACAAGTCCTGTGGAGTGATGAAGTTGGCTGCAATGAGCAAAGGTATGCTTGGAGAAAAAAGGGTGCAGAATTTCACAAAAAGATCAACTCTCCAGCTGTATTGAATTGGATAGATCGATCGTGTTTTGGTCTTGTTTTACAGCCAGTGGCACAGGAAACACTTCACTGGTAGAGGGAAGGATGGATTCAGTTAAATACCAACGAATTCTGGGAGCAAACATAACACCATCTGTAAAAAAGCTGAAAATGAAAAGAGGATGGCTCCTACAACAGTATAATGGTCCTAAACACACCTCAAAACCCAGAACAGACTATCTGTTGATAGACCTCAAAAGAGCAGAGCATGTAAGATGAGAATTAAGACCAAGAATATCACAGAACTAGAAGCCATTTGCAAGGGGGAATGGAAGGAAATCCCTCAAACGAGAATCGAAAGACTCCGAGCTGCTACAAAAAAGTGTTTACAAGCTTTGATACTTGCTAAAGCAGGTGTTACTAAGTACTGACCATGCAGGCTGCCCAAACTTTTGTTTAGGGTCCTTTTCCTTTTTTATTATTTTGAAATTGTAAAAGATAGAAAAAAAATAACCGTGCTTAAAATATTAAAGAAATATTTCATCTTTAAGTTCAGGCCTTTTAGAAATCGGCTCATCTTTGACATGCCTAACGATTCAGAGTAACAGAAACTCACAGAAGTTTTCATGTCACTGTAAGTTACCAAAATGAATTATATCTCCTCACTAAACCACACAGTGAGTCAGCTCATCGATATTTCACCTATCCAGTTACACCTCCTCATCCTAACTCAGTATTTTATCAATCTAATACCAGCAAACTTTGCTGGTAACTCCATTTACCACGTTCTGTCAGATTAAGTTCCCATGTAGATCACAGCCAAGTAGTTGCTATGACTCATATAATGTAAGTGACAGCTTCGACCTACTAGTAGTGAAACAAGCACACCCTAAAAATGATCAGTCAGAATAGTCCAACAAGCCCACAAAAGCAAGTATAACTATGATGATTTCAATCCTAGTCATAAATAGAGTTAGTGAGGTCAGGCCTTATCATGGGAACTGTGAATGGAAACTTCTACTAGCTCTAATCCTCTTGAGCATAGCCCTCTTTTTGTATAAAAGGAGATATGATAGAAGATGCTACTTATAATTGTATCATTTGTCAGCAACTTCCTTTTCAGTGGAAAGCAGCAAACTTACGTTATTTTCCTAGTCTAAAAATCAGGTATAATAATTAGCCTTAGCTATAGATGGACTAATTACTATGCTTAAGAAATGTTCAGTAATTTACCCTAAAGTGAATTATAACTCATACAGGTGAGTAAATAATGAAGTGGTAAGCTAAAGTGGAATATGAAAAAGGGGTGCAAATAACCTGAAAGCAGTATTACTTGACAGTCTCTTAGTACTGCTGTACAGGACATTTCAAATCCTGCCATAACTGTGATATGAACATCAATGATGGGACAAAAAACTGAGAACCTGTGATATGTTCTCATGTTATGTCATTGTAGAGGACTCTGTGTTAAGTCTGGGATCTCAGAGAGAGCCGCCCTTCCCTCAGGCTCCAGGCCCTGCTCCCAAGAGCAGCCGGGCGTGTGGGGTTGTTTGTTTTCGGCCGAACAATGAGTGACATGGATGATGAGCTCACACCAAAGCCCAACAAAGTCCCGACTGTAGTCCCGCCAGCTTCACAGAGTGGACAACACAAACTCTCATTAACCTTCTCTACTCTCTGACATGCCCTCCCTCGCTTTTCTCTGTCAGTCTCCCTCTGTATTTTTAATCCGTTTCTCCGTTTCTCTCGATTTGCTTTCTTGATATGTTGTTTTACAGGTCACTTAAACCTTTTCACTCTCTTGGAGTTTTGTTTTTTGTTTTTTTTTGCAGTGTGGGTTGTATCTACAATGTTTAGCTTTACAATTAAATAAAATAGTTCATTCTCTGTTAGATGGTCTGGTTTATTACATGAATGCCAAAGTACAGGTAACTGCAATAACCAGTGCAGCCATTGTCTGACAATTACCCAGTGGGATAAAACTCACTTGTATGTGATTCTTTGTTCCCAGCAGACAAAATAAGCCACACTTTGTTTTTCGTAAACTTGCCAAGCAACTGTTAAATTCCACTATGCAGGAAAAAAATTTAACTTTCTCTGTAGTTGTTTGCACTTGAAACCTGAAATGTTTATGTAGTTATTTCTAATGCATTCTCTCTTCTTTTTCTCAGGATGTGGTTTACCATTTTATAGCTTTGCTCTTCTACTTTGCTGCCTTCGTGTTGGAGGCAGCAACTACAGCAGCAAATGGAGGCGCTTACATCAAGCCACTGCCTAACAGCACTGACACCGTCATGTGTATAACCTACCCTCGAGGCAATATATTCACAGTCCTGAATGACAAGCAGTACAATATTAATGTGGCAGCCACGGTGAGTGCTGTATAGCTTTTGAAATTAGGTCTGTAAAAGTTCATACAGTGAACGTGTCATTTCGGCATTTTAATTCTTATTAATGAAGTGCACTCACAGAACTATCTGAATGAATATAGACCAATGTAGAACTTGTTCAGTGACTTCCAATGAGGCAGAGCAGTTGCTGAAGTGCCTTTGAAAAGTTAAAAAAACAAACTCTGGTAATGGTTTTGTTTGGGTTCAACCTTTTGCATGCACCTTTTGATACCGTAGGATAGAGTGTCCACCTTGCCATAAATAAACAGAATATTGTGTATGCCCGTGGTATCGTGCCATCAGATAGAACTTTTAGGCCATAGAACTGTAACAGAAAAAAAAAAATCCTCATTGACTGAGAATTAGTTGCTATGTTAGGTAATCTTTCATGTTGACAGAAATGTCACCTAACCTCTAGGCTGGCCAAAGACATGTAACTTGAGGAACTTGAATAAAAAATACTTATGTCACTGGAAAAATTTTCAATAATAGGGTTACTTTCATGAATCCAGTCAGTTTTAGTAATGAAACATGTTGTGTACAGTGTATGAGCAGCAAAACATTAGTATGGGGTCAAAAAAGAGCGTATTCTTTTTTGTTTCTATTCCCTTTATGTATTGCACCACTAATTTCTAGATGCATTTGATGTCAAAGACTAGGTCCTTTTGAAAAAGTTTGTCAGTTCGATGGAAAAATCAAGTTTTAATTTTGACAAATGATTATTTTTTGCCAATCATCAAGTAAAAATACCAAATATTTATAGTTAGAGCTTTAAAAAATGATCCAGTTATTTTGCTTTTCTTTACCATTTGTGTTTTATTTCCCTGACCAACCTGCTGACTGTTATTATACACTCTTTTTTTCCTCCAGATATTTGCATTTTTGGTGACACTATGCTACGGCTGCAGTATGGTGATGGGCTTCAAGAGGTGGAGGATGTAATGAACAACATAAACTAATTTACAAAAAATGCTTCATAACTTCAGCATATATTAAAACATTATGACACCATCTAAAGCTCCTTAGAGAGCACCGCTACAAAGTTCAGTGCAAACTACATTATTTCCTGACGGGAAATTTCTGTCAGCAAGCGATCACAACATCACACAGGAAAAGTATGGATGATAAAATTTCACATCTGTCAAGATTTATGGGAAACAATATTCCTATAGGAATTTGTCTTCTGAATCACTGAAAAATTTTTTTCAGGGAGGTTCAGTCGGGACTAAAGAACAGGGTTACAGAATAACAGTTACTGTCCAGTTAGCACTATATGAATTTTATTCCTCTGCTGCTAGCTTGACAATGTTACTGTTTTGCAGCTATCCTTAACATTGCCAGGAAAATATATTTGGGAAATTAGGGAAAGTTGTGATTTTTGAGGCTATACAGGGTCATTTTGAAAGATATAAGTGATGCTTCTGACAATTATGGTTTTGTTTTCTTACCCACTTTTTTAAATAATATAGTTAGGCCTCATTTCCTGAGTCACTCCAGTCATTGAAGGAAATACTTCCCATTTCCATTATCACAAAAACACATCTATGTACGCTGCTAGAAGGATATGCACAACAGACCTTTAACATGATGGGGTGATTTTTTTTTAAATTTCTTAATTTTTTATGGAAAAGCCCTGAAAAGCAAAGTGATTATTTTCACTGTCCTCCAGTTACCTTGATGCTAAGGAGCAAACCCACTCTAGATTTAACATTAAAATAACGGAAACATTTTTATTCGGTCATTATTTAAAAATCATTTCAATCTGATATTTGAATTTAAAGGTTTTTATTACTTACTGTGAGCACTTTTTGTTTTACTTTTCTCAGTGTAGCCGGCATAACTGGTTTTCACAATATTGTAACTCTTGTGCAACTCAGTCAATAATTATCACTTAATAGTATCGGTCACAGTTTAAACATTCTGAGCGCTGTCCTGTGTGGCTAACTCCAGTTATATACTGATAAATATAATGTGACCTCGGTCTGTGTTAAATAAACCTGCCATTGATTCTTGTGAGTTCTACTACAAACTAGTAATTTAATCTGAGCGTCAGTAAAAATGCTTTTGTAATTACTTTATTTCAAATGTTGATCAGTGGATTGTTTAAATACATGTTTTAAGTAGTATGTTTTTAGTGTATGACCATTATTAAAACCATATTGATTTTCCAAATCAATAACTGCAGTACTTGCCACATGATTTATTAGTTGTACTTATTGTAAAATTTTGTTTGCATTAGGCTTTTAAAATCTTATTCTTAATTTTAAAAATTTTAAGGAAGAATTTTTTTGATTTTTACTCCTGCTGTTTTTGACTTTTTTTTTTAAATGTATTTTAGCACTACAGAAATAAATGTTTTGAATTAAAAAAGCTTTTGTCTCTGCGTCATTACAGATATGTAAGAGTCTCCAATGTCAAATCCTTAGAATAGGGGCTTAATGAATGCAAACACAGAAAATGTACAGGGATAAACTGGTTTGTAACAGTGTCCCAGGCTGCATCATTTCCCTAAAAAAATCCAATCCAGAACAGTGACAGTTACTCCTCTGGCCTTGTCTGCTCAACAAGGGCAGTATTACTGAACAGATACTGAAAAGACATACAGTTCTGCTGTATATAATATCCAGGGATTTCACAATAAATCATGTATATTGTTGCTGAAAGGTCACTGGTCACTTCACAGATTGGCTTTGACCCCTAAAAGCCTCTGATAGCTTTTTGAGATCTTTCAAATGACAGTATATCCAGCAATGAATATTTAAGTGTACCTACTGGGAACAGACCGGGTGAAGTCCCGTCTTGCACTTTTGTGTCCATATGATGCTCTAAGTTTTCTGTCAGAGACCGAATTTATTCAAACAGAACTCTTCGTAATAGCCTCCATAGCAGGGGATATCATCTAATTCAGCAATTTCCAACCTGCACATAGGTCCAGGAGATGTCCATGACTCATGTATCAGATCAGTTCAGTAACATGAATGGAGTTAATCAGCATAGTAACATGCCTGTTGGTAAAATTTCAATTCACTGAGACCCTCAGCATATGGATTAAAATATCTTGAGGATGTGGCCATGAATGTCATTCACTTTACTACCCAACAGCAAAATGTTGTTCAAGCTCATAGTATGCAGCAATACTGCAGCATTACAAATTCTGTTTGTTTCAAATGAAATGTAGTATGTATGAAATCATCATCAATATCAATGCAGCATCACAATTTCATACCATTTTGAGAACTTATTCCAATAAGATTAGTAATAAAATACTGCAAAATAAACTATAATAACTGTCAGAATTGACTATTAACACAATGTGTCTTCTCCATTACTTGTATGCAGCTATTTCTGCAGCAACACATGCAAATAGAAGGGAGGTGAAGGCTTGATTTTTTTCTGCTCCTTCTTTGCATGTATATACATATATTTAATTAATTTAACAAAGAATCAGAACTTAATACTTCATGGCGTACTGCAAAATAGTTAAGCACAAATAATTAGATATTTCCTTTTGAGAGGTATGTAAGGCTAAAATGGCTTTGACAGTAACATAATGGACAGACAGTAACATAAGAGATTCATTATTCTTCCTGTAATTTTCATTTTTGGATTAAAGTATGTATATTTCATTTGAAATCCCTGCAGTATTTTTGATGTTATTTTTCGTGTCAGCCACTAGATGTCTCCCGTCATCTTCGACCACCCAACTTCGTTGCATGAATTTTCCGCATTCATCCTATGTTTATACATAAATAGCAAAGCGTTAGTGTCAAAAGAAAAGAAAACAAAAGAAAGGAAAAGAAAGACGATAGTGCTTTAAAATCTTGTGCTTATATCATGCACTCTCAACACTTGCGAAGCCGGGCAAAGCTTGAAGGGATGTAGGGTTCCTTAAGAAATGGTTTAGACTTTTCCATACATTCTTTTTCAGCTCTTGTCTTTGTACAGTAAATTATCTCCAAAACGAAAAGCATGAACTTCATCACCTCCTGAGACTCACCTTTGCAGCGCCATCATCGTGCAACCAATTAGAATAGAATTATACCGGAAGTGCCGCGGGATTCCCTTCACAATTAAAAAAAACAAACAAACAAAAAAAACAACAACAAAAAACATCAGTTCTGTGCCAATTTTTTTATTTCAAAGTTTTACCCTATGAGTGTAACCTATTTTCCATGCTTAACTTTATATTTTGTTTAACTGGTGTAAACACTTTGATTCGACCATCGTGATGTTTCCTCCGATGTTTTTCTCTAAATATGGTAATACCCCTTTCGAAACCTCTCATTGCCAGGCCACGCTAACTTCAGTCAAAACGTCAAGTCTAACCAACAATTCATCGGATCTGTTCAGATTACTTTAAAAAAAAACCTCAGCCGAGCCCGCATTTTATTTTGGTGGAAAAAAAAACAACCAACCGGAAGAGCGCTCCGTCGTTATTCGGGCGCAGTTGGCGCCTGTTTCTCTTCCCGAGTCTCCCGGAGTCGAGGAGCGAGTCGGACGGCGTCTACCTGTCAGGACGCGGAGCGGCGTCCCCGGCCGAAAATCCCGGATTATCTTATCATCATCATTGTTATTGTTTCGTTATTAGTTTCGACCGCCGAACCGCAAAAGATTAGTGTCCGGGTGCTGCCATGGGCATGAGCGGGGCGGCGTGGAGGGGACAGGGGGGCTTTAAATACGCGTTGGAAGTGAACGGCGAACCGGAGCAGAACCGAGCTGCGTCTCCGTGCGTCTGACTGGGGGAAAAGTTGTTGTTCATCTCCGAGGGATCAACAGAAAACTGCTCCGCGTAGATTAGTTCGTTTTTTTTTTATTCACAAACACACACACACACATATATATATATATGCATATGATGTATATATTATATGTATAGATATATGTGCGTATACACTTGGAGTCTTCTGGTTTTCCTGAGAGCGGCTCGCCGAGTCGGGACTGACCGCTGGAGTCGGTCCTGAAAATGGAGGCTGTTATCGAGAAGGAATGCGGCGCGCTCGGAGGACTCTTCCAGACCCTTATCGGAGACATGAAAGTAAGACGGGTCGACTTGTGTTTTGTTTTGTCCGACGACCGACGACCGACGTCCCGAAAAACCGAAGCTGCCTCGGCCGGTTAACTCCTAAAAAAACCAGAGTGTTTTTGTAAAGTCGGATTTTCCTACAACAGAACGCTGGACGAGTACGTTTCGTTCACCGGCGGTGATTCACCGTTAGCTAAACTTAAAGAGTCGCATCAGCCTTTTGTGTAAATTGTAGGAGTCGATAAAAATGGAGTTGAGGTTTTATTTCCATTTATTTATTTGGTAATGGTGGTTATCATAATGTCTCTTGTCTTACTCTAATATTAACCTAAGTCTGTTTTCGTTTTTTTGATAGTTATACTAATACATCCGAGTGCGCTCTGCTCAGTTTTCTCCTTTCTCCTCCGTTGGTGGGGGAGAGCAGCCAAGAATGGATAAAGGCCAAACAGGGAAATCATCTGTCACAAAACTGGGGCATCTTATTTTGATATTTTTTGACAAGAGCTCGGCTGATGAGACAATTAGTAGATTTCCCAGCTGTTGTAGTTGCCCTGAAGGAATGCAGGGAATGTAGCTGTCAGGGTAGAAAACTGCACAAGGGGTCTGAAGGCTCTGACATGTGTGGGTCAAATGGCTCAGCCATCGGGTCGACTGTAGTCAGAAAGTTTGTTATGAATACTGCACAGACATTCAGCACTTCTCAATGTCTCATGTCTCAATTTTACTGGGTAGCTCATAATCCCCCTGTCTCTTATATGTCAGGGAACTATGCTGCCAGACGCCAGTGAAAACACACAAATACCTAGTGTATTTGTTTTGTCTTTACATAAGCCGTGCAAATTTTCAGCGGGACTTTTTCTTTTATAGCACTACAGACGGGGTCGTACACTCAAAAACGAACTGACACCTCACGTCGACTCTCTATGCAAGGCGACAACAAGAGTTGGGAAAGGAGAGAAAGCTCATTTGCCGTGGTGCTGGAGTATTTGGTGTATGCAGTGAAGCACGTAGCAGGTAGTGATGACTCCTACAGAGAGAGGGAAAGGTACGCTGGGAAAGGAGATAGGGATAAGAGACATGCAAAGAATGGGAGAAGGGAGAGAGGGTAGAGGAAAAAAAAGACACAAATAATGGGAGAGCAACAGAGAAAGAGGTACTGTAGGTAGACAGATGGTTGTTGGGTGTGATGTTTGACAGCATAACATGACATTCCTCAGACCCCTGACAGTAGTAGCACATCAGTGACAAACATAGGCTCATGCTATATTCATCACTTTATCATGTGCTGCTTTACTACCACGTTAGCCTCCTCTTGTTGATGCATTAGGCCACTTGCTCTCTGTGATAGTTCTGACAAAAAGCTCTTCAACTATTTTCAGCCCAGGACCTGAATTGGGTAAATTTAGAGTCCCGTCGGGAACCAGGCTCATTATACCATAGTATTAGTGCCCTTGTTGTGAGGAGATCTTTCCAAAAGAGGGCTGTGACCCATTTTGAGACATCACACATGCAGGACATGATGGTAATGGCTGCTTTCCCATTAATAGATTATATAGTTTTTTAAAAAAAAAAAGGTTTAAAAAGACAGGAGCAAAATGAAAGATGGCTGTTTGGAAATATTTGGATGCATTTTGTTATTACAACTTACCTAGAATCAGATCAAATGAACTGCCTTTCCATTGCATACAAAACTGTCAAACTAATTTGCATTCTATATTGTAAATTCAAAGACGCCCTCAGGTCTACTGGCAACAAAGTGAGGAAACATAATTTTTTTGGGTGGCATAACAAGGCCATGGTTGGTTCTGTTTAGCCCTGCAGATAAGGTGAGGCATCAGTATGGCCTCATGTGGGTTGATCTGTTACGTAATTGTGGGAATACTGAAATCTGTTCTGATGATTGTGTCACTCCTGTTTGTGTTTTCTTTTTTTCCACAGAGCAGCTGCCCAATTTGGGAGGACTTTATCACCAAGGCCGGCAAACTACAGTCGCAGCTCAGGTGAGGGCTCGTCTGTATGCATGTACAATGCATTTGTATGTTTATGTGTTTTTTATTTGATTACAGAACCTATAAAAACTATTAAAATAGATGTATTTAAAAAGAGAGGAAATCAACATTTTCACTTAGTCATTTAGTTCTTGCAGTAACTTCAATATTATGCTTGCTATGGTGTTATGATTTCAAAAATCAAGTGCTTTTCCATCAACCTATTTATGCAACCTCATGTTGCCTTAAAAAAACGCAGGATGGCACCTGACAGGATTATTACTGTCACCAACTGTTAGCGTAGTAGGTGGAATTGCGCATCAATTTGCATTTTGATTTTTTGGGATTTTCTGAAAAGTCTGAAAATTTGCACTAAATTTTGATGGAAACTTAACTACAGGTAAACACAGACCGTACTGTTAAAACCATAAAAGACTTTATAGTACAAACTTGGCCGGCAAAACATCTCTGATAGCCTATGTTGATCCCCTTACACACTAAAAATCCAAACTTATCAACTGATTTGTATTTAATCTGGCTGATGTCAATGTCACTTATTTTCCCGAGTTTTAAGTGGCCATGTGTCCTCAGATTAATAAGCAATGACAGTTTACTAGAAGCCCAATGTCTTAACAGTACCATTCAGAGGTCAATATATGTCCTTCTCCCCCATTTAGTCCTCTTCAAGCCTGATTACGTTTGTCTTTCTAATACTGTAAATTTACAAATCTCCTGCCAAAATTATTCAAAGTCTTTTGCTAACAATGAATGCTAGTCACAGCCACCTCACCTAGTCTGCTTTAAGTGGCCACGTGTGAGGAGACAAACATCTTATGACAGCTGAAATAAAAGTTCATTGTCCAGCAAGTACTGTAAATACAGATGTCCTGTGGTCTAAATTATTCTTTGATTAACAATGCATGGCAGATCTCTGGCCATTTAAGTGTCCACGTGTCCAAAGACAGACTAATACTGACAGTTGTATAAAGGCTCAGGGATTTAACAGTACTTTCTAGGGGCCACTCAGTGCCCCGTTCTTCCATTTCCTCAGTATTAAGGCTGATTAATGGTGATATGTTATTCAAGTGTCTCCATCATTTAGGGGTTAAATATGTAACCCTGCCATGCTAAAGCTCAGGGGAGTATTTGTGGCCTTGTTGCTAATGACTGGCTGCTTGGCAGTAGGACGTTTGTGTGTCTGGACACCAGGGCAATGATAAAAGAAAAACAGTTTCCCAGTTGTTGTGCTGATAAGATAGTGAGTTGTACCTACACTATGTCAGTGAGATGTCTTTTTTTTTTGTTTATCGAGTCATTGTAGTTTTGGTGGCTGCTTGATAATGAAGGTGCATGCGGAAACATTTTCTTCAGTCTAATATATATCAATGTGCCATAATGTATAATCATTGTCCCATACTTGGGCCTATTTGTTGTATGGCATTACACCATTTTTCGTTCTATTAGGCTTAGTCAAGCGATTGTCCCAGAAAAAACAAGTTCCTCCCTTACAGAATGAGTTGAGTGTCATTCATTGAAAGACGACCATATCTAAGAATTACGGTATGGTTAAGCTTGGCCTACGCCCTTTTCCAGGCTGCAGTGGTAGTGGCCTGTGGCTGGCTGCAAGGATCACCTTGCTGCTGGAGCGCTAATAAGAGTGTGCTATCTGGGCTTACTCATGGTGACCTACAAATAAGACTTTTTCTGTCTGCTCTGGAACTGTTTTGCAGCCACTACAAATGTGCCCAAACTAGCCCTTTCAACTATAGCATAACCCCCCACCCAAGGACCTCTGTAATCTGTTTGGGGACTGGTCTACATCACACACACACACACACACACACACACACACACACACACACACACACACACAGTAAAACACAAACACACCCAGCCTGCCTCCTTTGCCTGGATAAGTGAGTAGCCAGCAGTGGTCGCGGCATATGTCTGTTTGTGTAATGACGTCCTAAAGTAGACTACTCTGTAATTTAGCCCCTCTGCTCCCCTCTCACAAAGCAACAAGGAAATCAACCAATTACAGTGTTGGGACTGTTCTGTCATTTTTTGGTCCAAATATGGTGTTTTTTTTCTGGTCATTCTGGTTTTAAGCAGCCATCACACATACACAAAAACACACGTACGCAAACACACACAAATATATTTGCGCACATAGATATGTAAAGAATAGAGCTTAGAAATTGAGCAGGGCGGATATAGGCTGACTGATTTCTAATCACAGTCTTCTTTTAACTTGTCATTGTTTGGTCTGTTTGCTGGGCCATGGTTGATGCAGCTGTGTCAGAGCTAGACCTACACACAGGAATTCCTCCTCCTGGTATAAAATTCATTTTTGGGAGAAAAAGACCACCTCAAAACTCCAAATTCAGCTGAAGAACTGTATGGTTACAAAATTCATTTGGGCTGAAGAAGGAGGCCTGTAGTATATAGACAGTACATAGATAACTAGACTGACAGATACAGAGATTTTATACATATTTACATGTATAAAAAACCTCTAAACTCAGAGTACTCAGGTATTAGTATATGTATGTTGTGCCTGAAACAAGTGGAGTTAAACACAAGCTCCCTCTATGATTCAGATTAACTACAGTCATAGTCCAGTTTCTGTTGAACTAAGAATAGATAGGAGCAGCAGGGATGGATGTATCATTGTCAGAAAGAGCACTTTGCTGTATACCAGTGTTTATGGGGAGTTCAGATTGGCTTGGCCAAGGCCCCATGGAATAGATATGTTAAAGTCATTTGTCTTGACTCTAGGACAGGGACATTTGCATAAAGCCCATGGTAGCAATCAGGTTGTTGCTGGAGTACTGTGCAGAGCTGAAAGCTTGTAGCAGCCACAGAAGCCTTCAGGCTTTCTGGCTGACTCTCAGAGCTGAAATTAATACTTGATTATTCTGTAATTTAGCATTCATTTACTTCTTGAAAAGTTAAAAACTACTCTGTCAATTGAGCCAGAAAAAATTTTTGCCTGTTTAATTTTTTTGATGCTGCTTCACTGTTCTCTGTGGAGTGTAAACGCTTGATTCTTCCCTTCACTTTCACTGTATTAATAGCAGTTGAAAGTGTAGCGAGTGGATAAACCAGTTTAATAGTTTGGCATTTCTCTTGCAAAAGTATGGAACAGATTACTGCAGATTGGTCATTACTAGTAATTGTAAACTACTGCACACTGTACTTCAGTGCACTGGTGTAACTGATACTAAAAGCAGGCTTCATTTAAACCACCTCCCACACAAACCTGTTTTGGATTAATAAGTTAAACTTGACTGAACAGGACTTTGCTACAAGTGCATGTACAGTATGATCCATGGATCAATGTGTACATGTTATGAAATACTGGACACACATATCAGTTGGAGGTTCCTCTGGTGCTAACACTGGGCTGTAAATAGAAAGGAATCTGAGTGTGTCTGCACGTATGTTTCTCTTTCCATTTGCAGGACACACCCTTGGATCCACTGGTCAGCTCTGCAACAACACGGCACTTATTAGCCAATATTGCATTTGAGATTTGGAGTTATATAGGAGATGATTGTTCCATCATTGACTGACTGTTAAGACTGGGCAGTAACTTGAATTTAGAAGAATATTAAGTTCTGTAACTCAGTTATGGATCAGATTTGTTTAGTGTTTCAGTTGTGTTCTGTTTCCCTTACTTTTGTGCTTGCAACTGTATGTTAATGAAACAGCTAACAACTTTAACAGACTTGAGATATTTGAAATATTTTTATTTCAAAGTACTTTGCAATTCAGTATTAGTTTAGAATCCTCCAACCCCAAACAAATGCGTGAAGGATTACTTCACTGTATTTAGTATTGAATTGACTGTCTGACTCAGAATGACCTGTTAAAAAAACATAAAAATGAATGCAGCTGAACCAGATATTTTATTTTTTTATTCCATATTTCTCTCCTTTTCAAAACCCAGAACCTAGATTACCCACATAACATCATGGTGGGTAATGTAGCCTCAAGCAATGATGAGGAGTAGACTACAGAGGTTATGTAACATCACCACCCAGATCATTTTCTTTCCAGTTTGTAATCTTCAAGACTAGCCAGTGTTGTCTCCTTTTTCATCACTTAAGGTAATTCGTCAGATTTCTGCAGCTCCCTCACCCATGCAGTAGTACCCTTCAAAAGACCTTTGGCTAGTACTACTGTGATATGTAAAAGTAGTTTACTTCCCCTTTAAGAATATCACCCCCCTCCAAAGCCTATGCATTTGGAGCACTACTGCAATTGCCTTATGTGTGTCTTTAGATAAACGGTAAAACATATTCAGTAAACTTTACTTTAAAAACACTGGTTCTGTCTGCAAGTCAAACTTGATATATTTAGCTGCTGTTTTGCAATGTTGTAAAAAGTACCTGCCTGAAAAGTTTATGGAAATTTCTAATTTGCGTTTTGATGATTCTGTGTTTGCCCAAGAAGGTTAAAAAGTTTTTTTTCAAATTAAGATACTCAGGATTAGAACAAGTAAACTTTTGTAGCTGAACATGCCTTGGAAAATTTCCAGACAATTTGTTATCTTTTGTTGCATGAATGACTGATTGATAGTTTGTTGAGGAGATCAGATATCACATACATGTATGTGCACACACACACACACATACATACACATACCAAGAGCCTTTTTATCTCCATACCTATGATCATAGTCATTAGAGGTGTGTTGTTGTGGAGGTAGGCCAGCCAGTGTTCGCCAGTTAACTTGTTAGCTGTGCCTCCAATGGGGCAGCCTGTTGCCAGCTAGCCAAGTAACTTATCAGTCCGGAAGCCAGACAGGCAATCAGTAGTGTCTAATGTGTAAAACAGAAAGTAATCTTACACCCAGCTCCCATTTCTTTTTTATGAGGGGACTGGATTTTGCCCTTTCTTCAGACTGATATGTATGGGCAGTATTTTATGCTGCAGTTTTGTGAATACTTGGCAAAGTACAAGCAGGCATGAGTTGTGAACAGGGTAGATCCCACATTGATCCTTTCATTGACCTGTAAGTGTGGCATACTCAGCTCAAGAGCTGCTCTGCTGAGCTACACAGATTCCAGCCGTTTCTAAGTAATCACATAGACATTCCTCACACAGCAGGGTACATTTAAGTTTTAACACACACACACAGACACACACACACACAAACACACACAACACACAAGAGTTTTTACCTAGAGAGTCGTACTTACTTTCATTTTTTGATTATCAGGGTTCATGTTAGCTTCATAATCAAAAATGTCACACACATGGATGCACATGTGCATACACGTTCTCTCCTTCAGAACAAAAGAAGACCTAATACTTTTTTTCTTCGTTTTATCAGTTTATGTCTTTTACCTGCGAGCACATGTGTGTAATTACTGCAGATGATAGCTAGTACCTTTTGTGTGTGTTTATTTATGTATGTATTTATGTAACTTTTGACTGATTTGAAGTCCTCCCTCTGCCATGGGTCTTACACTGGAATTTTTGTCTTTTTTGTATGTAGTTTTTATTCTTGTAAAACGTGATATTGTCTATTGTTTCATATCGGTACAGTCTGTATTTTTTATTTTATTTTTTTCTTTCTTTTTTTTAACTAAACTTCTTCATCTTGATTTTTTTTCCATCTAGAGCAACAGTGGTTGCTGTAGCTGCCTTCCTGGATGCCTTTCAGAAAGTGGCCGACCTCGCTACCAATTCACGAGGTAGGCATAAGCGCACAGATGTATAGGACTGAGAGTATAATTAATAGTCTTCTCTGACTATTCTTTATCTCTTAAAGGAATCAGGATTCAGGTCTTGATTGACCCCTACTGTCACACTGTGCTGACAGGGTAAAAGCAGTTAACTCACTGTTTAGCAGTCTGAGTCTGGGCACCTATGTGTCAGTGTGTTTGTCTGTGTAGCTCTACTGTGCAAGTCCAGTCTTTGACCCCACCTTGCTGAGAGGTCCTGTGAGCTGTTTGCTTTACCGTATGGGTAGTAAATCCATCAGTATGCTGTTTGAAGCTCTGTTGCTGGCTTTGTCTTCGACCTCTGCCCCGTTTCCTCTGCTTTCTGCCCCTCACCCCCACCTGTATCCCACCTCTGCTACATCTGGACTCTCCCTTAGAGTCACACACACACATTCATCACCTCACTTGCTGCAGAGAGAGAGAGGGTTTATAGAGCTAGAGAGAAATGGGGGAGTATAGGTAGTCATCAGTCTCTCTCTCTCTCTCTCTCTCTCTCTCTCTGTCTCTCTCTCTCTCTCTCTCTCTCTCTCTCCCTCTCTCTCCCTCTCCCTCTCCCTCTCCCTCTCTGTGTAACCCACAGTATAAAAGTTTGCTATGAAGGAGTAAGATTCATTGAGCTGAAGAGCGTTGCATCATCTTTTGTCTGCTCTTTCATCACTCTTTTTCTCAATATGCCCTACATAATTTGTCTTGGGTGAACAGTATCACTTGACATCCTTATCATTTTGTGCTCTGTTGCTTAGTTTTCACTTTACAGCTCAGCTCTCCAACAGAGAGGCTAGCAGTGATATCGAGTTATAATGCACTGTTGCCTGACACGTTGCTTCCTGTATAACAGGTAGTTAACCTGCCCACATGTCAGTTGTACCAGAGTATTATAATGAGCTTAATTATCAGAACTACAGACTATATTATACATTAAAAGACAAGTTTGATTGGTTTATATATCCTTAAATTATTATAATAAACCCTATACCCCTGGTTGGTGAGGGAGACTGTAAGGGTAACACATTTTTTCCCACCTATGCCAGTAAGCCTTTTATTTTGCTAATCATTCTTTGTATGGCATATGAATGCTTTGACAACTTAATATGGCAAATATCTTTTATGTGGTGTTTGGTGCTGATAACCCCCTTGAGCTTGATCATTCTTTGCAGTAGCTCACATATTTGAAGAAAATGCCAATTTTGGCTATTGTTTTAATGGAAACTAGATCTGACTTGTCCTGACACACACGCACACACACACACGCACACACACACACGCACACACACACACGCACACACACACACGCGCGCACACACACACGTGCTAGTTGATAGAGGGCAGAAGACTGAGTCTAAAACAAAGTTTTTCTCTTTACCCTTTAAGTTAACTTATTTTAATGATAGTAGCCATATGGTTTTTGTGGTGGTCATGGTTTCTAGTAGCTCAGAGGCATGAAAAATAGCTTGTCCCCACAGCAGCCCATTAAATCTGCTTGGGGAAGAATACTTGATCTCTGGAGGATGATTTACCAAGGGTTCATTTGTCACCAAACCAAACTGCTTTGGAATCTACAAAATAGTTGTTATATGCATGTAACGGACCTCTATGAGATCCTGGGGCAGCCGTCTTTCTTAAGATATCACCCTACTGTATTGTTCACCTACAAAGCAGAAGAGCAAAGTTTATTCTCTGAAGACATCACAGCCTCTCTGTGTCTTTGTATGTGTTCTTGCTACAGTAGCTTTGAAGTTACAGAGCATGTGCATGGTTTTGCGTGTAGATCAGATAAAGTACAGACTGACAGACACACCATTTTCTGTTGGCTCGTCATAATCCGCCAGAGTCTGTTGAGGCCACATTATACACACAGCTGATAGTGACTTCTTTTGCTCGTTCTTTCTATCTCCATCTGTTATCCTTTCTCCAAGTCCTTACCTGCTTCCCACAGCCATCACTATGGTAACAGCATGGAAATCAGTGGATCAAATTGTGGGTGTGGGTGTGGGTGTGGGTAGGTGTGTGTGTGTGTGTGTGTGTGTGTCTGTGTCTGTGTCTGTGTCTGTGTCTGTGTCTGTGTCTGTGTCTGTGTGTGTCTGTGTGTGTACCAATATTGGCAGTGATGGCACCTCATAAACATCCAAGGTTGGTTTACATACTCAGAGGACTTTGATTTCTGCGGCAGGTTTTGTTTATAGGTTTTTAGATGACAGTTACTCTTTTATCAGGGCTATCACTGAGGCAGCGTGATCAGCGTCATTTCAAAACTTGAACTTGGGACTGCAAATTTGTGTTCACATATGCTTTAATGTAAGAATATATAAATGTGAAATATGCATCCAAATATTTTGAAGGGTTTTTTTTTTTTAAATAACATTCCCATTAAAGGACCACTCAGTTTCAAGTTACCCCAGTTACCCCAGGAAAAAACTTTATTCACAGAATCACAGTAAATCATATGTTAATTCAGATGAAGTTAACTGAACCTAATAAATTGCTACATGCAGAATTGCTGTAATTTTATCAGTAATACATGTTTTTGATTAAAATGTATGGTTACGTATAGAGAGAGTCTTCCGTCAGCAATATATTTATAATTGTTTTGTGCAAAATCGACTGGGGTTGTGAAACAACCTCCTAGTGTAAATACCAGTAAGCTCTCATTGCTTGAACTAATCATTGTGGTCTAGTAAAAACCTTCAACTGAGTTTTGGAACTGCTCAAGCGAAAGACTGTAGCTTCACAAGCTTATCAGCTGTTGCATGCTGTTTGTTTTTGTGCAGTTGTTTAAGTGATTTATTTTAACCAGTTTGCGAGAACCAGATGTCTTCAATAAGAAAAGAGGAATCCAGCAAACCAGGGATGCTGATCTATTTTTTTCATTACGTGGACTAGGGTAAAGGCACAATTAAGGCTAGAAAAGAAATGAGGATTAAGATGCAATAATTAATGTGTATACCAGATTAAACTCACTATGAGAGACATGCTTCTTTTTAGGTTAAATTCCAGCTTATTAGTTTACAGTTCAGCGGAATAAAATAACTAGAATGCCAAGTAGAGAAAGTTTGAATGAAAGAATGAAAGACAGACTGAAGTTTCTAGTAAAAGCTTTTCTTTCCCTATTTTTTGCTCTATTATTCTCAATCTATTAAAGCTCACAGTGAACACATATTCAGCAAAGACGGGATCATCTGTCTTTAGAAGAACAAATGCACATACATTTATGTGTATATATATATATATGTTACGTGTGTGTGTGTGTGTGTGCATATATATATGTGTGCATATGTATATGTGTGTGTATATATATGATCTACAAGGAATTGCATATAAACTATACACTCATCCCAATAGATAGTCACACACACCCTGTATATCCAATTGTGTTCATCCAAAGACACACACAGACAGAGGATCAGCTGAATCCACCTGTTTCGCTGTTGGATTTGGACTTTCTCCATGCATAAAGGGTTCACTTTGCTTTGTTTTCTCAGTCTGATAAAGTACATTGATGTGTGTTTTGGCATCTCACGTTGCTTCTCATTTCCACATGTTTTTCAGCTGCCTTATGCACTTCTGAATATGTCTGTGTAGTTTTTATTCTTATGTGTTGTCTGAGAAATTATTTTTCAGTTTTAGTCTTAGAGTGTCAGGTTTAATTGTATATTTTCAAACATAGTCAGTTTCTTTAAATTGAGACTTCTCTTTCCTGATCTTCTTAGTCCTTGTGTACATTTTGCTGCACTGTTGATTTTAGCCGTAGGTGCTGAGCATGGACAGCGAAGCTTTAGCTACTGTATTTGTTTCTAAGAGAGATCAGACTTTTTTTTTTAGCATGGTCTAAAACACGGTTGGCTTCCTTTATCGATTAACAGAGAGGTTATACAAAAGTGACCCGAGCATATTTTTAACACTGGTGAATAATGTCGGCTCTAAGCCACTAAAAAAACGTTTGTCCTGTCAAGTTAAAAGAGACCAAACTGCTTTAAATGCTCATGGTCAACCTTGATAGTATATCATCACAGTGCCTTTCTTCATGATACACAGAGTAACCCTTTTATCAGGTGAGAGCCTAAAGGTATATTTTAGCAGAATGCACTTGTTGGAATCAGTTAATTGATCTTGGTTAAACTAAGCATGTTAAATGAGTAGAATGCCTCACATTGATTCAAATAAAATTTTGTCAATAATCTGTTTAAGTCATTATCTTCTTCAAAATGTGACTCCACTGCATTACATGAATGTAGCCACATGTGGAGAGCCATCTAAAGTCCAGAAAAAGTTTTTTGTTTTTTTGCATCAGTGCTCAATTGTCATGATGCTTCTAGGTACAACCTTAGGTAGGAGACAAGTTTATGCTGCATCATCCATCATTCTACAGTGCTCCTGCTTTATTTGCAAGTGTCCTTTACCTTCAATTTTATCAGAAAGGTCGATCATTCTTTCCTTGAAGTTTACAGTTACAGGTAATAAAATTTTGTTGATTTTTTTTTTTTTCATTTTCTTATTTTTTTAGTTAACTACTGAACCATTAACATACAAGGGAACTTAAAAAATGAACTTTATTGGCAAAATAAAATGACCTAATATTTTTTACAATTTAGCTTTGAAACACAAATTGGTATTTTGTGATCTTCATTTTAGCATTTGGCTGTTGGCTGTTGGCTGGGACACAACCAGGCGATCTGAACTATGTTTCCTCCCTCTGAATACATGAAACTGCACTGGGCATCGGTGAAGAATGAGACAAAGCCCTATTGAATCCAAGAAGAGAGAAAGAGAGAGAGAAGGAAAAGCTACTCTGGAGAATAATCCTTTCTCTTGTTATATCAAGCGTCAGTTCATTTTCCATTTCGATCCCCTCTTTCCCTCTGTTTTGTTTCAAACTATAGTTTCATCATAGCTTCCTTGTTTGTGTAATGAACTTGTGTATCTGTCTCTTTCTGTGTGCCTCTTTATGCATCTTGTTTAGCTTGTTCATGTGTGTGTTAGTGTGTTCATGCATACAGGACTACTTCTAAGTATTCCATTCACCTAGTGAGTGTGAGAGTGACAAAGTGGTTGAGTTTGAGATTTCTTCTGCATCAGTTTTAGTGAAACAGCTGATGGCAACAAGGCTGCACTGAGAGATGAGGTCATACCATATAAAAGAATAAGAAGGAGGGCAAGAGTTAAAAATAAAACAGTAATGCTATTTTGACCCTTTTCAGGAACTGCATTCTGTTGGACTGACAATTGACATGAATCATATTAAATTGTTTTCTCAAGTCAAAGGCCAATTAGACATAGACAATAGTATGTTACTAGTACATCTCATTAGGTTAATAGACAGCAGGTTCTACCAGATGGAGACATAATTAGAGGGCTTTTTTGAGTCTTCCAGTGACCCATCTTTAACTCCCAGCATCTGATCTTGAAAACCGCTGTCCTTGGAAAAAACAACTACAAGTTGAGTTTTATCTCATTTAGAGTTTGTACTCTGAATGGTACTGTAACGCATAGTATGCAGTTAACACATAGCTTAAGTAATTTTATGAAGATGTATAATGTATATACTGTATCTCTGTCATTTCCTTGCTTATTACATTTTCAAAAACATATTCAAAAACACATGCAAACACAGAATTTCTCACACCACTCATAACATAATAGTTTGTTCACGGTAATAAAAATAACTAGGGCCTTGTCACATATGGGTGGGCAGCTGTTAGGACACTGCCTCAGCAAGTAGAGTGTGTATTTCTGTCTGTACATATACATGTAAGTGTGTTAATGTTTGCCTGCATGTATATTAAACCCAGTGGCTCTGTCAGCAGCTCTAGTGTTCTGTCTGTTTGGACAAGTCTGGCTCTGCAGAGATGAAAATAGACACCTAGAACACAGCTAGCATGTAGAAGCCTGTTGGATCTATTAGGACTTTAAAAGATTGAACAGTTGTATAAATGTGTTGTTATAGCTAATGATAACTTGAATCCTGCAGTCAACTATCCAGTTAGTCGGATTGCTTTTGAACGAAAATAATGAATCATTAAAAGAACATTACATCACAATACACAACACCAAATCACTGTAAATGTGTATATGCTGTTACAGATTGTTTTCATCTTATTTGAATTTATAGGGCTAAGAAGTCCACCTGCATGAAAGTAAACTGTACCATTTGGTTTCGGTTTGACACTAAAATAGCAAAGTTGAAAAGTCAGTCATACTTGCAAAACTAGCCCTGTTTGAACGTTGATAAAATGAAGGCTTAGAGACAGAATTACACACTCTAGGATCAACAGATGCATTTCCTACTCTTTAACTTGAAAACTTCTGTTTCCCCAGATTTACAAACCAGTGGTTTTATTACCCCAATGTAGATCTAATGCTAAGCCATCATAGTAAGATAAACCAATTCTTACATACATCCTGTCTGTTTGTAATAATGCCAGCTATTGTTGTCTAAGCACTGGTTTCATTATTACAGTAATTGCTGATATCTAACTATACTCCTATTTCCCCATAGTGTTCATCCCTTGCAGATAAATGTACCTTCTTAAAGATTTATAGATTCACATTAATTGCAGAAATGCAGTGGTAATCATATTTTTCCAACAGAACCAGTGGAGAAAAACGAAACACCAACCAAACATAAACACAAGTAATTTGACTGGAAGCAGCCCAGTATGTCTGAGTAAGCTGCAGCCTTTATAAAACTTAAATTTTTCTAGGTCTCCCAATAAACATGGTAAGGGAGAGGATGGAGAGTTGCTTGATGTGTGTTGCAATGCTATCTGTAAAGCTAAACCTTAGATTCAAGTGTACAATATGCAGTAAGCTAAATATTTTTCATTTCATTTCCATAATTTTTTTATCATAATCAGAGTGTATGCTGGAATACTGTAATGATCATGAAAGTTAAGGGTGTTTTGATGAAAAAAAAAACCAAAAAAACCACAATGCCGATTTTACCATATCGCTATACTGGTTGAAATGCACTTGCCAAGTTCTCTCGTTGCTGCATATCTGCCCACTTGTTCCTAATGAGTGGTTGTGCTACATCTTTCTGACCTCCATACACTGTTTAGCTTTGGCTCATTGTATAACCTCTCCCTTTAATTTCAATGTAGCCCCTCCTTACGGAATAGCTTAATTCCACTGAGGCCTTAGTGTGCCTACAAAGAGATCAGCACCTGAAAATAACTTCCAATCTGGAAGTATGTATGCTCTTCCATTGTAACTGGTGCATTTCTTACATGTTTGAAAATAAAACATCTCTGAAACAGCAGATTACATGCATATGGCATAAATTGTTTTTCATGCTGTTGATGTTATGCATGTTGCTTTGTTTAGCTGAGTGAGTCGAGCTGTAAAGCCCAGATACCTCTAAAGATTTACCTTCTACTATTTCAGGTCATCTGGTAATGCACTTGGTGCCTCTGCTAATGCAGGGCAGAAGCTGTCACAACTGTTATCCATTATCTATGCCTGTCTCTATTACAGGCATAGATAACATACTCACATATAATAACTTTATATCTTTTGAACTCCTCAGTCTTAGTGGTTGCTGCTTTAAAAATAATCTAAAGTTAGGCTACAGCTACTGCATAAATGGAAAAAATTGAGATGAATTAACATGCTCATGAAGCTGACAGCTCCCTAAGTTTAGATACAAGATATTGTGGTCCACAAAATCTAAATGGGAGATAGAGGGATTAGTAATGAGTGTATACATGAACTAGATACTGTAGATCTCTGCATTCTTTGAGTTTGAATGAGTCCCAGGGGCCCAAACCCTGCACATTATTAAGGGTGTATGTTCACATCTCTGTGTGTGTTGTGTGTGTGTGCGTCTGTCTGTGTGTAAGAGAGAGAGAGCAATTGTGGGGTTTGAGCTTGTGGGTTCATGTGTGTAGACAGCCAAGCACATGCTACACATATTTATTCTTTGTGAGTGTGTGCAAATACATGCCGTGGTTATTTCTCAATGGGGTCTCTGTTCCCCCTCATCCTTTTTTACTCAGTGACACTGGGCCATGTAATTACTCTGAACTAGCACACAGCCAGTCTAATTTAATTTAAGAAAATAAGTAATCCGGTCACAAAATTTTGAAAATAAGTTAACACTCAGGTTTTATTGTGCCCTTTTCATTTTGAGCTGCTCACAGTAACGGCAGATTATTCAGTAAGCTTCACCTGAATGCAGATATACTTTTACTTGACAGGCTCCAACACAAAAGTGACACTTCCTGGTAAATGGTCATGCGCACACTGGCTTTCTAAAAATCAACTTGGTGTGCACTGAACCTCGAAGCTTTGTAAAAGACTTGAATTTAACTCTGTCTCTGTTTTGCTCATTTCTCTAAGCACACTTTGTGCTCTGCCATGGACAGACCCCCATACAACTCCATGAAAAAATTCAGACCCTTTCCACTTTGCCCCTCTCAGTTCATGCTTTGGCCTCTGCTACAGAGCAGCCTTAGATACTGAACTAACCCACTGTCTCAATTCCCTCTCTGAAAGGGCTCTGTCCTCTTTTCCAGTTTCAGTCCAAGACCAGCGTGGCCGTGTACATTTCCTGCCCTCTGTCCAGCCCAGATCCCATCCTGTGGATCAGCTCAGTGCCTCTCAATCCACCCTCTGTTCTCATCTGTTCACCATGACCCCATCCTTACAGATCAGTTGGAACCAGAAATTAAATCAGTTAATGGGTTAAATACACAGATTCATGCACAGACTCCCAGATTAATTCAAGCTTGCACACTCTTGTTTTCACAGGCATACATATGAACGCACGGCACAAGTAAGGGATTCAATCATATAGACTAGAATGCTCAAAATGATCTCTGCCTCTCTCAGACTCACAGACAACAGATTACTCAGGCTGATTTAGTGCTTGTCTTTCTCTCTGCCGTTTGAAGATTTATGGGTCAAAATCTCATGTCATGTCCCATGGTAGACCTTGCCCTTTAGTTTACACTATAAAATGCATTAACATTGAAGATACAACAAACTTTCTTTGAAATATTTATATCTGCTTTAATACAAAGTCATGTGAGTGTATGTGTGTTTCTGTATGTGTGGAACACTTAGAAGAGAGAGATAATGCTAATGTTTTGAGACACAGAGGATTGTAGGTGAAATACTTTTAAGTGTGTTTGAGTCAAAGAAACAGACAGTCCTCTGTGCACTTTACTGTGCGTGCATGCAGAGTGGGGCTGCCAAAGGGTTTGTGCATGATAGTGCTGTTTGCTCTCTGTTTTTGTTTAAACATAAACCCGGTTGGACCAGTGAGCTTTGGATTTGAAACATCTGACATGCTTACAAAACCAAATTCAAAACACAACCTTCTCTGGAAAATGAACTTAAGACTTCAGAGTGTCTAGCTGAGGTAGTTTGATAGGCATTTATTAAGCAAGTTGCTGAACTGATACTTGTCTCCAGTGGATAAAAATAAATTTGAAGGACTTATCTTCTGTTTGATTTTTTTTTTTCTATACTGCAGGAGCCAAAAAGTAGAGGAGAGGGAGACAAGGAGATTAATTGAATAGTTATCTAAATTTGAGTGGCTATCAAAAGGATTCCATTTGCCCTAGACCAGTTATACCCAAGAACAAGCCACTGAGAGACACTAGATGATATCTCATCAGAGAACATCATTACCATCTGTCTTGATGTTGACCAAAAAGACAAAAACATCTTATTTGACTGCTGACATTACTGAAATAAATGTCAAATATACATCCCAAAAAGGTTGGTAATCTGTTATTCTTTATATAATTAATTCTCAATTGAGATTTTCCAATAGTTTACCCCTCAATCTAGACTGATATGAAAGTTCTGAGCTGATAACATCTCTTCTGTCAGCTCGTGTGTACTCCTGAGAAATTGAGGGCAACCAAGGCTGCTCTATTTCTGGATACGAGTTTCCTTCAAACACACAAGAGTTTTAAGTGTGTGTAATTGCATCTGTCTGCTGACTGTGTGTGTACACTGATTGGTTTATCTTAAAGCACTAGCCATTGTGTGTCTTTTTTTGTGTTTAACTCAAAAATGGATGTGTTGTGGCTGTGTGTGCTAATTTTAGATTTCTCTCTCCTTAATAGTCCCAGCAGTGAGGTTGTGACTCAACACAGTCTTGCTTTGTTCTATACTGCCATACACTCACTTATAGATGTGCACTGGATTGCGTATAGATGGTATGTGTCTAAATTCACTGATTTTTATTTTGACAGAGTAAACTATTTTTTACAAGGTAAACTAATAGGCAGGTTGCAGCCAGAAAAAAAGATATTGAACGAAATGGTTATTTGATAGCTCCCGAGACAAACTAAAATACACCAAGAAACAAAAAATCTGATAATGTTCTAGTCTTTGAAGGTTGCCTGTTCAGCTCTCGATTCCTCCCTCTAGTCATTCTTTATGCATATTTGTTCTCGCTTTTTCACCTTCATTTTTTTTTCTAATTTTCTCTTTCATTTCCTCTCTTTCTCCATATCCTCTCCTCTGCTCCTCACCTACACCCTTACCTCCCGTCTGTGTCCAGGCTGTTGAGGCCAGGTGTATATACAGCCGGTCTGTGACAGCAGAACTACATCATTTTGTTTATCATCAGGAACTTTTTCCTCAGTTGAAGTTCCCCTCAAAGGACCGTGAGAAAGAATGGGGCGGGGGGTAATAGTATTAAGAGCTAGGTTGTTATGGGAAAGTAACAGAAATAAGTTGTATGTTTGCATGCTCAGGTTTTACAGTTTTTAATGTGTCATACTTCAGAATAGAGTGCAAGGGCTACACATTTGCAAAAAAAAATTCAAAGGCAGCAGAACATATGCACAATGGGTTAACATCATCAGATTGTTGCTGTCTAACTGGGCCTGTGAGCCATCTGCTGTTTCATAAACTTTAAAGGTGAACTTGGACAAAGTTGCAGCTCTTTCAGTCCTCCACTGTCACTAGAAAAAAGTAATTCTTTTAGAGTAAGCTATATATGTAAATTTTGATAATGACCCTAGACTGTGTAATAAATATGACTAATATGTCTATATGTAATCATCTTAAGTTTTAAATGTTTTAAATTTCTTCGACAGTTATGGGGCTCTTACACATACACAAGCACACATGTGCACACATGTATGCATGCAAAGGGTCAGACACACACATGGTTGATGTAAACTGGTGGTCATTATTGCAAACAAGGTAGTGTTGTGTTGTACTGACAAACAGTTCATCCTTACTATTGTGTCTCTGTTTAAATTATCACCAAATATCACCCAGACTAGAGGCTTCTCAGTCCCTCTGTCTACAGGGAAAGAAGAGGTCACAGGCTTATTCAGAGACGGAATGTGAAAATCCAAACATCGTAGAAAGCGGATATTTGTGATGCACTATTTGGTTTCAGTTTAGTTGCAAGTAAGGCTAGAACCTGATCTTCTCCACATGTCTGTTAATTATACCACAGAATGCCGTCTTGTTTCCAGATTAGTCAGAAAAACAATGTAACTCTTTATTACTAACAAGGAAAGATGGTCTGTGTAAACTGTGTTTCTGGCTGGATTTCCCCTCCAAAACTAATTTCTCACACTTTTGAAAGTCACATTCAGTAAAGATCAACTTCCCATTGATGATGTTCAAAGTTTTTCTTACTCACCCTGATATCTAGTCACACACTTTTTACACATTCTGATCATATCCATATGTGAAACTAGTCTTGTGTTTTCAACCAGTGTCTCAATTGTCCACTAATGTTTTGAAAAAGAGTGATGCAATGTTGATTTTTATGTTGATTTTGGTTTCATAGTTTAATTGATTCATGTTGCGCTTATCATTGCTACTGCTTTTCTTCTACATATGACAAATATGGATGGCAGTAGTTAACAAATAAACCAATGAATTTAGTTCATCGGTGGAGACCCAATAAAGCCTTTCTTACTATCTGTCTGTGGAATGCGTGTCGGACCAGAAAGGAAGATTAAAAAAAAATGGGGCACCAGAGCCGGGAAAAGCACAAGATTGGGCTCTAGGGTAATCTATTCTCTCTCTCTCTCTGTCTGTCTTTCTTTCTCTCTCTCTGGTCTCTTTATGATACGCTTAAACCCCCTTGTTGGTGGCTTTAATTGGTTAGATTCCAGGCAGCAGACTTATAGCTGCCGTTGAGCTGTTACATGCTGTGTAGAACAATATAGAGTCACTGGCTATAAGTGAGTGAAGCACCATATTGTTAGCCCTATTACCACAACTGACATATTATTGCTTTAAGCTTTAACAGGTTAATTATTTGCACCGCGTTTGATGCGTTGAATGCTGACCCATACATACCAGAGACGGGGCTATTTATCCAAACACACACTGTGCATCATTCCACCCGATATTCAAGAACTCACTGTGTTACTAAACATGCAGCTCTGTATACAGAATCTGCTACTGCATGTGGGAATCTTTACGATAAAAGGGACTCTTTTTTTATTATTAGTAAGAGTGATAATGGCGTTTAATATGTTGCTATTTTTTAAATGTTCAAAGTTGTTGCAAGTATTTTCTTTTGAGAGAGCACCATGAAAAATCTCTCACTATTCAGTTAGGAGATATGGCGTTTAAGGGGAACTCACCAAAATCCTGTGTTTCCATCATGTATTTTCCCATGGGACACACACTACTTTTCCTTGAGTGTTTATTTTTGTCTTGACTCTGACCGCTCACTGAACTGGCCAACTGCTTACCGACTAGATGGACTCAGGCACCATGTTGACATCATGGTACTACATTCACAGACATCAGAGAGGAAGGGCGGGAGCAGAGGATTAAGCTAGTACAGAGAGAAAACTAAACTGAGTACAGAAAGATTGGATTGTACGATTGAGAACTAGATCAGAGAGAGAACAACTCAAAGGAAGAAATCAAAGGAATACAGTAGAATAAAGAGGATGGGGGGTGGAATTCTTGCATGACCTACATTTGCATTGCCATCTGCAGCTGAGGCCAATGTGTGCAGTTATTACATAGTACTGTGAGAGTACAGTAAGCCAGTTGGCATAAATTAGCATATCAAGTCTTTCTGGAGACTGTTTGATTGCAGAAGAGGTCTGTCTAGAGACCACCCTCATACTTTTGTCCTGTAGAATTCACATGCTATACAAGAAGAGATCAAACTACTATACCCCGTACTCCTCTTCTTGAGACTTTAGTCTCTAGGCAAAAATGTCATAGTGTTTTATTTTTTTGACAAAATTCTTGCTTCATGCCTTTCAATGTCCAGCTGAAGACTGTGACCATACTGTAAACATCAACTGACATCTGGTATTTTCTGTGGTGATGTGAGGTCTGAAGTGAAGCCATTTTCATTTACTGTAGTTCTTGGTTTGGGGGGTTTTCCACCATCAGTGTGGTCCTCAGTAAGTGAAACACCTGCTCAGTCGGACTGGGGTCAGGCAACGAACTCAGTCAGTCAAGAACATTCCACAGTTTGGCAATAAAAAACTATTTGTTTGCTTAAGTTGTACATTAAAGATGATTGTACAGCTGCATTGTCCGCAAAGTAGGAGACTATTTGTATCTAAAGGGGTCTTAAGTCTTATGCCGTGGATGTGATGTGAAGAGAAGCTTGTAAAATTGCCTATATTATTTATTCCAGTGATGGATACCAAATGCCAACAAATGAATTTGCAAAGGCAATAGTTTTAATGATGATACCTTGGCCTTTTTAGTCTGTAAATAAGGAAAGGATGTGCAGCAAATTTGTAAGGTGGGAAAAAACTAAAAGAGCAAACTACAGAGTGTAACAGGAAAAATGCTGGTGGCATTTTGTAGACAAGAGCAATGCAGTCCTGTTATCTTAAATGCCTCCCATTCATTTCTTTAGTATCTATTCATACCGCAGTGCTTTGTGACAGACTTTGTGAAAGAGGGTGAGGATAACAGATACAGATACAGATACAGTAGCTCTGTTCCAGATGAAGAGACGAAGACGGAGAGCAATGGGTGCGTTTGTCAGCTGTTCCCTTCTCGTTTATCTAGATCTTCAAGGCCCTGTTAGCATTCACACTGCAGAACCACACAGAGGGGGCATACTGTCAGTCTCAAAATACTCCTCTTTATCATTTGTAATCTTTGCAGCCCTCACCTCTTCACATATTCCTCAACATCAAAAAATCAATATATCTCTTCCTCTGTTTACCATTAAGCACTATGTCAGCATTTAAAACCCAGATTTTTACACATAATTCATAGTATTCAGACTGCAGCACTACAGTGGCACACTGACACACTGTTACCAGCCTGGGCCCTGTTCAGTGCACATCAGCCCACACCTCTTAGGTTTCTTTGCTTTACACCTCTAAATCCTCTCTGCATACTGTCCCTGTAATGAATCTTTCCACTTCTCGTACTTTCCACACCAGCTGTGAGATGATGGTATGGAGTGGAGGAGTGGAGGACGGTAGTGAAAAGGGAGAAAGGGGACATGTTGGAAGATTTGGAAGATGGATAAAGAGGAGAAGAGAGGACAAGAGAATGGAAGAGGAAACTGGGAGAGGATAGGAGATTGGGGCTGAGGGTACAGCCCTCAGGAGAAGAGAGCAATGTAAAGTAGAGAAGGGTAACTGGAGTCTCATGCATTACCATTCAGGATGCATCTCACTGCATTGCAGTGGCACACTGACACACATTCACAACTGCAGTCTACAATGAGTCTCCCTTTGTTTCTTTTAAACTGTACAGGTTGTGAATATCTTCATAGAATTTGCAGTCAGTAGTATGATACAGTACACTGTTGGCCCATTGCCTATGGTATTGAATATTGTCACTAACACTTCCAGCTGTCATTCCCTGTCTGCCTAAAGATACTCAGATGACAGCCTGCGGTCGTTTTGGTGCCTCGTTTGACTATGATGCAAACCAATGACAGCATCATGGGTTTAAACCTTGCTAATGATCTCTGATGGATGTCCTCCCCTCTGTCTTTCTCTTATCTCACCTATCAGTATTCAGTGAATATGGTGCCATGTAGTAAGAGAAGGGCTGTTAAAGGCTGTTAAAATTTATACTGCATAGTAGTTTACATTCCTTGGTACTATATATGTGCATTTATGATCCACTGTATGTTCATGATCATAGACTCAGGGCTCAGTGTGGAAATTTTGTTATACACGTACCAGTGCTGATGTTGCAAATTCAGCACTGGACCTTTTGACGCAATTCTTTGGTTAATGTCAGTGCATTTCAGTGTGAATCAGTTAACACAGCATCAATAATTTCACTCTTGTTATGTCATGATCTAGATTTGGCAATAGCCAGCCCTATTTGAGATACATGGATGTAAAGACCAGTATGGTCCGGTGCATTAGAGCCTTTTTCAACGTTAGTTCGGTTGTAATCTAAAAATCAGTCCTCTCTTCTTTTTTTCTTTCAATTCCTCTGCTCTCTCCTCATCTTCTCTTCCTCTTCCTCTCCTCTCTGTCCACTTTTCACTTCTCCCTCCTTGGAATGACAGCTGTTGGGAGCTGTAGTCAGACAGAGTTTTTGGTTGTCAGCCTTCGTCACACTGCAGCAGGTGCGTGTGTGTTTGCTCGCCCACACATTTGCATATGCTGGCGCCCATTGAGGCTAGAGTTGCTGACTGCCTTTGTGTGTGGGTGGGTAGGTGGTGGTGGTGGTGGTGGTGGTTGTGGTGGGTGAGTGGATGGAGTAGATGAGATGACTTTTAGTCAGCAGCTATAGATGAAAGAAGATGTGAGCTTGGTTACTAAGGAGTCCAGGCCTGCTATTAGGGCAGACTATTATCAGCCCTTGGCCTTGGAGATCGTTCACACGCCTCTCTTAACCTAACCACTACAGCTAGTATGAATAGTATTTAGTTTACAAGTCGTTTGACTCATTCTTTCTTACAATCATTGACTTTTTTCCAGCTCCCTTAGGCCCAGGTTCACTGAAACCCCTCACAATTAGCCACGTAGTTTATCTTTATTGAAAAATGTAATTGTATACTTAGAGTAGGCTACCAGACTGACAGAGCAGACAAATAAATCAGTGAATGTAATGCTAGCCAGTATCTGTGCTATGTGGGTGGTTCCATCTGGGCATGCCAACTGCTCAGCTAGTACTCTCTGCTGGTGTGTTGGTGTGTTGGTGTGTTCTGTGTGCGTGCGTGCGTGCGTGTGTGTGTGTGTGTGTTTGTCTGTTTATGTGTTTAAACATGTTCTCAAACACCTGATTGGTGCCTAAAGTAGTCTGTAAAATTATTAAAAAAAAAAAAAAAAATTCAGGATTCAAATCTTTCTAATACAGTAACACATTCGAAGAGTAAGAGGAAGTGCCAAACACTGAATATTTTTGTTTTCATTGAACGTTTTTTGTTTCTGTTGTCAGACACCTAAACAAGTATAAAATAGTGATTTGAATGCCACCAGTTTCAGCTGTAACTTTACAGTAAGACTGTCAGTCTAATTGCAAGTTAATGCTTCCAATTAAACTGGAAACAATAAACATATTTTCAGGTTGATGAGAATAATATCGTGTAATCACCTGTATTAGCGTAGGCAACACTGCTATATAGCATGCAGCTGTGCAGAAATACAGTACATAATAATTTTTGAAAATGTGTCATTGCTCCTTATCAGTGTGAAAAACACCAGATTTTGCCAAAAGAAGAGGAAAGATATGTTGTTAAATTTAGCCAGCTTAGGGTGGATGTAGTCTTAGTGCTTTCTCCAGCTCTCTAATTAGCTTGTGAACAGATCGCCTTACCTCTGTCCAGCTGGGTGAGTGTATGTGCATGTGTGTGTGTATCCAGCTGTATGGTCTAAAGTGTCTTATCAGTGTAACCACTGGCCCGTAGTTAACAGCGACCATCTGGGGACCATACACAGTTGGTTTTAGCAAGCCAGCCTCTCTGATTTCCATGTCAAAACTACCCAATCCAAATCACTATCTCTCTTTCTCTGGAAAGAAAGTCACCTTCATTTAATCTTAGAGAGAAGATGAGTAACACAGCCTGCTGCCTTTGGGAAATTGTCTAGCAAGCTTATTTATCAAGTGAGTTTAATGCAACATGCAAAAAGGAGTTGTCACTCACACAGGACATTTTGGTACTGTACTCTACTGCATAACTAAAGAGGATTATGCATCATATTGAGAGCAAATAATTAAAACACTGGTAATAAAAATCTTAAATTGATGAGTGCCTTTTTGTCATATGTTTCCAATACACCCACACTTTATTGTTTTAATCAAGTGTCCTTTCAAAGTCCCATTCTTTCTATTGCTTTCTTACAAAGTACATAATCACAAACACACACTCACACGCACACACGCACACAAACACACACAAACACACTGTCGCTCTGCGTCAGCACATTGTGACATTCCAAGGAACAGTCTGGAAGGGGGTTGAGGACGGACAGACTTGGCAACTCGACAGCAACTTGCCATCCTATTTCTCTCTCAGTTTCACACTTACACACACGCACACACACCTACACACCGAGGGAAAACTATCACCTCTGTCACAAATGGTCCTTGTAGACTGTTGAGACACTGGTCTTGACAGAATGCTGTAATATTAGAGACCAAGAGACAAAGCTTTGAGAGGAACATATAAAAAAGCAGATGTTTCTTAGTATTACAGTCAGACACATACAGGTGTTATACACGTGTGTCCATACAACTATAATCAATCACTAGATATAAATTGTTTTAAGGTGGTGAGAGAATTGATTAACACCAAGTAGGTGTAATACATGAATACATTTAAAAGACAATACATTACCTTTATAGTGTAAACCCTCTTCTGTGGCACATTGTTGATTGATCAGGCCTCTGACTGTTGGTGGTGTTTGAAAACCAAACCAAATCATGGACCAGCCACAATACAGTGAAACGTTAAAACATTCTAAAATATATGCCAAACATGCTCTGTTTTAGTTACTAGATCTACCCACCTTGCTGTGTTTAAAAAAACAAACAAAAAGGCATTAGTTTAGCTCGGTTCGTACGAAGATGCACAAAAGATAGGGCAGGGGTAATTACAAGCCTCCAAAACAAGCATGTCACGCAGCAGCTATTTCTATTGACAGCCAGCTATGCCAATACACATACACAGCAGTGGTCAGGCCTGGCCGTGAGGCAATTGAAGCTTGCTCCTGTGTGTGTGCGTGTGTGCGTGTGCGTGTGCTTGTGTGTTTGTGTGACAGACAACCGGGGCTGCCAGTGCAGCTATTTCTATCGAGGGGTCATTTGATGCCAGACGGAGTAGACGATGTGTCTTAGCAGCCACTTTAACCTTAGACCAACAACAAAACTTTCCACAAACTGGAAAGATTGATGTGACACTATATGCACATTTGGATATGTCCTAACCCTTAACACTTTTGAGTGCATGTGATGTATGCGTTCCTAATGGGTCATGTGGATGCAATCAATATCATGATTAATTTCTAGATTATTTAGAATATTTTTCATGATTCCACTTTGTCACAATATGGGCAGTATGCAAAATCAAATCTAAAATAATCATGTAACTTCACATCAGACAAGTCTGATAGAGTACGTCTCTGACATACACACAGAACAACTTAATTAATATATTCTCTCAGAAATCAATGAAATATTGAATTATCCTACCACACACTGCTATGTTATGCTGTGCATTTCACTGGACTGCATGTGCAGGCTGAATGATATATCAGTCACTTTACACGTGGCTGAAAAAAGTGTCTTAACCCAGTAACATTATTGGAGTGCAAGGCACACACCATGCACCGACATATATGTATGGTGTCCATGGCAACTGGTAGTCATGGCACAGGCCACATTAACTAGCTACCTGCTGTGAGAGGGAGAAACCAAGGTAGAGAGAAGAGAAACAAGTTTCCTTCATACTTGGAATATGTAGTAATGCTGAATTATTTATGATTATGATTATCATGTTGCTAGGGTACAGTTTTAGGTGCAAGGCTCAGTTATCTGCAATGTTTGCCTTGTGCTCATGGCACTTTGCCATAACCACATCCTAAGTAATGTTAAGACAGATTTCTATGTATGTCCTTATTTTGTATGTTAGCGGTAGTCTCTTTCAAATATGACCGCTTAAAAGGAAATCTTCCATCCTTTGGAAATTGCAGTATTGTAGTAATCTCACAAAATCTTAAAGTGTGAGTTAGAATATAAGATTTCTAGCACACCCATAATGCTGCAATATAGCCAAGAAGAGATTTTGGTTATGTGCTTCATAGCAAGTCCAGTACTGTGGGTCAGGTTGTGGCAAATGCATAATTGACTGAAACTAAACTCTTCCCTTTACAGCATGGGCTCGAACTCTACAGTAACTTTTTAATGAAAAACTAACTCCTTGTTGTTGTTCTTTGGTTGGGTGGCCTCTCTGTGGCACTGTGGCATCTATTAGCCACACCCTCTAAAATAACAAGTAGTTAAAGTAAGGGAGAGGTGGCCAGATGGACGGATGGATAGAGTGACTAAACAAGTCAACCCAGGAATGAATGAGGATTATGGCGTTGTACAACAGAAAGGTCATTTATGGCATGTAGTAGCCCCACCCTCTTCAATAATAACCACACACTGATTCAGAGGAATGGATGAATGAATGGATAAAGAGAAACATTTGAGGTCATAATGGGCTCAGTGGGATTTACATTAAATTATGTATTGTTGAAAGGTGGTGAAATGTGTAATTTTCTGTATAAAACAGCTTAATTCAGTGTTACCCAGTATCCTGATGCATTACTGTTTTTCTCTGCTTTGCCTCCTTTTCACTGAGTTGTCAAAAGCATAGTGAGCTAATACTGGTCTTAAAAAAGAGCCGTGCAAATGGAGATTAAATGAAAAACAGCTCCTGGTTTAAAATAGAAACAGATTTTTGCAGATTTTCTATATTGGCACTTAAGATTCTGTATCCATGTACTTATGTTTTCATTTGTGCATACACAAAACAAAAGAACTTATCCACCTAACTTCCTCATCACCATTATCACTGTTTAATTCAGACATTCAGTAGTTCAGGAAATATGTGCAAATCAAGTAGTTTTGGCCCCAGCTTTTTCCTACCACAGCTTAACCTGAAATACAAATTTCCCACAGGGTAGCTCCAAAAATCTCTCATCAATATAAGATGAAATGTACTTGAAAATTGTTGTGGACTATCATAATGGGAAAAATTACTATTCATAATGATAGTTTGACTATTTGAAACCACATATTTATTTTTGAATTATTATTATTTTTGTGTGAACTATTTTCCTCCTGCTCTATAAGGATTTCCTGATTAGAGGATTTTTTTTTTTTTTTTTTTTTTTGTAGCACCCAATCATCATGAATGAGTGTTGTAGGCTAAATCAGCTGCCTCCCGTGTTTGTTTTGTCCAGCCTCTGACAGAGCAAAGGACAATTTTGGGTGTGTTTGTGTGTTGTGAATCTGAGTGTGAGTGTGTGAGTGTCTCTTACTCACATAGAAGTGAGCCAGAGCTGTCACTCACTTGTGTGTGTGAGTGAGTGACAGCTCTGTGTGTGTGTCTCTGCATGCAGCAAGGACTGTGCTGACAGCAAAATGGCTTGCTCAGTTGGAGGGGATTCACACTTCACATCAGATCATCACAACCAAACTGTCTCTAAAATACATACACATGCACACACAAACTGAGAGTATCACTCTGTCAGTGAACAGAATGTCACAAGAACGCCACACAGCTCCATACAAGATCTCTCTGCCCCCCGCATTTTCTGTCTCATGCACACACCAACACATGCAGAGATAGACACACACGCAATCTTGATTCATTCCCACAGAGAAACCGACTAGTCATACTGAGCAGGCAGACAATAGTTCTGTCAATCAACGTCAATTCCCTGCTTAGCTGTCCAGCCTGAGGCCCTCCAGTGGACTGCTAGGTAGCCTGAGTGATGGAAACTAACACTAGCCCCAAGCAAATTTTCTAGGCTCAAGCTCCAACTTCTGATCATTTCTCTTGACCTGAATATGTGTGCAATTCGTAAATTAGTGTTTCCCACTGATTCCCACAGTTTTCAGCTTCAGTGGAAAGAGTGGGGTCAGTGAGTGCGCATTTCGCTTAGAAAGTCCAACAACATGTTTTGTTCCAGCTGTGAAGTCACTTTCAATTTACTATGAAGTTAATTACTTCACAGCATTAGCTGACTATTGTATGCTGCACTTAAATATCAAACTGCTTTTCATTCAGTGTTTACAATGGAGATGTACAGCTACACAATACTTTTCAAAAGCCCTTTGTCTGCATTTACCTCAGTGTATTCTGTTTTCATCACATAAATTAGATGTCCTACTAATAGATGCAGCTGTACTTCTGAAGTAATGGTAATTTGACTCAAAATGCAGTAAACTCTTTTTTGCAAATGCTAAACTTGTTGATGGTAGTTCTTTGAGACAGTTAATCCCAAAAATTAGATTTAGTGGCTAGAACAAACATAATACAGTTAGCTTTCTCTGTTTATTTTCCTTCTCATGGGCATCGGTGTCACTAAGAGTAAAGTTGAGAAATGTTTATTACAGTCTATGTAAATCACAGTGTAATATTTTCCCTTGAGCCTTCCTTTCTGGCTTTTCTTGCCTCTAGTCCTCTCTTTTCTGTCAAACTTGTTCATGTGCTATTTTGTCATTCAAACAATATGTGGTTAGTTTAGACCAACTAATATTTTCTCTATGTTGTGTCCTTTTCCATTAAGTTTTGGTGATACTGATTCATATCTTGGATCTGCCTAAATACATTAATGGGTGATTTTAGCAGTTGTCATATTAAAAGCTTTTGTCTTTTTTTATCTTTCAGGTGGGACCAGAGACATTGGATCAGCGCTGACCAGGATGTGTATGAGACATCGCAGTATAGAGGCAAAACTCAAACAATTCTCTATGTAAGGAATATTACACATAATGTGTTGATGTGCTGCATTTTTTCCTTTTCTTTTTCACCCCTCAACCACAGTACTATTGAAATTACCACCATACAGGATCTGTTACAATGCAATGTCTGATGGAATATTGCTGAATGCTTGGCTGGGATGTAAACCTCCCCTACAGACACTCTCAAACCTTGATAAAGTCAAGGGATGCAACTGAGTGATTTTCAGGTTCTGATTAAAAAAATAAAATAAAATAAAACTGTCATGAATATAGAGCTTTTCAAACTTACACAGATAAACAAGTTTATTTCCTCTTGCGGTGTTTCCTATATTACTAACTCAGTTACTGTACTTTGACCCCTAGCTGTTTCCCTAGCAGTGCACTCTGATAAAATGGTCTGTATTTGAATTGCTATCTCTCAGTTTTGTGTGTGGGGATGAAAATGCCCCTTTTTTCATGCAACATTGGGAAACAGACGACTTGTCTCGCAAGACAAGCATCTATAATGTCTCAGTGAAGTCACACACAACACATCTCTCTTACTATTGCTCTCTCTCTCACACACACAAATTCACACAATTATTTAGACACATGCCCACAGACACACATAAACACACATACACACACCAACACTACACAGACAAGGGATTCTCTAATTCGGGTGGCATTTCAGTAGAGATTCCATTTGGATCTCCTTGGCAGGAGCTGTAAGGGGGGCTTTGGTCATTACCCACCCACTGTGACACACACACACACACACACACACATATACACACACATTCTTCGGAGAAATGTCTGCAACAGGGAGAAGTCTAATTTTAGTTTTATGCACTAAGCCTGCAGCTGGCCACCTTTAACACTCAGCCTCTTAAACACTCACAAATACATCTTCGAAGACGGGCACAGTTGGGTAATGATTGACAGACATGACTGCACAGGCCTCTTATTTCCTCCTTTGACACAGTCAGACATAACCAGACTCTTCCCTCTCAGTGTCTCTTTTTCTCCCTTTCCTTCTGTCAGTTAATGATTGACAGACAAGACCATACACTATACAGACAGAGAGGCAAACGAGACTTAATGGTTTTTACAGTATGTTTGACACACTGTCTGCTACAGATACACTGATAAACCCTGCAGAGTTGGTCTGTAAGACATGAATAAAGTTAAAAAAGTTGGTGAGTGGTATTTACATCAAATGTTTATAGATAGGACATTAAGCCATATGACTGGTCAATAAAACATATTTTGGATTTACAGGTTTTTACAGGTTTTAAAAGGTTAATCTTGAATATTTTCTGTTAAATAGCTTAACTGTCTGGGCTTAGATCTTATGTAAGTAACCTGTTGTTTATGCAGGGGTTTTATGGAGGGTCTGATCAACCCTCTACAAGAACAGATGGAGGAGTGGAAAAGAGGAGTAAATACTTTGGACAAGGACCATGCTAAAGGTAGGTTAAAGAAATTTAATCACATACAGAAACAGAAACAATACACTGTTTCAGAAATTAGTTTACCAAAAAGATATGTATTCATCATTTCTTCAGCTCTATTCCCATTGCATTAGGCTTAGCATGAAACTGTCCCAGAAACTAGTATCACCTGTATTAAAAACTGTTTCTCTAGCACATAGTTCTCACACAGTTAGTTGACTTTTATAACTTGTCCCTCTGTTCCAGAGTACAAAAGAGCTCGGCAGGAAATTAAGAAGAAGTCCTCGGACACACTGAAACTTCAGAAGAAAGCAAAGAAAGGTAAAAAAAAATACATTTCACTTTCTTTTAAACCAATAGCTTAAGTGAGTCAGCAAAAATAACATGGCTGAGTGCAGTTAATCTCCTAATAATGGAGACAAATTTTAACAATCTTGTATTCACAGAGTAGAAAATTTGACAACAAAGAATAAAAGCCCAGAGAAACTTTGCACTACACAATATAAACTTCCTTATTGTCTTTATTATGCATGCATAAAAAATAGCTTAGTAAAAGGAAGACAGGTTCATCAACTTGGAGCATTGCCTGCTAAACCATCACAGCTGTCTGTCAGGGAATTTGTTCAATGAATTTGAATTTTTATTTGTGGAACATAAACAAGTGAAATGCTTTGGTATCCTTGACTAGTTTGCAGTTTGATTAGAAAGCATAAAACTTGAGTATTTAAAACTCCTCAAGGTAAAAGATTAGCTCTATACATGTATTTCAAGTGAATTTAGGAAAGGCTTGGCTTCTTAAGCTTCAGTCTGTGCTTTTCCCATAGATGTTATGCTTCTGCCAGCAGTAGGCAGACATAAGAAAGATGTGGTCTTAACTGACCTGTGTGAGAATCTTTTAATCATCTGTTTTCTGGATGCCAACACAACTAAAACTAGAAATCTAATGTCTGCTTGCCGTGTCATCGGGAATCAAAAAAAGCAACTCATTCACTCAATTACATCAATGCTCTAATGTGGTGGGAAACTGTTTTATGCACCTGGGCTTTGGTAGTATTTTAGTTCCATTTGATTTAATGTGTACTGGATTAAAGCCTTCAGTCTTCAGAGGTCAAAAATCAGTACTACATGAAAAATCAGATTATTGAACTCATTCAACAAGTATTTCAAGTCGGAGAGTAGCACAGTGTCCAAATTGTATACATGATGTTTTTATTAGACAGCAGTGATGTGTGTGTCTGTGTGTCTGTGTGTCTGTGTGTGTGTCCTGAATGATTAGACGTGCAGATCTAGGCTATGGCTAAACATTACCTTACTTGGTAAACACTCAGTGAGAGTAGTACAGGAGCCATTTCTCTCTTCAGTCCTCTTGGCTCAGGTTCTATACACTCACCTACCTAGTGAAAAATACCATACACAAAAAAGGAAGAAGATGAATATGTGTTGAGATATTGATAGCTTCAGTGGATGTAAATCATTCTGAATGTACAGATGTTCAGCAAGAATGTTCTTTTTACTCCTGTTATGCAGTAAATTTATTATTTGTGTATAACTTATACTGTACATAGTGATCATTACTAATGCTGCTAAATAAGATGTTTCATTTGTCGACTGCTGCCTTCATGACTTTGATTACCATTAAACACTGTTGGCATAAATGCGTGACGGACCATACAATTTTTCATGTTGCTCTCCTTGTTGATTTAAGTTATTAGACATCAAAAATGAAAAATTTTCTGAAAGGGATTTTCTTGATTTAAAAAAATGTATTGACAAATTGATCACTGCACCAGTGAGAAGGGAAGAAGCAGCCATTAAAACCATATTCAGATGTTTCAGATGTTCAGATTCAGATTCAGATGTTCCAGATGCAGCAACACATCAGCATACTGCTAGTCTCAGATAATCTCATCTTTAAAAAAACAAATCCTGCTGATATTTGGCACTTGCTTTAGAATTGGTAATGTGGTAGTTAATGTAACTGCCAATTCAGTACTACCACTTTCACTTTCCTAAAGATTTTGTTACTTTAACAGAGGCATTTCTGTAAAGTTGATTTTGCAATTGTATTTGTGGTAAGATTTACTAAACATACGTATCTCAATCAGTATTGCTTGATTTTGGTCAAGAAACTCTTGATAATATTGGTTTAAAAAAAAAAAACAACAAAGTGGCACATTGTCTTTGCTTCATATTTTTCTATGAGTATTACTGTACGTAAACAGGCATCCAGAAAAAACAAAGCTGCACCTTGATGAAGTAGTGCTTAAATCTGGCACTCCTTCAGTTGACTTGAATCTTTTTCCTCTCCCTGTCCCCATGTGGTTCTGATACAATCCTGCGCCTTATGCTGCACTGCAGCTGATAATCTAGGTAAGTCAGTCTGTTGAACAGACACACTGTTCAGGTAGATGCTTACCCTACAATGCTTAACCAATCATCTTAGTTGCATTGTGAAGAAGCCATCAAAGAAATTGATTTTTATGCTAAAATAAATACATGCTAAATATTGACATGCTTATTTTTCCACTACAGTCTTCTTAGCAGTCTAAGGTTGTCTACAAGATATTGGCACATTAAGATAATTTGTCTGTGAATCTGTGGTTCCCTATAGGTTTTAACTTAAGTGAACAGAAACCCAGGGTCCATCCTTTTTACCGCAGCCTCCTCTACCTCCACTCATTCCTTGTCATCTGACTTCTCTCTTTCACTGTCTGTAGTCCTGGGTTGGAGGCCCCATGTTATAATCACCTGAAGTAATGAAGTGTTCTCAAAAAGGGAAATTGAACAAGAAACAGAGGTACAGCTCCATAACGTTAACCCACTTGAAGGCCGAAATGGTAAAGAGAATTTCATCATTGAATTAGTATCACGGTGATAGTAAAAAAACATGGAAAGGAGGTGAAGCGGAGGCCTCAGTAGACTTGAGATACACTTGGGTACTAACCGGTCCAGTGGGCGGCTCCCACTGCTTTACTGGTCCAGACCTGTAGTGCTACATTCATTTCTACAAAATGTCTGTCTCTGTTTTCTTTTATCAGCCCTGTGGTGTCTGCCTTGTGGTCTATGCTATCACATTTCTGTTGTGTTGCTCTGCTTACATACTTAGACACACTTTCCCTTTTCTGCAGCAAGCCACCTAGTGACGAAACCAATCAAAGGTAGTTTCTCTGGAACTACCTGGAATGCTTTATAATATCGTAAATGTTCTGGGCTTTTCTTTCTTTTGATTACAACCTATCCACACTGAATAATTTTAAATGAGAACACAACAAAAGATTCATAAACTTTTAACTTTACATTTAATTATTTTCATTCTTTGGTACTTTTACATTGCAAGCAGTGCACGGCTCAATGGCAACAACCAGTGTGACATTGGGTTATAGTAAACTGTGGTGTAGACCCTTTTCTAAAAGCAGGCACTTTATACTGTTACTTACAGGGAGGAAAAAAAACCTTATTACTGCCCCTTTGTTATATTAATTGGAATTAATTTGATCTGAACGAAGATAATTCTTTAACCTAACTGCACCGGGCTCACCCAAAAAGTCTTTAAACTCACCCGCTTCTGCACCACAGATTACTCACAAACATTTTAATCAAATTTAGGAATATGCTACTACTTTTAGTCATACTACTTAAAGAAAAGCCCTCCCATTATGTGCAAAAAATAACCCCCCATCTGTCAGCTTATGTTGATGAGTCTATAATGTATGATATGTGTCTTGTGAGGGTGTTTTTATGACCTGAGACCTGAGGCTCGCAAAGAAACGGCCTGTGACTCCAACCTAATGTAATCATTGGTCATGTGAAAGCCAGAGCAGTTAATCTCATTTGTGTGTGCCTATGTACCTACATGTGTGCAGACTGTGGGCCATTTTCACCCCCACCATATTCATCTTGGCTCAGTCACTGATTTCCCGGCAAGTTGAATTTAAAATAAATTATAGTGTATATATATACTTTTCCATCTTACTGGAATGCACAAATTAGAACTTCTCTTCGCTGACCAAGTGTTGTAATGATGAGCAAGTTAGCTGATTAGTCATATTAACCTAAGAAATTTAAAAAGGATGGTGAAGTTTGATAGCATGCATATCATTACTTAGTCATCCTGAAGTTGTAAAACAGTGAGACAGTAATATACTAATTCAAATAATAAAACAAAAATCAGTGTCAAAAGCCATAATTGTCCTTGATTGAACACTGAAAAGAGTTGTAAAATATGTAAGTGTGGATTTGTTCACAATGCACTCAGTGACCACTGAGCCTCAGTGTTTGTCTGTGGTTGAAGAGAAAGAGGAAGTAGCAATTAGGGCCTTGTCATTCACATAGTTAGACAAGCACAGATGCACAAGTTATGGCAGAGGGGCCGGGAATGTAGAAAACCCGAAGAACAACCCATAGCAGATACAGTTACAACATAACTGTAACATAACAGAAGCTTAGGTTCAGCACTAACAACCTCTCTACCTACCACAAGTTGTGTGTGAGTGAGTGTGTGTGTGTGTGTGTGTGTGTGTGTGTGTTAGTGTGCACGCACGCGTGCGCATGTGTGTGCATTTCTCTCCACCCCCTGACCCAGCAACTGTGTCTTTTACATCAACACTTACAGTATGTCTGTCTCAGTGTAAATGAGTAAGTAATACGACTTTTGGATGAATAATAAAAATATTTTTCAGTCTATGTGTGGTCAGAAAGTAGTTTGTAATTATTTACCCATCATGTATAGTTTCCACTTGAGCAGCATAAATATGAATTGGTGAGATCATGATTCACTTTTAAAGGGCTAAACTCAGATATTACTCAGTAAGCCTTGAGGAAATCTGTTTGCCTGCATTTGTAGAAAAGATTAAAACTTTTTTGTGTAATCAAATGAGTGAACAGAGAAGGTGCCGCATGATAGATCCGCCTTTAACAGAAGTTGATGTGGAAGTAATGTAGCCATGATTGTGATAATGTTAAGCACTAATCAAGCTACTCATGGCACTACCAAAACACAAACAAAGAAAACATTTGGCTTTCCATGTGTCTCAGATGACGTTCCTCAAGTTACAGTAGACTCTTTCCACCAAACCACTTTGGTTATGTTTAGAGTCCAGTTTGCTAATACTTGAACTAATGGGAGAACCTTGTTTTACTGAGTGCCAAGGAGACACCACAGCATCGCTGGCAATGGGGCATGAAAACTAAAGCTTAAAGTTTAGAAATTCTTTAGTCATCTTTAAACAGAGTTAAAGAAAATATGCCTGTGACAAGAATATTTCTCAGTGTTACATGAAATACAGTAAATCACTGAGCATTATAGTACAACCTACATTCCTTCAAAGCATCTTATACTATAAGTATTGAGCATTTTGCAATAAAGACTTGCAATTCTGCAGTTCCAGCTTTTAGCACTTTTACTTTATGGATGCACTTGATACAGCTTCTTTTTTCATTACCCTCTGATAATGATTGACTAGCTGTGTATAACTAGCAATTAAAACATTATTTGAAATGTCAGCCCATCTTGCAAATAATTTCTGTGGCAACATGAATAATAATGATTTTGGTCCAGCAGTGGGACCCAAACTAACGAGTGAGGCTTGTTTAGCCTCAGTCATACAGCCAGCTCTCCACAAAATCTTGTACGATGTAATGGTATCCTTGTCTGCTCAACGAGATGCCTTTGGATCAAAATGAGACTGAAATATATACTGCAATTTGGATTTTCCAGTCTGGCTTCTACAGTCCATCTACTCTATCGTGGTCTCCATAATCTAATAAAGTAGGAACTGCAATAAACACACACATAACTTGCATTCCACCAAGTCTTGCGTTTCAAACACCAAACCAAACTTGGTAAATGGATTCTCTAGATATGGAAACTCGGTTTGTATTATTTGTCAACCACCATTATATTCTAAGGTCTGTCTACAAAGGATTCATACGCCCCATATTACATTATTTTGTAGTGTTAGTGTATTTGAAGAGTTACAGTAATAATGCATATTTTATTCCTTTGTAAACTTACCACGTCATCAATATTTTTACAGAAAAATTATAAAAGATATCTTTGGATACAAACATTATTTTATAGGAACCTCTTCAACCTAAGGTACATTGTTGGGAGTTATATTTAACACCTTCACCCAATATAAACAGTCACGCTGCACTCAAGTGATTTAGAAAATTAGTTCTCATTAGTGTCAGCTACTGTGATGCCAGTGGGCCAATAAAAAAAAAAAAATTGCATTTGGTTTGCTTTTCCATCTGCTGACTATTTGTATGTATGCTGAACATCATAGTTAATTGACCTTTTTATTGTGGTTTGATCAACTGATGGAGAGAGAGAGCAGGGAAAAGAGAGCTTCCTACATGCTGTGTCATGTTTAATATATAGACTTCACTAACATATCAGCGTGAAAAGGGCTGATGGTTTGTCCATACGATAAGATGTACATTCTAATGTTCTACATTTGGGGTGAAGATGATTTTGTGTAACTATCTGTGCTTCTTTACTACTGGCTTGCTTAATATAAATGTACGACCTCATGTCAAACAAAAGGCACCAGTTTGTTACCTCTGCCCAGACACAACAGTAGACAGACAGACCAAAGAGTTTTCACTGTGGGTTTAACCTTGATGTTTCAAAGTCAAGACTGTGTGTGTTTCTGAGCAAGTGTAGTTTGAGTGGTTAGATAATGCCTTTGAGGCCACTGTATACGATGTTGGGAAGTCGCCAGCCTTCCTGCCTCCAAAGAGAACTCAAGAGGGCTTGATTTTGCTGCAGGGTATCCTCTTTTAATATCAGACACAGACACAGCCACACACACACACACACAGAGGAACAAAGACACACACATAGAGGTGCATGCAACCAAACACACTTGTACACAAAGCAAGAAGGATCACATAGTGCTGAATAACAGGATAACCTTGGGATTGTCATTGTTCTCAATTTTTCAGGAATTTACATAAGCACATTCAAGCACATATACACAGCACAAGGACCAGATGGTCTAAAGATACTGTTCACTCTTGTCATTCCTGTAAGCGTCCGCGCACACACACACGCACACGCAGTCTCTCCTACCCCTGTCAAGAATCACCTTGGAATTTAAGTGTTTGACAAAGAGCAAAGGAGAGGTTTTCCAAGACAAGCAACAGATTAGCCTATAGGAGATAACCTTCTTGCCAACACTGAACAAGAGAGACAGGAAACACTTAAGTGACAAGAGTGGCTATTCATGTTGAAGTGAAAGCCAGAAAGTAGTGGAGACATTCAAATGGTAGCAATGAAGATAACATGTCCACAATGAAAAGATAACGTGGAGCTGCAGTAACAGACCATGTCTATACCAGAGGGAAGTGATGAAAATCAAAAACACCAAATGTTCTTTCATTGCTAAATGAGAATATTGTTTTTAAGTATTTATCCATGTTACCATGCTATTACTCTAAGCTTTTATTATCTGTGGATTGAAGGAAGAGAGATGGTAGAATAATGTCCCTCAAGTTTTGCTGTCAAATTTATCTCAGTAACTTGATTTTTAAACACTCTGGGTAGTAAATGGTACAGTCTGGTGTTTCCTTGTGAGTTTGTAATGTGGTATACCTGTAATGATATTGATATTCATTTTGTGTATGTGTTCGTTTGTCCATCTTGTTTTCAAGGTCGAGGTGATATCCAGCCCCAGCTGGACAGCGCCATGCAGGATGTCAGTGATAAATACATTCTGCTAGAGGAGACAGAGAAGCAGGCCCTGAGGAAGGCTCTTATAGAGGAGCGACAGAGATTCTGCTGTTTTGTAGCCATGCTGAGGCCTGTAGTGGTGAGTACAGAGGGGAAAAACAAGAAAAATGATCCTCCAAAAAGCACTCAGAGAACAACAAGAGCTCCCCTCAGTCCACAGTGTCCTTTCCTTTTTTTTAATCACACTGACTGTTTTTTCATGCCACTTCATCTGTCTTATCATACATCTGATACATTTATATTTTTTCTCTAGACCGTAATTCAACATTTTTTATACTTATACTGGTACTACTAAACTCTTAAATGATAATAATCTGTGTTCTCCCTTTGCTGTCTATTCTATTAGGATGAGGAGATTTCTATGTTGGGAGAGGTCACCCATCTCCAGGCCATCTCTGATGACCTCAAAGCCCTGACCTCTGACCCGCATAAGCTTCCCCCTTCTAGTGAACAGGTGAGAAAAAGCAATTAAGGTTAACTGAAACAGACACTTTATGGTTCTGTACATCTTATTTTTGTGTTTATTTAAGAGTCTTAGTGCGGTTTAACTTCGCAAGTACAACTGTTCAGTATGACTAATATTTTCCTCTGTGTCAGGTGATCTTGGACCTGAAGGGCTCAGACTATGGCTGGTCATATCAAACGCCACCCTCATCCCCCAGCACCACTATGTCTAGGAAGTCCAGCATGTGCAGGTAGGCTCCTACAGGCAATCACAAGACTGATGGCCAAATATAACTGAAACAGAGAGGCTTTGTCTTTCAAGAACACATTTACCATTCGTACGCACTGTTTTGTGATCCACTGTTCTTTAAAATGATGCCAATGGAAAATTAAATTACTGTAGCTATTTTGGTTACTATTTTGCTAGCACTGAGGAACAAGGAGGTGAAGCTGGACAGGAGGTTTTATTTTTAGTTAGAGGTTTAACAGTATTATAATAGTATGAAATTTATAGATGCAGGATCTACTAAAAGAAGCAAGTCTCTCCTTTTTATCCTATTAATAATCATGAATCTTCTTTGGAGGAGCTTTTATCAGCGTAAAGGGGTGGGGATCACGGCCAGGGAGAAAAACTTAATTGTGTTGCCCAATCTATGTCTGCCACCCAGTGGTCAATATGAGCGGCAATAGTTATCTTAGTTGCTTTGTATTTTTGCTTCGTCCCCTCTTTGTTATGTATAGTTTTTAATTAGTTCACCCTGTTAAAGAATATAGTTAAAGTGGACCTACATTGCTGAAGGAAAGGCACATAAGGATATCTGAATGTGGGTATGTTTGGTGGGAAATTTATCTTTAAAAACTAAGAATGAAAGGTTAGAGAAGTTTTAAAGAATTCTTTTGTGGCTGTTCAGACCATGTCTTCTACACGCCTCCCTGCTTTTTGTGTGTCTCCCTATGATTTTTCTTCAATTGTTGTGGCTTAAAGAAATGAAGTTAAGCTTGGGTTTTGTATTGCTTTGCATTTCTCCTGCGGCAACACAAATTATAAGGTTGTGGGTCTTCTATGATTTAATCAAAACCTGAAAATAACCTGTATTGTCATGATGAGAAAATTGAAAGGCTGTGAAACCTACGTATAGAGATCCTTATATGGGTGTTTTGTTTTGTTTTTTGCAGATACAGCATTTTAATCCAAAATTGCAAAGTTTTTGCTTTCACTTTACACAAATTTTGGATAAAATTCACAAAACATTGCGAGAAAGCCACTTTTATAATTTTGATGCTTTGCTATTGTGATTTTTACCCATTTTGAGACATCCCTTATCTGCACACACTTGTTTGTATCTGTTTGTGCATGATAGTGTAGCACTAGCAGCTAAAACATGTTATACAGTAGTTTTGCCTGTTTTTATTTCATTTTATCATCAAGTTTGTACATGATTTATTACATATTGTATGTATTTTATATTCCATAGTACAGATTTTGCAATATACTATTTTTGTATTTGCTTCAGATGTTCAATTAGTTTCTTGTCAATTCACACAGATATTAGACCCAGTGTTCATGCTATTTTTGCTTTCAGGAGTGTTTTGAGTGAATACTCTCAAAAACCTTTCTTAAAGGCATGAAATCCTATGATTTCCTGCCTGTAATTATTGTCAGTATGATTTCCTGCCTCTTATGTTAGTTTGTTTTGTTCTTTTGACTGGATTGGCCTCAGTCACTGCTTGCTGCATCTTGGTTTGCTGTGTTAATTGTTTCCCACCCTGTCTCTTCCACTTTCCCCCCCAATCCTCTGCCGTCATCCCTTCTCTGTTGTTTCTTTTATCTCCTCTCTACCCAACTTTCTTTCTTCAATCTATGACTTTGGGTGCAATTGATTCTCTTTGTCCTGCCTGTCATTGCCATACTTCTTGTTCCTCTGGTCCTCCCATCATCCCTCACTCCTTCCCCTTTCACAGTAGTCTGAACAGCGTTAACAGTAGTGACTCCAGGGGATCCAGTGGCTCTCACTCTCATTCTCCTTCCTCCTCTTCTTCCTCCTCTTCCTCACACCACCTTTTCCACCACCATCAACCCTGCCATCGGTACCGTAGCTCCACGCTACCACAGCAGGCCCCAGCTCGGCTCTCTAGTATCTCCTCCCACGACTCAGGCTTCATTTCTTCATCACAAGACCAATACACATCATCCAAATCATCCTCGCCTATGCCAGCTGAAACAAAGGTAAGGAAAAACCCTCATCTACCCAAACTTAACAATAGTTTTGGATCCAAGTATGTATATATGGTTAGACAAGGTAATAAGACCATATATCCTCTACGATTTAAATTATATTGTAGTCAGAGATGGAGAGAAAACCCTGAATCAGCAATTCACAGTCTTTTTCTCACACATCTCCCTGAGCACTATGAGAGGCAGTTAGCTGGCAGCAGTAAGTGATCATGGTGAAGTCATTTCACTGCTGTTATTATAGCATAAATGCACAGGAAATTAGTCTGCCTCCATTCTAGCCCAGGGCAAAACAGGTCAGCCTCATCCTGCTATTAAAGAGTTGACCGCTGTGAAAGACTGTGGTTTGGTTAGACTTACAGAGCCTTGAGCCCATTGCATGTTGTATTTTCATTAAATGTATCATGGTAAAATAACATGTTACAGTGTCAACAGTATGCTTTATTAGCACTAAGAGTGTGTCTCTATCAGCAGGTCTCATTTGGTCACTTTTATCTAACCATCTAACACAGGCTTTCAGATAATTATCAGTAAGATAGTCCAGCAGATTTTCTGTGTGGGGCTTGTGGTTTGAGATCAACCATGAGAGCGGCTGCACTAGTTGATGTTTTGTCACTACGCCAGTAACCAGAGTTCCCCCTGTCCAGAACACATAAGTATAGTTAGACTCCAAGCTTTTATGATGCAGTGAAGGTGGTTTGGCAATCTTATACCTGACCCTTTTATGGTGCAGCCCTTGGAATCAGTCCTCTTGTTGCCTCGTTCTTGGAGTAGTTACGGTAGCAGATGTTTGAAGGAATAGTCACATGGCTAAACAGGACTTACTAGGACTTACCCTATAACCCAAGGTCAATAACGCTGGGCCATGGAATTACACTCTTTAATTATCTCTTTAATTTATGTCCATTTTCAGTGGCTTCCTCTGTACAATATACTATTTTGTAGCTGACCCCAACCTGTAATCTCCCTCTGGAGGGCAGCATGCTGAAACATTATTTCCCTACAGGCATGGATTATCATATTATTAATGTTAATAAAATAACCAGGGATTTAATTGCTAATATACCCCTTTAAAAATCATGAGTTTTTGAGGATAATCTCTACATCCTAAAGAAGCAGAACTTTGTCTGTGCTTCCCTTTAACAAGGCACCAACACTTCTAACATAACACTGCTGATGTCTATGCGGCTAATGCTGGTATGACTCCCAGTGCACCCTCACTACAGCCCCTACAGTCGCTTGGCTGTACTCCTCACTAACTGCTGAAAACTGTGGAAAGTTGCCTCTGCTCTCTAATGAACTGCTTGTCCTTGCTCTTCCCTGTCTACCTGCTGACGTGTCTGTCTTTGCAATTCTTTCCCTCTGCACATCTTTCTGTCTGTCTCAATGCTCCCTTTGGTCTCATCTCCCTGCCTGCTTACTGCTACCCTTGGTGTACCAGCCTTGTCACAGTTCCAGCTGCTCTGAGGTGTCAGAGACTGGGCAGCTTCACAGTGACCACAGCCCCCCTTCTTCTCTAGCTGCTGCTAGTGCACCTCAGCACACTACTGACAAGGTGAAACACACTCACCCGCCATGAACCCTAACCTGTTTTCATGTAAATGTCTGTGGTGACCAGCATTATATGCACCTCAGGTTCCTCACACTAAACTTCAAACTTGGATGTACATTGCATTGATATAAGTTTATTACAGAAATGTTAAAGGAACCAAAGAACCTCCAAACTCACTGGTATTGGTTTATTCAGTTTCATTCAGTTCAGCATTTCTGACCATTTCCTTCATTCTGTGTTGACATGAATTCCCTATTATTTTTGTGTTCCTTTGAATGATTTCTCCTAAGTTATATCGTCTGTTTGGTTTTTATTTTCCGATGTTCATCATATCAGTAATTTTTCCCATTGTGCCTGTCTCTGTTATCATCCCTCCTCCCACTGATACAAACACATCCAGTTGTCCAATGGTTTTGACCACTACAGTCCAGCCAGTTCTCCCTACCTGCATAGCACTGGGGGAAGTTTGGGCTCAGGTTCAGGCACTGCCTTCCCGTTCTTCCCTCCTTCCTCCTCATCCTCCACCTCCTTCTCCTGTCCTACACGTTCATGGTCACGTCCCACCTCAGCCTTGCTGCCAGACTACCCTCAATACTGCACGATGGGCTCCCCCATGGTGCCTTCATCTCGAGTCCCCAGCTGGAAGGTTTGTTCATCACCTCAGTCTTGATGATCAACTTAGTTCCATCCTCCTCATCCACAGTCCAACATTCAAGCCTTTTTTTTCTTTTTTTTATTGTTGTTTATTTTATAGATACTTTTAATTTATCATCTTTATACTTTAATAAAATCTGCAGACTTTAAAAATGAGAGGTGCAATGAAGGGATACATCTTTTAAAAGCTAATGAAAAACACATCAGACAAATGGGAAGACTCAACAATAAACACTGACATGTCTTTCTTTACAGGACTGGGCAAAGCCAGGGCCTTATGACCAGCCCATGGTCAATACACTGAGGAGGAAGAAAGACAAGGAGACCCCAGCGGTAATAGACAATAATGATAGCATGAACAGTGACAGCAGCCCATCCTTGGTCCCAGCCTCGATCTTGACCTTAACACCAGCTCCGGTTGTCTTACAAAAACCAAGCTCATTGGCGTCAGGGGAAGAGAAGAGCAGGAATATGGCTGCACCTTTCAAGGTCAGTTTCAGTCTCTATCTCCCACAGTTTTTCTTGATTTTCTATCGCAGCTCTTAAAAAAACATTTTTTCTGTATTATTTCCTTGTATAAATTTATCTGAACATTGGCTTGATAAGTTAGTCTTAATAAAAGTAACTTGTGAGAAGCCAGTAAAACGCTGAGTCAGTTCGATTGACCTGTTTTATACTGAATGCTGGTTTATGTTGTTGGATGCAAAGTATCCCCATGTGATTTTAGACATTCTGTCCACTTGGATGTTTCTCATGTGTAAACTTTGTGCATTAAAACCCACCTACTTTGCTGCAACTGGAGGGACCCCCTCCCCCCCAAATTCAAAAACATGGGAATTGTGCAATGATTCATTTACCTCTTTTTTTTCTGCCATTACTCTATGAAGCACATGAACACAGGTCAGTCTACATCTAATGGCATCTGTGATGCTTAAGTTTCAGGCGACCTCTCGTTCAACTTCCACCACAAATGTTCCTATTTAATGACTCTTAATAAGTTGTCCCTAATGATTTTAATGACTTTAATGAATTGTAACTGGTTGTATCCAGACAGTCAGACTTTCAAACTATTACTGAATGTTTTTGCACTGGATGATTGCTACAGGCTGGTGATATTGAGGCCCACGAGGAACTAGCTTTGGCTTTATCCAGAGGTCTGGAGCTGGACACCCAGAGGTCCAGTAGAGATTCCATCCAGTGCTCCAGTGGCTACAGCACACAGACCAACACACCGTGCTGCTCGGAAGACACCATACCGTCACAAGGTAGGCTATGCTTTCTAGAATCAGTCGACCATCAATTCTAATGTACATCGCTAACGTCTTTATCTACCCTTTAGTATTACAATATACACTGTCTTGTTGTGTCAGTAAACAGCCAGGCTCTCTCTTTTGCTCCCTCTAGTATCAGATTATGACTATTTCTCAATGGCTGGAGACCAGGAGCCTGAGCAGCAGTCTGAGTTTGACAAATCCTCCACCATCCCCAGAAATAGTGACATCAGTCAGTCCTACCGACGCATGTTCCAGACCAAACGCCCAGCCTCCACAGCTGGCCTGCCCAGCACACAGGCTCCTTACCCTGGACAGGGGGCCTACTCTGCAGGACCCTATCCCCCCACACCTGTCCACACAGGAGCTTATCCAACTACCAATACAGGGGTTTATCCTACCCCCACAGGTACAGGCTTCACTGATAAGTGTCACAAATTTATAGGTACACTTATATCTTTCCATTTTTCAATTCTTGATACTGTATGTTTTAAGATATTATGTTGGCTTATCTTAACTCCATTTCTAAACACACAAATTCTATGTAAAGTTAATACCTCATCAGAAGAATTGTTCACCATGTTTTTTGTTTTTATCCTTCGTGTGTAATGCATAATATAATAAAATGTACTTTATTGTTATTGAATTTCCCTTGTTTAATGGCCGTAATCGTTAATTGTGTCGTGTCATTGCAGGCTCATGTTCAGGTCATGGATTTTATTCCAGATCAAGCTCCCATCATGCCTCTTGTGTCTATTCTACAGGGCACGGTCCAGTTATCATCACACCAGGGGTTGCCACAATCCGCCGCACTCCCTCTTCAAAACCTTCTGCTCGCCGTTCAGGCTCCGTTGTGGGTGCAGGCCCCATCCCTATTCGTACACCCGTCGTTCCAGTAAAAATCCCAACTGTGCCCGATATGTCAGGACCAGTTAATGGGAGCAGGAGTGTAGAAGAGATGGGAGGAGGAGAAGCAGCAAGAGGAGGAGAAGAAAGCCCAGATTCCCCAACATTTGCAGGAGGGGAGACGGCTGGCACATTGCCTCTGATGTCCTGGAGTGGTCAGGCTACAACTAACCCTCCTATCATCCCCCTGCCCAGCCAGCTGATCCAGCAGCACCTTCAGAGTGAAGTTGGGCTGGAAGGAGGAGGAGGAGAGGAGGCAGGAGAAGGGGGAGAAGGAAACATGCTGGTGGCCATACGCAAGGGGGTCAAGCTCAAGAGAACGCTCACTAACGATCGCTCTGCACCACGCATCGCATGATGATATCATCACAATATGCAGACAAGGGCCACAAGAAACGTGATCTCGTGTCATAGGAGTGATCCCCTTTATTATGTTTGTAAATGAGGTTTAAGGCTTTACAAAAAGTGTTGCTGATAGAAATATGATGTACAGAATCAAAAGGCTTCGTATACTAGTATGAGAAATCATTTTTCATTGTAGATTTTCATCTCACCACAGAGGCCATCTATAATGAGAGGAAAATATATAGACATGCAAGGTGCAAGTTTTCTTTTTTGGTTTATAATGCCTTGGATAGGTTTATTAAAGTAATGGTTTGGATCTGAGGTAGGCCACTTACAGTAGATCCTTGTATAAGTTGAATAATTGTATGAGCCTGTGCGCATACAAGTAAAAGACCTAATTTTCCTCAAATAAACTATTCTGGCCTAAGTACTAAAAGGTATTTGCAAATTCGAGCCCACAGCTCTGTATTCAAAGTAAACATGAGGATGTTTCTTTTAATAACGAGAAGGACGGAGCCACATTACAGCACAGTGCGTTCATTTCTTCCAGAGGACAGGAAGGACATACTCAACACACACATATCCAGTATTCCCCCTGAAGCAGAGGGTTGGACAAAGGACAATGTGTGTGCCTCTACTCAGTGTGAAAAACTCTATATATCTCAACAATTATTTTTTTCGGGAGTGGATTGTACCATCAAGGGAAAAATAAGCATTATTACGACATAGTGACTTGGCAGAAAAAGCGCATTAACACCTGCAAGTACAACACAATGGCAAGAGATCACTAGAAAGGACACTAGGAAGTAATGACTCCATTGGGCAGCTCCTGAATTGCATTGATGGCTTACTTGGAGAGACACCCTCATGTCTGTAGGAAGGTTCTGTTTTGACTGACAGTTAAAATACTAAACAACATGGGATGCCCACAAAGTCAACAGAGGTATTAACAATGCAGAAAGCTCCACAAAAAGCAAAAGAAACTGACTGTGTTGCATCCAACTACAAAGCTGTAGGAGACTTCGGCTTTACTAAAGTGTCTCATGGCTGTTGAGATGTTGTTGGGGTTTTTTTTAAGTTGTTGTAGTATTTACATGGTTTGTAAATATTTTGCACGTCTCTGTTGCTGAGGTTTGTGTTGGTGCTTCTCGCTTTCTGCGTCTTGGCTGTATTTCCAACTGCTCCACAGTGCCAAAGTCTTTCAGTTTAACAACTTTAAACAGGATGTTTATTGATGTGTATATAATGATCATCATACCCCGCGGCCTTGGGGCCTTGAATTGGTTTTCTCTTTCATCATTTTTTCCCAAAAGATTCTCATTTAATCTGCAGAATCTACATGCTGAGCTTTGTAGAACTCCTGAGTGGTTCATTGTTACTATATTAGTCCTTATATACTGTATTAGCCACTTGTTTTTCGCAGGATTTATTAGCCACAGTGTAACCTGTGTGCATTGATTAATCATAACATTGCAACTAAATGTCAAAGTACAGATGTGCCATGTCAAAACTCAACATTAATTAAAAAAAAATCATATATAAAAAATATTTTATAAAGGTTAATAAGGCAAAATATTTTTTGATGTTTTGAAAGTTATGAGTTAAAAACTGTAATTGGTAATGCCATACTGTTTTTTATTGTTCTGTCAGGTTGCTGTTATTGAACTCTTTTCTCTTTTTTTTCTTTTTTTTTTGTATAATTGCATCAAAGGTGACAAGTCCAGTCCAAACAGATTTTATTACCTTAAAACATAGGACATTAAATTGAAATCCATTGTATAATTTAAGATATATGTAATTCTAGGTATGTTTTAAAATATTCCTTTTTTTTTTATCTGGACAATAGCAGCGTTGTAAGACTAAAGGCTAAAAGCAATTGGCATCACTGCGTTTTAAGTTTCTTTTCAGTTCAAGCACTGTGAGACCATGGCTACTACGAGGTATATGAAAGTGTAAATATTATTTAGCTGTATAAGTTAGTCCATGAACTCGCACGTTTTTTTAATTTATTTTCTCTCTCAGTCTTTAAATCGTTTTTCTTTCTCAACCTATCTTTGTTTTTATACTTACATAAGATATCAGTGTAATGGAATTCTTCCCCTTTATCCATGCATGTGTAATCTGATGATGTGTTGTACATCAGATTTTAGCATCAGTGAAATGGTCATGACTGTCCTACTACAATTCATTTAAGTCCCTTATTTCATACACATGTGCATAATCTGCATTATAATAATCACTTAAATTCTGGCTGGTTTAAAAGTGAACAGCGGCTACAGAAGAGTGTGGGGTTTTTTTGTTTTGTTTTGTTTTTAACTTCTGAGTATGGGGTCTGTAATGGACAGATTTAAATCAGTATTATTAGGGAATATTTTTGGATGATGTAGAACTGCATCCACTTCTCTCCAAAACCAGAGAGCATATTTTGTTCTTAATTGGTATGCCTACATCTTTCTTATTGTTGTGAGTTATGGATGCTTTCTGGTTGTAAACATTTCAGTAACTGACCTGAAAGTGGAATGACAACAATATGCTGATAAGTTTGTTCAAAGAGATGGCCAGGTACAAACTCAAAATTTAGATTAAAATGTAACCTCCATTTTGTAATATTGATTTCAGGTAAAGTGTTTAACAGTTTATCTGGTAGGCATCTTGTTTATTAGATTTAAACAAATGATACACTGCATGGCCTCTCTCGCCTTGTATGACCTGAGTTTCCCAGAGACATCTTAGCATGAAAATCCAGCTTGTTTATATATTTCCAACATGTTTCTAATGCATTTAATGTAATAAAGAGGTACAAAAGGAGGGAAGGCATCAAAAGAATTGATGACAAAAACAAACATCTCTGTGCCCAAATTAAACCAATAGTGTGAACATGGGGATGCACCACAAACCTTATTTTGCCAAAAAAAAAAAAAAAAAAAATATATATATATATATATTAAACTTCAAAAGAGCAAAGATAATATCACTGCTTGGATATTTTGGGAAACCAAGCATTCACTTCTTGATATTGTTGATGACGTTAATATTTTGTTTTTGTTTGTTTTTTGGCCGTCCACCTGTCTAAAACCTGTATTGTCAACCTTTCATTTTCATATTTAAATTGCTAGCATAAATATATATTATATCCAAGCTGCCAAATGTCACTATGTGCTATGAATAAGATGATATTAGATTGTGAGGGTTTGAAAGCACAGTTAAACCTGGTTTCTAGTTTAGTTTTTAGCTTATCCCCCACCCCCCCTGAGGAGAGTTGACCTCTCTGTCTGTCCCTGTACAGTTCAACAGACTATGATGCAGTTTGTTTCAGGAAGTAAAGGGTTGTTATTTTTGTGTCATGACAGCTTTAGCAATATAATAAAACTATAAATTTTCCTTTGGTTCGGTGACTTCTTAAACGAGTATCAAAGTACCTTCCCACCACGTCCCGGGATTCTACATTTAAATCTTTTCTAAAAAGGGTAAATAGTCGACCGAGAAAAAAAAATCTCACCTCAAGGTTCAGACCATGAAAACAGAAATTAAGGATCAGATTGCTATTTTCTTTTTGCACACGTAGTAATTCTTGTGCAGTAACTGCGCAGCACAGCCTTTACACCGATCAGTGGCCTGGTGGGTGGCGTCGGATGTAACGGGAGCGCCCCTCCCCCCTCCGGCCACCAGGGGCCGCTGTTGCCCGAGCTTTTAAAACCCAAACCCGGTTTGGTTTATTACCCCAAATCTGCGGTGATAATGAATCAGAGTCCCGGTCCTCAGAGGCAGGACCCCGCTCTGACCCCGGAAACCAGGGCCCGCACCGCGGGTCCCAGAGAAACCAGAGCTGTTCCCTTGGGTTTTGTCTTTTCTCTCTGGCACAGGCCTCCTCTTCAAACAAAACCTCCCGCATTGGGTCATATTTTCTCGGGGTGTGGTTGAGGACCGGTTGGATAGTTCAAATGCCCCACGTCTGCAAAAGCAGCGGGAGGGATGGGCACTCACACCCCGCAGACGAATACGCGCCCGTGGGGCCGGAGGACAATCCTCAGGGTATCGGCGTCCATCTCCAAGTCTGGGACACTGCAGGAAAAGGGCACGTTCACTCAGCCTCGGCTGAAGTCAACGTAGAGTGACGCGCTAGATTAACTCTCAACGTAGAGACTGTCAAGCACTTAACTCCTAAAAGATCGTCGGCCTCAATGTGCAGGACCGAGACCGTGTTTTCGTTCCCGTAACGACGGACGTGGTGCGTAACGAGCACCACCGCGCGTCCGCGTCCTGCCTACGTCCGCCGGTGCCGTCAGAGCTACGCACGGAGGAAAGCGGCGCTGCCATTGGAAAATATTTTCGGGGGCCGCGGGACTCGGCGTCGCCCTCCCGTCCGCCTTCACACCATCCCGTCGGCCAGAGGTTACACCAGCCCGGGAGGACGCTCGCAACGATGTGATCCGGTCGACCCTCCGCAGCCAGCTAGGTGTTCGAGTCCCGGTCCCTTTTGGTCTCTTTGTTTTGTTTTGTTTTGTTTTGTTGCGCGGCCCCGTAGAGGATCTCACCGCGGGTAAAGCCGGAGACGTATGCCCCGGAGCGGCTCCTGTATTTCCCAGGCTTCCTGCGGAGGTTGTGGCGCGGGACAGCGGAGCGTCGACTGAGGTGCGTCCGGCCGTCGCACCCTTTTCCTCCTCCACGCTCCCGGAGAAGACTCGCGAGGCGGGACCGCGTCGCCGTGTCGGTAGATAGTGGGTAGTTGTCTGCGGTCGGGCCCGCGGTTTGTCCGTAGACAGCCCGTCCCCGGGCTGAGGAGGCGCGGGGTCCTTCCGAGCGACCGCTGCGTCCATCGGTTCAAAAACATCCGAAATTCCTGAGAGATAAAGCGCCACGTGTGTGAGCGAGGGCTCGGGGCGGCGGTGCGCGGGCCCGTTACAGTCTCCTCTTCCTCTCTTCTCCACCAGGTTCCCGGCGCATCGCCCTCTCTCCCCCCCGAACACATCCCGGAGATGCTGCCCTGCCTGCGAGCCGTCCTGCGGCCCGCCCTCTCTCTGAGAGCCGGGAGCGGGCTGGCCAGGGCCGGACTCGGCAGCCACCGGGCTCCGGCCCCGGCTCCCGCCCGGGCTCCGGCCGCGGCGTCCCCGGCCGGGCTCGCCTCGGAGCCGCCGCTCCCCGCGCTGGTGCAGCGCCGTCACCTGGGCACTCACCCGCTGAAGGAACACGTGGAGCCGCTCAACTCGCCCCGCGGAGCCAAGGACTTCATCTACAGCCTCCATCCGTCGGAGCGCAGCTGCCTGCTGCGGGAGCTGCACAGGTTCGAGTCCATAGCTATAGCTCAAGGTAGGTGATGGGTTCCAGCGCAGGTTACTTATGTTCACACTTATGTGGGTTAACGCATCTGAATGGGAACCATTTTATATTAAAAATGGATTTTTTTTTTCGCTTGACATCAATATTTCAGCAGCAATCACGTTAATTTATTTATCGTAGGATTTTAATCACAAGAGATCATCGTTTAACGTTAGACTTTACTGGGAAATGCGTCACTGAAGAAATGCTTCATTTAAATGATTTATAAATAACTTTAATGGATTTTGCATCGCAGTGACGACCCGTTGCTGCTCATAGTCTGATCATTCGCCACCGTGTAACCCAAATTCAATATGTACTGACAAGCAGGAAACTCTGGGGTTTAAAAATACTCACCCCTCAGGCTCGTTACCCTCAACAGACAGTACAGACTCAGGCTATGGCAAAAAGACGAGGTAACCTGTAGTGTTGTCAGGCCAGGTCCCGGTGCCACAACCGGTAGACTGGTTCAAGCATTGAGACATCATTACCGTTGTTAGGAATCCAGAGGTGCTGTTCTGCAGCTGGTCCTGATCTCGCACCTCTGGCCTCATTGTGTGCAGAGAAAAGAGAATCTGTTGGCAGGGATCAACAAAGTATGTTACCATTACTGTAACTAACCGCATCTGTCTGATCCAATAATTAGGAATCAGTGGTTAATGATTGTTTAATGGCCCCGAGAGGGACATATTGTTTCCATCCGTTTCTTCACACGTCAGTTGGGTGTGTGGGGAAATTCAAATTGCCTATGGGTGTGAATGTATGTGTGATTAAGTGTAAATCTAATCCTGTTGTGGACTGTTCGTAGAAAGACCTTTAACACAGTAGGTCACATTCGTATTAACATTTCTAGATTCTGTTATTTTATTTTATTTTGGTATTTCTCACCTAACCAGTCCTTACAAGGTGCCTTTTTGTTCAATGTAGTTTACTCAGGACTATTTAGTCTTTCCAGTGTAGCTTGTTTAGGTGAAAGGGCTGTTAAAGTAGGGTTACAGTAGGTTTTTCAGTGCACTGCACGAGTGCAGCATTGATTCATGATTAAAAATAACTGTATGAGGGTACAGTAAAAGAGGCTGAGTACAGTGGATGCCCCATGTAAAGAGAGAGGAGGAAGTGGGTAGATCAAGAGAGATGAGATTGAAGAGAATAGAGGGAGGGAAAGAGGAAAGACACGAGATATGAAGAGGCGGCTCTACGGCATGTGAAGCTCTCTGGGTGTAGGCTGCTCCTCTGTATTCGACGCCAGGGAAAAAAAAGTATAAAGTGTAAACTTTAAAATAGATTCTCATCATTTTGTTTAATGACTTTGTCTTTCATCACTGCCAAATTGTTGTCTGTTGGATATTAATGAGGAATAACAATCAACAAACAACTTGAAAGCCAATGAAGAATAGTACATATTAAGTATATATTGGAAGCTTAATCCATGCTCCTGCATGGTTGTCAGTGAAAATATTGATATGAATATCAGATCTTTTGCTCTGAGCCCCACGATTTGGGGCATAAAAGATTAAGCACTGTTGCTTCATCTCTGCCGCTCTGTAAGAAATAAGTCAAGTTTTCAGTGTGGCTATATTTACTCTAGTGTCTCATGATGAAAAAATGATTCCCCGTGTAGTGGGACGCCCTGAAGGGAAGCTTCAAATAGCTAATTTTGCAAACTATGGTTCTGTAACTCAATAACAACAGACTGCTGAATGTTGAACATACATGCATCTACAGCTATTAATAGTGTCATGTCTATGCAGTTTCTTCTCACTGCACAGCATGTGAGGCTCGGAATAACAAGTAGCAAGGACATGCACAAATCACAGCCCAGACCACCATTCTTGATATGAGCATACCTCTGACACTGTGGCTCGAAAGGTTTCATCTGTTTGTTTGGTTCACAATGTATGATTTAGTTGTTTTAAATGCAGTTTTGGAGGCATTTTTTTCTCCCCACGAAAAAGAAAAATGCTAACATGCTGTTTTGCTTTAACATTTAACTTGTCAAAGGGGGTTTTCTGGAGATTAATTCTGCACAAGATCCTACAAAATATAACTGGGGGAGGGAAGCATGCTGCTGTCCGCTTCGCGTGACAGTATTGATCCTTTGTGACTCATTGGGTCATAGAAGTCATTCACCTCTCTCCATGTTGCGCTGACTGATAGCAACTGCAGTGGTTGTAGTAGTCATTTTGTGGTGATTACAGTGTTGGTAGCAGTAAAAATGAAGATTAGATAAAGTTTTACAGTGTGAATTAACTGATATTCTATTAAACTGATAAACAGTGCTATGTTAGTGATAAAACCATCACGACACGTTGTTTAGTTTTCACACCTTTTAGTGATAATTACTAGACCCTGCTCAGCTCCGGCGTGGTTCTTCCGGGAGATAGATAAAGAAATTGTTGCCTGATTTGAAATAATTCCTCAGTCCTCATTCCCAGTCTGTATCTAGATTCCAGACTCACAGATGATTCTAAAGGCCAGTGATCATTACAAGGCATTTCAATAAGATCTTCCATGCTCACCGCACATAACAGCAAGTCATTATTTTCCTATGGCATGTGGCTCATTGCATCCGTATCATATGCTAGGAGCCTTCCTCTGTGGGCCCCAAGTGTTCTGCAATATCAGCATCGAACAACAGTGCAAAATACCATACGAGCCTCATGTTGGAGGGTTTTATATCACACACACTGAGGTTTCTTACTCATTTCGGACCACTGGGATATGTTGCATGGGGTGAAAAACCACGATCAAAGACCTCGTTCAGCAATAAAATCTTAAAAGCAAGATTACTTGATGTTTTGCTCTGTTGCTTACACTGCTTACACAACTGCTGTAATTGTTGTGGAATATCTGGTAATACCAGCCTTCATTGAAGTGTAATATTTCTTTAAATTTAAACCCACCACAAATGAAATAACTGAAAAATGTGGGAATTATGTAATGCCACTGTGCTGAAATGAAGTAAGCAGACAAAAGCTACTTCCCTCTGCTCTCACCTATGGGCCTGTCTGGCTGGAGCTTGCTGACATGCTCACCTTCATGCTATAAAAACCATCGGGTATTGTCTTACTTACTGTACATGCAGGCCGCAGACTAGTTGAATCAGTGATTTCTGGACTGGTTGAAGCACTTTCACACTTGCTTGCGGAGAGATGGATATATTCTTGACAGGGTTATCAACATCCATCATCATTCCACCCAGAGGCCGCAGGACACCTGAAGCCAAACCCGTATTTTCTTTGATGTTTGTATACAGACTTGTTCAGTGGTGAGGAAGCTCAGTGTCTGGCTGCAGTTGAATCCCAATGACATATCTTATTACTGGGAAGTCCTATGGGTTAATGGAATGTACTGCAGAATACTGTGCATGCTGGTTGTGGCCATATATACTGAACACATTCACCATTATTCTGGATTTTGTTATGTTGAATTTAAGTTACATATTATATTACAAAATAATCAGTACAACATAGCCTGTGTTTCTAAAGCCATGAATATAACCCTGTGCCAAAGTCAGGAGGAAAAGGGGTATTAATGGGGATATGGCCCTGAAAAAAGACAAAAAAACAACATTATCGATTGCACTTATCAATGATTTGGCCATGTGGGGGGGGGGGGGGGGCGAACAAGCTGTAAAAACAAAACTGAAATAAAATCACCTTAAAAAGTTCATATGATACCGGCTTTAGCTAACAGTTGCCAATTTCTGCCATCTGCTCTGTTTTTGGGGATCCTGTGGGAAAATCTCATTCTGCTAAATGCCTCTCTTTGTTCACCATCTTGTCACTAACTTTGTCTGCTGTTTGATGCTTCTGGGCAGGTATTGTGCACTAAGTTTATCAGAGCTTATCGTGCTTAAAAAAAAAAAAATAGCTGCCTTTCTGTGGCCAAGAAACAACCCTAATGTGAGCAGTGAGTGTGAGCCAGAACATTGAAGTTGCCAACGCGAAAACCAAAACAATGATCTGAAAGAGGTTAAATGCTCAACTGAGCTGAGGAGAACAGCAGAGTTGGAGGATAATTCCTTGTGGGTTTTTCACCTCAAGCAACCCCATTCATAGGTCATGCGTATGCATTCATATGCGTTCATATGTAATAAAGTTCTCTCGTCAATTGTAAATCTAAAAATATTGACTAGCACAGCTCTAATGTTGTATGCAGGAAGGTGAATGTGAAAGTGCAGTTGGTGGATCAGAGAGTGGATTAGGGAAGGCGTTGTTCATATACAGTTTTTTCCAGAATTGAAAACTTCCCTTGCCATTTTTTGGAAGTCGTGGTTCTGTACTTTGGTCAGCGTTACTTTTTGTCTTCTTTTTCAGTGTCAGCCTGTTTCTAGTTAGTTCTCCCATCTTTTAATTTTGTGGTGTTGAAACCACTTCTCTTGTCAATGTAGCATGTAAATTATTAGAAGAAACAGTACAGTGTTGCCAAACCCATTGTACTTCAATGCAAGCTGAAGTCTGGTATGCTGTTGACAGTTTGTATTTTTCACTTTCTGTGTGTTCCAGTAAATGTCTTCTGTTTAAAAGTGTGAACACTTTTAAAGGTTTTTTTTTAAGCTGTTTTTCACTCTCCAGAAAAGAAATTCCACTGAGCTTTTTAAGGGAAGAGGACAACAGCCAAGTTTTTTTTGTATGAGTGCAGACCAAAGAAGGTTAGGAAGAGGTCATTTGTACCGAAGCTCCTACACTTGTGCATTCTCGTTTCTTGGGTGCATGGAAATGGAGGTTCAGAGGTTTTTAAAGACCACTTGTACTGGTAGAAAATTCTTAAAAGGAGTAAGAGGAGCAAAAGTAAAGTTTGAGGAAAGCAGGTTGGTCAGAATACAGATGTGTAGTGAAGGAGAGGAGTGAACAGACATTAAGAGAAAGTATTGAGAGGAGAGAGTTTGAATCAAAAAGGTAGCCGGACTCTAACAACCATTGATGCTTTAGAATAGGAACATAGATACCTATTTTACAATTCTAGGACAGCTGGGTCGGTATTTTTAGTTTGACTCAAAGAAACTGAGAAAAAAAAATGAGCTCACGATATAAACAAAATTGAACATAGAGAGAAATTTAACTCATCTAAAACCTCTAATACATTTCTGACCTGCTGCGCAGTTTAAATATGGATCTTGATTTCCCTCCTATTACACTTTCAGAGACAGAGGTAGCGATAATTATTCAGCCCCATACGGAAAACAGATGGTTTGCCTGGTAAAAGTATAAATATCTGAAATGACTCACCAAATAACTCAGGCCATGATAAACAAGAAGCCATCAGAAATGAGAGAGTGTAATGATTGTTTAAATATCTTTGGGATGTTATAATAATAATAAGGAGAGAGAGCAGGAATACACTATATTATTGATTATGAGGATATTATCTCCAGATTTATTAAATATACAGATACTTATTAATATTATATGGCTGATAAACCTGCCACTGAAATTACCCAATGATCTTATTGATAATGAAAAAAAATTTGAGGGAACTTTGATAACGTTTAAAAATGACTTTGCATGAGTTATAATTTCAATCTTTATTACCTAGAGTATATGTTAATCTATACAAAGTTTTGGAAATAAGAAAAGCTATTTCTTACACCTCTAAGGGAGCATATACTGTATTTGCATAAAAAAAGTTTTCTTGTTCATATCACTTGAAAAATCTGCCTCAGGTTTGATGGGGTAAAAGCACAGAGAGAGAATTGAGAGAGAATGGAAGGAGAGATATAGCAGATAAGGGAATAAATGACCAGAGATCCTTTTTGCTCCATCTAGACCTCTGTGATCATGAGCATTCAGCTTCTGAGTGACTCGTTGACATCCACTGTACTAACGCAAGCCTGGTGGTTGAAAGGCAAACGAGAGAGGAGACTAGATAAAGGCAATTTCTCTTCGCGGCTCAGAGGATGGAGAAGTGCTGTAGAGGGAGAGTTCATTTGGGATGCAAAAGAGGAGAGAGAGCAGACGTCTGGATGTTCTTTACAACTCTGCTTTGTTTTTCACCTTTGTGACCCTTGAGGCTGCACATCTAATATCTTAGGAGCACAAAGACACAGATCACACTCCCTCTTCCTTTCATTTTCTTGAAACAACCCATCTTTCGGTTGCTTTAAAGTTAAAAACTCTTTACCTTAGCATCATCATGACTGCAGTGGTCATGATGACAATGGGTTTAAGAAATCCAGGACCAAAGTTTTCATCCGTCTTACCTCAGGTATGTCCATTTTAGATAGAGGCCTAATATTTACTTCTTCATGGAAATAGCAGACAAAAGAAATCACCTTTTTATTTCCTCATCCTGCCTCAGCTCATGCAGTGTTTTTTTGATTATATATAATCATACAAATTCGCACACACTGCTGCTTAATTGTTGACTATGGTGACATTTAACTAACTGTGATCTATTCACAAGACACCCCCCCCCTTCCCTTTTTTTCAAGGGGGAAAAAAGTAGAGGCTTCAGCACCGTTGAACATTTGAAAGTCCTAGTTTTGATGCTGCCGCCATGCAACAGTGATTCTCACTGCATTCCTTGAGTTAATAAAATGCCAGAAAGTCAGTTCTCCTTCTATCCAGTGGATATCATGTTGGTCTGGTGTTTTTGTAAAAAAAGGAAACATTTCATTCATCAGTCAGTATAATAATGATATTGTGTTATTTATGCAGTTTGTTTGCTGCCAAAGGCAGAGCTGCAGCCATTAATAATAATCAGTCTTCAGTCTTGTCAGTGGGTTGTGGTCAAGTGGTCCTCAAAGTGGAAGTGGAGATGTTGCTACAGTGGCTGCCCTGCTGGCTTATTTGGCCAAAAAAATTAATTAATACTTACTACTTACCCAATTTCTTTTTCCTTGCTTGCTGTTGTAAAAACTAAAAATAACATGATAATATTTACGATTTAATAAATCTAAAATCTATAATTTTTTAAAATAATTTTCCGTTGATCTCAGACTTAGAAGGGTCTCAAAAAGGAATATAATAATGGCTATGTATATGAACATGATAAATGAGAATGAGGCTAACAACTCAGAGGCAATAAGTCAGCATCATCACCAGTTGATGATCTATGTAGTATGTATCTATGTAGTGATCTGCCTGATCTTTATTTCATTCACATTTCATTTTAAACTGTTAGCTGTAAAATGAAGACAGAACAGAAAAGAGCTTTTATAGCTTTTTTTTTTTACACTTTTTTTTTTTAACAGTTTTTTTCAGAAAAAAGAATTAGGATTAGGATTTACCAATGGGTTTGGTGAATGTAAAGATGACAGATGAGAGATTAAAGGGATAAAAGTGTCTTAAGTGTCTTTAAAAAGGTTGTCTTTGTAAACAAAAACACCCAGAAGAGAAAAAGGATTGCAGAATTTTAAAGAAAAAAAAGCTAGTTCAAGTCAAATTTTGATGGTGGTGTGGAAGATCAAACACATCAGTTGAAAATCTCTCGTAGCTGTTCATTTGAGTCGTGGCCTATAGATGGGGGCATTGGGCGTCCTGGAGGAAACCGTTTCCATCAGGATGAAAATCTTTCATCCTAGGATAAAGGTGATCAGTCACAACAACTTTGTATTGATTTGCAGAGTCTCTTCCTCCAAACCAAGACATCGAAATGCCCCCCTCAGCATAACAGAGCCACCGGATCCCCTCACTATAGGGGTCAGGCCTGTACCGTTTACTTGCTATACACCACACATGCAAGAATACGGTGACGGGTGACTCATCTGAGCAGATCTGTTTCTTCCACATCTTTTTTAGACCGGTGCCATTGGTTTTGGTGTAATGAGGGGGTTTTGCCATGCAACCCTACTATATCACCCCTCTCTATGTAACTATCAATGAACTGTTTTTGCTGACCCACACTAATCACATCACCTTCCATCCTTTCCCCAACAATTAACCCTCTTTCATAGTCACTCTTTCTCTCTCGCCATCTTGGTACAAAATCCTTATCAGCTGGGCCTGCTCAGTATTTTTATACATATCACAGACCATGATTGGATGTTAATTACTTATTGTACCATGCAGGGCACCTGTGTGGAAGTATCTGCAGTTAGGTTTCTCCAATCATTTAACTGAGTTCTTCATTTGATTTTTCACCTGTCTGTATCTCAGATAAAAACCTTGACTGGGAGTGTAAGCATCTCCAGATTCAATGGAGAGAAAGAGCTTCTTAAGTTATCCTTTCATTCAACATTATGGTATAGTAGACCTCAGGAGGCTTCCCCTCAGTTGTATAATACTTTCATGAATAGGTTTTTTTTTTTCTAACGTAACCTGTAACCAAACAAAATGTTGTTTGCTGATGAAATGCTCCTTGGTATATTATTTAACACTTGGTAGGCAGTAACCTAGTTAGCCAGCCATGCTATTGGTTGCATCTTACGTTAGAGTAGCTTAACACACTGTTTAATCCATTCCTAACATTTTTTTTTCCTTTTCTTTTATTGGTTTTCATCATGGTGAGAAATCCTAAGCCTGGTTGCTTAGCTATGATTGGACAATCACTGTCCAATGAGGGCTTTAGCAAAGGGCCCATTGATGAATATAACAATAATTTGTTTATCTATTTTTTGACATGTCATGAACAAATACAATGCCCAAAATCATCTTTTCCCTGTTTTTTTTTCCTGAATAACACAATACTTCCTTTTCGTAGTTTTGAGTCTTTGTAAGCAAACACATCAAGGCCAAGTTTATTCAGAAAAAAAACATTATAAATGGAGCCCTATATGAGAGAATGTATTCCAGTTGGCGATCTGAAACAGATTAAAATTTTTAACTTCAAGAAGAAAGTTGTTCCATGTGGTTTATCTTTTTTAAGAAACCGAGACAGATGGATTGAGGCATACATCAACATAGACAGGCACCACAGAAGACCAGGTAATATTATTATGCTCAGCAGGATGCATGCTTCAAGATGGTGTTTGTTTTTAGGAGCCTGTCCATTTGGAATATGAGGTCGTGAGCTTCATCACATACAAGGCACAGAGGGATTCTTTGTTTTTTTAATAGGACAATGTCACCTTTAAAGACAATACACCCTAACTTTTGTCTCCTCCATCACTGTCTTTTCCTCTTATCTTTCTTTTTCTCATTCCGTCTCTCACTTTTATGTGATGTACCAAGCACACTACACATCGTATTGCCTGTGTTCTCCTTTGTTTGTACCTGGGCCCTCCTCACGTAACTGAGCTTGCTACACAATCACTACGACTGCAGATTTCACCGCAGCCCTACAAGGAAAAAATCAGAGCTTTATATTAGATATTAAGCCTAATGTTTCTCTCGAGGCCTATATCTACTACTTTTGATTAATTCTGGGTTTAACATGGGGATATACTGAGTTGCTTATCTTACAAGAACCCTAATTTCCCTGGCCCATTGACTGGTCTGCCTGAAAGACATATAGATAGTTGCATAGAAAATTGGTTCCTAATTCTTAACTGTAAAAATTTTTAACTGTATCAGCTTTTGAGTGAATCTGGCAAACAGCTGCTTATTTTCACATCCAGCAGACACAGAGCAACAGTAGCATTTATTTGGAGTCATGTTAGGCAGTTTTTTTTAATGTTATGAATTGTGTTTCTCCTGCTATGACATACTAAAATGTCTGCTGTCTACAAAATATAGTCCGTCGGATGGTCTATAAACATCTTCAAAGAGGTTCTTATCAGCAAAAATTAGCTAAAACACCTGCCCTTGTGTTCCTGCATGTCCTCTGATCAGTTACATAAATATGCACTTAAGAGGACAGAGGCATGCAATTCACTGCAGTTAACTTGCTTTGAAGGTGAGAAAACATGCCTCACTTTTATTCAGTGCCAAGGCTTACAACTTTTACTCTGAACTTGAGGGCTGCTGCAGGGTTTGAATCTTCTGGCAACAAAAATGCACTGAGTTTTTACTGTAATATAGGTCTGAGTCACCATCATCATGAGAAGATTGTCGGATAATATGCAAAAAAATATGGTGTTACTATTTCTGTGTTATTAACTGTCTTAACCAATGATGTAAAATGCAGGGTCTGCCATGTATCTTATCTCTGTGTAGTGTTACCAGAGTGTCTTTAGTGTGAGTCTCTCTGAGTCACTGCTCAGTTTAGAAATATATTCCATTTTCTGTTTTGTTAATCTTGGCTGAGTGCCAGCTATAAGATAGAAACAACACTACTTCCCTCCTTCCTTCCCTTTTCTTGTGGTTTGCCATTTCTCAGGGGGAAATTTTCAAGGATTCGTGGTTGGTTTTTGTCTATTTCTATGTTTTGTTTCAGGCCCTCTACAGCAGTCTTAATCATCACCGGGGGAATAGACTGGTGAACTCACAGGGAAAATAAATACTGTTCTAACCGTTTACACTGACAGGTTGGTCCCCATTTACTGGGAGCTACTCATCATTTGTCTCTAAGCCAGTGAGGAGTATTTTAAAATGTGATATGACATTCAGAAGTCCTCCAGTAAACATGTGAGGGCCTGGTAAATGCCAGCAGGTAGAATTACAGAGGAAGTTAAGCCTTAAAATAGAAATAATTAGGCTTTCCTTCAAATAACCTTTTATATGCAAATCACAACATTAAGGTGGAGTATTCTTCTACAAGTTAGCCTTTTCTTTTAGTGTTCCTTGATTTTCATTATGTTGTACTATATTTTATGCAAATTATTGTGCAATATCTAATCACCCATTCAAAAACAACGGATTACTAGCATCAAATTTCCAGAGCTTGTTGCTATAAAAAGTTCCCATTTCATGTGGCCCACATTCTGTGTGCTGTGTCATTTCCTCTTTTCTGTCTCACAAATCATAGAAGTTGATGAATGGCTTGAGCCTTGTGCTGTTCCTGTTCTGCTAAAATCTATTGATGTTGTGCACACGAAGGCTCGGTCTCACAGGCACCACCATAAGCGCATCCTCAAAAATGCAACTAAGATGACACTCATACAGATAAACACAATCTTATACATTTGCACACCATCTACACAGAACTGCTTTCAGTTAATGAGAATCTATCCCCTTTGTGAGGAGGTGTGAAACTCAAAAATCAATAATATCCCAAGGAAAATCGAGCATGTTTCCTAGTCCACATTTGCTAGATAGCGCACAAGCCACACACACACTAAAAGAGGCAGTCTCACAAACACACAAACGGCATTGCACTGCTATACACAGTCCTGCGATTAAAAATGCCCCTGCTTGTCTCTTGCACCTGTAATTCCAAGGCCTGAATTTGCAAAGAATCTTAATGACTCTAGTTCTCATTTTTATTCAGGTGAATGAAACTCAGAATGGACCAACACACATTTATTCAACTGAGTTTCTCCCAAAACAGAACTTCATGGGCTTAGCTCCAATTTATAAAACTTTGTTCACACCTCAATCTCATCCTGTACCAGCAAGAAGAGACAAAGTCTGATATGAGACATTTGTCAAGGCAAAAGAAAGACTGGTTTGCCTTTTCAAAGAGACACTGTGAGAGCAGCAAGCATCTGAGGAAGGACAACAATATACCCATCACTACAGCAAATTAGATTAAATCCAACCAATCAAGATAAAAATATATAAATATTTGCAGATAGATTTTTGTTAGTGAGAGCAAATTCCAAAATAGAAAATGTACCCAGTACAGCGCAGACCTCCACCAAGTCAAACAACACACACCAGACTTATGAGGAAAAAATTAAAAATTCACAATAAACTTTACAGATCTACCCTTGAATTAAATGGGTTCTTCACTGGCCCATGCCCCAAACCTCAATCAAGCTCAATACAAATCGGTGCAGTAGTTTTCTTCTGAATCAGTAGGTGTTATGTGGGTGTCTGAATAGGAAATACAGAGTTTTACCTTTATATACTGTGATGTAAGAAGTCACATTAGCAGAATGATTTTAAAGTGTGTTCTCTAGAGTCAAATGCTGCCTAGATATAGCCTGGCTTGCATGTTTCTCTTGAAATCATCAGCCTGTTAACAAACATTGTCTTACCAGTTAATAGGATCGTTAGAGCTCTAAGTCTTGTTTAGGCATGCATAGTAAATGCCTCACAGAATTGTTGCAGCTGACTTGGCAATTAACATTTAAGATCTTTGGCCAAAATAGTGACATATCGTGTCTCATGTTCATTTGTAAACAACTTTTATCAGATGCCAGGTCCTTGCTGCCTGGGGGATTCTGCAGTAGGAGGATATAAGATAAGAGATTGGTCTAGAAGACTGAAACCTGGCTGCTTTGGTATTCAATAATTCTCATGGTTACTACTACTTATCACAGCCCATTAAATGTTTTCATCACTCCTGTCTGTTGAAGTTGAATTCTCTTGATACAGCAGCTCTAAAGAGTCCATGCAATCAATACTTGGTGGCAATAGACAGCCATGTCAGCTATCACAGTTCTAATAAAACACAAGATGAATCCCAGTGGATGGGGGGGGGGGGGGGGATAACCCTCAGTGGGCTCTGATTTTGGTTAATTGTTTTTTTCATGATGTGACAGTGACTCAGCTGCTTTTAGTATTCCCCATATGGCAGGAACTGGCTTCTCTTTTGGGCCACAGTGATGTATTCAAATATGTCACGGTGGGGCGGATTAGAGTGCTTTATGTGATTGATCGCAAGAACATATTTTAGCATCATCCAACAGCATACGACAACAGTCAGACAGGAGACACCCCAATTCACTTGAATGGGAAACTGGTCTCAGACTTTTGGACCCCACTGTAGAAAGGTGAGTCAGAAACATATAAAAAGAAAAATTGAAATGTGTGGACCTCTAATGCTGCTTGTTCCTTGCATGGCAAACGGGCTGATAAAAGGAAATCCTTGCTCTTGTCTCACAAAGGAATGTTAGAGTGTTTCCAGGTTAACATTCAACTCCGAGGTTAAGTTATCTCTCACACATGACTAGTTTTAACAGATTATATTTTAACATATTAACATATAACTTTCCACTGTCAGCTCATACATATATGAGGGCTAGGAATAAGCAGGTTTTCATTGCAGATTTTTTAGGTTACTCATATTTGCCAAAAGGCAAACAATTAAAAGAAAGAAATAATCCAATAAGAACTGGTGAGAATAGATACAGGTGATTATAATAAAAAGGACCACAAATACGTCAATAGGGAGAAAGTCAATTGGAAAGCTCAGTCTTCGTCTAGAAGGACAATTGGTTCCATGCTGCAGCATTACTGAGTTACGGAGTGAATACTGAGACATGGCCCTGCAGTAAGAAACTCTCACCCTTGCATCAGTAAATGACTAATTTGACTGACCATCACAAGTTTTATCAATGTGGGACTGACACATCAGATATTGGTTGAAGCTCATTAGGAAATAGAGAGAGGGTTATATGTATTTTTTTACTAATGAGCATGAAATGAGCATTTATGAAACCCCCAAGTTTTATTATATTATCTTGATTATATTATATATATATATATATATATATATATATATATATATTATATATATATATATATATATATATATATATATATTATTACTATATACTATATTATTATATTATATATTACCTTTTTGGTTGTGCAAACAAATTAGTGACTTAGATTCATTTTGATTTTAAAATTCTCAGGTAAAACTTTGAGTTATGTATTGGTCAAATGTATGACTTCTTTTTCACAATCACAGATTAAAGACTTATCTTATGTTAATTATATTCTATTTGTGAGGCTATCAAGACAAACCAAAAGTTTACAAATGCTAATATTGAAAACAAGGTAATCTTGATTTAAAAAAAAAACAAAAACAAAAAAAAAAAACAATCCTTCTCTATGCAATCAGTGGTTAGTGACGCCACTAGCAGTTAATAAGCCATTTAATTTCTGGAGGCTTACAAATATTAGTGTCATATAACATCTAAGAATAATCTGAGAACAATTCAGCAGCAGCTAAGTGAGAAAAGTTATCCAGTTGAGGTGGCGTTGGCTCACTGATGAGCACAGGAGGGTCATTGAAAGCCTTTAATTAGATCCCAAAACAAGCCCTGAAAGAATGATGAATGGAAAGAGGTGTGTTCTGGTGCCTAATTGTTGGAGACATCCATCCTCTATCAACAGGCTCTTCATCTCTGCCAGATGCTCCCTCTCCTGTCAGGGGATAGTTTATGCGTTTGTAACTGAGAGGATTTTACAAAACCCTGTGAAATGAGATAATTACTACAACAACACTCATGAGGAAATTAGAAAACGAGAACATTTTCATTATGGCCCACAAGTGCGCACGCAGCTTCAGATGAAGGCAATGACAGACATGGGAGTGACTGTATGAGAGCACGAGGCCTGATGATGAACATACTGTGTATTGGTGTATATACTGAATGTGTCAGCTATTTTTTTTTTTAATAATGCTAATGAAAGGGCCGTTGTTGAGCTGAACAATTGTCTGTTGTGTCAGCAACATGAGATGAGCGCTGAACTGACGACTGTAGTACGTAGCTTGTAATGTGACACTGACCGCTGAAAGGAAATGGGGAGCCAGAGGGAGATGAGTGGCAGATGTTTTGGTTTTTGTATTGTTGTTTGTTTTTTTTTTTTAATCTTTGAATTTTATGATGTCACAGCTTGAATTTTGATATTGAAAAGGGGTTAATTCTACCGGATTTCCGTATAAGTTGTTGCATGAAGTGATAGAAAAGTCCACTTGTATTCAAGGTGAAAAGTAACGTCATTTTAACGAGACATTTTCCTGAGTCGAAGCTCTGCAGTAAAGTTTTTACTCCCAGAAAGCAAATTTGGATTTTGGTATTTGCTCTCATCCTAACTAGTGCTAAGCTCCATGGGGATTGTGCATGTAGGCGCGTATGCATGTGTCTGTGTGTGAATAGACAGACCTGTAAGAGATGGAACTGACTTCATTATGTGGACTGCATTTCCACCTACCCCACAGCAATTAATCCAATTTCCCAGAGCCTGGAAAGGAAATTATATTGTCTTCATCCTTAAAGCCAATGTAATTTTCTCGTGTTTGACGGCAGGTCCTTGAGTTACCTCACATTTCAGTGACTGTTGTGTTATTGTGGCACATCCAGTCTGACACTTATTTTATTCTGCACCCTCTCAATGCAGATACTGTAGATGTTACAGCACTTTAGTGTCACAATGTCAAAAAATTGTGATTAGATCTCAGAAAAGACATTTTATTTTCACCTATGCTATGTCAGATGATATTATCACTTGAAAACATGCTATTTATACACACCACTTATAATCAATGTGCCGGCAGGTCGTCTCCAAAGCCTGATTGGCATCAGAATTATGATTTTCTTACCTCACCTTTTTCCTCATCTGTGTCTCACGCTGAGGAAATGGCAACAAGTGAGATGCTCCTTTCTCCTCTTCTTCTTTGACTCCCTTTAATCTCCCCTGACACGCTGCTAATTTTCTTTCCCACTAACTCCCCCTCTCTCTACTTTTTCAAAAGGTCCTGACTGCTTTACTTCGCCATTTAAGAGCCATCTGAAATTTATGCTGACTTTTCCCCTCCAGAGAAAGACTGGACAAAGCAGGGTTAAATTCTTTATAATTAATTTTTTCTTTTCTTCTTTTCAGGGCAGCTGGAAATTGCACCACCTACTGCAGCACAGTTACGATATGGTAAGAAGTCTGAATTTTAATTAATCTTGATTTGTTTGTATATGTATTTTATAGTTTTTGTTAAAATGTTTAAATGATCACATTGACTTAAAAAATCCTTAATAATCTTGCAACATAATCATGTTAATGGAGCCTGAATTAACATCCCTAATTTAGCCTTCAGTCAACCAGGAAGATTAATGAAGGATCGGTCTTAATCATAATTACTGAGCAGGTTAATGTGGGTCATACTACATACTACGTTTCCATGAAAGAAAGGAAAAACATTCTATTTTTGGACTTTGCTAATAGAGTTATTGTAATTTTTTTGCATTAATTGTTGCACCTGAGAGAAGATATAAGATATGTAATCCTGTGATCAGAAGATTTATTGATTAAATAATAATTGTTTATAAGGCCCCCATTAGCTTCCACTTATGCAATTGGTTGTCTTCACTGGGGTCTGTAATGACATATAAAAGGATAGGGGACATCGATATGTAAAAAAATCAGGAAAATGCAAAATGCGGAAAAGACATCATTTGTAGATAAGGCCCAAAACATTATAACAAATTTGGATGTTTACAGTAGATTTGCAATTTGTGTTTGTGTTTCATGTGATCTGATGAGGCTTAGAATAGAACAATGTCTTTCCAATCATTTCTTAGGGAAGGTCAAACACGTACATGTGCAATCCACCTGCATATATGGACACACATACACACACACACACACACACACACACACACACACAACAGCATACTCATGCATGCATCCGTCAGTTTACAGTGCTCGGTTACTGACATGACCTCAGACTTTAGATGCTTTGCATCCTGCTGCTCCCGAGAGGTTAGAGAGCTGGCTGGATGACACAATATCATTCATGTCATCTTGTGTTTGACTTTCTTCCTCACACCAGACTTTACGTTTAACAATGGGACCTTTGTGACTGCAAGCAAAGGCAGAGACATCAAGTGACAAAATACATTATCTCTTTCGCACTAAAGCTCAGCTCTTTCTTTTTCTGTGCTAAAATGTTGTCTTTCCAGCTTTGGCTCTGCAGTAAAAATAACACACCTGAGTGAGACTTTAAATCTGACAACTGTATTGTTGCTCCAGTAACTTGTGAATCTCCTCATAAATGCTTCTTCCTTTTTGCAGAGTAAACTGAGTGATTGTGAATGCAGTGCGGAAAGGATGGAAATTGTCTCAACCCTGGTCTCATATATATCAATATATAAGATTATACCCCTTTAATTTTAGACTTCTACATATGAGCAGTGAAACTGAAACAGATTTTTTGACCCTCACTATCTAAAAAAATGAAAAAATGTTCCCTAAACAGCTTTATAATTAGTAATTTCATTAGAACTAATATAGCTGGAGGAGTCCATTTTCTAATTTTCAGCCCTGACCTGTGGTATATTTGGTAAAAAAACATGTTTAAATGCTTTACTGTTTAAAACAGGTTAATGTAGCCAGGAGTAACTGAGTGCATAGTATATAAGAGGTACTCATTTGGGAACTGTGAGAGTTCCTTGTCATAACAGCTGTATGGACAGTTCCTATATTTAGAATGAAGCTTTTAGTTGATGGTCAGCCGAAAAGCTGCACTGGACTTTAAACTCAGTTGATGTCACTACATTGCACTAGTCAGTGATGCTTTTTATAAAAGGATACTAGAGAAACAGGAGGGAGAAGGTAAAACAAATGTAAAGTTCTCCCTGCACAAAGCTCACTCACTGCAGAGCTTTGTTGGATTTCAGTCTAAAGTTCTAGTTTGTTTTTCTGCAGAGGCATCGAAACCAAATACTAGAATTTCATTCGATGGGTCTCTGTACCAAGAGATGGAATGTTCTTCGAAATTAGATCAAGGTTGCCCCTGGCGTAGCACTAAAGTAGACTGTGTTAAAGATATGAGTGAGTAGGTGTTTTGTGTGGAGAGGCTCGACTGTAGCAGAATAAAAAGCTTAGAAAAGACAAAGTCAGCAGTGATTATGCTTTAAGCACAGCCGTTACTTGAACTAGGCTGCACTTCAATTAAACTTTAACTACAATAGCCTGGACTTTCATCAGGCTATGGGTGACATCTAAAATTCACTTTCTCAGCACAGACGCTGTATTACGATGGATATCTTATGTGTGCACACACACACAAAGTGTATCGTTTTATTTATGTATATATGCATATTGTGTTATATATCTTATATTGAGCGCACAAATTTTGGAAACTAGAAAATGGGTTCTTTATCATGTGGCCTTCATCAGTGGCACAACTTAGATAAAACATGGCTTTACAGGCACCAGAAAATATGAGCTAAAAGTAGCTACCACTTCATGATGGTTGAGACTGAGATTGTATGATTCGGACATATAAACTGATCTTACAAAACACTCCAGTCTATTTAGCTGATTAATGATACACTTTCTGTAACATATTGTATCAACTAACATCTACATGCTTAGATCATTTTCAGCTTGTCTGCAGCTGTTTCTGTAGCATGCTTTTACAAATGAATCTGTTATAACAATATATTAAAAATATGTTACAATAAATAACTTGTAGTCCATCTTTAGTAATAATCAGTATTTATTTCAGGTGTCTCCAACAACAGCAGCTACATAGGTTTAATTTTCCTCTGAGCACTGAAGTGTTTTATGTCTCTAATGCTCTTGAATCTTTTATCTTCTGCATTTGTGATTGTGTCATTATGTAACAGTTCTTCTCTGCAAGGTTCAGTTATGTCTAATGGATCATTATTTATTGTTGAAGACTTAGATAAAATATCTGCATAGTTTCTTTTTTATTTTTGTCAGTTGGTAATTTATCATTTGCATTTACTATTTTACTATTTTACAGTTTTGCTGCACAATGCACTCCCCTTCGTTGGATTTGGATTCCTGGACAACTGCATCATGATAGTTGCTGTAAGTGTCAGCATTATGCAGTGCTGTGGTCCCTTACAGCTCAGTGCTTATAGAGATTCTGTGTTAGGACTGTGTTCTCCACAGGGGGAACCTGAGCATAAAGAATATATTGTATGTGCTCACGACACTGTAGGCAACTTGAAGGGAGAAACAGAAAAAAAAAACCTCACATGTGCCTGATGCTACTGTATATATTTCCTGTGTCTCTCTCAATGTATGGCAAACTGTCATATCTGTTTCTTTTCTCTTTGTCTTTAAACATCCGGTACAATTCTCCTCATTTAGTGTCTGTAAAATGGTTCAAATACTAAAATCTAAGCCCAGTGGAACTAAACGACTAATACATTAATCTGACCTCATTCAGTGTGCTTGCACAGCAGGGTTATTCTTTTTAACACAATAGGATAGATTATTATGGGGAAGACAAATGGAGAGAAGAAAATATAAATAAAAGAAACTAATAAAAGAATAAATCTAATAAAACAATATGAATTGCCAAAGCTTTGTCTAAAAAAAATTATATTCTTTAAGAAAATTTAAGAATATGAAGACCACACTGCTGTTTTGCTCTTTTTGGGCTCAGCAAATGCATGAAAACATAAACCAATAGTTAACCAAACTTTTGGGCTGGATTCAGCTTGTTTGTGAAAGGTTATTGAAGTTTAAGTGACCATAATGGCCTGACTGTGCTGATGCCAACCTGAGCCTTCCATTTTTATTCTTGCAGTCTAGACTGTGAGAGAAACCAATCCATTCCATTTCACATGGGATAATAGTTCTGCTCCAAGGTCAAGAATCCATAAACTGAAAGACTAAAAGTTTCTAACTTAAAATCGTAACAAGCAGCTTTTCATATTAGAAGTGCAGTTGTATAGACTCTGATTAAATACTGCAGTTGGCCAGTGTCGATCATGTTACTGGGTCAAAGTTCAAAACGCTGTTTGGAATTTTGGATGAGACATTTATGTTAGAAAGTAAAGAGGAAAGATATGTTATTGAGAAGGAAAATATCTCCATTAGACAGAGGAAGTTGTCAATACTAGCGATTAGCAAAACAAATTGTTATCATGAATTATAAATTTATAGTCCAATCAATTGCACAGATGTTACAAGTTAGCCTCAGAACTTAGCTTTCCTGTCTTACAAACCTGTGTAATCTGTGTTTGTGTGTGTATGTTATTTCCCAGGGTACACAGATTGAGTTATCCATTGGCGTTATCCTCGGTATATCAACTATGGCAGGTAAGAGAATCTCATGATGTTAATGTAACTTAATATCTTAATGAATAATTTGAATGTGTCGGAGGCAGTTTTGTTTTGTTTTGTTTTGTTTTGTTTTGTTTTGTTTTGTTTTGTTTTGTTTTCTTTTTTTGTTCTGGAGGTGCAGTGACAATGGGTGTAATTTCCCTTTCTCTTGCTTATTGATAAACATACCTTGATTTTCATTTGGCTTCACATGCTTTATAGCTTTTAGGATTAAGTCACAATGGTAGGAATGCCTTCACTGACAACACATAGGGAACATCCATGTTGCTTCCTGTAAAGAAGATTTGATAAACTCTGTATATGTGTTTATTAATAAGTGAAGTACATGTGTGTTGTGAAATGTGTTTCATGATTTCTCAGGCTTTTTAAAAATTTGACATTTTTTAACACACAGTTAGGTCCATAAGTATTTGGACAGTGACACATTTTTCATAATTTGCCCCTATACACCATTACAATGGATCTGCAAAAAACCATCAAGATGTGATTGAGGTGTAGACCTTCAGGGTTAATTCAAGGTTGTTTAATAAAAATATTGTTTAGCTATTTATTTAGGACTTGCAGCCATTTTTATACACAGTTCCTCAAAGTAATTGGACAGACCAAAATAATAATAAATACAATGATTATTTCTAATACCTTGATGAAAATCTTTTGCAGTCATGAGGTGGCTGAGGTCTGGAACCCATGGACATCATGTATGGACAAATGTATCATCATTTGCATTGGGACCTCTTTGGAACACATATTAAAAGTTCCCATGAACAGCTACTAGTCGGAATTTCAACACTTGGAATCAAATTCAGACCTTTTATCTTCTTCATTTGTTATGAAATAATGACAGAATAGGCCGCACTTTCCATGAAACTGATAAATTGTTAATTGTCCAATTACTTCTGAACCCCTTAAAATGAGGGACTACATATAAAAACGGCTGTGATTCCTAAACGGTTGATGTGCCATTTTTGTCAAACCTCCTTGAATTAAAGCTGAAATCCACAATTCAATCACATCGTGATGACTTCGTTTCAAATCCATTTTGGTGATGTACCGAGGAACAATTATGAAAAGGAATTGTGTCAATGTCCGACTACTTATGTAATTAACAGTATTTCCCATATATTTGTATAAACATCATTAGTCAAAATAAATTAATAATTTAATTGCTCAGATTACAGCAATGTTTGAGAATAATGTTGAAGCAAAATCCTATTTGACAGTATTACTTAACAGACTTTGAAATCGATGGTACACCAAATCACAGCAAACTTCCAACTCTGCCAAAAAAATAAGAATAGAAAGAGGAATTTATTTCAGTGTCGCAGACACAGTGTCATGATTAAGCTTATCTGACCTCTGCTGTGTCACAAATCAAAAAATAAAGTGGGATAATATAACAAGGGTAAAGCAGAGATATGAATATGATCATCATACTGTATATGATAGGTGTACTAATATCTACTTAGCTCAAAGAGGCACATTTGCTATGTTATCACCTGTTCCTATTAAGTTATTTGGTGGAGAGGATATTATGTTACATTACACTGAATGTGAATACAGACATGAGACGTACACTGATGTTAGAGTGTTCCTTGCTGAATGATGAAGCATAAGGACTGTTTACATATTTATATATTTAGTAGCATTTGACCATTGTTAACAAATGCTGAATATTTGTATCTTCTGGCAATCCTGGGACTATCGTCACTACTGTCACTCAGTGAGTATTGGAATGAATAATGCTAACAAAAATAGTATTAGCAGAATCTCAATTCTCTTTACTTTATTTTTGTCAATCAAGTACATAACAAACACAACAAGCCTAACTCAATGTGATTCTTTTGTTGCTTTTAGCTCAATCGTTTAAACATCAAACAGACTTAGTAAACTGGTCTGTTTAAAGGACTTAGAGCTCAAAGCTGCCATAACAGAACAGAAGAGGTAGAAGCCTGACAGTGTGATGCTGTGTGTCACTGGGAAATGAAAAGAAAGGGAATAACTTGACCATTGCAAACTTGCAAGGAGAAACAGATCTACAAGGGATATATTGTAGAGAGGAGGCTTCTGAATATTCACTTTTATGTGCTTTATGTGTGTCAAACACAATACTTGATCCAGCTCATGTAGAATTCCAACTGGAACCAGTTTCCCTTTGGGATTTTAGGAGAGATTGCAAATTTTGATTAGGTCAAATAAGCTATTTCAGGCCTGGTAAGATCTGGAGGGTTATCAAGTTGACAACGCAGGCAGAAAATGAAAAATTCGATTTCATACAGGCCTCTAGTAGTTTGACAAGCCGAGCCTATAATCTTTGTATGGTGAAATTTTTCAATACAGGCTTGACAATGAGCTCTAGCTACAGAAATCCCATTAAGTTAGTGATTTGAAAGAATGTATGGCTGCCCAGGAGCCCATGAGGACACTGATAGATAAAAAAACAAAGGGAGCTTATGTTCTTTCCTCAAGTACAGCCTCAGCACAGTTTCTGTCTCCATTTACACAGCAGTCACACTGTTACTCTTTCCTACTGCAATTAGGACATTTTGGGGTCTGCAAACCAAGTGGCTGCAGTTATCTAACAAAGCCCAGAGAGATTTAGCACTACAGTCAAGTCTACAGTCAACCCCACCAATCACACATTTCTAGGAGGCAAATATGTCTCAGCTTACTCAACTGAAGACGGAGGCTGCCCCATTAGAAAATGGTCTGCTGCTAAGTCTAATAACATAAATAAAACACGGGTAATGATGTGAACATCTCTAAAAAGAATTAAATCCAAAGTTCAGATTTTATCACACAAATCAACCCACTCTGCTTGCCTACGAGCACCCATGTTCTTCCCAGCCTTCAAAGGTTGGGACATTTTCGGTAGATCCTCATTACTATATTGCATTCATATGTTTTCATACAGATCTCTTAACCTTTAATACCTTAGTGACATCCTGCACGTCAGCCTGAATAGATGTTTCCATGTTATTTTCCTTACCTCTTTCCCTCTAATCTCTAAGACTCTTGCTTTCTTGACAGAAACTGTCACATACAAACACGTCGGCACACATACAGTAAATACACTCACAATTTTGAGGGGTAACACCCGTGCGTGAGTATGCTTGTGCTCAGTTTTGTGTAGATGTGCTTCTGTGTCATTTTTGCTGTAAAAAAGGCTTAAGGTATAGATAGGTGTTGTTCATACACAGGCTTTACACTCAGTTCAGTTTTAGTCATATAGCACCAGATCATGACAGAGTTTATTTGAAGTCACTTGTCACTTAGAGCAGGTCTAGACCAGTCTCTTTATTGTTTTTATTTATAGAGACCCAGCAGTTCCCCCATGAGCAAACACTTGGCAACAGTGGCAACGAAAAAACTCCCCTTTAACAGGTAGAAATATTGAATGGATCCCGGCTCATGGGGGGGGGGGGGGCTGGGCAGTGGCCTTTTGCCTGGAGGGAGAAATAGAGCGAGAGAGGCGAGGAGGGAGGCAAGAGAGCATAGCAAATACAGGTATCGTGTAAAGATGTATGATAGTAATGAGACTAATAATAAAACCAACACATTATAATGACACTCATAAGACTAAATAAAATAGTCACAGATACAGGTGCTGCAGCATAAGAGTCAGAAAAACCTGCAAAAAGCAACAGGAGGAGAGAGGAGAGAGATGAGAAAGTCCAACAATATGGGAGAGAGAAGAAGTCAAGGTGAGTTGGTGAGAGCTCTCTCAAAGATCTTAGAGAGGAGGGGATGGTTACATATGGGCCTATAGTTGGCTAAAACATCTGGATCGAGAGTAAACTTTTTAAGAAGAGTTGGGATGAGGTCTAAGAGATGGGTTGATGGTTTAGATAAAGAAATTGTTGAAGTTAGTTGGCAAAGTTTGATTAGAGAGAAACTGACTAGGTATATATTGGGTTTTATGGCTGTTTCTAAGGTTACTGTGTCTGATGACAAATCAGCACCAGTTGAGGGCAGGAGGACAGTTAGAATTTTATGGTTAAAGAAACTCATGAAATTTTCACTACTGAGAGTTATAGGAATACATGGATCAATTGAGCTATGACTCTCTGGCAGCCTGGTTACAGTGCTGAAAAGAAACCTAGGGTTGTTTTCATTTTTCCTTTATTAAAGTTGAGTAATAGGCTGCTCTGGCATTATACCATCCTAAATATTTTAAGACCATCATGCTGGGCTAAGAAGGATTGTTCCAGTTTAGTAGAGCGCCATATCTTTTCTAGTTCTCGTGTTGTTTGCTTTAATATATGGGTATGAGATTCAAACCATGGAGCTAACGGCCTTTTTTTATTATCTTCTTTTTTAATGGGGCAGTGGCGTCAAACCACATTCTTACTGAGCCTGCAGCACTATCAGCAAGATGATCAATTTAGGAGGGACCAAATCTGGCATACAAGTTCTCATATATTGTTATATGGCAGTGAATTAAACACTGGTGGAATCACTTCCTTAAATTTAGCTACAGCTTTTTCAGATAAACATCTTGTATGAACTCAAGTTATTTAACAATGGTGTGAAAGAAGAGGATTCTGTGGAAAGACGATTCAAATTCTATGCCATAGGTCAGAACAAGGTCGAGGGTGTGGTTAAAACAACGAGTGGGTTTATTTACCCTTTGGTCAAAGCCAACTGAGTCTAAAAGTGAAATAAAGGCAGTGCTGAGGCATCACTATCAACATCCACATGAATACCGAATTAATCTAATATAATTACTTTATCTGTACAAATGACTAAGGTTTATAAAAACCCTGAATTCAGATAATAATTCAAATTATGGTCCAGGAGCACAGTAGCACACTATAACAAATAGAACAGGCTTTAAAGTTTTAAAGGTCGGATGAGTGAGACTAAGAATCAGGATTTTGAATGAGTTATAACTGAGTTTAGGTTTAGGGTTGATTAACAAGCTTGAGTTGAAAATGGCTGCAACTCAACCTCCTCGGCCGGTGACTCTGACACAATTTTTGCAGTTGTGCCTCTGTATACCACCAAAATGGATTTGAAATGAAGCTATCAAGATGTGATTGAAGTGCAGTCTTTCAGCTTTGCTTCAAGTGGTGTAACAACAATATCACATTAACTGCTTAGGAATTGCAGCCATTTTTACACATCGCCCTTCATGTTCAGAGGCTCAAAAAAAAATAAATATATATATATAATTTATTATTATTTATAATTTTATATTAAGGAATTTTTTATTACTTGGATGAAGTCCTTTGCCACCAATGACTACCTGAAGTCTTTAAACCATGGACATCACCAAATGCTGAGTTTCCTCCTTTGAGATGGTTTTCCAGGACTCACCTGCAGCCACTTTCAGTTGCTGCTTGTTTGTGGGTCACTCACCCTCAGTAAGTGAAGAATATGCTGAGTTGGAGTTGAGGTCATGTAACTGTTTTGGCCATTGAAGAATATTGGCTTTATTAACCTTGAGAAGCTCTTGGATTGCTTTCACGATATGTTCTGGGCCGTTATCCATCTGTACTCCCATCAGTTTTGCAGCATTTGGCTGAACCTTAGCAGATAGTATAGACCTATACACTTTAGAATTCATCCTGCTGCTTCTATCAGCAGTCACATCATCAATAAACACCAGTGACCCAGTTTCACTGGCAGCCATACATGCCCCTAACACTGCCTCCACCATGTCTGACAGATGATGTGGTGGCTTTGGATCATAAACTGTTCCTTTCTATCTCTACACTCTTCTCCCATCATCCTGGTAAAAGTTCATTTTGGTTTCATCTTTTTTCAGAGAAACTTGTTTCTGATCTGGGCAGGATTTTTAGATGTTTTCTGGCAAAGTCTAATCTGGCCTCTCTGTTCTTGAGTGTTACCAGTGGTTTGCACCTTGTAGTAAAAACCTCTGTGTTACTCTTTGAGGTGTGTCTTGATTGACCAACCTCCTTGAGAGTGTTCTTGACCTGACTAGATGTTGTGAAAGTTTTCTGCTATTATCCACTTCACTTGTCTTCTGTGGTCTTCAGGCCTTTCAGTTTTGCTTAGCTCTGTGGTTCATTCCTTTTTTTTTAAAAGATATGCAAAATTGTTGATTTGCCCCCCCACTACATTTTGTGCCATCTGTCTTTTTGTTTTTTTGGGTTTTTTTTTTTTTTCATTTTTGTTTTTTTCAGAAAAGGCCTTGGAGCTCGAGTTAATTCAATATATATGTGCATTTATATATACAAATATAGTTTATTGCCTCTCTCTGAGCTATTCCATCTCTCTTTGATTTACTCAGTCTTCTCTGAAACTGATTATTGGGAGTGATGGACATAGTACAGGGCTTTTTAATGCTTTAAAAATGTCTTTTGTGTATCTTAATCTACGTCTCTGGTACTGCTTCACTTGTACGTGTGTGAGTGCGATTTGACAACATATGCATGAAGACTGAACCTGAGGCAGAGCATAGTGAGAAGCAAAGGAATTAGTGAGTTAGTGGTGGAGAGCTGACCTTGGCTTGTAATTAAGTTTGAGCAACTTGGCCTGATGGGATCGCCATTGTGTCTGCCTCCTCAGGGGCTTGTACACAGATATGATGTATAACAACAGACATTAATTGATTACAACATCATCATCTCTTAGAGGAAGGAGGGGAGAACGGAAAATTTATTTCATTGCCTCAGGATAATAAGTTACCTTTCAGTCAGCCTAATAGTAGACTTATAAGTATTCTTCATGTACTGCAAGGTAATGGAGGGGATTATTTATGTTCAGTTCCAAGACTAGATTTTAGTTGAACAAAAATAGCTTAATTACCAAATATAAATATGCATACCAAATGTCCAATGTCTGGTTAAGGGAGAAGTAGTGGGAATGGTTATGTTATATTTCAGTGCTGCATTCGATGTAAAAGATCGTGTTATTTTAATTGAAAATCTCCAATCGCGTGGAATTAATCCATCCGCAGCTACACAAATGATCTTTCCTCCAGAACACAAAAGGTCTTTTACAATGTTGGTCTTTGCAGACGGAGTAGTTTAGTATGTGAAATAACCTCAAAGAAGTTATTGGGGACCACTTCTCTTTCTCCCTGTTTTTATTAATGTCTTGTCCTCTGCAAAAATAGAGGAATAACATTATTTATATTGTGCAGCAACCACACAGAAGTATTAAGTTTTGTCTAGCAAGTTGAATACAGTATATGGTTGGATTTAAACACATAAATTAGGCTTAGATATATCTACTAAAGGTACAGTCTTTGGGTCGCTACATAAGTTGGTTTCTGAGCACGTTGGCTGAGGTGTTCTGAGCTGCTGGCTTAGAACTAGCACCGGAAAGTTGCACTCCAACCTTTCATGACTCAAGATTAAGCCACAGAATTCCTCAAGTATGGCCGTATTGTTCAGCCGTATTGTTCAGCAGTACCATTGCCTCAGAAATACCAACAGTTTACTGCAATAACAAACATAATCACTATTTGACCAGTTTACTTCAATAACACACATAACCACAACACCAAATTGGCCGTTATCGATCATATTGTGGTACTCACCCTAGAACTAATTCATGATTTTCCACCCAATAACTGCTTAATAAAAAATCAATCGTCCTTCAAAAATAATATAAAGAGCCATTTGCTGGCATGCAGATGACAGACTGAGTAGCAGGAGATATAACTGATAAAACTGATATAATATTTGCGTTTTGCTGCATATGAGTTGTATAATTTTTTTTTAACATGTTCATCATGTTATGTATTATCGTATGTCAGCTGTGGACCCCAAAAATATTACCTAATTGCCATGGTATCAGCTAATGAGGATCCTTTAAATAAACAAATAAATAAACAAGCAAAGCTCTCATTTAATAACCTTAAGGCTCTAACTTAAATAACCTAACTCTAGGAACTTACTATTTTTTCTTTTAATTTGAAACTGTACAGTTTGTCTCACAATTATAGATGCAACAGCAAAGAGAGAGAAATAAAAAATGTATCTGAATTTTTATAAAAATGGAAATATTGCAGTTGCTTATGATAGGTTTAAAGTTAAGCTTAATATCATCATCCATATTTTCGAGGGAATAGAAAAGGTGAAATGTTGACTCATGTCAGCCCTCTCTATTTAAATGGAATTGTGACAAACTAATTTTTAAAAAAATGATTTTGCTATGTGCCGCACCCAGTTATTTGGTTATGTTACTTATTGTGTGGTTCATGTACAAATGCTCAGCCCACTTGGAATCACAGGCACCTAACAAGTATCCATAGGTATTTGCTGCACTGAACAAAACCTATCACATATACCATTACAGGTATATAATAGATATTAAAAACTTGCACTCTTTCCTTCCTTTTCCAGCCACACTTCTCCTTTTCCACTCTGAAGTTGTTTTGAAGTCATCCTTTGACTAGAGCAAATACAAATGACCTGCATCTTATTAACACAGATGCTTTAGTGTAGTTTGCAGGAAAACCTCTCTTTAACAAGGTCAGTGTCACAGGCCCACTGACACACATTACACACACTAGTCTCCCCAATTAGACTGTGACTCTTCAGTCTGTGGGAGCAGGTCATGTGGGTGTTTTGTTTAGATGTATATACCTACAGATTGTTAGTAGGCAGTGAATGCTTGTTTGGATACAACATTTACTGTTTTCAAGCTCTTTGCTACAGTAGCTCAAAGATTAGATTAAGGCACTAAAGACCTCCAGCCAGAGTAAGATGGAGATTTTTGCCTTAACAGAGACGGCGCGCTGCTTTGTTTCAGTTCCCCCCTGAGGGTTTCTGTGCCTCTGCAGCAATACCCTGAACCCAGGGTCATGGACAACAGAGGGAACACAAGTAAAACACAGACTGCTCTTTTAGGAGCAGCTACTACAGTAACACTAAAGCAGCAGAACAAGGAGATTTTTTAAGGCATCGTCTCCAAAGTCCTGTTCTTCTGCTCTCAAGAACTACTCTGGTCTCTTTGTGACGGTGACCAGGGAATATCCGGGCATAATAATACTTAGGTCTGTTCCCTGGTCCTGTTTCATCAGTCATTTCAACATGTCCTCGCCCGCTTCTCTTTGGCCTCTTAAAGTGCTGATCTGTTGCTCACATTCTTTTTGTGAAGTTATTGATCCCACGGAGTAAGTCAGCAGTGATGTGGGCTTCAGCAGTGCATCTACCTCATTAATGAGCCCAGGATGCACTCTGGTTTCCATCATATTCTGTGCTCAAACTGGCATGGTAAAAATAAGCAGTGTATGGTTATTGTAAAAGAAATTACTAACCCATAATTGTTCTTTGTCTTTTATATTTAGAGTAAATTATTAGGCTTTATGGTTAGTTACAGGCTAAATGTTATGCCCCCTGGTTTAAACAAGCGGCTTCAGTCCTTTGCAAAACTTGTGGCCAATCAGGAGGAACACTTAAGTTTTAATATCATCAAGTACCAGAGAGAAAGTGGAAGGTGTGTTAAGATAATAAAAGTGCTTGTCTCTAACTAGCTGCTGGCCAATACCTCACCCTCAGTTACAGATACATGCTTTAAAGTCATGTCACTATATTCTAATATAGTGACATTCTAATAATGATGCTTTAACTACCCCCCCCACCCCGAGCGCTAGTACTTGCATGTCTCGTCTAGCTCACCAGCTCACATCTTTTGTCCTAATGTCATACTGTGCAAAACAAATTACATCTGCCAAAGCAATTCATCCCTCTCAGTAGGTATCGCTGACATACTGCACCACAAAGGCAAACACAGATAATTAGGTTTATTTTTCAACTGTGTGTCCAATGGTGCTTTTCCTCTGTGTCATCCATTACAACTGTGAAATTTACAACTCTTCAGTCATCAAAACTTACACTGTTATTTAAGGGACTAAATCGTAGCCTGTCAGTGTGAAGGATGCAACAATATCTGCTGGCAGATGAATTTAGGCACATGCCTATGAATGGTCAAAAATTGCAGTGTCTCGTTCTCTGTTTCTTTCACATGATGTAAAATTCAGTTTCCAGACAAGCACTTTTTGTCTCGTGCTTTCTGGCTGTCCTCGACATGAACTTCAATTTTTAAACTCATTTTGTGATCATGTCTCTTTCTACTCTTGCATTTCACAGCCGCTGCCCTTGGCAACCTGGTGTCTGATCTGGCAGGACTAGGGTAAGAATTTCACACATACATACACCATCACACACATACTCTCACACATGCACACAAACACAGGCAGCTATTCTCCTTAATGTTTAGCAAACCAAGGCAGGTTGTAGGAGGACCAAAATTCAGATATATAAATATATGAAGATTCTATTTTTAATGACTTTTTTAATGACATTAAAAGGGTAGAGGTTAACCATCCCACTCTATTCCCATTTGTGCAGGATATGTTATTAAATTGTTTATCATTAAACGGTAATTACTGAATTTAGCCCATTGAATGATTGGCATGATCAGCAGGGGAGAAAATGAAATGCAGCAACAAGAGATGTTGTCCCAGAGGAAAGAGGAGGACTGTGCCTGTGCAAGGCATATTATCATGGATAAGAAAAGCCCAATAATAACTTAAGAGTGTGGTTTGATTGAATAAAGACAGTGTGAACAGGGTGTGTATAAATGAGGAAAGGAGTATGCAGCCTGCCTTAACTGGCCATTTCTGAGCTGATCAGGTAATGTTACATCTTTAGAAAAACAAACCTTGTATAACTAAGCACTGATGGTTAACACGTTGAACCTGATTTTTGATCTGTTGGCACTGTTCCTTGATTACAGACAGTGACCTAAGCTCGATTAATTTAAATCTATCAAAGGACAATGTTTTACAAATAATTTTAATCTTAAATCACTCAAGAAATTATAATGAATATTTTTATGTGCTCCTCATGTACCTAGTCATACTGGGATTATATTGGATTTTGATGGGAGTAGAGAGGATTTTATGCAGCATTATTTACTGGTGGTCTGTAAGCAGTCTCGGTCTGATCAGTCTAATGAAAATGAAATGTATTAAGGCAAAATCAAGGCTTGTGTGGTGAAGGAATCAGTGCATTTTTGCATAACTTTGCACATCGTTATCTATCATCCTGGTTGATGTAAAAGATGTGAAGGAAATAACAAACCTCACTTAAAGTACTTAATTACTGAGCCAGGATTCAAGTATATTGTTGACCTTGGTTTTCCTCCTCTCGCTTTCTCCAGTTTAATTTAGTTTCCACTGACAGAGAAGTAAAAACACAACCAAGTAAAACAAAACCATGTTTGTGACTCCAAAATTATGTTGTGAAATTGAATCAAAACAACTACTGCCAGGTCTGATTCCAGCATGTGATCAGGTTTGATCAATAAAAGCTATGAGAACTGGAAGCTGATAAAAACACAGCAATGTTTCTTTTATTCTTTCAGATGATTGCACTATGTTATAAGGCTCTCTCATCTGATTCATGACGATTTTCCCCTTCATTAATCCACTTCATACATTTAATCAACCTTAACACTTAGAGTAATATAAGAGTCCTTAAACTATGTGCCATCAACAATCCATTGGTTATATTTCAGTAATCATTAGTAACAGGACAGGTACTCTGGTTTAAAAACAGAGCATCAGCCAAACAGACAATACACTGGCAGACAGCATCGAGACTCAGCTGTTGCCTTTTCATCCTTTCAGTGTGATTGATTAGCGAAGTTGTTGTGGCCTCTTTAAACACTCTCAGTAGACACACTCATAGTTCTGGCTCAGGGTTTGCCACTCAATCATAACTGGAAACTAGAGCCCCTCTGTCCAATTTGTCAAGGTGAGACTCACCTAGTGATTAGAACTGTTAGAATTGTTCTCATCTGCCTAAATGAGCCAAGTTAAAAGCTTAAAAGATCAAGAAAAATGCTGCTAATATGCTTGGTTTGAACCTCAGCTTCCTTTAGTTTCAATTTGCTGGAAAGTCTAAAAAAATGATTTGTTTATTTGTCCATCAGAGAACTTTCATTTAGTTTTTGTTTAGTCAGAATATGACAAAAATTGTCATGCAGAAAAAGTGAAGGAAGATGCTGCAGAAAAATATCTACTGTACCTTTCTGTCAGTGTAAAGTGAGTTGTTGACTCTTGGATTTCATTTCATTTGAAGGTATCACCATAAAACCTTGAAACGTATTTGACAAAAAATTGCCCAGATCATCGGTATTTTCTATTTCTTTTGATGTAAACCAACATTTTTGAAGGCACGCTCAGATTGTAATGTGTTGCACATAATTCTATAAACCCGTAGGACAGCGCTAGAGTACAAATCGTACACATTTTGGACATTTAAAAAAGTATATTAAATACATTTTATTTCTTTACAATCAAAGTGTGACTATTTACAGAGTGTTATATTTCATGTAATTTCCATTTCCTTCTGTCCATCAACTGACAATTGATAGAGAGAGATGGGAAGCACAGAGGTGAGTGCAGGGCAAAATGAAGAAGACATGACAAATGAAGAAGAACTGACTCCAACCCCAGTTGAGGCACACATGAACCTGCTGATCCACCAGGACTCCCAGTGACAGTTAAAGACACCTGCCGTTCTACAAAAGCATGATCTCTCAGTCATGTAATTGAACAGTACAAATAGATGTAACTGTCCCTACAGCAGGTTCTCCCAGAGTCTTTCTAGTCAGTACTGTAGTGATTACATTACAGCGATTGCTGGTAAATCCTCCCACTCAGCGTCTGTTTTCCTCATCTAAGAGACACTTACTCAGCTCTGTTGCTCTGCTTCTCTGCTCTTTGAAAGAACTTAGATTGTGTTTTTGTGTGTATATGGTTCTCATGATGTGGGTTCATGCTTTGGGGAATGTATGTGTTTCTCCTGAATTCATGCATGTGACACAAACCAGCTGAATCTTGCTGAGGTCCATAATTTAGCTCATGAGTCACTCTGACCGCTCAGCCGGTTTTTACTGATGCTCCTGTCCAGCATTGTCTCAGCCGCTGATTATGTTTTTCTTATGGACTCAAGGCATCGGCGGCTTTCTGGGGCAGACAAGGGGCCCTGAAAAGCACAGATGCATTAAATGACGTTAGAGACCACTGGAGAAAAGCTTAGAGAAGACACGTTAGTGGGCTCCAGGGAATAAAAAGTAGGGACCCACATTTGATTCACAGTGTATGACACTTCTGCCTTATATCTTTTTCATTCCGGGATGAATTGTAGAATGTCCCATGACCTTGTATTATAAAAAGCAGATGAGGGCAATAAATGAATGGATGATTGATAGTTATATCAGACTTTTTGTCAGGATTAACATATGGTGTGATACATCATTGATCCCCTGAGAGAAGATCTCATTTTGCTTGCCTTCCTCTAAGGAGGTTTAGAGCCAGGCTCTGTCACAATCCAGAGGGGATTCAGTGTTTTGCTCAAGGATACTTTAAAAATTGTGGCTTAATCTGAGTTTTTCAGATGAACGATAAATTCTTTAATGACACTGAGATATTCAAATATCCATTTTGAAAGACATCGTATTTACCATCAACTGTAGTTCATTAGTTAATTAAACATTTTTCTGTCTTATAGTTCATCTTTCATGCTTATTCACATCCTTGCCAAATGAGCCACTGCTTTCTTCATCAAACTGTTTCCCAGAGATCAAAAATCACGTTTCTAGATGGTAAATTTTTCGATTTAGTTTTTATTCCTTGCGAGTTACCCGACTTCTGACTCCTGTACACATCATCCGGTTACTCTCATGTTCAGGAATCATTCCAGGCCTTAACTGATTATACTTAGTAAATTTCATCATTTTGGTTCTTGAATACTGCAGTATTTTATTTTCTGATGCAGACCTGATTTCCTTCCTTCTGCTGTTGCAAGTGTGTGAAATATATTTTACAAGGAGAATAGAAATGAATTCCTAGGCTTTGACACTAGAGACTCAATCCTGCCCCCTGTTGTCTGTTGTGATTAGATGCTGTTTATATATCAGAAAGTTTCTATTAATTCTTCTCTACAATGATGAAAGGCTATGTGCTTCTGGTGCACACACACATACACACACACACACACACACTTATCAAGTCAACACACACTCTCTGGCCTCCTTTCCCCATTTCCTTGTCTCCTTATTTTTCTTTCAAATATGCCAGTTGCTACTTATTTATCCCCTGACTCGACAGCTCCAGCTGCCGCTTATTTGTGTGTGCACTGAGCTGAAGATCCACTGGTGCCTGGGGCTGCTGAACCAGACCTCTTTTCTCACATTGAAGCTGCTAGATGTGCACTATGTCTACGTGCTTCAGCAGCCTCAGACTGGACAAATGACATGTGTCAGTGATAACCTTCATTTTCAGTCAGGTCAGAAACAATAGAGAGACAAAGCAAGTTATCGCACTCAACCCAAAATGAGATTTTTGTCATAAACTGCCATAGGAAAATAAAATATTTGCATGTTGATATGTTTAAATGCGACACATCTTAGTCTTCTTGCCATAAAGTTCTTTTTAATGTTTATATTTGTATATTTTGTTTTTAATCCTTTTGTGTTGCTAAATTTTTATTTCTCAAAAGATAGCATGAAATTTAAACTCTGTCTTTATGTTAAACTAGGCAAATTTAACTATAATTATAGCTAGATGTACCATTGCTCTTATTTTTTTCTTGTTTTTTCGTTACTTCTTGCCCACAACCTTTATAGTTTGGAACCAATATAGTCATCTCAATTTTCAGATCTAGAATAAGGTTTTAAATATATAAGAGACAGAGGATAAGATTTATTTCAGTGATTTTAGTCAATGACACAGACTGTTGCTGGAAATGATTTTATTTATTCACACTGGAGAATGTCTCTCCCTCTCTTTCTGTTATTAGTGCTGATATTTGACATCCTGCTGCGTTTATGACTGAAAGAAGCATCAAAGAACAGATTGGAACATTAACATGCTGATTTATTTATTTATTTGCCGTTGTTATCAATCACTCTGGTCATTAATTTGGACGATTTTGCCCTGACTTGGAATGTGTCATTTCACGGGTGATTTAATAGACCGTGACATGTAATCCAGAAAAATATCGAAACCAGACTATTATGTGAAACTGCAACCAAGTAAACTCTATTACACAGTTGTCAATCCAATCCATATATGAATTGCAGAATTAGCCCGAAGCCCTAGGAAACACAGAGTGTACCACATTTGTGTGATTGACACATTTTCTTTCTGACATTTTTTTCTATAACTCATTTGGGACATTTTTTGCTTTGATGTTTCTTTTTCTTATTATTTGACTAAAAGAGCTGCACCCTCACATAGCTATTCAGACACTATAAGACTAGAATGATAGGATACAGAGTTTATATAATGCAACCAGTGGATACCTGAACACATTAAATCACACATTGAGTCTCTTACTGATTCACTTTATCATATCTACTCTGTTTGAACAGACTTTTCAATCTCATGAAATGTCACAATGAACGATGGATAAGAATTGTTCTCTTGTCAGAAAGAAAGGACAGTTTATAACTGTTTCTTACAGCACCTTAAAAGTTCACTGAAGAGAACTGATTCACCTTTCCTGCTCATTTTGCAGTACATTACATTATATTATAGCATAAAGTTTTATTCTTCTTTCTTTACTTTTTGCTCCTGTCTGTCACTCCCTCACACTCAGGCTGGCAGGTTACGTGGAGGCCTTGGCATCTCGACTAGGGATGCAGATTCCTGACCTGAGCCCAAAACAGGCTGACATGTGGCAGACCAGAGTCAGCTCTCACGCGGTTGGTATCATTATTCCTCACTAAAGCCCAGAGCCCTTTACCCCGTCTCTGCTCTGTAACTGTCTCTCTCACTCTCAAAATGCATGTCACACTTTTTCAGTCGTGTGTATGTGTGTTGGTGTGTGTTAAAATCTTGGACTAATGAACACCTTCAGCATAATCTCAGTCAGGGTGGATATTAATCAACCTGCTGCAGAGAGCATTTTGATGGGTTCCCTTTTTTGTGTAATGCACAGTAAAAATCAGATAAGGTCAGGTCTTTTTAGAGTCACAGCAGCACAAGTCTCTGTGATGTGCCCTTTCGATCACACACTCATTCTCCAAGGAAATTAGACCTGAATGATCTGGAATATGCTTTGACTGCTTAAGTGTGTTTTCTAATTAGCTTTAATGAATTCAGTGATTAGTATTGACCTAAAGAGCTCCTGGCTGTTTGTGAAAGGTCATGCCAATTGTTGTAACATGTTGGAAAAGACTTTTTTATTTCCTTGCAACCGCATATAGAAAACACGTCAATATGCAATGAAATCAATGTGTCAGTCTTTGAAGATTTAGAGTTTTGAGGCCTTGGTGATCTTTCCTCTCAGCCTGATGATAAAGTTTCCTTGTGCATTGGTGAATTTAAACCAACTGGACTAAAGTTTCGGGAAAAACAAATTAAAGTATAATAAATGAAGAGAGTGATGCCAGTTTGCTTAAGAAGTTGCTTCTACATTAAATGCAAATGGATGTTTCACTGGAAATGAAAGGGCTGTAAGGCTGAAATTTGTTTTTGTGATGAAAAGCATATGCGCTTGAAATTGTTTTTGTCAATATAATCTTACTTTCATTATCCTTTGTTTAGGGTAAAGCCATTGGCGTTGGCATCGGCTGTATCCTGGGCATGTTTCCTCTTCTGTTCTTCAAAGACGATGACGAAAAGAAAGAAGGCCAGGCAGAGACACCACCTGCACCAACAGAGAGCTGCAAAAACTAAAACTGTCCACTTCCCGGAAACAAATACTATTTTGAATCCATTACAGTACTTTAAACCGGGACTGACTGGCCTCGCCTGGTGGACTGGAGTGTATGGAAACGTCTCTGAACCCCATACAGTCTAATCACCGGTTGCTTTACTTTCCAAGGCTTAATCAAACTATCAAAGGTATTCTGAAGAGGATTTATTATTTGATTGCAGACTTTCAACATAAGCACAGTGACCTGACTGTCTCTTGAAGAGACATCAGACAGTTGATTCATTGGACTGCTGCTACTTCAACTATTGCATCTTTTACTATAACCTCCCCTTTTACTATAACCTCCCCTTGTTTGACTAACTGACACAGGCTGCAACTCATTTTATCTAACACACATTGCAGTGGCCTCTTTCTCTCCTCTGCTCTTAGTCTCTTGAATGGAACAAATATGAATCTAGATGGGTAGATGGTAAGTAAGGTAAAGTCTGACTAAAATATCATAAGAATCTTTGAAATCAGTACAAGGAAACAAAGCGCGATCAGAGTAAGTAGCTTACTTGGGACTTGCAAGTTGAAAGTTTTTGTAAATTGTCAGAGATCCGGATTACTAATAGAGGGAGACTGAGTGAAGAACCATGTCATCATATAGTATATTAGCTTGATCCAGAAAGACCTCTCCTATGTTTCCCGATCGGTTTCTGAGTGCGATGAGTCAAGGAAAGAGCATCACATCTGCATATTAAGACACACCGCTCCAAATCAAGTACAGTATTTTACAGTTCTACAAGTATGTCTTCACTATGTCATATTAAAAAGTCCCGCTAGTCTGCCTCATCCACAACCAGTCAGCTACATGTTGTGAGAAGGCAGGTGGTTAAACACGTAACACCCGCTAGCTGCTTCTTTGGACTTTTTTTGTTCCTTGTTGGTGAGGAACTTTAATTATGTACTCCATATGTTGGCTTTGTGATATCACCCGCAGCAGTAACATGCAGAAAATATCTCTCATGTCTTCTGTATGCAGCCAGGTCCATGCAGTCTCACAAAATCTTTCAAAGAAAAGTTTGTTCCTTTGAGTCATGCAGAAAGGCAGAGGGAGGAAAAGTAGCTGTGGTACAAATTTAAGACATCCCGACCCTGAGCCACCTGAGACCTCTGTCCTGTTTGCACTGACACTCTGTTTCCAATACCAATATGATTTATCTCTACATGCTCTGCACCAGCCTGCCTGCAGATGAACTACAACACACCTCTTGCATTGTGAGATAGCACCTGGCCTCTAATCCAGTTTCTATTATATTATAAAACAGGATTGTTACTCTGTTTTAATTCTGAAAAAGCTGTTACAACTTTTTAACACTAATGCACAACTACATTTATTCCTATACCTCGATTATAATGTCTCTGCTCTACTGCCCTCCGCTGGTCGAGAGTGAAAAGAGGCTGTCGTCCTTCAATTTAGCAGAACTGAATAAAGTCCACGTATAATTTACACTTTATCACTCTACAATTATAGTTCTTAATCACTGGATGTGAAAACTACGTAATCTGCAAACCACGAAACACAGTGGCAGTAAGGATATATTTGGGATGATGAGACACTACTATCCATGCAAGTCTTAACTCAGATGTCACTGAGTTCTTTTGTGTGTGCGCACATGAAGAGTTTTTTCATCTGCATGGCACAGGCTGCTCATCACAGTAGCAGGACAGAAGACTGTTGTTTATGGCGCTGAACCTGTTTTTAAGTTAAAATTAAAGGAAGCAGTCTCGTTTCATTGATTTCGACTTTTCGAAAATGTATTTATTTTTCTTATAATATTCAGGCTTGTATTCATGTATGTTCTCAACTGTATATTTTCTTTATCTCAGAGTTCGATTCTAAGAAGATAACATATTTGTCAGCACAAAATCAGCTTTGAGAGTATATTTTTCAACAGCATTCTGTTAACAGGAAGGACTTCAACTGATCACTCTATGTTACAGTTCATTACTAAACTCCCTAAACATGCTCTAAAAACTTGACGCACTTACAAATGAGACTGTTCTAGTTATTTATCATGTGGCTAAAAGTGATTCTAAACAGTGATTAAAAAAAATTAAGAAAATGTAAAGAATGGAACATATTTATGTAGTTAGGATTTTTGATCTGATTGCTTGATTCCCACCTTGCATGCACTACTAATAAAAAAAAAACTATTGTACATGTTTACTTTGTAAGAATAATTAAAAAGAGAAACTTGAGTGTGTTTTAAAGTTGTTACAATGCAGCAAAATATGAGTAGCTGGAGGGGAGAAAATACAAGTAATTCAGGCTGGATTAACATGCAAAAGATCAGATTTTTTTTTTTTTTTACTTAGTACAAGGAATCTTGTGTTTCACTTTATACAGACAGTGACAAAGTTGAATTGTTTCAAATTAGGATTTTCTGTATTTGTGACAATCTTTGTGGAGAGAGTGGATATTTGGAAGGTGTTTGGGGTGGATCATACAAGGAGCAGAATGTTATGAAAACACAACTGCTCAATGGGCAGAATGTGACGATAATAATTGTTACCAATAATAGCAGCAATTTATCTCCTTGCACTGAATCATCAAATTGCCAGTCTCAGAGCTTTAAGACTGTCTTTGGTGCCTAGTCAGTCATGGTATGAAAATATAATCTCAGAGTCAAAATCCTGTAATTTGGGGGCTATTTTCTCTGGATTGCTGTTCACAGCATCACTGTCTAGCTATTTGTGTTGGGGGGGGGGGGGGGGGCAAGAAAAACTACGGTTCCCAGAAACTCAGACATTATACTTTACCTCTATTTGATTTAATTTTATCGTTGATTAAAAAAAGTGTGAAATGTTTATTTAAAGATGACTGAAAAAGTGCAACAAATGATTCTTATAGGGCTGCCTCCCAGGTGTATTAATACTTTTTGTTGCAGGTGCATGAATGCATACTTTAGGACCTTATTTTATTTCATATCTGCTAAAATCTGCACCAGTAAGCTGGCTGTCTATTAATTCAGTTATACATGAAGGTGAAATTTGAAGTTAATCGAAGTTCTTTTTGCTTTCAGTGTTTGCACAGACCTTGTCTGCTGTCAGAAGATGTAGAAAGATTTACTAGTAGGAGATTTTGAAAGACAGGAGTCATTCACCAAAGGCTAAATTATAGGGCATTACTGTCCTACAGTTCACATTACATGGTCCTCTATTTGTAGAACATATTTGACTGTTGTGTATTTTTTTCAAGTCATCCAAAAAAGTGTCTTCTCAAAACTACCAGAAAAGCAAAAATAATAAACAAACCATAAATTCTTGAGTTGCATGTTAAAATCTTTTGAAACTGAAAAGGAGAATGGTATGAACTTTTAGGCATAATAGGGTTTAATGCATTTATAGAGTACTTATCAGCTACTGTCACATCAAAACTTCTGAAGCTTGAACTTTCTGGGAACTAAGAAATAAGGCTTCTGTTATAACTTCATCATCATGGGAGTTGAGTTTACCCCCACCGCTGGGATATGACCTGGTGTCACAGCCCAAGAGTGATGACACTTTTTCGTTAATCTTTCAAACTCAAGTTAAAACATAAAAGCTACCAATTATATATGAATTTTAGACAAACATTTGAATTTTAGTCTATTCTCTAGTGCACCAGCTTAAATTCTGAACATGCAGTAATTTCTCTCCATTTAGCAATGAGGATAAAGCACATTGTATTTTTTTTTGGTGGATGACTTCATTTTGTGACATAGTTAGTGGCATGGGTAAAATTTAAGGATGTTCTCAGTACATGTGTAAAAAGAAGAGAAAATATCAAATGATTATTAAATATAATATAGAAGGGAAAAAAATGATTACAGAAGTCTGTCTCTGTGTGATGATTTCATTGGCTTAGATTTAACAATTATTACCTGGCCACAAACATCTGGCCTGGTACGGACTTTATATTTACATTCTGCATGATTATTTTTTTTGTTTATGGCTAAATATAATTTATCTCTTGTATTTGTTTATCGTGTTTATCTCTTTGCGAGTACACTTTTTAAAAAAAAATAATTATATATATATATATATATATATATGTATATATATATATATATATATATATATATATATATATATATATATATATATATATATATATATATATATATATATATATATATATATATATATATATATATATATACACATACAGGTTTTGTAGCTGCTGCATATTAGACTTCAAGCAGCAAAAAGAAAATCACAAATTTAGTTATTGTAGTTAAAAATCATGGACAAATTGTCTTCGTCTATTCCATCAAGCAGGGATAGTGGTACCGTTTATTTGGTGAAGAGCAGGAATTCACGATAAATAGAACGAGTCTTCTGGCAAACACAGTAAATCATATCTCCCTGTTCCAGCTCCTGAAAGGCAGTAAACTTACTGACTCTTAGTTCGTACAGAGATGAGTATGTTCCATAAAGTACACTGACAGAATATTTCACTACGTTAAAGAGTTGTAAAGTTCGACTTCTATATATGCACATAAAACTGATTACCAGCAGCTTGAATTTGGCCACAAATGCACCACTCTCTCCAGATCCCCACCAGATGCACAGGTTTGGTTGTTTTTGTAGAACCAAAGCTGAGAATCATATACCCACCTTTACATCTCCACGTATATATATTTAATTCATATTCTGCACAGACAGGACAGTCAATTTACCCCACATAAAAAAACCTGATGGGTTTAGATAACCAAGTTTTGTAAAGATTTAAAGGGGGACATATGCTGGCATTGCATTGATTTAGGAAACAAACATCCAGTTCTCTCAGGTTTGATGGATGCCTTCTCCCAGCCTTTTACATGCATGGTCAGTTGGAGTAAAATCAGGACTTACAGAAAGCAACTTTAAAAAGGTCCAGTGTTTTCTTCTATGTCTGTATAAGTATAATCTTCTGATTTCTTTGTGCACAGATTCAAGTCACCCCGTGACATAACTGCCTCCTCCATGACAGTGGGGTTGGTTTTCTTTTCTTTGAAAGCTTCATTTTTATTTGTGTACACAGAGCTGATGTGACCGACCAAAAAAAAGCTAATGTAGTTTCATCTGACCACAACACATTCTCACAGAGGCATAATGCCTTGTCAATATGCATTTTAGAAAAACTATGGTTGGCTTTTTATGTTTTCCTTCAAACGTTTACCTTGAACCTAGAGGTCATCTTGTATCATTTTGAAGATTTCCTTGGTTCTTTTTTCGTCATTTGAACTGTCCTTCTGTTCAATCTGTGGTTACTTTTCTTCCTGTGGCCACATGTAGGTTGGCTACAGCCTGATTGACTGTAAAACCTCTTAATAATATTAGCACTTGTGGACACAGGGACATCAAGCTGCTTGGAGATTTTCCAATAGCCTGTACTTTAACCATGCTTGGAAATCATTTTTTGGTTATCTCCTCAGAAAGCTCTTTTTCTCTTCTCCTAAAGGCCACTTGAAATATCACGGCAAAACTACCATTGCCACTTCTAAAGGGGCATCAGTGATTTTGTCCAGGCCATTTTAGAAATTTTGTTCTATGGAAAAAAAAAATGCTCGGCCATGTTTGTACCTTTCGTTTTTGCTTGTTGTCATCTATGTCCTGTTTTCTTTCCCCCCGGTTGTCATTAGCTGTCCATGAGCTGAAGCAGGATCAAAACACAGCGCACACACACACACACACACACACACACACAGTCGTATCTGTGTCAGAGGGGAACAAGCCAGTGGCACAAGGGACAGAGAGGCAGCCACTTTGAGAGTATCATCAGAGATTAAACAGCTTGGGACAGGCGTCGCATAGAGAGGCTTTGACAATGCTGTAACTGAGGGTGAAGAGTCAAGTGTTAACAGATTCAAAAAACTAATACAACTCACTGGCACCTGGAATCATTAAACAAAGGGGTGTTTGTTCCAAAAAGACACTTGATGTTGTATTTATATCACTTAAGATCAGTATCCAAAAAAATTAAGCTTATCTACATAATTCCTCATTTTAATTACATACCAACTTCAAATTTAAAATCAGACAGTTAAAACTCTGAAACATTTATTTCACTGAAGCTTTATTTGTTACTCAAAATGTTTCTATACCACCCGCTCTTTCCTCCAAACAAACAATACTATAACAGAACAATGGGGTAAAAAGAAAATACCACACACACACACTCTCTCACAGTCAGTATATTTGATCACACTTTGCAAAAACACGTACAAAAATATCTTCACAATCAGTATTAAGTCATTCAAATAGCTGCTCATTCTGACCACACATTCATACTGTGTAGGTACCACTCATTGCTCATTTCTCTGCGCTAAAAACACATGCAGACATACAATGCCATAACCATGTTATCAATAACAAAAACAAATGTAAAGGCTACAACTAGTTCTGTATAAGTTAATGAAGGCTTTCGTTCACAAAAGCAATTTCATGTTATGGCAAAGCCAAATGTGGGAAGAGCATTTTCACTTTATAGCACAACCACCTCTTGAGGAGTTTAGTTGCAGTCAGTGTTTGACAGTGTCTGTCGTGGAGACTATTACTAACAGCATTTTAGGTCTTAGACCGTTCACTAATGACACTTCATTAACTCCAAAAGAGGTACTAATGTGCAGTTAAAAATTTAAATTACAAAAAAAAAATTAAATATCACCATCTTTTCTCAAAATGACCCAAGAGATTAAAAAAAAAAAAATTAGCCAGAAAAAGATTTGTTGTAATTAGCCAAGAGAGACTGACAGCAGGTTAAAATATGCAAATAGAAAATATGCTCTTAAGATGCTATACCCAAAGAAAAAAAGAGCATTTCCATTAGGCAACGCATATAATGCATTCAGTGAGACGACCTGACATTTTAAGGTGCAAAGTCATTTTTCTTCACCAGGCCCTGTTACACTACCAAAAAAATATTTCTGCCTTGCAGCTTGTTAGCATTGTTAGCAAATATATAACCAACCCATAATTGTAGCTAAAAACCAACATTATAGGTTAAAGGTGCAGCAGGTAGCACCACTCATAACCAAGCCACTGTGCCACCTTCAAAACTCCCAGTGCTCCCAAACTTCTCATGAGTGAAAAAACAAAAGAATTATCATTAATAATTAAAAGTTTTGATGGTCCCTTTGTTTTAAATTTTCACCGTGTTTAGCTCATCTCTAATCACAAACATTAACGTCTGATTAATCAGCTTCTAACTGAGCAAAAGTAAAAGCTAGTGAAGTGAAGGAATTGTGAATTTTGCTAAGACAGTGTATTATTAGTGGAAAAAAAGGCATTCAGATCATGGTCAGTGCAAAGCTGCATTGGGAGATGCTGCAGTGTGGCAGTTTCAGTCAGTCCCAAATGGCTTTTCCTTCATTAATTGATTAAGCAGAGTTCAGACAGTACAAACAACCAGCAGATGTCTCTGTTCAATCAACCTGCAGCTGCTGATAAGCTCTGGTAAATCTACAGTTTTTAAATGTGTTCTTTCTCAGAAAGAGCCACAGAATGAATACAGCACCAAACTCCCACTAACAAATACAGTTGACTTGTAAATCCCTATTTTTGGCCATATTTTCCATACTTTGAGTGAGCACCCGACCCCCCCCCCCAAAAAAAAAAGAGAAGGACAAATGTATTTCCTTGCAGTTTTGCTACAGATTTTTGTTCATATACTCTATATCATGATAGCAGGTTTCCAGCACCATTCACATGATAAGTACTAACGTATTAAGAACTGTGTCAGTGTATTCCCCGGGGATGGTAGAATGATTCAATTACTGTAAAGCCTTTGTTTTTAATTGTTAGCTTCAACTTGTGCTCATTGCACCATTTCATCATTAATTACAATTCAGTATGTGATTAGCAAAAGCTTGTTGGGAGTCTCTTTTTGTAGGATTCAATCTTTAAATAATTGTTAGCCTTTCCTTTGTGTTTACAGGGGTAAAGCTAACAGACAGGATTATCTACAGAAACTTTAGCGTTTATTTGTTCTAGATAATAGTGAAATCTCCTCATCATCTTGCCTTATAAAAAACTTAAATAGTTATGGTTTCAATGGATAGTTTGAGAGCTGCTGCATGGTCTAATTGGTATTTCAAGTGGCCTCCTACCCAGTGGAAGAAATACCAACACAGTCCAGTTTTTCATTCTCTCTCACTCACACACACACACACACACACACACACACACACACACACACACACACACACACACACACTCACACACACACACACACTCACACACACTCACACACACTCACACACACTCACACACACTCACACACACACACACACACACACACACACACACACACACACACACACACACACACACAGGGCCACTGACATGTAACAGAGGGAAAACGATCTCAGACACACAGACACAAAAACACACACACACACAAACATATCCTCTGCGCGGTGGGTGCAGCGGGTACATGGGCTCTCTCTCCCCTTGGCACCCTCTTTTTTTGGGGCCACACAAGGGCAGCCTTTGTGTGCCACCAGAGTGTGACCGTGTACGAGCCTGTCTAAAAGAGCGTATGTGCATATTTGTTTCCTAGTGTCTGTTTATGCATGAGTTTGTGCATGCGTGTGTGTGTGCGTGCGTTTGAGCGTGCGTGTGCGCTTGTGCATGTGTGTATGTGTGTCCTAGTATTTGTGCCCTGTTTATGAGCTGCTCTCCCACTGTGCTGGCTTACATCCCACCATTGGGAAGGACAGCGCAGACAGAGGACAGGGAAGAAAGTGAGCCTCCTTTTTCTCTTCACACTGTTGCACTGTTGTTGGAGCAGGCAGGCTGGTGTTGAGATGAGCATGTAGGGGATAGTGGATGGGGACAGTGGAGGGGGGCCACGTTCCTGGTGGTGGTGATGGTGGTACCAGAGATGTTCCCTTGGCTAGCGTTTCTCTTTCCAGTGCGCCTGCTGAGCTTGTGTTTAATGTATTGTCTTAATCTTACAAACTGGCAGAAAAGCTCTTCCCATGTACATCCAGTGCCTTAGTTATGAATCCTGCATTGTGTCTCAAAAAAATAAATAACACGCTGATTTCCCATTTTGAGTTGGCTGAATGCCCTTTAGGGATATTCACCTGTCTTCGAAAGAACACCATGGAGAGCCTTGTGAAAGAACGCAAGGAGGGTATTTTCAGTCTAGTTTGTCATTGTTGTTGGAATGAACAGGCTGGCACTGGGCTGAGTACGAAGGCGAGGAGGAGGAGGCAGAGGAAAATGTTTTAGTGGTACCAGAGGGATCCCTGGGTTTGTGTTTCCGCTGCAGAGCGATCGCAGCCAGAATGCTGATGATGTGCACGTGGAAGTACATTGACCTAAGGAAGAAAAGAGGAAGGAGGAAAACCCAAGTGTAACTTTTGTAACTTTGCCATTAATGTACAGTAGCTGTACACTAATGTAATGTACATTAGTTGATTAATCAATTGGTAGAGTAAAAGAAATTTAATCTGCAACTGTTTTTTCAATTCAATTATTCCTTTTCTAAGACAGAATGCCAAAATTCTCTAGTTCCAGCTCATCAAATGTCTATATTTTCTTGTTTCCTTAATCTTCTACGATGGTAAACTGAATATCCTTGGATTTTAGACTTCTGATCAGACAAAACAAGACTTTGATCAAAAGTCTGACCTGTCCTTGGGAAATTGTGATGGAAAAATTTCTCACCATTTTCTGACATTTTATAGACAACCAGAGTATTATCAATTCAGTTTGTGGGGTGGACCCTCAGAAACTCCTCAGACTGATCACTAAACATAAATTTCTACCAATAATACACCATTTACACGCTACCAAAAGACTTACAAGCCCATAAACTAATGGCTACAGATATAACAAATGTGACAGAACATAAATTTAAGAGGTTTAGAGATAACTCAAACAGAGATGCCCTCTGGTTATCACAGCTCATTGCTTTTCCTCTCTCCTGTAAAGTCTCATAAGGTTTTTTTCAAATTTCAGGATGCAAGTGGAAAGCTTGACATAATTTCTATACATTCAGTCAGGGGTCAGCTTACACAGACACATTCCTTACATACACTTCAACAAGAAGAGCTCCTTTGTGTGTTGCAATTAGCTGAACAACAAGAAAAAGCCATAGAAAATGGTGTGTGCAACCATTTGATGAGAAAAGGATCACGGGTAGGGAACTCAGTACATTGGGGCAGAGATAAGAGTGTCAATGGAGAAAAGTATCACCAGTGCTTGAAGTGCACATATTCTGCACAGTCACAACCTTTGGGTGGCACACAGATGGCTCAAGAGTTAAGATAATAGAAGCTGGGTAGGACATACCTGTAAAAAACCAAAGTGGGCTCTACTGCAAGAAGTAGAAAAGGCATGACAGTGTAGCAGATGGCCAGCTGGGTGGCTGCCCAAGTTAAAAGGTCATAACCCAGCTTCAAGCCTCTGGAACCCAGGAAGTAGTGGCGAACAGACTTCCGTATCTGACATGGAGGGAAAGATGAACAGAGACGGATAAGTATCGGTTTTATTTCACAACGCTGAAAGACTTGGTGTATTTAAGCGATTGTGCTGATGTAATTTCAGCTAAGACACAATTTTGTTTCATGTCAAGATTTTTTTTTTTTTACCTTCCTTGATTGCATTAATTTAGTCTTCTAAAGCTACAACATTTCTGTGTCTTATATTTAGCTGTGGTAAAACATTTACTTTCTTCAACATGTCTGTCAGGTCTAATCGATAAAACTCACATCAAGCAGCTAAACCAACATTACCTTACACACAGGAAAAGGAGAAACAGCGAGACCATATTTTTGTATTAAAACTCAATTCAAGCCCCATCTATCCTGGTGTGTAAGGGTAGCCTTTTTTTTTAAATACACATTTCTAGAACCACATAAACACTGTCAGGAAGTGGTTGTTTTCAATTACAATAAGAAATTAGGTTATCATAGATGGATTTTAGAAAGGCTGGGAACTTAGTAAAGCCATCAAAACTGCAAAATTACAACTGGGCAAAATACTGACACTCCTATTTGTAAACTGGTCATTTCCTTTCCAGTTGTTCGCTGGATCATTAATTTGAATTTCCAGAGGAGGTAAGTTACTCACTGCTCGTGCTGCCATGGTGATGGGGATGGCAGTGATGAAGGTAAAATAGTACCCTGGATAAACACCATGCCACAGGGCAGACAGGATAAAGGTCAATGCCAACCGGTGCCTGGGAGCTCGGTCATAACACACACTGAGAGGAATCAAACATTTTCAAAGAGTTTTTGTCAAATGTAAAGCCATGTAAAGGTTTTCTGACCATATGCATGAGTATTGCAGTTCATATTTGCAACACTTACGTTTTGAGCCAAATTCCTGTTCGAATATTCCAGTTGTCTATGAATGTCTTGAAGCTGGTTGCGGTCTGGAAAAAAAAAAAACAAAAAAACAAAAACAAAAACAAAACATATTCATCAATGAAAGACAATATCCAACACACAACCACATCTTTCTGCTCCAGTCCTTAAATCAGTGACTGACCTTGCCCCAAATTTATTTACATGAATTGTAACAGAGCAACAGGACACTATGTTTTGCTTTTGTTTGTTTGGGTACCTCAATCCCCAAGATGTTGATGTTGCAGATGAGATCCCATGATGGCTTTCCATTTTCATCCATCCCCAAGAAACCAAAACCTGCAGCATTGTTCACAGCATCAGCTGTAAAATAAAGATCATGACTTACATGGCAATAAAAATTACAGTGTATGTCCTCTTCATATAAACAGCTGACAATATGACTGGCCACCCAGATCTGCCCCAACTCAAAAACACACTGTACTCACCTAGTGTCCAGGCAAAGTAGAATTTGGGCCTTGCTGCTTGTATGGAGAAGAAAGCGTAAGTTAGCCTGGTAAGGAAGGGGGCCTGGCTAACAAAATCGGGGTCCACGTTGTATGATATTTGCAAGGACCGTGTCACAATGAGGAAAAAGAGCATACAGCCACAGCAGACCAGCAGCTTTTGACACACAGCAGTCTGCAGAGAAAATGGATACACACTTTTAGAATAGACATGAGGACCGGTGGACTGTACGAGTCACCCCCAAATCAGGTCCAGTTGAGACCACGGTAAATTAGTTATATTTAGAACCAAGGTTGAAAAAAAAAGAAAAATACAGGACAAGGAGTAAAAACTTGAGAATGCAATACACCAGTTTTTGCCACTGCCAAAACTCTCTGCGGATGAGGAAGAACTTATGTCCATTTCTTTTATTTGAGATATTTAATCTTTAATGATATATCTGGCCACTTTTGAAAACAGAGCAAGTTGTAACTAACTTGAGAGATTAATAATGTGCATTGAAAGTGTGCTCTGTGTCACGATACACCTCCTGATATTATTGAAAATGTCTCAGTTAAACTAGCAGAAAATTGCAAGGAAAGAAAATAGAGAGAAAGATTTAAACCAGTCACCACTATGGTCCCAGATTGTGCTGTGCCATTGAATAAAAACAGAAGAGGGAACAGCAAAAAGAACATGAACTTACCAGAGGTGACGGGTCTGGTGCCTTGTCATAGCCATTCTGTCCGTTACATGCCCCAGAGTGCTGCCTGAGCCTCTGGCTGATGTGTCTGCCCTCTATGAAGTCTATATAGTCCTTATAGTTACTGCATGGTCCCACCAACACACTCAGGAAATTCAGGTTGTAACTCAAGTACTCAATGAGAGAAGGCCTCACACTGCAGAATGAACAATAACAGAAATCACTGAAAACAAAACAGGGAACCCCTTTATTTTCAGTATGAAAACAGTGATCACTTCCTGTGAAATGCAACAGTGGTACTGCATATTTTTGTTTTATTCAGGTGGAAATGTGAGAAAGGCATGCATTATTTCTTAGATTTTTTTTTTCTTTTTAATTAAAATGGGGGTAAAACTATTGTGGTTCGGCAGATGAAAAGCATAAGAACAAAAAATCTGATAGACTCACAAACTTTCACAAAGGAACAATGTAAATATTGTAAGTTGGGTTTTCATTTGTTTCCCTTGCCCCTCTGATTAAAGCGGTTACGCAGCCTATTAAGGAATCAGGGTTCGGTATTGAAAACTAGATGTGAATTGTAACCAGTTCAAAATACTTTCGAGGAAATCAAAGAAATGTTATTTTCAACAAGTTTATTGATTTCTGAAAGCACCTGCTGAGCATCTGTCTACATTACTGATTATGCATGTATAAAGCCTGTATAGTTTACAGTACAAGCAGAACTGATAAGTAAAAACTGGAATCAGTATCAATAAAACATAATTGATACCCAACCCTATAGACATGAAACTGTGAATTATGATTAATTGATGTAGTTTTCATTTTATTTTAAAAGGACATGCATATCACACTGATGTATGCGGTTTTATCGATTAACATGCATTAAAATGTAATATTTTCCGTGCAAAATTATGACTCTTTATTGAGTTCCCAGCATGCTCTTTACATGAATAAGCTATTCACCATGATTGCATCTCCTTTTCAATGTTCCTCGTGGCTGAAGGAAAAGAAGGAGTTATTTATTCTTGAACAAGGTTAATTCAGATGCCACCTTCTGTGCACACATACTTTGACAGGAACACTGGACATACACTGGAGCCACACACACATTAACCCGACAGTATAAATTATATTCACCTCAAAGGTCTGGTTTAAAGAAAATCATTACATATCAGAAGAGAAAAAGTCAAGGAATCAAATCAGAGTTTTAGCGGTATTCAATCAGCACAGTGACCATTGCAACACGTCTATTCCTGATGTTTCACACAGTAACATAAAAGGTCCATAGTATGTTTATTGTGGTAAAACTTACCTTATAGCCAGATGTTTCTGCTCCAGGGACAGCTGTTCAGATTTCTTACATACCTGAAAAACAAGGGATGAAGTCCTCAGTAACCCTTTCATTTGTTTCCCTTGCCCCTCTGATTAAAGCGGTTACGCAGCCTATTAAGGAATCAGGGTTCGGTATTGAAAACTAGATGTGAATTGTAACCAGTTCAAAATACTTTCGAGGAAATCAAAGAAATGTTATTTTCAACAAGTTTATTGATTTCTGAAAGCACCTGCTGAGCATCTGTCTACATTACTGATTATGCATGTATAAAGCCTGTATAGTTTACAGTACAAGCAGAACTGATAAGTAAAAACTGGAATCAGTATCAATAAAACATAATTGATACCCAACCCTATAGACATGAAACTGTGAATTATGATTAATTGATGTAGTTTTCATTTTATTTTAAAAGGACATGCATATCACACTGATGTATGCGGTTTTATCGATTAACATGCATTAAAATGTAATATTTTCCGTGCAAAATTATGACTCTTTATTGAGTTCCCAGCATGCTCTTTACATGAATAAGCTATTCACCATGATTGCATCTCCTTTTCAATGTTCCTCGTGGCTGAAGGAAAAGAAGGAGTTATTTATTCTTCGAACAAGGTTAATTCAGATGCCACCTTCTGTGCACACATACTTTGACAGGAACACTGGACATACACTGGAGCCACACACACATTAACCCGACAGTATAAATTATATTCACCTCAAAGGTCTGGTTTAAAGAAAATCATTACATATCAGAAGAGAAAAAGTCAAGGAATCAAATCAGAGTTTTAGCGGTATTCAATCAGCACAGTGACCATTGCAACACGTCTATTCCCTGATGTTTCACACAGTAACATAAAAAGGTCCATAGTATGTTTATTGTGGTAAAAACTTACCTTATAGCCAGATGTTTCTGCTCCAGGGACAGCTGTTCAGATTTCTTACACATACCTGAAAAACAAGGGATGAAGTCCTCAGTAACCCTTTCATTTTGCCCCTTCTCATTATTCTCTGATCTGTCGTCAGTCTTTTAAATTTTTCGTTATTCTTTTCTTCTATTATGAGATTTAGTATTATTTAATGGAAGACATTGTGTCAATTCACAGTTGGAAAAGTGCATGTATTGCTAATAAAATCCATAATGGCTTAATTCCATTTGTGATTTTGTGCACAAAGACCCATTGTCACACCTTCATGGCTAAGTGGGATATCGGAACAGAAAGGAGCGATCGTTAAAATATATATATGGCTACGAAAAAGTAATTGTGAGAGCTTTTTGCCTCCACCATTAAAGGCTTGCCAAAATCCTTGTGTGTGTGTGTGTGTGTGTGTGTGCGTGCGTGCATCCTCTACTCTACCGTCGTGGAGCTGGAAAGCCAGTGTGGTGATCTTCTGAGTTACTATCATCAGAGGCCTGAGCAGAAAAGGCAGATAAATGATTTTCTTGTGTGATTCAACTGTAAAAGTTTGGGGAAAAAAAGCCGATAGCCACTTTTGAGCTGACTTAGTGGATTCTCAAGTGTGAGAATACATACATGTACCCAGGAATAAATTATTTTTAAAAATACATCAATGTTTTATGATTCTAACTCACACAACTCTGTACTCAGACACACGGAAACTGATATACATCAAGATGATAAGTAGTGATAATCTTTTATCAGTCAAAAACACTCCGGTGTCTTGAGCCACACAAAGCCAGCTTGATGTAGTTAGCCATGTTTTCAAATGTGTCAAGGTCAAAAGTTGAGACCATGACAACTCAGCAAACAGCCTGTTTGTCTGATCAAGAACACTGAAAAAGAGCACTTTTTAGTCATTTACTATATGACTGACTTGAAACAAAGCACGCCCTAAGCCACTGCCTACTGAGCCTCTGTCTGAGGCCACGGAATTTATTTTCCCTTGTGAATAACCTCATTCTTTTCCAGTAGTGTCATGTCAGGACACTTATTACTCCATCACAATTGATTCAAACACCCAAATTTTGACTTCATCACCACCTATTTTGAAAACAGGACAATCAGGGAGAGGGCGGTGTGAACAGTGGACCAAGTTAACATACAATTAGTGTACAATATCTCATGTTTGTGTTATGTTTACTTTAAGGCACAACATTTATGTTTTGGTTCGTTTCAGTAAGTTAGCCATTTACGGATACTAAAAATTGCTGGAGGATAACAGTGGAGGGCATTAAGACCCTGTACAGTAAGGTTGAACAGGCTAGTTTCACATCCCCTCGCCTAGTTTCATTCACAGATAGATACCTCTCTGTCCCAAGAATGTGTGCTTGTGTGCCTTTGTGCACACAAGCACACATTTATCTCTCGCTCACTCTCTCTCGCTCGCTCTCCACACACACACACACACACAAACAGACACACACACACACACACACACACACACACACACACACACACACACACACACAGGAACTGGTGTGTGAGGGGGCTGCATTGTGTGCACAGCATGGAAAACTGAGGCAGAGAGGGGCTGGCCATTCGGCTGGCAGTGCTAGCTCAATGAGAGTTGGCAGTTGGCTTTAGAGAAACATTTTCAGGGTGCCAGCCAGTATGTGCAACACTGAACCACTGTAGCCTACAGACTCTGTTTTTCCATGTGGACCATGGTGTTGGCACAGTAAACAAGATTTTGACCCAGTTCAATCTCTGTTCTGCTGCCTTGCACAAACTCAGAAATAATTGGCTTATGGAAATATAATTAGTGGCATTCAAGGCACTGCCCTCAAGTGGTTTGTCTCCTATTTAACAGGTCTTTCTCTGTTAAGATCAGGAGTTTCTCCTCCAATTCTGCCCCAATTACTTGTGGAGTACACCAAGGTTCCATCTCAGGCCCATATTATTTGCTTGTATATGCTCCCTTTAGGCTCCACCTTGCGCACGCAGAATGTCTTTCACTGCAGTGCCACCGGCCCACAAATATATCTTCCACTGAATCTGGGGGATACCATATCTATTACATCCATCCTAATTACCTCCAGGATGTGAAATGCTGAGAAAAAATGGTATATTGTCGGCTGAATGTCAACAAAGAAGACATGACTGTTTTTGGCCCCCCCCCATTGCCATAGGGTATAGCAAGCCACTTAGGGCCACTCACATCAAACCTTAATGCCCATACCTGTCATCGTTGACTTGACACTAACATTTGCAAACAAATCCACTATATGGTATCTTTAGCTGAGGGGTATTCCTAAAATAAGGTCCATCCTCTCTCTCAACGATATGAAGACTGCTACCACTGCATTAATCTCCTTAAGGTTGACTTAGTGTACCTCACTGTACCTGAGTATTGGCCAGTCCTCTTTGTCTTGCCTGTATTTGTTTTTTTAAGCCATGGATGAGTTGGTGCCCCATACATCTCAGAGCTTCTCTGCTTGTAGTCTAACTCTAGGCCTGTTAGATACTAGTGGGTAAGGGAGCTCGTGCCTTTGCAGTGGCAGCTCCAAAGCTGCCACATCCCCCTCCAACTTTTAAGACAAAACTCAAAATGTACATATTTTCAGTTGCCTTTGGTTGCTCTTAGTGGTCCTAGTATTTTATATATCTATTATATTTTATTTTATTTTATAATTTTAATCTTACAAGTTTTATTCTACTTTCGATTTATCTTTATATTTTTGCACATATTCTGATACTGTCTTATCATTACCTGCCATTGTTGTTATTCACGCCTTTTCTAAAATTTAGTGTCTGTACTGCTGATGTAATTTCCTCAACATGCTATTGATGTACTTTTAACCAAAATAATTGCTTGTTTTAAACATACTATATACTATTGTTTTAAACCTACTATATAAATAAACTTGCTTTGGTTTGATTTAATTAGGTATAAGAATTTACACATATGAACATCTCTTTGATTCATAGTCATCTATTTATCCCATCAGAAAGCTTGAAGTAACTGGGTCTTGATTCAATAAATAACCCTTCCAAAGGCTGACTCACAGGCCTGGCTGCTCATCACCAAAGCCATGTGGAGTGCAAGTGAGGAATCCACAATTTTATCCACATGAGGGGCTAAGAAATTGCTGAATACAGGACCCAGCAAATTCAACTGTCACCCTTTTATATCAAAGCAACTGCATCCCATCAATGTGAAAGTAGCTGTGGATTTCAGTTGCAGGTAACACCTGTGAGAAGACCTTTGATTTTAAAATAGGGTCATTTTTGAATGTTGCTGTCCATCTTCCGGTACAGGAAATCCCCTCCCAGTTTCCTAGGGTTCTTCTTTGAGCACTTCTTTCTGATCTTTTTAGAGTCCAAAAGAGGAAATGTAATATTTACTGAAGAAAACCACGCCTGATAAAGACAAGCACACTAAAAAGTAAATTGTCCATCTGTTTAGAAGCAAGCTTGTTTCTAACTCAACAATGTTACAGGTGCCAGGAGACAGTGAGCACCTTAACTCTATCTGGCTGGACAATGTCAACTGAACAATCCACGCTGCTGCGTTTTAATCTGTGGTGTTGTATTTACACAAGGCTGTGGCACTGGCGACTGTGTAAGCAGGTAGCACACAGTTTGAAAACGTTAACTGATAAAGTAAGAACTGCTCTAAACTGAAATGATGAATGTGCTGTCACAAAGCAGGTGTGGCAAAGAGTTGAGGCAACTAAGCAACTACGGTTTTCCTTACCCAGAGAAGTCAGTGGACAGTATTCCATAGTTAAAGATGAAAACTCGGCTCACTTGACACACTGTCAGATAGCCCATAGCTATCATCATGGAATACCTGAGTGTGGAGGCATGAACAAAACTAAATCAGACAAGAGACAACTGAGATGTTATGCTGATACATACAATACCTTTAAAACTTAAAACTACCTAGTAGGGCTGCCACCTCTTAGTCACTTGTTTATATCTCGATAGATTCAGACATTTCTTCGGTTATATTATGGTTTCTTTCAGGTTTTTTGCTAACATCATAAGACATTACTGGAAATGATAGTCTCTGGCATCAACATAAAAATAATTAATTTGCATTAGGAAATTTATAGCATACTGGCTGGATTTGCCAAAAACACAGGAACACAGCTTTATGTCTTTGCCTTTTTCATGAGTTATTATTTTTTGTTTTGTTTCTTTTATTATCCAGTTACTCTTTTTCCCCAAACACCAAGCAAGACTTTGCATGCCAAATATCTGATCTATCAATGGTCTAAGGTAAGCAAATGAATGTCTCAAATTCCAACACATTTCCAACACATTTCAGTGTTGCAACAAAAGTAATTAAACTAATAAAAACATTTGTTTTCTATTATACATCTTATATCACTGCTATCTAAAATATATAAAATAAAGTGATCAACAAACGGCTATATATATAGTGGGTTAGAGACAGGATTAACACGAGGATCAACGCAACAAATTCTTACATGTCAGAACTACTATGTTGTAACATAGCAGAATAATTACTCATTTTAAAGGCATGCACTGTGCTGTGTTGAGATTGTCTTGATTAATACAGACTTACTGTGATAAGGAGGACTGTAATGTTGTATGTATGTTTAAAGTGGAACAAAGTTTACAGTGTGTTATTCTTCCACATGAACAAACAATAACGGTTTTATCTTTCTCTCCCTGCAGGTAATCCCTTTTACACATGAATACAAGAGCAAACTAACCCAACATCATTTATGTGGCTCCATTCATAAAAGAATGTATCAACAGAAAGAAAAAAAATTATCATAATACACTTGAGGCAAGTGGTTAACATACAAGCCAAAACACACATACGAACTCACACAGCAAAATATAGAGAAACATTTATGTACATTTACAAAGCTACACAAATACACTATGAACATGAGTGAAAGAGACAAATGAAAGAAAAAGACACTTAAAACCGCATAAATCCAAAGTCTCTCTGTCTTGATGTAACAGACTGGTCCAGCACGCGTGTCAGGCTGCTTTTCACCTGACGTGTTTTGAGTTAGTTTCATGTCTTCAGCAGCAGTATTCTAGTTCAGGCTGCGTTTGAACAGCAAGATAAATGGGCAAGTTTGTGTTGGAATGTGTGGGCGGGATTGAATGGGTGGGAAAGTTCGAGAGGATGAGCAACAACATTTTTTTTTTGTTGTTTTTTAATTTGAATATCAAAAACTGCATTATCACAGCAAATTAATAATCAATTTCATTGCCATTAACCAGACTAAACCATCTACAAACTCCATTAAATGTACACCTATGACGTGAATGGTTTCTGGGCTGACCTTGTCTGACAAGTTTTACCTGAAATCAGCAGTAACTAAAACTGCAACACTATCATAGAAATGAGATTCTGCTGTTTTAGCAGGTCTGTCATCAACCTGTCATCATGATAACAAGCAGACTGGTCAGTCTGGTCTAAAAACAACAAATGTATCAACTTATTGAAATTGGTATACACCGGGACTTTGTTATGATCAGCGACACTTAAGATGGTTACAAATGGCATAACTACATAATAGAGATTATTCAAATTTTCAGGAAGAGGAGAAAATGATTGATTGCACAGAGCATGTATTTAATTCTAACTATGATTTGATATACATGAATGTCTCAAATTCCAACACATTTCAGAGTTGCAACATTTTATAATCCAGCATTTTGTCTCCAAAACATAGCCCTATCCAAGACCTTGATGTTGATCTACCTTTGAAGTATGTAGACATAGACTTACCTGTGTACACTGCTGATGTCAGCTTTGACGATGATCAAGTAGCTTACAACTACCACCGTCAGTATGTGAGCCGAGTACCTGTAGAAAAGGACACACAAGTCATCACAATTATTTATTCTGTATATCTATGACGTGATATGATACGGTGCATGTTAGTTGAGCCTTGACATCTTTCCCCTGAAACCTGTCACTAATGGGGAAAAACAGACCGCATTTCTCCTCTGTATCTCCCTTCTGTGTATTCTTATTGTCTACAACCTCACTGCCATCCTATAATTATAAGCCTGTGGCACTGGCCCTGCACAAACGACATCCGCCCTGCCTATTCTTCAGGGAGGTAGAGAAATGTTGAGATCCGCTTAGTGGTAAACCTACTACAGAGTTAACTGTCACATACCTACCCATCACACATATTAGTAATCAGGTCATGGCATTGGCTCAGTGTAGAAAATATGAATGGGTGTAGCCTCATATGAGAGAATAGGAATGGAGTCATGTGTGGGGACACTATAATGCTGTACCATCCGAAGCAGAAGATAAGAAAGGCAATGCCCAGGAGAGTGGCCACAGCGTGTCTGACCAGGGGATTGGCGTGCCTGGGACTGAGGTAGAGACGAAACCAGAAGGCAGCAGCCAGGGCAAACAGCTGGCAGGCCAAAAAGTTCACCTGTGGTGGAGAAACAGGGGGTAGGATGGGGGTTAACAGCTGCTCAAAGGGGTCAGCAAACCACGTGCTTTCTGTCAAACGTCAAAAAACAACCCCTAATGCCCCTGTAGGCACGTCCTCTGACGGCATGCTGAGGCACTACTGAGTCTCCCCCAATTTTATCATCATCATCATCAGTGAGATCACACCAATTCTAAAAGGATTCACAGATCTGCTATGATATCTTTACAGTAGATTATCAAACAGCTGGCTATAAATGTCAAGTAGCCTGGTGTTTGGAGCCCGACGTGCAAGTCCTCGGTCTCTGCTGTCGTTTGGAAGAGAAAGACAGAAAAAAAAAACAAAACAAAACAAAACAACGTCAAATCCGCCGATCGGTGTCATTACAATCATAAACTGCACGGTGGGCGTCGGTGCACGTCTGTCTTAACAACTGACACGGCGTCAATCAAATACCCCCCTGGTCCGCGACGCCGAGGGCTAATCTAAGGGCGGCACGTCGGTGGGAAACTGCCCTGCGGTCCCCGCGCCGCGTCCCCGCCGCGTCCCCGCCGGGCCGCGGCCCGGGGGCGGACGGTCCTACCTGGTCGAGGGGGAAGCCCAGGCGCTCGCTGACGGGCAGCAGCCACTCGGATCCGGTGGTTTTGAACGCGGTGTCCGCCCGCTCGCCCATCCTGCGTAGGATCCGTTCCGCCGCGACGCCTCGCTGTGCCCGGCCGCCTTTTCCCCTTCTTGTTTTTTGTTTGTTTTTTGGGGAGAGGGGGGGGGGTGTGCTAACAACTTACTGTTTTCCGTGACTTATATACATAGTTTTTGCCCCGAAAGGCTCCGCGGTGAGTCAGGGCGGTGCGCACGGCTGGGTGGCCCGGGCATGTCACTCCCAGAGCGCCCTCTCCTCCTCCTCTGCTCCGCTCCTGTCAAGTCCGGCTGCGGCGGAGAGGGAATAAATAGCTTTTCCGGTCATTGCTTCACAAATAAAAGCCGGGTCCACTCATCCACTTTATAAGGTTTTATAGTACAATACCACAAAGTCGGTCTACGGTGCCGTTTCCCTTGCTGTGTTTTTTTTGCAGACTTGCCACTATAGAGGGAGACGTTTTAATTATACTGATATATCAGTGTTTGATTGCGTTGCACTCCCGTTCAAAGGTAACAGAGGGCCCCGTGTTTGGTCGAGGCGGGTGAACATTATATCCGAGGACAGATCCGAGCGCGTAATGTTTGGTATCGTTAATTGGGAAAACGTAATATCCTTTTTAAAAACATGTCAGAGTTATTTCACATTACTTCCGGTGTTGCTCAGGCTGTCTTTCAAGCTTGTGGCAACATGAAATGTCAAGATGGGACCTGAGGTTGTTTCCCCTGCATGAAATGAGGGATTTTGTCAGTGACTTCTAAAAAAAAATGCACTAATTTAGCAGAGTAAGAAAATACGAGCAACTGTTTGGATAAGTTATTGAGACCAAAGCAAGATTCCCTGTGGTGAAGTGTGTGTGGGCAACTATCGTAGTGCAAAGTGATTGCTGCGAGCATCCTCATGGTCTCCGAGAAAATTCAGTTTGTGAATTAAAATAGATGATTAGACATGTCCTGCTTTGTTAAAGTTTAGATTTGAGAAGTGACACAATTCTTATTTCAAAACCGATAAATGTGTGTGTGTGTTACATAAAGTGCTAAGAAAGACCATCTGGAAAAAAAAAGAATGATCCTCCCTGAGACCATGACATGGCTCGCAGGGCTGAGAGACATGTGAATAAAGATGATCAGTTATTATGCAGATATTGCTGTGAGTCATAATCAAGGCCAAGCTTTGTTAGTGGTTTCTTTGAAATCAACCCAGCCCTTTCTGCAAAGAGTGGGTCTAAGGATGACATTAAAAGTGAGACACCTCTTATGAATTCAGCTTAGAATGCTAGCTTTTCCTAATCATTAACTAATGATGTGACCTTTACTTGATCCTAATAGGAGAATATTTGTTCCTCTCCTTAAGAACAATTCAAGTTCTTGCAGACTGAAGATCTGTGTTGGAACATACAAATCCTCAAGCTGAACAGTTGTCTTGTCAACCTGTATATCATAATACCATCAAAATTAACAATTTATTTACAGGGTGAACAATAAATACTGACATTTTCATGTGGCTTACTGTAATGGCAATACACAAAGTGTTATACAGCCCAAGAATACTGTGTCACACATGTAAGTAATAGAGGTATTCAGATGCTTTATTGAATTAAAAATAGAAATACCACAATGTCAAATACACTCCAAGTAAAGTCCTCTGTTCAATATCTTACTTGAATAAAAGTACAGACAAATTATTATCAAAATGTACTATGAAAGTATGAAAAGTAAAAGTATTAATAGTGCAGAATGGTTCTCTTCAGATGGTTGGTTCTTTATTTTTTTGCATATATTATTGTTATATAAACTTTGCATGAATGTTTAAGCAGCATTTTAACATTATTGTGGGTCTAAGTGGTGATTATTAAAACTAGTTTATATACTGTTGTGCAGTTATTCTTTGAAAATACATATTTTAAAGATGAATGTATTTTGTATGTAAAATCCAACTCTACAAAGTAACTTGAAATTATGCCTGTCAAAAAAATCTAATATGGCTAAAAGTACAGTATTTCCCCCTAAAATTAGTGGAGTAGAATAATAGTGTAAAAACAGAAATATTCAAGGATGGTATAAATTCATCAGAATTGTACTTAGGTATAATACTTGAATAGATGTACTTAGTTTCGCCACTGAATGCAAACCTTTATTGATACATAAACATTTAAAGTTATAAATGCCATATGCCACCAGTGGGTTTTCATAGAATTTGATATGTCAGTATGCTAAAATATGTTGAGATATGTAAAGAATGTGCCACATCTAAGAAACAAATGTGACTATTGGCAAATGTTCAGCCTTTATTCAAAGGAAATGCGGATGGTGCTGTGTTTTGTGACCTTCTGTGAGTCTGCTCAATAGTTTGACTGAGTCACGACGGGCCTATTCCAGCAAAGTCATGTGTATATTTGGATTCGACACAATGGCCATCGTGGCTATGCAGTCCTTCTGGATGATGAGTTTATTTCTACTTGTTGTCAACATCATGCTGAGGCGGACAGGTAAGGTTTGCTCTAAGTCCATCAATGTGGTCGATATAGGTTGAAAATTAGCGGCACTGACCGGAAAAAAAGCAGCACAAAACAAAAAAATCTGCAAATGCTTTTAAAAGCATACCACGTATGAAATAAGCAAGGGATTAGAGGTTCTGTTCGGGAAACGTGATGCATTACAGCAAATTTGATACAACCATGCAATATTAAAATTCAAGTTAAACCATATTTTAAGGGGAGTATAGAGGAGGTTGCATTAGTTTTTATTTGATCTTTTAACCTGTACTTAGCATTATTGTCAATCTTCCCTCCACTGGTTTTACCAACTGATACAACACTGATCAGCACAGCAATCACAGCAGCCTCTTCTCCTGATGGTCAGAATTGAATTCTCAGAGAAAACTTTGCTCTCCTGGCATCTGAAGGGCCCCACAAAAAAACCAAGTTGAAAGAGGGCTCCACACCACGTCGGTGGCCGACGATACTCAGAGCTGCTCCTGCTGCAATACTTGAGAACGATGCTTGAGAAGATCCTTCGGCATTGATTCAGTGCGCGAAAAGAAAAAAGGAAAAAAGCAACGAACACATAATCAGCCCGGCATCGAACCGATGCAAAACATACGGCGAGCGGGTCCCGGGTTGCCGCGTTTTTGAGCTCGTCTCGGCGTTTTTCCGCCGCGTCGCGGGTCCGAGTCCTCGGCACCATTGGTCGACTGCGCCGCTCAGCGTCGCGTCGGGGGACGCGCAGGGCGTGACGCGGTGACGTCGCCTGTTTACAACTGCCAATGAACACGTGGCGCACGGACCCTCGGGCCGCCATTGGTCGAGGCGGCGGCGGGGTGGGCGGAGCCGCGCTGCCGGGGAACCAATCGGGCGCCGCATGTAAATTCCGTTTGAAAGTTTCCCGGGAAATCCGAGTTTCGCGGGAGGGCTCTTGAGCGCGTAAACCGTATCCCTTCATTCATCAGGCCGTTTCCTGAAGCCATTTCTAGACGGGAGAAACGAGAGTTGCGCTACTTTTTAATCCGTTGCATCTGCCTAAATGCAATTTCATAAAGAGAGATACTTTGCAAAAGTCGATGAATTAGACTCTCATCTTTACTTCGGTCTGATTATTTTTGTAACCATTGCGGCGGATTAGCAGCCACACGGGCTTGAAAGTACAGAGACAAGAAAGGGGTTACCCCGAAAACGCAAGATGAGAAGAGGGATCTCCTCGGCTCCGGACAAAGTGATTTTAGCGGGGGTTGGGGGCTCTTCTCTGGACAATAATATAATTTTAACAACTCTTTCGGATCGTTTAAACCCCGGACAATCCAACGCTACATATATCCAAATAATAACCACCTCACCGCCTTGCAACGTTACACAGACATCAAATGTGTGTTTATCCGAGCCTCAGATAAACAACATTTACACAACTCCACAACAAGCTGCAGCAAACGGAGCAGGACAACGACCCGCTCTGGGAAGACCGCCGGTAATAATCCACACAGCTCGTTTGAACACAATTGACTTGCTACAACTAGCCACAAACACGACAAATGTTAGCCTGCTAGGTTAGCCGAGCTTGTTGTTCGGGCAGCTAACGTTAGCCACTTTAGCCAGGGCATTCCCACGACTCAAACTAGCGAGGTGGCTAACTAACGACCGCTAGCTAAGTTACCCAAGTGGGTTAGTAAAGTGGTTTGTTGAATGTAGGGAAGCAAACGACGAGTTTAAGTTAGTTTTCCTTTTACAGAAACGCAGACTTGTCATCTAATAGCGTGCTATGCTAACTTCATGGTGCTTTTGAGTCCGCTTCACCCTCGCAGGCAGATGGAAATATTGGTAAGAGATGAGTAACGTTAGCGGTGGCCTAGTGGCTGCTGTTGGTGTCTTAATTTGGGGGTTGGGGGGATTTGTTGGGCAGCTTGGCTCTTAGTTAGCTCGTTTTTTCGCTTTCTAGCGAGATACGAGTGGCTAAAGTTGCAAAGAAATGGACTGTACGTAGCGAAAGATCTACTCGAGCTTTGAAACCAATCGGTAGATATTTCTCCCAGTCGTCACTGAAGATGCAAGCCAACTTGGATGAAGCTTGAAAATATGTTAGCTTTTTATGCTAGTAGCAGTATTGATTATTGGAGGCCTTGACCTTAATTTTTGGACAAATGTCTTGTGCCCCTCTTTTATAAATAAAGTCTTACGTTATGGTGCCTTTCATTTGAAGTAAAGTGAAACTTGAGTTTGTTGCTTTAGTGCTGATGCACGTTTCCTGTATTCTCAACATGCACAAACCACACAAAATAGTTTGAGCAGCCTTCAGGGTGTTGGTTTGTTCCTGGCTATTCATCTTTCATGAACTAAACCAGTCTCTATCTCAGACTGAAGCCATGACCAGGCAGGGGGTGAGGGGAGCTGCTTGCTGATATAAAATGGCTGACATTTTGACTGTCAACAGAGGGCATATTATTCTCTCATACTATGGTGAGATAAAGTATTTGAGATGGGTTTAACTATGATTAAAATGGTCTATATTTACTGAGAGTAAACTGACTTCTCCCCTACTTTGGATTTAGAGGGAAATGCAGTAGACCAGCATTCTTGCACCACGGTGTTGCTCAAAGACACTAAAACAGGTTGGATTCTTGTCAACACAAGGGTTCTCTGGTAGAATACGTTCACCAAGCTCCCATGTAACAGTGATGATGACCAGAGTGCCAATAAAGGCTGTAAATAGAAAAATCAGTTCTTCACTGAAGAAAAAGCACTTGACTGGTTTAGAAATGCTTACGATAGGTGGTTCATCATTAGCAGAATAAACCTTAGGGGATTGCACACACACTGCTTACGTGGGCTTACATTGAGGGTAAATACTTTTGTGTAAATAAGGCCAATTACTTCTAAAATCAGAAGTGATGAACATACTTGGCCTTTGTCAAGCTAAAGTGGTAACTAGGCAGAAGTGTTTTGAATGGTCTCCCAGAAATTGTGACGAGTTAATCACTGGCGAACTATAGCTTTACATTTAGCTGAACATGGACATCAAACATTAAATAAGCTCACAAATGGCTGTTGAGCTTGCACTGCTAGCAGTGAAATTTGATTATTGGGTAAATATGGTACAGAACATGAGACATTCTTAGGCATTAGGTTGGGATTTCTTTTAAGCGCTGCATGAAGTGCCTTAGTATGACAGCAAAATGACTGGATCTTTCCTTTAGTGATTGAGTCATGTGGTCTCTGAGTATGCTCTCGCTAGTAGATTTTTGTTGGGTTTCTTTGACATTACAGCTATGCGATCAGACCCAGAAGTGTGTAACACTCAAACTATCTGATTTTGTCTAGTTCAGTTAACTCAGAAAATGAAATCAACAAATGGTTTTGTGAAACACCATCAGACACAAGGCAATATTAAAGGCTGTATCAAACTGACACAATTTCTTAGTGATACATTGGAATTTTGATGCCAAACATCCTGTGTTTTGACAGATTTTATAAGTGCCCTTATTGCTCCCCTTCAGAAATTAAGTTAAAAAACCGAGTGGTTATCAAAACTTAAACGGAGAATGCTGTGAAAAACGATGTCCACTCCGATTTGGTGATCAAAGTGTGCTCCAGCCAATGTGCTGTCCTCATCAATAAGTATATAAATGTTTTCTTTGAACGTTTTCTTCGTAATATGTTTTTTTTTTTTATTACCTGTACCTCAGAGACAGTGAAAAGAGAGCAGATCGAAGTTATGATTCATCATGGCATCATCGCTGCTTGTTAAGAGGCTTCACAGATGACCGATTCCTATCAAATGACAAAAAATGCCAATATCTACTTTTAACACTGTCTTTTTGTCCTTCTAGGCAAAGAGGCGATTGGCTCTCGATGATTCAGACCACCAGTACCAGTCAGAACCAGCCAGAACTCCAAGAGGCAGAGGAGGGACCGCGGCAACCAATGGGGCACGGCTAAAGACACCCAGAAGTAAAAAGCAGGAGGCTATAAGGAGTCTTCTGACATCCGTTCAGTACATTCCGTATAATTGAGCCAGAATTTTACAGCACAGTGATTCAGGGTCATCCGGTGTGGGAAATCGGCCACACCAAGTTTCATGCTCAGGAACAGTCTAGATGTGGCTACTTCATATGCTTAACAGAAAAAAAAAAGGTTTTTACCGAGCTTAACACATTAGACAGTGCGATGCTGTAGACATAATAACCAAGAGTTAGAGAGACGCGTAATTCTCACTCTGATTCAAATGGTTTAACCAAGCCCTTTACCAGGGTCATGTCAGAGTTTGTGTGAGAATAATAGACCTTCAGCATTCATTCAAAATCAATGATTTCAAAAGTACTTTGATTTCATTTTCCTTTTTATTGAATACAGCAGCCAAATTCAACTACACGCCTTAAGTCTGCTGACTTTTCAGCATAAACACTTAGTAGTAGTTTTCAAATTAATTTTGTATCTGCTAAAGTGATACCTTTAAAAAATAAATATAAGTAAAATAAAGCCTCTGTGGTGTCCAAATGACATGTCATACCACAAAATATAACAATTTTAATTGTGATCCCTTGAATTTCACTGATGGTTTCTTCTGGGAAAATGGTTGGACCTGTAATGGGAAAAAATCCTATGCATATTTAAAAAAAGTTCATTTATTCTATTCCTGCATAAACAGAAGTTTTCTACAATGTAACACCCTCCTAACTGCTGCCTAACCAATTCATATTATCAGGCGTAATCAGTGAAAACATAACAAAACGAAAAAGATACCCTCTCAGATGTCCCTTAACTTTTTTTACTCTCCACATGTGTTGTTTGCATGGTTTATTGAAGCAGAATATAATTGGAACTTAAAGAAACAGACCTATTGATATAATACCAGTCCAGCTGGTAAATATCTAACTTGATACTTGATGTAAAATATTTCCAGCTGGTGCTTATTAAACCATAAGTTAACTTGAAACCATTGCTTGACCTGTAGTGTAGCCACTGATCCCCTCTTCTTGTAAGTCACACATTCACATCCTGACCGAAAAAAGCCATTTGTTTTCAGAACACTGCAATATGCTTCAGTTATTAACCTTTCAATGTTGTCCAGTACAAAGGCGCCATGCTAGTTTCTCAAAATGTTGATTTGATATTTTTGTGACATAATCACAGAAAAAAATTGAACATGATAAACGTTCAAGGTGCTATGTTTGACTTATTATACTGTTTTACTTACTATTTATCTTACTGAAACCTCTGTTGCTTGTGAAACTTAGATTTTCGAAAATCCTGTGCTTGAGTCTTTCACATTATTGATGAAACCACATTTGTCTTGACTTTGTTCTCAAGTGAGACTGTTTCAAAAGATATTTCAGTGTGTTTCCTTGCAAGAATTAAATATCAATTATAATGCTGAAATACATTTTCCTCCCCCTTGTTTTCTATGTTCCTGCTACTTTCCCTTCACCATAGCACCCAAATCTCCACCAGAGAAGACACGGTATGACACCTCCCTGGGTCTGTTAACAAAGAAGTTTGTGGATCTCCTTGCACAGTCTTCCGATGGTGTTTTGGACCTCAACCTCGCCGCTGAAACCTTACAGGTACTTTTGTCTTGGAATGTATGTGTTCACTTCATTCAAAATAAAAAGAATACTGTGATGGATTTGTTTTTGTGGTTGGTAATTTACACAGTTAAATCTAAAGATCCATGTTTTCTACCTTTTTAGGTACAGAAAAGACGGCTGTATGATATCACCAATGTACTAGAAGGCATTCACCTCATCAAGAAAAAATCAAAGAACAACATACAGTGGATGTAAGTGGTCATTCTCTCGCATGTGGTTGTCATCTTTTTAATAGAACAATTTGTCCTGTCTGTGCCCGGTCCATTCTTTTTTTCCCCCTCTTTAAATTTTGAGCTTTTATTTCTATAGGCTATATTCTCACATACAAATTCAGTCAAATACTGATAGTTTGATCAAAGTGCTATTCTATCAAAACAATGTCTCACAAAAAATAACGGAGCTATATTGTGTTAATGTATTGGTTTTTCAGTTTGAAGCTTTTTAAAGTTACAGAAAAATCCTTGGGTATGACCCGGGTTTCTGTAGCTGAAGAATTATGAATGGTAGTGGCCAGTAAATAGGTTCAGTTTGTACCTTGGTCTCTGCAGCAGACGAAGGCAGGTGGCTGCATGCAAACTGTTGCCACATCAAAGTAGGAGGATACTAAACTCTGCTATACTCTGCCCTGCAAATTTAATTATTACTTCATTTGTTCATTAATCACTGAGAGCATGTGCAGTTTAGGAAGTGGCCTTGAACCACTTTTGTTTGAACCTATGAATGCATACAGTGAAATAGATAAGCCCTGAATGTTTTTTCACTTTTAAACTGGAGTTTTTATGAGGATATGTTGTATCTGTTTTCTTTCAGTTTCAGCGTTTAACAGTCAAAATATTTTTAGATTGCACATATTTTTATGGCAGACACAATATTTTCAATACTTCTCACGGGGAAGATGTCACCTAAGTATTGAACATGCAGTGGGGTAAAAACTCTGTGCTAGTCCATCATTAGGGGCAATAAAAGCAAAACTGAGAGTAGTTGCTTTTTTGCACTTTTTAAGCTATTGTACCAGTTATTTAAAAACGTGAGTACAACAGTACCAAATCTGTTTTAATTCACTCTCTTCAATTCTCTCTCACCTAAAGGGGCTGTAGTCTGTTAGAGGTAGAGGGAGCATTGAGCCAGAGACAAAGGCTGACAGCAGAAGTTTCTGCACTTGGAGAAGAAGAGCAGAGGCTTGAACAACTTATTCAGCGATGCAGCCTGGATATGAGACACATGAGTGATTTGCCAAGCAACCAGAAATATCCTTTTGTTTTCATCCAAAAGTTAAAATTTTTCTTCGCTACCTTGTTTCGGTGTTAAGACTTCTCGTAACTACATTCTCATGATTCTGCTGGTAAACGTCACCAAACTGATGATAGTGTAAAATTGTTGGTATACTTAGGCATATTCCTGGCTGTCAGTGAGTTAAGGGTAATACCTCAACAGTGACCTTTTGAACTGAGTTCTTTAAAATGTCAAAATCAGTTCAAAAACTTGCCAGATCTTAAGCAGATGTGCATGGCTTCATCGACTTTTGAATTTTTTTTTACTGATCATCTTGTCTATTGAGCATATGCTACATAAAGCAAATTTCTTTACATTATGATGTCTAAAATGTCAACAAATCTCTATCTTACAACACCAGCATGGACAGAGCCATGGTACTGCAATCACTTAAGCAGATTGATGTTAGCGATCCTGTGATGTGAGCCCTTTCAGCCTTGCATACACGTTTGTTTAGTAATTGAATGGACCGACATTGTAGTGTTATTTCTTTAACCCTTTATTCTTCACATATGCCTATGTAACATACCAAGACATCAAACAGCTGGGAAACCTCAGAGACCAGACTGTTATTGTCGTCAAAGCTCCCACAGACACCAAACTAGAAGTACCAGACCCTGATGAGGTACGTATTCATGGACAAACACATTGCCAACATGATTTGGCATTGTTGTCTTCATGAAACTTCTGCTTTTTGCTCATTTGTCATCTGACCTATGACTTGTATTTCATTTAAAGCAACAGTTGGAAATTTCTGAATTTTTTTTTTCTCTCATTTTGAGATGGTATTTCAGTAACGGAAGTTCTTAGATGGTCTAAAACAAGACCTTTGCATTTGATTTGTACTTGGTTATTGGTTTTTGTGTATATACCTTAGTGGAACATCAATAAGTTAAGACCATGTGAAAGGAAAGGAAATTTTTGCCTTTTTTAAAAAAATCTTTCCATGGAGTCTGTCTTCTCAAAAGCAGTTTTCTTACTGTTCTGATTTGAATTGATTCAACTCTTTTTCTTTCCCCTCTCCAGAGTTTGTCCATCCATCTGACCAGCACTAAAGGTCCTATAGAAGTCCTTCTGTGCCCAGATGAAGAGAATGACCCCAGGAGTCCTGTAAAAAATGGCAACACGGACATCAATGGGAACTCTCCTTTCCTCAAAGTCCTTCAAGGTTTGTTTCACATGAGCATAGGTGAATAGAAGTGTTTTAGATTTAGTCTGTTTGATTTAGTCTCTTTTAATGAGACAATTTAGTTGTCATTGGAGTTTTTATTTATTTCTAACAAAGGCAGTTATTGACAATTTTTGTAAAACATGTCGTTTTTTGACTCCCACTTTCTGACAAAAGGAGTGTTTTCCATGTTGTTCAGCATTTGATCCTTTTTATAGCATATTATTACAATACTCTTATGGTTAGCATGTGAACATTAAGCTTGAACCGCTGAGACTTATGGGAATTTAATCATTAGTTTATGATCTGGATAACATAATACTTGGGACATGTGGAAAATCTTACCCTGTTAGTGGTGCTAGATGAAAATTCTGTGGATGCACATAATCGTTAGATTGCATATGGTCTGTACCAGATTTATTGACAGACTGAGTTATTATTACTATGGCTGGAAAGGTGTGTAATTTTTTTTTCCCCCCTTTACCCCGGAACCGACAAATCTCTACAATATAGGGACAGGTCTCCATGCTGAAAAGGCTAGCATAACAAAGCTGTGGTGACAGAAAACCACAGTCTTTCTGATTGGCATTGTTCTTAACTAGCATGGACAGAAAAAAAGATAATGTATTGAAGAAGGATTAGTTAAGAGTGAAATGCTTAGCTAAACTGGTACTATTATATTATAATATTTTTTTGACTCCTTTGTTTCCAGTGCTGAAATAACTCGACTTGGCTGATTAATAGTTAACCCAAACGTGCTTATAAACAGCTTACTCGTGTCTGTGTTACTGCTGGTTCCAAGCCCAGATCCACTGGTAGAATCAAAGGAAACAAACCCCCCGTGATTAGACCCAGAAAGATGTTTTGATCAAATTTGAAGTATGGTCTCCAGTGCAATAATCACTGTAGCACTAGTCAGCATAGCCATTCAGTTGGCCTACAACAGTCCCTTGGCCATGTAGAGATAATAACTACTTGACTTGATTTTCTTTCATAGATCCCAGCTGCACGGCCACCTCCTCCAGCCCCTCCCTGGCTCCGCCTTCCTCCTCCTCAGCTGTCTCCGTTACTACTCTCTCTCCCATTTCGTCCCCATACACCAGTCTTCTCCAGCAGGCAGAAGACCAAATGCCTTCATCCTTGGGGCCTTTCTTAAACCTAGGGCCTCCTCTTCTGGATCAAGATGACTATCTTTTAGGTTTGGGAGATGACCAGGGAATCAGTGATTTGTTTGAAGCCTATGACTTTGATAAAATGCCCTCCTGCCTGGATGACCTCTTGTGTAGCTAGCATTAGCTAACAGAAATTTAGATTAAGTGCATGGGAGAGAGATTGAGAATCAGTGAGGGTTTTGATGCCTGCGACTGACTGTGTAGTTAGTGGAAGTCGATTTTAAATAGACGAAGAGGAAACACTGAGGGCTTTTTCAGTCCCAGTGGGACAAAATGCCATGTTCTTTCATGGTGTGAGAAATGAATGGCCCTGAATGATTTCACACAAAGACATGACTGGTCAGTGTGCAGACATATCCATTACTCCTTGTCTCAGGCTATATAAGGCCTCTAGTGTAGCTGAATGTTGGGCGACATCTGAAAACCTTTGCTATCTGTTTGGTTTGGCATAAACAGCGAAGGGAAGGATATCCTCCTCTCTGTGTGATGCAAGGTTCACATCACTGTACAGGGAACAGCTTGAAAATCCCCCTATGTCACCTGGCATTAACACATATCCTGGGTGATTGGGTTTAGAAAAAAATACAAGTGCAAATGCACCCGAGGTGCAGGCATATGTTACTTTAGATCATCAGTAGAATGCTCAAGAGCATCGAAAAGACTGCTCTGATCCATGTGTTCCCAATTATGCATTTTCGTGTCAGTTGTCCAAATTAATCCACGTAGTCCATTCTGAAACATATCCACAAATTTAAGATGTGTTAATGCCAAGTGTTTTAGGGCAGAGGAGATAATGACTATTATATTACACCAATGGAGAGGAATTTTTCTGTGTTCAAATGTAGAGCATTTTAGAAAGTAATTAAATATAAAAAAGAAACAGGGCAAGTTTGGTGCACAGCATCCATGATTAAAGTTGTGAAATCTTTGTTAGGTTAGGCAGGCTGAGGCTTTTGTCACCTATCAGGTTGTCTAATGTTAATTTGAACTTCTAATGATAAAATGAATATTTTGTACATTTAAGCACTATTTAGGTGTACTGAGAGTGGCAGGAGTGACTGTACTGGTGTGCCCCTGAGTTGATTTTCAAACTTAAAGTATACTTTAAAATGGCAATAGAGAATATTGGGAGTGTGTACTCTTAAAGAAGACAGGCATACAAGTGTTTCACCTGTTAACTTGCTTGGCCTGCCATCTGCTGATCCATTGGGAAACCTATTTTGTACAAGACAATGAAAAATGCTCAACATGGAGAAAAAGGTGTCCAACCTTTCATAACCCAGAGTTTTTTTTTTTTTTGTTGCTAATGGAGCCCATGAAAGCCATCACTCCTGGATAATGGGGGGTTAAGCAAGAACACCTGTAAACCTTTATAAGTCTTGCTTGTTAGGAGACAGGATGTGCAAACTTGAAGATCTTCTTTAACTCGCAACTTACTCTCCCTTACTTTGTGAAACTCCCTCATTCTTGCTGCTTTTCACGTGTCCCTCCATCGTAATGAGCAGACGCTGCCACAACTAAACTTCCCCTTATGCCTCCTCAGTTAGACTGTGTGCTGTGAAATTATACGGTGGTTTGAGCTTATCAGAAAGATTTGACTATGAAACCACTCAGTGCACATCGCCTAATCTGTGTGCACTGAAAGCAGTGAAGGAGACAGGATAGGTGAGTATTAGTCTTTTTAGTTTTAATAAGTGCTGAATTTTAATGGATTTTAACATTGTAGAAATAACTAATGATATCATGGCCACTTAAACAACAAAGGACCAGATGGTCACTAAATGAGGCTGCACCATGTAATGAAGGGCTTATTTTTGGGCATAACAGGATATTGTAGAAAAAAAAGGGAAAAAAGTAAAAAAAAAAAAAAAAAAAAGTTCCGTTGTGTAATTTAGGCAAATTCACTGCAACCAAGTCTTGGAGTAATGTTAACTAGGGCCACTGAATCTTTAAACAGTGTTTTTTTGAGAAAAGTTTAAGGACTTTGTGAACTAATCTGTGGGGATGTGATTTCCCCCCCCCATGTATTTGGAACACTGTTGCTGTTCACTTATGATAGCTTCTGTTTGGTTACATCCCTCATAATAAACAAAGCAAAGATCTTGTCTGAGATTCTAGCTTTTAAAGTAGAGAAACCTGTGGCTGCAGGAAACATTGCTGCTGTTAGTGTTAACTTCTCCCCGACCTGATTGATATGTGCTTGAGTAATTGCGTGTGCAGCATGTGTGAGTTAACGTCAAAGATCAAGCTTGCTAAAGAGTTAAGCCTGCCATGTGTAAATTGATGTACAGTTTTCTAAATTTTTCAGTGCACAAGGTACTGTAGGCTACCTCTCACTTAATGTTTGACAATAGTAATAGGGCGTAGAGGTAAATGCCATAGTGTGTATGAGTCTTTGAATTCCCCTTTGTCATAGAAATTACCCTTACATTATTTAGATATAATATTGGAAATTACATCGCACTTTTGTCTTATGAGGTGTGCGAGATTCCACCTAAACCCTGATATAATAATGAGTATGTCTTTGCTCTTAAACCAGTCTCATGCTGTCACATCTTAAATTTGAATATAGGGGTGCACATTGGATGGATAGTCAAACGGGCAAATGTATTGCAATATTCTTTCGGTTTTGTTTTTTTTGGGGGGGGCATAAGTTATTTAGTTCCTTTGTCAGTGTTTTTTTGTAAAATGCAGAGCATCTCTTAGACTCAAAAGCAGTAAACGTCCAGTTTACTGAATGCATGCAGGCAATTAGTTAGTTAGCCTATCGTTCCTTTACTGGTCATTAGGAGACATTGCCTGTGTGTCTGTATTTGCCACTGAACCAGGATCAGTGACCTGCTTGTCCTCTGCTGAAGTGTGTAGGGAGCTTTGCTTCTGTGACACTGTGTGTCCGTTATTGTTTTGGATTGATTTGAGTGAGTCTCCTGAATTTCCTCTATTTTCACTTTCACAGAGTTTTAAAGCCTGGTAGAACCGCATTTCATTGAAAAGCAATTGTTAACCTGAACCTCGCCCATTCAATTGAGAAGAAAATACAGTTTCTGAATGTCTTCTAAAAATGTCTTAATAGGCAGAACTATCCTAAACAAATTTCATTTGGCTTAAACACACAAATGCTCTGATTCACAAAACAATTTCTCTATAGGCATATTTATATCAGTGTATTTTATATGTATTTATGGAAAAAATCGAGCTCCATTTTTTCCCCCCAATTTTGTTCACTAACCACAATTGTGCTATTTTCTTGGTCTATTTACATAGATAATTACATTTTCTTCCATCTATTACAAGCGACCAGAATCTGGTCACAATATTTTATCCACTTTTACATGATGGAAACATGAATTTTGGAAAGATTGTACCTTTCCATGGGTTTCTAATGGAATGTTAAAGATTGTAATGCGCACTGCTAATGCTAGTTAGCCAGTGAGTCTGTAAATGTATTAGGGGTGACTTAAAATTACAGCTCCTTCATTGCTTATCTGTGATTCTGATGTGTGATTAGATCTTGCAGAAGGTTATCATTAGCATAAATGTGGTGTTAACTATAGTCAAGACTGAAACAGCACTGTTTTTCCTGCTATTTTCCTTTGGTTATTCTTAAGCTGTTACCAAATACAATATACTGATCCATAAATATTCTGTAACGGTTACGTGAAAAGTTAACTATTTGATGGGAAAGAATTGACTGTAAAATTATGATATTGATGCCTGTTTCCACTAATTACAGGGGAAAAAAAGCTGTATCACATTTCCTTTTTTGCAATCTGAACACATGGGTGAGAGTATTGGTGTTCTGTTGAATGTTTAAGGTAAACTAATTTGATGTTTTTGATGTGTGTTATTCAGTTATATAAACTGTTTCTTTAACATCTGTTAAATGAGGAATTTGAGTTGTATTTGTTTGTGGGGGGGGGGGGGTAAACGGATTTGTTTTTGTACTTTGGGCGTTTGTAATTGAAAATTTGAATAAAGACTATAAGTAAGAAAATTAATATTTGGTTTGTGATTTTTCTTTAGAGATTACTTTGCCCTGTTGACTTATGTATAAATGGAAAAATGTCTGAGAACCAGTGATGACAGTAGGTCCGGTACTGCGAACCACTAAAAGATACAATGAGGGTGCGCAGTACCGGAAAGAAAGGAGAACAGCTGCCTGGCAAAACCCACATTCTAAGCCACTCACGTTCGCACTTTGAGCAAGAAAACGTATCTTCTAACATTATTTCATGTTAAACAAAGCTTTATCGCCTTATTAATTGCTTCTGAGCTGTTCCAAACTACTTCCGAGCCCGTGCTTTGTTTTGATCCGTGCTGGACAGAGCCCAGATGCCAGGTGCCTTTCTAATTTCTACAGTACCGGCGAGAAATTAAAACTACTTTAACCTCAGCTGAGAACATATTGCTTGGCTTTACTGCTGAAATATAAAATCTGTGACTTTAGAGGCATAATGTAAACAGAAGAAAACAAGCCCCTACTTTGACGTAGACATATATCACTTGGTAACACGCTTATCTTAGTAAAATTCAAAGGTCAAAAATTATACAAACGCAAACCCCTATGCGCGAAAAACGCGCGTCACTATTTTGTCCCTCTTTACCTACCGTAACTTAGCACAAGTATGGTGGTCTGAGAGTCGTGGCAACTATGTTTTGATGGTGTAAACGATATTTTTTAACATTTCCAAAACACACTTTCCTTGGAATTGACGTTCATCCTAATTATTAACCAAATTGCGACCAAGGTGAGTGACTTTTACAGTTTCTGAAGGGGTCAGTCTGTCTAAAATAAGGTACACGTGGTTAGTAGCTAGTTAAAGAGGCTAACGAAGCTAACAGCTAACCTGGTCATGTTACCGGGAAAAAATTGAACACCAGGTCGATATATATATATCTGTCACATTAGACGTTTGCAGGGGCTCATAGTTTTTATTTGTCAGCATTAGCTGATGATATCAAAATACCGCGTGTGTGCAGTCATAGGTGAAATCCGCGTGAAAATAACGAGAATTACAGCGGGGTAGGTTAATTTAATTAACATGGCTAGTCAACATCGTTCATATTATATAAAAAAAATGTTAAGGAAGATTAAGGCAGTTGTTAACTGTAAATGTGTTGTTAGCTTTATGTTTAGCTAAAGTCAACAACAGCTAAAACATGAGGATTTATATTGGCTACGGCTAGTTCATTAAAAAGCCAAATTATTTTTTTCAAAGGTTTACACGACAAACGTGGTGAGTATTTCTAGTCCAGTTCCTTATGTCTTCAGCATGTTAAATAAGACTGGCAAAGTGACTGCATATAAATGTCTCAGAAGTTGGGATGTTTGACCAGCTTTCTTGGCTATCCCTGACACCATTTAATGAAGTTTTGTACTGCCACTTAGATGTAGGCTTTTATCAATCTTTATGGCATGTTTCCCACGAAAGTATTAATGCAGCTGAAATATTAATATATATGTTTGCACTATAATTGAAGCCAGGACAGTTATAGGAGAAAGCACCAAATGAGAGAGAGGCACCCATTTGAAGAGAAGAGCCAGAGTGGATCTAATCGATTAAATATCTTTCAGTGTTGAGTTCAATTTCTATTTAACATGACATCGCCTAATGGATACAGATGTGTTAGAAGATGCAGGTGCTTTGCTTTAATAGTATGAGGATGTCATATCTATTGACCATGAAGATAATTTATTGTCTACCGTTTAGGTAGGATTTAAAAATTGTAATGTCATGAATGAAATTTCTTCTCCTTGCTTAACTATTCTGATTTCACCACTATATATCATATTTATGTAAAATCCAATTCCAGCCATCTGAACACTTTACTATGTATATCTTAAGGGTTCAGGCTGCTAATTAAACAGATACATGGTCATGTTGATCATCACCAGCAGCAAGGAAGCTCCTATCCTGTTACAGTACAGAAGCAGCACACTACCAGCAGAGAAAGATATCATACCGCGTCTTGGTTTTATTCACCATGTGACGTACTTGATATGTATACATACCCACGCATACACTAAATGCACATGTCAATTCCTCTATAATTTGTACTATACTGTAATATAGAACTCCAATGATTAATTGATTAGTTGCTAGAAGGAAAATAATCTGCAGCTGATAATCAATTAAACTACTTCATCAATTTTTCAAGCAAAAAAACCTCAAAAAATTTGTTTCTTTTCCATGTCATATAGTTAACTAAATATCTGAGTTTCATACTGTTGCTTGGACAAAACAAAGCCTTTGATGACATTGTCTAGGTCTTCGGAAAACTTTGGTTCAAGTTTCTTTTTGACTATTTATGATGTTTTTTTAGACAAAATTACTAATTGATTTATATATTAATCGGCAAATTAACCAATCAATAATAGAAATAATTGTTAGAATCAGGCCTACTGTAATATCCAACCCTTTCATCTTATTCTGCGACCAGTTAGTCTGACCTTACATTTACAAGAGGTTTGACCAATGTATCATTTGTTTCACTTGCAATATTATGTGTCATTTGATCTTATTATTGTTAAGCTTTTTAACATTCAAGCTCACCTTCAGAATGGCACTGACTCTATATTACTATCTTTTTTTTCTGCCCAGAGTTACATAAAAGAAGGGATAATCGGCGTACTTAAGCAAGTTTTTGTCATGTAATTAATTATTGTTATTTTTGTGTTATTAATTATTTATATAATAACAGGGAAAAATATCTGGGTGTCAGAAGTAAATTTTTGGTGAGCAGGGTCTTGAGTTTTCACAGGTCTCAACTATATGAGAGTCTAGAAAAATGCAGACCAAGCCCCTGTCTAATTTTCAGACCATCATGGCATCCACCTGTAACTCTCTGATTGAGGACATTGAGGACATGGTGTCTTCTAGTGACCCCACTCCTCATGAGAGACAGTCTGCTAGAAAGAGTATCATACCAAGGGCCAGGAAGAAAAAAGAGCTTCTGAGCAATGAGGAGCTCCATGCTGACAGGTAGGTAAAATGTTTGATATAGTGGTAGAGTGGTAACTGATAGTAGATAGAGGTTAATTGTGATATCGCTTCTGCATATAATTTGTTTCAGGCTGATGATGGGTAAGTAAAAAAAAAAGTTTCATTTTGGCATGTCAAAGCAGGAAAAGCACAGGGTTTAATTGATAACATTAAAAGTGACTTTATTTCATTTAGTCGAACTAGTTCCAGGGTTCTGGAACACTGAGGAAAAGACAGGAGGCAGAGCTGGAGGTAGCAGAGATGAAGATGTTGAGGTTCTCTCTGGGAGTGACCAGGATGGATAGGATCAGGAATGAGTACATCAGAGGGACAGCACATGTTAGAGGTTTTGGAGATAAAGTCAGAGAGGCCAGACTGAGATGGTTTGGACATGTCCTGAGAAGAGATAGTGAATATATTGGTAGAAGGATACTGAGTTTTGAACTGCCAGGCAGGAGGCCTAGAGGAAGACCAAAGAGGAGGTTTATGGATGTAGTGAAAGAGGACATGAAGGTAGTTGGTGTGAGTGAAGAGGACGCAGAAGACAGGGTTAGATGGAGGACACTGATTCGCTGTGGCGACCCCTAAAGGGAAAAGCTGAAAGGAAAAGAAGAAGTTCCAGGGTTCTGGTATTGCTCATGTTGGCTCATTGGTGTGGCTTACCTAGGCACTTGATTGAGCTCAGCAGTTGCTAATGAAATTTGTTTTATTTGTGCTTTTCCTGCTATGACAAGTCCAAATGCCTGCTATCTTCCAGAGTTTTGATTGTGCACCAGTGTATTTGTTACACAATTGAGAATATTTGTGATACATATGGAAGATATTTTGACTATAACATTTCCTCACTTACTCGGAATAAAATGTGAAATGACAGTGGTATATAGTGGATAAGAATGAGATTGTCATGTTTAAAATGTGATTAATTTTAGTCAGTTTAGTCAAAGAAGTATCAAATTAAATTAATCAAAACTATAGATCTGCTTTTTTGTAATTCTTCTATGTGAAGCTCGTTGATTTTTTTTTTCTTTAAAAAATTGGAAAACAAGGACAATAACTTTACTTTTACACCTGTAGTTTGTTTCACTTGGTCTTGAAAAATTATCGTTAAAATACATCGTTGGTGTTTAGTTTTAGTTCTATTCATGTTCACACAGACTTATTACAAATGAACCCATATGTATAAACATGAGGCTATATAGACTGACATATCACTAATATTTATTGGACTGTTATATTTACTATCATCCTGTCATAAGTGCTGCATGGATATGCTTGGGAACACCCCATTCCAGTGACAGCCAGCAAATCATGCAGTACTTTACTGCTCCTTGTATATATTTAACTACTTAGGGGACACAAAGACCTCATGAAGAAATAATTGTTTGATTGTTTGTATTGCTATTTGAGACTGTCACTAGTTTTCATATATCACGAAAAATGACAGACATGTAAGAACAGGATTGAAATAGGCATCCTAAAGTAAGAGACACATTTCACTCACTTGCTAAAATACATGCTGTGAGAAACAAGCTCAGCACCCATAACTCCTTTTCATTTTCTTATGTATCTGGGAAAATCTTACGTATCATATCACATCATATCATATTATATCATGTCATATCATTTCATGTCATGTCATGTCATGTCATGTCATATATCATATATCACATATATCATATATCATATCTACTGTTAAAAAGTACTGTGATTTATCTGCTTTTCCTTCACACCCCAGATAACCTGCTTAGGGGCAGGCCTAGGGCCACCTTTCCAAGTTGTCTTGGTCTGTTTTTTTGTTCTGCACCAGAGTTTGGTACAGTCTAAACTAAACATGACAGATGTGAAAGCACCCTTATAGTCTGTCCCACTACCCGTGGGCAATAAATATACATGAAAGTTAATAAGTCCTTATCAGTTTCCCTTTTGATTAATGAAATGATAATTATTCAGATATTGATTTTATCCTTTCTATACTTCACATAACAAATATATATTTACTTGTCTTTAATTTGTAGTCTGATACCTGGCACCCAAAAGATCTGGATGAAAACGTGGGGCTGCAGTCATAACAGCTCCGATGGAGAGTACATGGCTGGACAGCTCGCTGCAAGTGGATACAAGATGACTGGTAAGAAATTGTTAAATTGTGGTGGTTTGTATTAATTCCATTGGCTGCAGGTTGGTGAACATCTTACTGAAAATAACAATGAGGTTATTTATATTTATTTTTTAAATTATTTTAAGTGTCTATATAATGGATGCCATTAAATTTTTTAAACACAAGGGGGCACTCTTGCTATTTTTATTGAAGTACTTTGTGTGTTGTCAACCAAGCAAATGTATTTTGTAAAAATGGTTAATGTGAGGATTTGGTCCACATTTGGCATCCGCCAATCCTTAAGTACCAGCTAACTTCGGTTCAAGATGTTTGCTGGGAATCAGCCTTTCCTGGTATCTTTCCCAGAACTTCATTGGGGATGGGATTGGTGATGTAATAGCAGATGAGAAAGGGCACAATGATAAAGTGGGATGTTTTACAGTTGAGTGTTGTGCCTCGAAACAAAACAGAGCACTGTGACACTGCATGCCTCAATGGCTGCTTATTTCCGCAACTAGACATTTTAAATCGAATCTGACTTAAATATGTGTCTGGCTTTTTATTTTTCAAAAGGTTTGGTAAAGTTTTTTAAAATTTGTGCAGCCTTTGGTATAAAAGGGCCATTTATATTTTTGCTTTCATAATTTGTCTTAAAGGATAAGGGATGCACAGTAGTAATAACCTCCTTGTGAAACAGAGATGGAAACAATGGTAGACAAAGAGGTACAGCTTTTTTGTGATTATCAGAAGGGAGAAAAAATGCTCTCTGGAGTCATCCTAACAAAGTGTATTAAGGATTATGACGTGTATTTATTTTCAATTTTAATTTATAATTTTAAAATATTGAGTTCTTCTTTGCATTATTATTTTTATTATTACTTGTAGTAGTAGTAGTAGTAGTAGTAGTAGTAGTAGTAGTAGTAGTAGTAGTAGTAGTAGTAGTAGTAGTATTACAACTATAGTTAAAATATTAAATTGCATCCATGGGCTGTAATACAACATAGAGGTTGACGGGCGTCAGAATACGTATTTTTCAGGGGCAGAAAATAGAGTTAACATTAACTCCTCAGGCATTTCTCTCACCATGGGTCTCCACAGCTACAGGAGAACATTAATCACACATTTCTCAAGTGCAGATGTACTTATTCACACACACACACACACACACACACACACACACACACACACACACACACACACACACACACTAACGGTTTTCCTTCTTATCTAGTAGTCTAGACCCTTGATCTCTTTATATGTTCCACCTTTCTTTGTCTTCAGTTTTTCTCTATCCCTTGAGCTCCTCTATGAAAAGGCCTTCCTCTGTCTCACTCACACAAAGTCTCTCACTCTCCCTCTCGATTTAGTAGATCTATTTTGACTTTGTAATTTTGAATCGTGGCAATTGTCTTTCAGGAAGTGAGTGTAGTGAAGATCTGTTGTTTTTAGTGATGGAGTTGCTTTCTCTTGCTGGGGTTGCTGCAGGGGAAATATCTGTCAATCACTGAATCTGACTACAGTACATATGCAACTTCTCCGGTTGTTTTAAGGTCCTCAGCAAATACACACACATTCAAGAAGATGTAATATAAAACACTCAGTCAATAAGGCTAATAGTTGATGCTATGGATACTAAATATTTCTAATCTCTGGACTAAGTTTATTTCTGTCTCATTCTCATCTAATTAAAGTAGAGCCATGCAGTGACCACAGAAGAATCCTGGTTCCAGAAAGTGTGAAGAAAATATTGCTATTTAATTTCATTAGATTTCAGCTCAGGAGTACACCTAACTAGTGATGTGACATCTGCAGTCATAAGAGATTTAATTCCTTCCACCATTTGTCTTATGATATAAAAAATTATACAATTCAATGGGAAATTAATTAAATAATATTGAAAATTTGATGGACATCATTCCTCAAGATTAAACACATCACTTGGTGTCTGAACACCTGTAAGAAAGACACTGAAAGAGAGCAATAGAAAAGGGGTCACGGTTTTTAGTAGTTATGTTGGTTTCAGGTTGCCTTTGCTTATAATTTGCATGAGTACATTCATTTGCAAGAAAGTACTCGATCATATTTCATATTTTAATTGAAACTATATTTGCCTGCTTAGCATGTGCCTCTGTGCTTGCAGGTGTTTGAGTGTGTTTACCTTACTGACAAAAGGATTAGTTACTTCTCTGCTGCTGATACTGCTCAGCTGAGGTTGCTGCAGTGCCATTACCATCATTCTAACTATCTGTGCATGTGTGTGTATCTTTAATCACACAGTTACAACATGACCACTGTTGATAAAGGTTAAAGTTATTGCTACGTGAATATACTTTTTTATGTGAATGTACTAATAACTTGCCTTCAAATTCACACAGATTTTATTAGTGGTCTGTGTGTTTTTTGTTACTGTATATGTTGTACAGATAACAGCAAAAGTGGGATTCTCTGTTATTCACCACTTCACATATTTTTTTCACCAATATGTAGCTCAAAGATGTCTTGATCTGATGAAATGTCAGAATACTCTCTCTTTGTTCAGAGAAACCTTCATCTATGTCATCTCTCTCTCTCTCTGATTCCCCTCTCACAAGTACGTTAAAGGTCAACGTCTCACTGCTAAAGCCAAAGGGTTAGCTTTCTGTCTCATTGTCCTCTGCTTTTTATCAGTTGTTTACCCTTTTTTGCTTCTTCCGTCTCTTTCTACCTACATCCCTTTTTGTTTTTTTCTTCGCCCTCTTTCTTCACCTCTCCTTCTTTGGATGTGAGTGTCTTTACTCATTGTTTTTCAGTGTGAGATTGTTGGAAGGAGAAGAAATTGCCTGTCATGGCCAGAATCAGGGGAAATTACTCTCAGAGCAGGTGGTGATTGTTTTGAATGGTATAGCATGGAATGCAATGCACTTGTCTAGAATAGCATGAAATTGTTGGGGGAGAAGTGAAGAGAGTGGAATAGTCCTGAATGACCAGGACTAAAATGGGTTCCTGAGTATGTAGTGTCTAGTCTTTGGCCAGATTGAACAAGGAGGACTTTGAGTAGGTTCGGCATTTGAATTTTTGTTTTAGAATTTATGTGCTACTTCAAAAAACAGTTGAAAATGGTGTAATCATATGAATATCAGACTTATACATCGGTAGTATGTCAGTCGGGTCTGCAGTGTCGTTCTGCAGACTAGAGGGTTTGGACAAAGACAGAGCTTCCATTGCCTGACCGTGTGCTCTGAAAACATGACATCACCTTCCTACCTCCTCCCTACCTCTCATTTTTCCTGTTTTCTCTTTCACATCCCTGTTCTCCTATGTTCCTCCTTCACCCCCCCCCATCCCTAACTCTTTCTTTCTTTCTTTCTCAAACTATGACATCACCTGGTGTGAGACATAGTAGCAGTTCTTATGTCGTCCTATAGATGGCAGCCTTGGCTCATGGGAGGAGCTTTTTGTTGAAAGAATGCACCTCTGCAGTATCAGGATGAGGTCATTCTTCTGAAAAACATACTCTGTATTCTCATTCATAGTTTGGAAAGTTGTAACTTTTCAGTCCAACACTTACAGAAAAAGAGCCTTGTTGATTAAGGAAAAATATAGAGTGCCTTTTGGTTAAAAAGACTAGTGACTTTGTTTGGAAGAGAGGGCTCGTTAGTCATTTGACAGTTGGAGAGCATCTGCTTACAGTATTTTTTAAGAATATATAATACATGGGTGTTTATTTTTTGTTTGTTTTTATAATCAAATGTTTGTTTAATGGTAATGGTACGTATCTTATTGTCTGGCCAATTGAGGAGATAATTAAGCGGCCGCCTCATTTATTCAGACAATGCAAAAAAATCAAATATTTAGTAATTCTGATCAACCTGAAGAAAAGTCACTTTTTTCATCTTAGTTTTTGTCTTGTCCTATTTTACTTCATAGAAACAACAACCTGTGTCACTTCTTTTTTCTGCTTGCATTGTCTCAACACTTGTTTTACTGCCTGTACTTGCTCAGCATGGGTTTTCCTGGGTTGCCTTTCCTGTGTACAACCAAAGAGGGCACTGTTTACCCATGATAGTGCACTGATACAAATGAACTACTCTGAGTAGCAGAGCAATGTGCCAAATAGTGACTTCATTGAAAGGCGTATATCTGTGTACACACACACACCCTTCATGGAAAGTCACACCAGGATATTTTGATTGTTTTTGGCTGCTCTCCTCCTCTCCGAATCTCTTCTCTGTCAACCAGGCGCAAACACAGCTATTCAGTTATAATTTTACATACCGGTTAGGCAAAATTTAGTCCCTGGTACACAATGTCATCCAAATGAGGTGTTCTGAGTTCCTGGTTTGGATACAGACGGTTGGAGAATATGGGTGTCAGACAGTGGGTGTGAGGAGTTTTGATAAAATGATGGGAGGAATTAATTGATCAGCAGGTTTTACAGGTGTTGCTGTGGAAAGAAAATGCTGGAGCTGTCACATACAATATAATTTTACTGTGCCTTTTTAGAGAATGAACAGGTGTGAAGTTATCCTTGATATGAAATGAATCATTGGATTTAAAAGAAAGCTAGATGGATCGGCAAGTTTTACATTGTGATTTTACCACTAAATGCATTTTTTTGTCTCTTTGAACTGGACCACCAAACGCTGCATGTGTATTAAATGGCAGCTGAAGAAAAACATGGTATTTTTGTAAATTTAATATAGGTATATTGGCATTTTACTGGCACAAAGTGTGACATTTGCAGTCCCTACTTTTTCCAATTATACAGATTAAATAGGCTATTTCTAATTGACTATAATTGGAAATTTAGGCTGAAACATCATCAAACTGCACTTGAGATCATACTGTATTTGTGTTTTAACCACTTCTGCTGCTCTGTGTGACTGTATTACTATTACATCACTGTAGAGTATTCTCACTCTGAGTGAGTGCGTGTACCTTGCATACATGCCATCTCATTCATAAAATGGAGTGTGTAAGGATCCTCTGATTGGCTGACTGCACGCTCCGCAACATTACACGCCGCAATATTATAGCCAATGAAAACTTACAATGTTCTCTCAGACTCCACCTCGAACACACACACACACACACACACACTAGCACACGCAGCCAGCTTACACACACATTTGCTCTTCTCACACACAGTCACAGACATGTTGGGAATTGATATTGTACAGAGAAAGTGTGTGAGAGACAGTTTCAGTTCAGTTTTCGACAGCCGTCATTCTGCAAGATTAGACATAATGCCTGGTGTGCGTACGCTTGTGAGACAGACTTGGTTTATGCTCGCTCTGTCTTTTCCTTATCTCACAACTGTATGTGTGTTAGACAGTCCCGCTTTGCTGATCGAGAGAGCGAAAGGGATGAAAAAGAGTGAGGAAAAAAGCAAAGCAATGCAAGGAAAGCTGAGAGGAAGAGTCATTAGTGAGGCGGATGCTGGGATGAAGGGGACAGCTGACAGAGACAGATGCACTTGAAGCCAAAATCAGCCAAAACGATGGTCGGAAAAAGAAGAGCAAACAGGGAGGGCAGTGCGCTAGCAGGGAAAACAAACTAGCCTCTGACAAATCTGCAGAAATGGGCAGTAGAGAGATGGATAGTTGGAGAAATAATGGAGTAGAGAAAGGCACTGAAAGGTGAAGAGACGAGAGGGGAGTAGGTTGAGAAATGAGAGATGACAGATGATATGTAAAGAAGGAGAAAAACAGTGCATTGCAGAAGGAGGTTAAACAAATAGGAAATCAAAGTTGGCAGCTATGGAAATGAATATGAATTAGGTGACATGGACGTGAAAAATCCCCCTAGAAAATAAAATAAACTAAATTTACATGGAAGTACGACAAAAGTATAAATATTTGAAATTAAAGGAATTTTCCTCACCAAATGTAGGCTTAAATTGAATAAATTAAATGCAAACCCTTAGAGCAGACAATTGACAGGTAGACAGGTGGTTAATATGTAAACATAGATACGCAAATATTAGTATGGCAACATTTGGATTTAACAAATTTGAATTTTAAAGTTGCCATTGTATTGGGATTTCACAATTGCTAAAAAAGAACAAAAAAAACGATTTCTTTAGGTTTTCATTTTAGTTTATCTTGCTTAGCATAGTTTGTCCAAGAAAACACATTATTGTACAGGACAGGTATTTTTTTGTTTATGTGTTTGGTGCTTTACCAGAGCAGTACTGTTAAAATGAGAGTGGGATAGCCTTCTTCCATTTCTGTAAAACATTATACACACACACACACACACACGCACACACCGAGCTTCGATGGCTTTGAATTGGTCTAAAGGCCTACAAATAGACCCATGAGTAAAGGCAGTCGGGTGTAACCATTTACAATCCAGGAGATTAGAATGATCTCAAGCCCTGTGCCTGTGTGCATGCGTGTGTATGTGCGTGTGCAGTTTGGTGATCCTACAAGGTGACCCACGTGTTGGCAGCAACCAGCCACCATTTAGAGACCATGGGATTAGAGACCCCAGCCATTCCTGCCTTAAAATTCCCTTGAGGGAAACATGGATAGAAGAGAAGAAGGAAAATGGGATAGCCAGTGGAAAGAAGGGATCACTGCTCAATCTCATCCATCGATTACTCTGAGGAAAGGAATTTTTGGCAGCACCACAGATTGACCTGATGAGAACAGCCATTGCACCAAGAAATTGCCATGGGAATCGCAGGCCACTAAATCTGTCTTAGGGATTTCTTAGTGTCATCCTTGATGTTTTTGACACACTTTTTAGACTAACAGCCAAGTGACTAATTGAGTCATGAGCTAATAAGCAAATGTGTCTCCATGCCTATCACCAGATGCCCACTAGTTATAGTAAGCGATTGCAGGAAGGAAACAAGTATCAATCTTCTCTTGCAATCATTTGTTCAAGGATAGAGAGATCACCCTTATTGCTAATAGCACTTCTTATATGTGAGATTTAGGAGCAGGGGAAGAGAATTACAGCCGACTGAAAGAGAGGAAGAAAAATAAAAAACAGAACAAATTGAATGCCCAAAGGCTGGTTTTATCCCATTCTTGTTCTGTAAACCAGAAAGAAGCAGGAGAGGTTGGATAGGAAAAAGAATGGAAATAAGAATCACTGTGCCAGTCTTTCCACTGTCCATTCATTTGTTCACTCGCACTTGTATGCCTCTGATGAAGAAAGCTAGAGATAAATGAATGGAGGAGCTGCAGAGGAGTTTCCTTTGCCGTTTCCCTCTAGAGAATGGATGCCTATTCCCTGCTGAAGCCAGCCAGCCAGCGAGCCAGACAGCCCTGTTACCCCAGGAATACCCCTCGCATTCCACATGGACTTGGAATACCCTGAAGGAATATAATGGGGAATATCATGGAGGAGAAGTGAGTAACGGGGTAAGGCAGGAGCTGAAGGAAAAGTATGGGGATGGAGGGTGTTGAGGAGGGGAGGGACTAGGTTACAAGGATGATAAGAGGTTGTCTGGAAAGAGGATGAGGAGTGAGGTCAGATTTTGCTCATATCCAAAGTGTTGAACCCTAAATCAAAGCAGAAAATAAAAGCTAATGGCCTAGATATTGACATTTCAAATCTCAATCCAACATGCCCACACTTCATATCAGATTAAAGGACCTATGCTTTCCCTCTCTTTCAGTAAGTTGCATCAGTTGCCATTTAACAAGGCATTTAACCCCCTGTGTCATAATGAACTGCTCAGTGAGCAACACGACATGTTGGGCAGCTTCCAGTTGTATGTATGCCCCCCCCCCAATTCCTCCCCTTTTGCCAGGTCATATCTACTAATATGAATACAAATGAGACTGTGTTTACTGGCAACTTTGATGCTGAAAAGTTGAGACTTTGTTAATAAAATTGAATTGTTCCTAGTTTTACAATTATTTTGTCCTTTTTTAAAACTGAAAATGTATATATTATATTTATACATTTGTGATATGTTTTTGAAGCTCACTCATGTTTCTAGATGAGACTACATCTGAGGACCATGTGGGCATCTTCAAACCATAGCTGAACCCAATTTCAACCTGACTAGAGGTCTAATCGGCCAGAGTAATTGAAAACATCTGCGTATGTGTACCGAGCTTGTAAAGATTTGCATTTTCAATATGAACAAATGGGCTTTGGTCTGGATACCGTAGAATCAAGATGTATTAAAGGTGGACTAATAGGTTCTTGGATTTGGTCTTTTTAAGGGATTTGTTGAAAAAAAAAAAGAATCTCACCAGTCTAATCAACGTATTATTTCTATTAGACATAAGACATTTTGGTGGAGAATCTCTAAAATGGTGCCTCAATTTGCTGTGAAGTAACATCTTACTTTTAATCACCTCTCCCTCAACCCCCTTTTTTTAACTTAGGGCTGCAGCGTTGCATTGAGAGTTACTTTGATGGATACAAGACAGCACAAACAATGTGTTAATTAGGGTTACCACTGGACAACTTGAGCTTTAGTCACATAATTTGACACTGCAAATTGTCCTAATTTCAAAATGTCATTATTTATATTATAATGATGACATTATTTATACAATTACCGTACATGTTTTGATTTTTTTCAGTGGAGCTGTGTCAGGGAATCACTTAGCTTTCTTCTCTTGGAGGACAAACAGCATAGTATTGAATTTTACTCCTTGACAGTAGAACTACAGACCAAAGAGGATGATCTATGTTCTTTGACATCTGACAACTCACTGTCACTATCACTGTTTCTGAATAATTAGCTTGTCGGTTATTTTATAAGCTGAAAGTGACTTTTTAGTCTTTCTCACTTATAATTTGTCCTCTCTTCTGTTTCCCCTGTCATCTTGACTCAACAAGGAAAACAAATATAATTTCTCCCATGAAGAAGAAATGAAAGCTTGAAAGACATTAGTAATTAATGTGACTTGCTCGCTGTTGGTGGGGGTGGAGAAAGTATGTGGGTGACAAAGGATAAAAAGCAAAGAAATTGAGAGTTAGGCATTCAAGGACATGTAGTAAAAGACTTTTCAAGGCCCCCTTTGAGGGTTTTCTCTCACGCTCTCACTTCCCTTTGTCCCTTTTTGTATTGTTTTGTAAGATAACCCCTGTTCTCTGTCTGAGTGGCCAATGCTCAACCATCAGTGCATTACTTACTGACCACCTGCTGAAATGGAAAGCAGGAGTGACCTGTATCGTGTGTGTGTGTGTGTTCATATGAGGCCACCTGCTGAAATGTAATCACTGGCTACTTCTGAGTGAACAGAGAAGAGTGAGTGCATGGGTGTTTGTATGTTGTTTTTCTTCTGTGTATGAACTTATGGGCTTTGTGAGGACCAGTCAGAAATCTGAACAAACAACTAGGGGAATAGTTAGATATCTTAAATAATTCAGAGGACCTCACAAGTATTTTAATATTAAAAGATAGTGTGTGGGTGTGTGTGCACTTCTGTCCTTTGTAATAAATTAATTCTACATGTGTCTCTGTCTGAACTCTCCTTCATACATATAAATGAATCAGCTATGTGCTAGATTTCCATGTGAGAGCACAGATATTAGATAAAGTGGATTTAAAAGCCGCGGATGATTTGAGCAGTGGGTTTATTTTGAATCATCATTGGACAAAGTAACCTTGATCACCAAGCAGAAGAGATGACTTGACTAGAGGCATTGGGAGGACCTTGCTTGACCAGAGAGACATTGTGAATGACTATAAGTAATTTTGTGTGTCCGTGGTCACCCACGGGTTATAGGCCTAATAGCTTCTCTGCTGTGCACTGTGCAAGGCAGGGTGTAGACAAGTAATAATTGAGCTTGAATTTGTTTGAAGGAACTTGGGTTTTCTTTCTGTCTGGTCAACCACTTTTATTCCAGTCATTTTTTCTGACTTGGAATTTTCGTGCTTGTGCATCCTTATTCATCATTGCCCTCTTCTTTCATCCTGTGGTTATTAACAATATAGATCTACACGTGGGAAAGCTAACAGAGTAAATACAGGCAATGTTTAACCAGGAAAGAGATCAATAGCTATGTATTGAATAAGCGTTAAGTGTGGCCACAGGTCATTTCCTGGTCATTTTTGTGTGCGTGTGTGTATGTGTGTGTGTGTGTTAGTATGTTTGTGTTGGAAGATGTGTGCTTTTGAAAGTGTTTGGTCCCTAAAATGTGTCCATATGTCTGTTTCAGTATTTGGATTGAACTGAATAGGTGAGGAACTGCAATACTACATCCCAGTATTCTCTGTTTTTAGTACTTCACATGTTCCATCTTAGACAGAATGTAGAATACATTAGCCAGAACACATTAGGATAAACAAATAAGGTCAACAAAAAGAAAAAAAGTTTATTTTTACTGTTAGTATTAGTTTATTTATTCTTTACTTCTGCTTCTGTCTTTCTCATTTACATTCATACTCAGTGGCTGGATCAAACACACAAGCACACAGATACATACACATACAGAAGTGTGTGAAGTTTATTGATAATCCGAGGCTTTCCACATGGCAGACAGATGGTTCTTCTAATCTTCCAGACAGACACTGCCTTTTGATATTTGATCTGATCTGATGATTACTGTGTGAGAGTGTGTGTGTGTATCCGTATTTGGTTTTCAAGGATGAACTCAATAAATCTGTCCTCAGAAGGCCCCTGCTGATTTGTGTGTGTGTGTGTGTGTGTGTGTGTGTGTGTGTGAGAGATGCTGGCTTGGCCTTTTTGTTTTTTTTTAACTTTATTTACAGTTGCGGTTTGAATTTGTCTGTACTCCTGTCACCATGAGACTGAGGTTGATAGTTGATCAGTGGACTGTTTTGACAAGCCTATATTTCTGAACTTCTTTTTACCTGTTTCTTGGTATATATCAGCCATGCTTCAATATCCTGAGTTTTGAAATAAAGTTAATATTTATAAGATCTTTACTCTGACTTTATACATTGTAAAATGAAAAGAAAGGGACAGAATGGGTGGCCTTCATAATAGGTCATTTTGATCTTGAGCTGAAGGGGTTACATATGATCAGTGAGTTGTTAGTCCCACACATATCACCTCTTAACTTTAAAGCAGATGAGCAATATTTAAGTCTGTTTCTGTTCATTTAGTTTACTATTCTCAGTAATTCTGACTAATCTAAAACTGTGTACAGACAAAAAATGCATGAGCATGGCAATGCTCAGGTCACGTTGCCCCCCGTATGTACATAAGAAGAAACAGTTCTTCAATTTACCAGTCCCTTAAAGTGCCGAAAGAAACATCACCCATTTTTGTTACCTCCACATGTTCCTTGAGTCTCATGGTGTTAAATGCATTGATACTTTGCCATCTGACTACCAGTCTCAGTGTATTGTGATGTCCTAGCAGCACAGTTGTCTCAGCTTAATATAGCCTCTCTGACCTGATATCTGATGAAAGAGACTTGGATGTGTGTAGGAGCTAGATTAGCATATAAAAAGACGGTGACAAGACATCAGATAATTCTGATGCCATCTGTTTTTCAAGGGAATCTGTTAGAGGGAGAGGGAATGTGTGTGCGCAGCCCCCACACCCCCTGCTCTCACTACTTTTTTTTGGGCCTGTTATTTATGTTTGTGCGGCAGATTTTCCTGCCTTTTGTCCCATTATTTTGTTTTTTTTTTTATTTTATTTTTGTCCTAGGGAAAAGAAGACCCATTATTAACAAAGACCATGAACAAAGACATAAATTATTTACAATGGAAAACACTTTAAATTGTTCCATTTTGTAATGATTTATTAATTAGGAGGCAAATTCTCTGGGATTTGGCTTCATGTCCGCCCCACCTAGCTAATGTATTCATCCAAGGGTGCATGGAGTGAGCATATATGCGTGCACAAAGAGATGTGCACACAGAAACGCTGTAGGCAGCTTTGAGCCATTTAAATGCTTCCAACAGTTCCATAGGATTATCCATTGAGATCCCTGCTGTAATTTCTCATAAACCAGATTTTAATATACACAGCAATTTTCTTGTTCAAATAAATAGCTGTCTTGGAAACACTGAGATTGAGAATATGCATTTTTAATGCAGTTCAGCAGGTTAGAAGTGGTATGAAAACACTATACTACATGCAGAGTGACAGGAGAGAAAACTAGGGGGGTATGGATAACATTTTTTGAACAACTGTTAAAATCAGAAAACAAAAGCTCATAGTGAAGTTTATTAATTTGAGATTTTTTGCTTTGTTGTCCCATTACAACTTGGGGTTGTATGTAAATACACTCAGAGATTGTAAGCTACAATCGCAATTTGTACTAGAGTGTAAAATGCTCAAGTCTACATACTTTTAGAAGAACCACCTCTCTAATCATCAATCTAACTATCAAAATCATCACCCTTTCATAGCTCAGTCTGAAGCACAGCAGCAAAACAATGTGTGTTGAGGGTAGAGGCTGTGATTAAGAGCTTTGCATTGTTCATTTTAAATTTGGTGTCATTGCAAGTAGAAAAATCATGTAACGTGTTCAGGGCACAACACTAGGTTTCAGTTAAAAGCATTAGGGTGATTATTTCTCATATGATGGAACAGCAGGTTGAGTTTTAGCATGATGTGTATGTTTTTGTGTGCATGTGTTCCTTGCCTTTTTCTCAACATTATCCACTAAGCTTGTGTATACGTCCCTGACCATCTCTGTCTCTGTCAGTCTCTCATGGAGACTCTTTATGATGTCTTTCCAACTTTCCTGGTTTTCCATCTCTTTCTCTTGAGTCTTAACCTTTCTCCTTTTGGCTTCTTGTCCATCCCTTCTCTCTTTTTATTTGGCCTGCCTTCTTCCCACATCCAAATAGTATCCCTTACTTTTTTAGTCTTTATATTTCTTCCTCTCCTTCATCTTCACACTGATCCTCTAATCAGCAGTGAATGGTATCTGGGGTTCACTTTTGAAATTAAATACCACGCCTCTAGTTCTCCTTGTCTCCTTTTCTTATCCTCTCATTTTCCTCCTCTAAATGAATGTCTTCTGCATGTTTTCTCCTGTCTTCCTTTCCTCTCATATCCTCTTCACCCCTTCTTCTATGTATGATAGTTGGAGAGTAAATATAAAAGTACAAGAGTCAAGGGTTAACAACATGAGCTGGCCTCAAACCCAAACATCATAAGGACATATTGACTAGTGACTTATACCTACCAAGTCACCAGGAAACCCTGCTGTGTTCTCTATAACAGAGAAATAAAAGCTCTCTGCGTCTGGGCTATTTGCATACAATTTGCATATGAACCCCAACTGGCTTTTTTTGGAATGCCAAGAGGCTAAATTCAGTATTTATTACCCGGGCCCATAACTGGTTTTCACTTTTCTGTGGCATTTGCATCTGATTTGCATGTCCCTCCGCCTGGGTCTGGGAATAGGGGGCTAGATGACCTAAATTGTTTCAATTCCACCCAGAAATAAAAAGCAGAGGAAGGTCTAATTATTACTATTAATCGAATTAGGACGCTTTACATGTGGAGCGTAAATATGCGAAAGGGTTATTGGCTTCAACAATCTTAGGCAACCTGCTCTGAATGCACTCTGCTACAGCCTGGTTGATAAAAATAGTGTGTGTTCTTGTGGTTGCTCGTCTTGAGGTTGAGGAGTTGGCTAGATTTCCCACATCACATTATCACTTCCTCCCCCACCAGTATTCATCAAAAGGCGCCTTTTGTTTTGTAGGTTTTCTGTTTTTGAGGAAACAACTCTTAAAAGATACCCATCGATTTCATTGAAACTAATCAAATTTGCATTGGGCCATAAAATCTTCATAACGCAATGGATTAATTGACTGTGGCTATGCAGAGAGCACACAACACTTACCTCATCAGTACATTCAATTCAGTATTTTTATTTAATATTTCTCTTATTTTGTTAGTGTTTTTCATTTATTTTGCCTGCAATATGCAAGATATAACAGATACTGCAGATACTCTTTTAAACATGCAGTATATCTTTTACATCCTTAGACTGAAGATTGTGAGCCTTAAAACTGCTATGATCAGTTTTCTCTCTAATCAGGCTTATTTGATTAAGTGAATAAGTGAATCATAATTGTACTGAAATTTAGATGGAGGCCCTCCAAGGACCCAGAGGAGTTTCCCCCTAAAACACTGGGACCAGCTGTCTCAAGTGTTGTGTTCATTCCTTTACAGTATATATTTTAACTGTGACCTAAACGGTGTAGGGCAGATCAGAACAGGATTGGTGTGTATCCTATTATAACTAAATAATACCTATCAATGCAGCTTTTGTGTTTCCTCTTTAATGATCAAAGACCAAAGCCCCTCTCAACTACTATGTACACTTTTATTGAAGTTAAAGCTCCATCTGTTACAGTTCACATCCATTTGTGTTATTTTATTTAATCTCCAGCAGCGGTGAGTTTTTACATACAGGTGGCTTTTTCTTTCTTTCTTTCTTTACCTTTCTCCTGCTTTCTTTGTCTCTCTTCCAGGTGACAGGCAGGAGAAATACAATGAACACACACACTCACTCACACACTCTCACACACACACACACACACACACACACACACACACTCTCACACACACACACACACACACACACACACACGCACACACACTTCCCTCACAGTCTGCTAACATATTCTCTTGTGTACATAGCAAATTGATGCATTCTTCCTATGGACAATTTTTTAACTTAAAATTCATGTGCACACTCACCCCCCCCCCCCACACACACACACACACACACACACAAACAACACACAGAAGAGCGCACACCTCATTGAATATAAACTGCCATCTCCTAGGGCAAACAGCAAATATAATCACATTTGTAATGTCTGAGAAATAGTGTGTCAATATTTGCCTAGTCTGTTATTGTTGTGAAATGGGGAACTAACTGTGGTTATCATGGTATGCATGATTTTGACAGTTGGCTTTGAGGCACAGAAAGACCATGCACGCACGCACGCACGCACGCGCGCACGCACACACACACACACACACACACACACACTCACAGAATATTTTTTCTGTAAAGAAGAATCATTTTGAGCAATCCCCTATTATAGATACATAGTTAAATGATGGGTGTCCAAGGATACTAAACTTATCAATAAACTGGCCCAAAAATATTGACAGTTTTCTCTAGATTTGTCAAATCTTCCTTTTAACCAGTACAAGTAGAAGGGTTCATAAAAATGTTTTCATATTATTGGGTTTCTGGTTGTATCAGATAGAATTCCTTAACAAAGCAATTTGTCATACAAGTTTACATGTGAGACAAACTCTCCTTCCAATACTTTATTAGTTGAAGAATTAATGAACATGACAAACAATACCAGAATGTTTTGTTTGAATAAACATGGATATAGCTATAACAACTTTGGAAATTCTTTTTTTTGCCATAAGTATTTTGTGAGTGGCATAGAAATAGGCCAATTTCAAACCAATATGTGGTGCGTTTAGATAAGTATTGAGTTTTATTTATTCATTTTAAGAAAGTTATTTTGCATATCGATTTAACAGCATTATTTATTATTAGTGAATCAGTAAGAGGTCCTATCCATGATATACAGTGTATTCAGAAAATATTTGGAGCCCCTTACTTTTTTCACATTCTTTTTTCCTTTTTTCTTATTTATTCCTTTTTTTTTTAGAGCAGAAGAGATTAACTAAATGACTATTGCAGTGGGTCTGTTAGTGTGAATGTCACGCTTTTAGTTTGTCAATTCTGACTATCCTCAACCATACTAGATGCTTACTTCATATATCAAATTGAGTTAATAATGAGAAGACAATTATACTGGCCTCCATCTGGAAAGTGAAAGAGTATGTCATGTTTCAATCTGAGGTGTGTGATAAAAAGTGGAATCACTGGTATATTACTCTGTTAGTCAGTAACCTTCCAGGCCCTTCTTTCTTCCAGACACACTGACTTTTGTGCCCTTGACTCTAATAATCCCCCTCTTGCTGTGTGAAATATCTTTCATGCCTGCACTGATGATCATAATGGTTTTCTGTCTGAGCTGCAGACTAGTGATTGGCCCCAATTACTGCTTGAACCTGAGGCTTCAAATCATCCTATCTTTGCAAGGTGAGACGTGTAATGGCAAAAATCTATTTAGGCCTGGTTTCCATCCCGTGCCTGTATGCAGCTCGATAAATCACACTTAATGCACGTTTAAATCACTGTGAGTCCACTGCCAGATGTTTATCATTACTTTCCTCTGTTGTACATTTTTTCCATATCCACCCAGATACTGTATGTCCTTCAAGCCCTCTTATCATCTTTTGCAGTAATTTCTTTGAAAGTTAATAGCTCAAAATGTATTTATTTCTTAAGTTAACATAAACACACACACACAAACACAAACCTCCCAAATCTCATTTCCCCTTTAATTACAGATCTGCCACTGCTCTCTGGTTTCAAACATATATATTGACCACTTCTAATAGATTAAACACTGGTCCAGTGGAAAATGTTCCATAATGTTGCACAGTTTTGACAGATATGCCAAATAATATATGGCTGTATTGCCAGTTCAGTAGTTGTTTCAGGGGTTGTTTTTTTTCTTTTCTTTTTTTTTTAAACCATTTTTAGTCTTAGAGAACTGGGCCCTTGTCTGGACCCAGGTGCGCACTTATTGTGTGCCTACGATCAGATGTAAGAGAGACAGATTGACTCCAGCCACTCACCCTGTAGAAGCAAACCTCTGCCATCCAAATTAGTGGTTGGCTTGTCTTAGAGCATTCATCATTTCTGCTCCACTTTCAGCTGAGCTTTCCTGCTGTTTTTCACTAAGATACCCCCACTTAATCTTCTAATGCTAGGTCTCTCCCTTGTTATTTTGTTCTCTTTCTGGCTGATCCTCTGCATTTTTATCATTTTCTCCATGTTCCTTCTTTCCTTTTCTTTCCTTACACTCAGCTTCTGCTTGCAACTCCCTACCTAATAATCTTTTTTACATCTCCACCTAATGCTCCACCTCCCCATCTTTGCTCCATCTTTCATAACTTCTTTTGATTCCTTCACTCCCTCTCATTCCTCCATCCTTCTTACTGTTACTCGATCTGTCTCTATCTGTCAGGCTGATTTTTCCTCTCTAACAGTAATGGACTCAAAGTTGTTAAGGACAGGAGAGAAATCCCAACTGAATTGATGTTTTGAAGCTGATGTCAAACTAGCAGTGTGAGTGCTGTGGTGGGTCCCTGCTGTTCCTAACTTGGCATATTCTCCTTGCTCCTTAGTACACACTGACACACACAAACATTCACCCAGACACACAGATGTGCGCACACACACACACACACACACACACACACACACACACCCACCCACACAAACACACACAAGGACACACACATAATATATATTTTGAGTGAGGGGGGGTAGACATATTTGAAAATAAATTATTTTTTCTATTTTGGACTTAAATATAAGGAAAAATAAGGAAAAACACCAACAACACAGGAAAAACACCAACAACACAGACAACCCTCGCACCAGACCTGTAGTAATAGTACCCAATAAATACCCATAACAACTTTCAATCCCCGGTGCATTTTTTTTTTTTTTTTTTTTTTTTTTTTTAATAAAAAAAATTAAAAATTAATTTAATACAAAGAAATGTAGCAACTGCTCACATTTGGGAAACTGCAGCCAGAATGAATGGAATTTTTATACTATTTTTGCTTGTAGAATGACTCGAATGATTAATTGATTATAAAAAAAGTTGCATTATTTTTCTATCAATGGACTAACCGATAAGTTCAACAATCGTTTCAACTCTTAACTAATTATTCCTGCGCTTCTCACCTCGTGAGGTCTAAATATGAGGAGTTTGTCATGTAGATAGTTGTCCTAATATATTAACTTTCTACTGCAGTGTCTACAGTTTTTCACTTGTGATTGACATGTGTTAATGTAATGTGGGTAGTTGTATGTGTGTGTGTGCATATGTGTGTAGCCACAGTCAGCGTCCCTTTAATGACAGTTGATTGCATTATCATCCATGGCTGAGTAGTTGCTCACCCTGCTAGACAGATAGACCAACCGCCAAAACCCCAAGGCCCCTCTGTGTGTGTACGCGAGTGTGTGTATGTGATTGCGTGCCTGTGTGAGTGCTTGCTTTTTAAATGTGATTGGAGGTGAAACTCGTAAGTCCTGTAAGGCCCATTCACAATTTGCCACGTCAATGAGGCAAACACACACACACACACACACACACACACACACTCAATCACTCCCTGAGGAGAGGGAACCTTTTAGACAGAAATGTTGTCAGCTGGGAATCTGTCTTGTTGTCCCAATCAGACATGCCCAACTTGTCACTCCTCACACACCGACTCTCACATCACATGCTCTGAGAATATGACTGTTCGTGTCTGTGTGTGTAGTCGTTACATTTGGGTTTAATAGTGCCCTTTATGATATGTTATCATCATAATAGAGACTTTAAGAGTAATACATTTTCAAATTACACTCTTATTCCTTAAATGCAGTCATTGACTCAGTTGATGTATTGACCCACCTAGATCAGTCATTCACATAGATGGAAATTGTTTTAGGTAACAAATTTAGTGGTGTAACAACTTGACTCTAAGCAATACAGAGTTGACAAAAAAATCTTTTTTATTTTCCCTCTTATTTTCACCAAGGTGTTTGCAACAGTATGCGGCACGCTAAAACAGTAATAGTGCTGGACAAATCAATTACAAATGGGTCAAACAAACTATTATTGTTTGTTCTTCTATTGTAATACTTATTCTAGCCTGCAACTACACTGAGCTCAACACGATTCATCCACTAGTTTAGACCATCCAGTTACGACAATATTATTTTCTTACTTGAACTAACAGTTTTTATTTCATAGCTATTTTTATAATGCAAAACAGTGGTTTAGGGGATATTAGGCAAGTAATGTACCTGGCTGAGAGAATGAAAATTAAAAACCTACTCTTTCAAATTATGTTCCAGTTCACAAAGTCCTGTAGTCCACAGCACTGTGGTACCTACATGGAAGACAAAAAACAAAACAAAAAAAAAAAACAACCCTGCAATTACTTGTTTGTGAAGCTGCTGCTGTTAGCATTAACTAGCCAATTATGTCACTGAGCTCAAGATGGTGAGTAATACTCATCATAGTCATTCTTACATAGCTGCAAGTGATTTTGTTGGATAACATTATGTCCTAGCAAATCTTACTTTCATGACAGTGATCTCTGTGTCTGATGTGATTATGATACACAACACTGTGGAGGGGGTGAGTGCCGCGCCCTGCCCTACAGTCCACCTGTCCTCCCAGCCACTCAGCCTGACATCCAGCTATCCGGTCAACCAATCAGCCAGTAAGGCCATACAGGGCTTGTTAGCTCAGTCAAGTGTATCCATTCACCCCAAAGCCACCCGTTTGCCCCAGCGTACTTACCCCTATAAACCTCCACTGCACTGTATCCCAAGGTCAACATGTCCTGTGTTATTTGTGTGTGTGTGTGTGTGTGTGTGTGTGTGTGTGTGTGTGTGTGTGTGAGATGAGAGATGGGGGCAGTGGAGGAGGAAAGTGTTTGAGATGGTGGGTGGAATGGATGGAGGGGAGAAGTTAGAAATAACAAGGGAGAGAAGTGTGTGTGTGTGTGTGTGTGTGTGTTTGCATGCATATCTGCACGTAGAAGTGTGCGTGTGTGTGTGTGAGGGATTGGGTGGAAAGTGGGTCATGGTGTGGTCTGTGTGTGAAGCACCAGGAACATCATATTGACCCCTAGGGCTGCTGTCTGCTTCTTCTCTATCTTACTTACACACACATTCACAAATACACATACGCACCCAGACATTGTTGCCTTTACCCTCATATATCATCTACTTGGACTGAAGACCAGAGTGGAATCAGAGACACCATATATCCTTTTTTGCGCTCGCTCAGATATGTTGTTTTAGTCTACCTAGTCTTGGGAAATGACTGAATGGATTCGTAGAGTTTTACCAAACAGTATGAGAAATTTCAACCAAATTTGAATTGGAACTAGTGTGCTGCAAAGACAGCAAGTACAGGCAACCACTGCATCCAGTTTTGTTGCCTTGTTCTTCAATAAATTTGTCTCCACTAGGGACAGAAGTAACTTGCACAGTATATGTATAGCTGGTGAGGTAATGTCAGAGGAAGTTTGGAAACTAGTTATTTAGGTGGGAAAAAACAATACTCCAGCCACCATGATAGCAATCAAAGTGGGGTTATATATGATAGATATCTATATCTATCTATCTATCTATCTATATCTATATATCTATATATCTAGATGGATGGATGGATGGATAGAGAGAGAGAGAGATAGAGAGAGATAGATATAGATATATCATCAAGAGAGAGAGAATTAAGGGAGTGTGTATGAAGGTTTATGGTGCTTGGAAAGCAGAGAGTCTCCAGAGATATTTTTCCTACATAAATATACACAACTGACTGCAGTGAACTTTCTGAACTGCCTGAAGAAACCTGAGCCAGGATGCTTGATAATCAGTGAGAACTAAAAATGCTAAGTAATCTCCTGGTAGGGAAAAAAACAAATCTGTTTGCAGAGTAATCACCATGGGAACTCAACATTGCTGGAAAGCAAGATTGCCAGTTTCATTTTAGATTGCAATCATATTAACACAGAAGTCTTCAATTATTTAGATGACAGTGCCAGTTAGTACAGTGTGCTACTTTAAGGCTTTGTGATTAAAACTGTGATTAAACAATTTATATAACAGTGTTTGTTCATATAGATTTGTTGAAGCGCAGAAATTGAAGTGCACGCTTACTTCTTTCTCAAGGGGTACATGTGCTCAGAAGTTGCAAAATTTTGAAATGTATAAAAAACTATTAGGGGGCAATGCAAATTGATCACTTAATGCGTATTCTCTTAATAAAAGAAGTGCAAGGAGACATTTACACACTTACAAACAAATTGATTTAATTTTTATGCATATGAAAAGTAGTGTTTTTCTAATTATTTCTGCTTCAAACTATTCATTTAATTATTCTGTAATTATTAATACTTTAAACTACATAAATAGTATGAACATGGGCATGTTCTCTGCTACTAGGTGTTAAAATTTCTTGCCAGCAGCAGAGTTCAGCAGATGAACAGTTTTGCTGCTGGGGGCTTCATTTAACGATACTTGGTCGCCTTCTTTTACTGTTCCAGGTGAAACTTCATAAACTCTTTTGCATTGATGAGTTGATCCTATTGTTTCAACACAGTGACCTTGCCATTGTCATTGTCATGTTATCAAACTTTTTGTTGGAAAAAATATATATAGTGGCTGCTTGGGCTGAATTTTCTTTGTACTTAATTTTAGCGTGCGCTCCTAAATACATTTTACATTTCTCATACATCTATTTTAAGACACAAATGTGAGTAAAATGCTCGCACTGTTGAGTCCTGACTCTTGACATATGATAACTGCTTTTTGTTGATAGTAGTTAGGTTTGTCAATAACACAATTATTAATTATCCAGGGTTTAATTTTTAATGCCTTTTAATGGATCACAGGTTGACACATTTTACTGTTCTTGGTAAATGATACAGTCAGGCAAATTGTTGTTTGTCCATTTCTGCAAATCAACTATGAAAGCAATTGAAAGTGTCTAGGAAAACACAACTTCCATGTGTTCTTCCATTATGGAAAATCTGTCTGTAATGTATTTGACAATATTTGTACCATGTCACATTTCATTTCAAGTAAAAATAAAAGACTTGGCAAAATTGCCTTTTAAATCAACTACAAACACTGTGATTATAAGATGGAGTGGGGAAAATTAAAAGGGAGAAATGTCTGAGGTCAATATTGGGGTTGGATAGTGCAGTTGAAATTGAGAAAAAAAAGACATTTTTCATATGTGAAGAATATTTGTGAATAAGAGAAAGTACTGACAACTAGGGGTTTGCAAGTATCAAAAGAAAAAGGGAGGAAAGGAGAAACAGTGAGTGGATATAGTAATGGGTTGATAGATAAGACAGGGGATGGGAAGGGGGATATGGAGTTTGGTGGGGGAAAATGAAAAGGTGAAGAGAAAGATTAAAGAAAAAAGTTACTTGGGGAAAAGAGGGAGTAAAAGACTGATGGTGGCTTTAGGATATTATGGTAAAATATCAGGTATGTGCATGCTGATAAAAGCTTAAAAACGCTGTATGATTTACACCCATCTCTTCTTAACCCCCACCATGCCTTTGGCTTCCATTTTCATGCTCTGGTGTCTCAAGTAAAATACTGTTATTTGAAACAACTCTGAAAACCATGTTTTATTCCTTTGAAAACATCTTTGGAAACTTATTTTATTCACTTTCATAGAAAAATGCCATTCTGTCCTCATTTGACTCTGTGAATCCACCTCTAGCAACTCTACGCCTTACATATTGACAGTTTAGTCTGAAATTTTACTGCAGTTTGAGAACCTATCTATAGAACACTAGTATTGTAATTCCTGTGAAATGCCCTCGACAGGACTTTAACAATATTCAAGGCAATAGTAGGGTGCTTCTGGCCATTGATTTAATATTACCATACCATAGTAATCTAATTTTATGTGGTTTTCAGCCTAAAGTAGTATTCTGTGGTGAAATGTTATGATTTACTTACTCCAGAGAGTTTTGCTTTACATCTTTCCTTTTATCCTTTTGGTTTCATGCGGTTGTGTGTCTCACATTTACTCTCAGGTTTATCTATGAAACTTAAGAGCTCAGATGTAGGTGTGTGTTATGCTGGCAGTAAGGTAATTAAACACATTTCCTCTTTAAGCAGTCAAACACACCCGTGTTTTATGACACATTTCAAGATCCAACCGTCCATTATCTGTACTCGCTTATTCTCTGCACACTCACAGGGGACAATGCTAACCATTGCTGTACTGCCTTCACTTTTAGATAGCGTACTTAGAGATACAGCACACTTAAACATGTTTTTTGAGCTGATCAAACACATCAGTAGTGATGTAATGTTGACAGTTCTTACCAAAGTTGAAATAAACTGGGTTGAAAATGGCTCAACACGCCATCTGGTGTTTGGAATCATCCTGAGCCTTGCAAGACCAATGCTGAAATAGAGTAAACCATTTGGGACCTCTTATGGTCATGAAATGTCGGTTTTGTGACAGCCATAGAACCATCACCGGACTGCATTCTTTCCCTTCTGACCCTCAACAATGGTTGCAGATGGCTGCAGGTCACACTAATGCATTTTGACTTCTTTTTGTTAATAGATAGCACTCTCCTTCTGTGGCCTTGTGTCACCTTTACCTTGGCCTTACACTGCTGATACCACTTTTTGTTAAGGGCTCAATGCTTGCAAAACGTTTGTACACTGTGCTTTGCTAGACACACATTCCCAGCATTATGAAAATATAATGAAAAATTGAAAACATCCTGTTGGCGAAGATAGGCATTTGAAGTGATATGAGAAATCAAGTAAAATAATACACAATGACTCATGCATCCAGGGTAGCACTTCAAATTTACCTCGTATGATAGAAATCACACATAGGCAGAGGAAATTAACTGTAGTAGGTATTTTATATGCATCAAGTTGTTTTTTTTCGGTGCAAAGGTATATTGGACTCAACAAGGAAATATGACCATTTTAAGCAGCTACTTTTAGGCAAAAGAAATAAATTAATACAGTATTCAAGTAATTCAAATATATGCAATATATTTACAGTGAACATGTGAACCGAATGTACAGTTTACATTTTTAATTTGTCACATCTGAACACAATGAAAACATGGGAAATCAGGGAAATTACCTCATTCCCATTTTTCTTTTTGTGTTTGTGTGTTTCTCTGCTTTCTGACAATACAGCTGAGCCGCATCTCTCTTTCTGTGTGGGGTGCTGCTCACACCTGTGAGTAAAGTGACAACAGACATAATGTGAAAATACAATGGAATACATAATTGCAAAGTGTTAACTGAAAAAATTATCTATATATATAAAATTTTAAATGTAAAACCACACAGTCCTGGCACATGTGCTGAGACACATTAGGTATAAATGTATGTTTTTATGTTAATGAAACAAGTGTTTTTGTTTCAGATTAGAGCAGGTTCCTTATTGATGACACTTTCTCACCTATTTCTCTTTACAGCTCCTTTTTCTTTTCCCTCTCCTATTTACTCATTTCCATTTTCATCTCCTCCATTCTATTTTTCTCTTCCATCCTTTTTAGACATTTTTCCCTTTTTTCACTCGTTGTTGCTCACATTTTTGGTCATCCGTAAAACCCGATTTGGATGTTGACTATCACCTGCCTCCATTTCACACTCACTTCACTCTTTTCATTCCTCTCTCAGGATGACCCCTTTCCATGTCAGTCTACCCTGACTATTCCTTTAATAATTTTTGCTTTATTTCTTTTTATATACACTAGCAGCCATCCGATCCTTGTTCTCAGTCTTTCTTTTGTTTATCTTTCCATCCATACTTTTTATATTTGATGCATGCACCTGCTCCCATAACCCTTTCTCCTCATCTCTATGTATGACCTTGTGCATATCTGTGCACAGACAAATACACACACACACACACACACACACACACACTCTGACCCCAGGTGCTACTTTTCCAACATCCTAGGCCCTTGTATCATTTGGTTGTGGGGTGGATTTAGGATAAATCTCTCTCTCTCACACACACACATACACACAGGTCATTTTCCTTTTATGTAGAGTGGGGTCAACTGTTTGCAAGTGGTGGAATTCCTATTCCCTATTGAAGAAACTCCCAAATACACAGACAAAAAACAATTTATTTTGGGGGTCAGCTGTTGTGGTCACATAATACATATATAATTTATATGGGATAAAAAATAAAATGTATTTTTCATCTGATGGCTGCAGACTGAGTGAAATAGTGCCATTACTACACTGATGTGTGTGTGCGTATATGTGTGTATGAGAGGGGGGGGGGGACTCTGTACTCTCCCACTAATACTACAACTAATACTCAATCTAAAAACAATAATAAAATAAAATCTGATTTATTAAACTGTTATGCTAGCTAGCTTGGGTAAAGGAGTCATGAGGTTTTTCGTAAGCCATTCTTTGTGTTTTGTCCAAAAATCAACACAGTATATTTTTAAAGGCTGACAATATACCAAGGCAGTAATGATGTCATTATAAATGGTGCCATTAACCTATTGAACACATATAATGGGAGCAAGCAAAATCATCAACTATAGTGTTTTCTAAATGACTTGTAGTGGGTGAATTAAATCCACACAGTTAAGGAGAACAGTTACGAGTAAATAACTTACTAAACCATATTTTGACTTGTTGTATACCAATTTTTTTATTTTATTTATTTATTTATTTATTTTTACTCTTACAACTCCTTTCATTTCCTCAACTCCTCATCATTTTTGTGGCTGCTCCATGTTACATCTGTACATGCATAAGCCAAAGTATAAAAAAAAAAAAAATTCAAAATTGCTCTCCTCAGCCTCCTCTGAAAACACCCTTTAAACCTCCAGACTTTAAGCAGGATAAATATAGGGCTACTATAGAGTCATTTTGCAATACACAGACACGTAGGCATTTATGCTCCCAGACACACATAAGGATACACACGTCTTAACACATACCAGGATGCTTGTCTCACCCTCTGGGCCTTTTCTTTATCAGATAAAAGATAAATCAGCAGTTTGTGCACATTCTAACAACCAATCACCTTATTGCCAATGGCAGTGATATGCAAAGTTAACCAAATCACACCCCTGCCATTGGCTGCCCTCCATACATATACAAATCTTATGCAAATGTAACTTTCCAGACATTTATCAATGGCAGTCTGTTTTTTTTTTTTTTTGAGATTTAAAGACATTTAGATTCTGAGTCACTGAAGGTTACCTGGGCTTACTTTCCGACACTGATGTTATTAACAGAAAAACAATACTAAGTCTACTCCATGTTCAAAATAATGTTCCATATGGTTAAAATGTTTCCCTCTTAAAAGTTAAAGAATCTGGCAGTGGAGAACATTGATCTGACTTTACATTGTTTGTGCAGATCATATCATAGATTGGCAGCCTCCCGATAAAAAGAATTCAGTTTGTACTTCACCTCTTATCTGTGCTAGGAAAAGGGGAATCTATAAAATTATTGATAACTATTTGATAATTGTGGAAATAAAAGCATGGACAGAGGTATCATAAAAGTGATTTGTTTTCTAGAAAGTACCATCGAGAGCATTTGAAATTAAATTCCTTTCATTTTCACATTTCCATAGGTCATTCTAGCACGCTAATGCACATAATTTTTTTTTTTAATTAAGACATGTGCACATCTGGATTTTAGAAATTGCAAAATCTTTTATCTTCTAGATTCAGAGTGATTGTTAAAATAATTATTTTCACTGCTGTTCCAGGTCTAAGTTGTTGGTAATGACAGCAAAGACAGCACATTTCTGTGGCATGGTTGACAACAGTTATGTCTTGATAAATTTCAAACTAGATAGTTTGCTCAGCAGAAGCAGCTGTCGCTGAGAATGTGACAGCTCTTGTCAGTGCAACCCACAGACCTTTAGTGTTGTTTCTCTACCCAATTTTCATGGAGGTCATAAGAATGTATCCACCATCTACTAGCACACATCTATTTACTCTCACACTTTTAATAATTTCTCTGTAGCCTCCATTACCTGTCAGAATTTTGTCTTTCTCTTAGCCACTCTAAAACAAATGCATTCAGTTGCTTTAGGGGGCCGGTTTCTCTCTTTGCCTTTACTCCAAAAGTAGTAATGATTTTAAACAAACACAATTGTCTTGCATCACAACTGTAGCCCCAGAGTTAAGGCTTTACCAGTGCAGTACATGAGACTCTAAGAGTCTTTTAAAACACCATCACTTAGCTAGCCAGGGGCTTTCACAAGTATTCATGTCTTTAAAGAAAAGAGATGTCATGGGCTCCGGTTACATAAAAACTATTAAAGCTGTAATGATAGTTTTGAGTAGTTTACAGTGGCTTCTGCCATCCATACATTGTTCTGGTGTTTTGACACAAGAATAAACCTCTGATAGCCCTTTCTGACTCAGAAGCAGCATCTGCCTTCGTTAATTTCAATGCCTGACGGTGCCTTTGACCCCTGCTTCATTGGCGGGAATAGTGGCCCTGACTAGGGGCATGTGGTTGCCACCAATTGCGAAAACTGGCACAGATCCCCTTGTTTTCTGCTACTGAAGTTTGACTGTGTCAGCCTTTTGCCACTGGACTGGAAAGGACTGTTTTACTTGCTGCTGTGCATATCTACTTAGACCAATGCTGGATAAAGAACAGCTGCTGTGGTTGTCACTTCCCGGACTCAAACGTCCTTAGAGCTTTAAAGCTACAAATACCAGAAAATTAGTCATTAGGAAGAGCATTTGGACAGAATCCATGGCTGCCTTGCTTCAGGAATGAAAAACAAGAATTTGAAAATCATGTGAACTAGACAAGAGCTAGTTGTTTAACTTGTGGGCATGAGCAAACAGTAATGATCCCTTAAATTATGGCAAGAGTATTTGATATAGTGCTGGAATTATTGGTCAATTATGTAAGTATCAATCATAGTTTTAAGTTAAACTCATTGCTTTAGTTATATATCAAAGTAAACATACCAAACATATGAAAGAGATACAAAGATTACCTTGTAATGTGATTATGAAGTTACTACTTGGTTATTACATGGTAACATTTTAAAGACTATACCATTGATCATTTCAAATGGTAATTAGTTGATTACTATAGGTTTTAAAATAGTCAGCTGCAATGCTAACGCAATATGTATGAGTTGGTTTAGTTGAAATTTAATCTGATTCGAAAACTGAGCAAAAAAGAGGCTTTAAAACTGCTTTAAAGCTGTGTAAATCTGGCATGTTTTTGTTTTGCTCTGTGCTTTAATTTTCTGCATAGTTATTATCCATGCACTGTTAAGTTGTGCTGACTCTGTAGATAGTATTGTTTTGCAGATGTTTGTACTGTATCTGTCTTGAGTGTAAGAGTGTGTGAATGTGTCTGTATGTTAAAATGATGGAGAAGTTGTTATTGTTGATCTGGAAATCCTCCCTCGGGACAGAGGAAACAGCAACCACACAGCTGAGACCACTCCCACTAGTCCTACATGCACATGTGTGTTTTTGTCTGTGTTGGTTGCCTAGAAAAATAAAGTATAATGGATACCTTTTGCCAGCTGAACTTATATTCTCTCTCTCTGTCTCTCTCCCTCTCTCTCTCTCTCTCTCTTTTCATTTCCTCATCACAAATTTAACACAAACATACAAACACACACATATTTTGTTAGCAGCTTTACGATTACTTTGTATTTTTAAGCTAATTATAGTCCCGTCCCAGTAGAAACTATGATTCCCTGTAACACAGTGTAACACAACCCTAAAAACAAACCCAAACCAAACATATGATTTGTGTATCAACAGTGTGACTCATGTTCTTTTAGTGCTTTTATGAGAAGTGCACTTGTGTTTTTATGAGAAATAATTACGTCTCACTTATTATCTGATACAACCAGCTAACATAACTCAAGGGCCAAACTGCTGTGATAAATGATTAAAACACGAAATAGGATTTCAATGTCCCAAATGTTCTATAAAAATTATCAAAACATTGTGAATCATAAGTTGTGGGTTGAATTTTTTACTTAGAGATTTTTTGTCTAATGTGACTTTTCCTTATCAGGCTTATATTACAATCTTTTCAAAGTGCCATAGTAAACGTTTTAAATTTAATTTAATCAAATTTGGCAACACCTTGATAATATTTCATAAGTGATGCTAGTGCCACTGCACTGGATTATTCATCTTCTTATCTGTCTTACTCATGTAAACAAGCATGTACTACCAAGAATTGATTGTTCGGTCAGACTAAGAATGACAGTGAATAGACTTTTCATTTTGTTTGTGATCAAGTGTGAACAGTGTGTCCGCTAGTATTTTTCAGCTGGATTGGCCATGGTCCCGTATATTCGTGACTGAGTGAGTTAATGAGTGACTGAGTGATAGAGTTGAGTTTGTGATGAAGTAGCACCATTGGTCAGCCAGCCGAGTGTTGGATATCCCCATTGACTTTTCCTCTTCAAAAATGAATTAGTGTGAACAGTTTTAATTACGTCATCAGGGGGCTTTTACACCCAGTGCTTTTGCCACTACATTTACCAACTACATCAAAAAAGTACCTGTCAATAAATCTAGTCGTTTTTGGACAAAACTTAGCTACTTTCTGCAGAAGAGAGTAACCAGGATTGCCCCACAAGCAAGAGGTTGCAGTTTCCCTCTGCAGGCATACCATTCTATGTGTCCCATTCATTGGACTTCATGGAAGCTGATGCAGATATGAATGACCTTCTGACTTTCCCTCCAGTGATGATTTTACATAAATGTAAAACTTTTTATAGATTTTTTTTTTTTTTTTTTTTGACAGTCCAGAGGTACACAAATGCAACGGCCCACCAGCCTTGTACCGGTACACCCGATGGCCAGTCTGGCTATGAAGGGTTTTGTTCTACCTGGATGGTGCATGTGGGTAGTACACTGGCTGTTGGAGTGAATATCTGTAGGTAATAAGAATCTGTATAACTTAATGTTAGCTAATTAAATTTGCCCTTGGTCCTGAAAAACTGTGTGTGTGTGTGTTTTGTTGAGAGTGAGGGCTTGAGAAACAGTTTACTAAAGGCAAGTTATGGAGTGCTGGTAATCTACCTTTTATCTGCATCCTGGGAGATGCTGTGTGAAGAGAGCTGTGGGTGCATATCAAATTAACCAATGCAGGGAAGTGTGTGTGTGTGTGTGTGTGTGTGTGTGTGTGTGTGTGCTTGCTTGACTGCAGCTGGGAGTAGGATTCTAAGTGAAATATCTGGTTCAATGTAGCGTTAAGGAGCGAGCTCCTAGCTCCCCACTACTGTTGTGCCATATCCCCCCAGTATATGTGTCTTTGTGTGTGACAGCTCTCCTGGCAGTGCCATGCAATGCCTGCCACCATTGCCTTGAGTAGCAGCTGAGCTTAACATCGCAAGGAGCAAGAGACAGCTGTATGTGTGTCTATGTGTACACATGTTTTTCTGTGCTTGTGTGGGTCAGTTTTTGTTTGAAACCTTTTGTAGTGAGAACATTCTGGCTGGTCCTGTTTGAGGGTTAAGACATATTATAAGGTTAGAAATAGGTTTAGATTATTGTCAGGGTAAGGGAATGCAGTATGTCAGTGACTGTCCTCCCATCTATAGAAAGACCAACTAAATGTGTGTGTGTGTGTGTATATGTATTTAAATATATGTTTGAATGATTGTCTAAGTTAAAGAAACTTATTAAGTCTGAATAGGTCTGTTTTTGAGTAAATGGCCTTTTCGTCATTACCTCTGTCAAGGAGGTTATGTTTCCACCTGTCTATGTATGTTAGTTGGTTTGTTTAATTTTGAGCAGGATTTCGAAAAAGCTACTGAACTGATTTATGGCAAACATGGTGGACGGATTGGGCATGGGCCAGAATACAACCCATTAAATTTTGTTGCAGATGTGATTAAAAGGGCGGATCCAGGATTTTTTTTTTTTAATCACTCTCCTTAAAATTGCAAGATAGGGCATTTTTCACCTAGGCTGAGATACAGACTCTACTGACTGCCACTATAGTTTTAGCAGCAACCAACTGCAAGCATAAATCTCCATGTCAAAAGGTGTAATGCAAAGCAGCCAATAAACAAAGTAAAGTCTTCTAATCCAGTTTTCTAATCCAGTGCATAGACCTTATTGTGCAAGAGGTGGTCCAGGGACTGAATGGGATCCCTTTGGTAACTTTGAAGCCTCTATACTTCAGCAACTTTATGTAGAGAGTACTTTCAAAATCAGCCTTCATTTCTACAGTGGTGTAAATTTTCAGGTTAAAAAAAAAATAAACCAAAACAATTAAAACATTTGGTTTATTTGACTTCCTTTGGCTTGACGTATATAAAATTAAAAAATTGCATCAAGTCAAAGATTTGATGCAAATTAAAAAGGAAAAAACAAATGCGTCAAATTTTTAAAATCAGTAAATAAAACTTAAAATCAACTCTGCCTACAATGACCCATTAAAATAATGCCAGTACAGAGGCAATATTGTCATGTTTTCTTCTGGTACTCAGGAACTTAACATCAGCATTCTGGATTAGCTACAGGCAAATCAAAAATGAGACAAGTGACACAAACAAACGTGCACATTAAATTAAATGAGATGAGAACATGCAGAACTCATTCTAAATCTGAGAATATGATACCTGTGTACCTAAATACGACCTTGAATTCCACCAGACACCTTTTTTAGAAAAACTGTAAAGATCTGAAAAGACTAGCCCAGAGACCATTTAAGTATCTCTGCTTGATTAGGATGCCCTGTGCTATGTTGAATCTTGTGTAATATGATTTGTTTTGTTATTGTGTGTTGATTGGATAGATCTTGGTTAGAGGCCATGCTCATCATTATCCTCTATAAATAATAGGTGAATTTTCTCTGCCTTTCTCCAGATGACCCAACAGAAGCAGACCTGTGGTTGCTCAACAGCTGCACGGTGAAAAACCCCGCAGAGGACCACTTCAGAAACTCAATCAAGTAATGAAAAACACTAAATACACACTTTGCCCTCTATTTGTTTTTTTATAAAGCCAGGAGGAAAGAATTTTAGGTGTTTCATAAGAACTGGGTGGAAAGAAAACAAACAAATTTACTGATTAATTACAGCATATGTTGTGGTAGAAAAATCAGTCGGGACTACTTGTTTGGCTGCTGGAATGGTAACTCAACAAGATTAAAAAAAAAAAAAAAAAAAAATCCAACATCTGTTATCCAACGTCTGTCCACTGTAAGACTACAAGCCACTACAAGCCGAGATCATATGCATAACCAAGTTTATAATTAAGTTTCATGTCATGTTGTATGGGATGATATTTTCCCGTCAGAATTTGAAAATTCTCTAGAAACTTCAAAACAGCAAATAGCCTGCCAGATTAATCGCATTATTCAAACCCATCAACAAATAAAGATGCAAAATATGAGACAGTTAGAATTATATGCTCTGTGAAGGTAACTGGATTTTGTTGATTTTCTTGAAGACATTTGTCTCCTCATCAGAAACTCTTCTTCAATATTTTGGTAATTTCAAAAATCTATTCATCTGCATCAACATACTCTAGCATAGCCACAAATAATAATTAATGTGCTTTTTAACATTTGTGGTGTTTTCAAGTTTTGCTATACTAAACAGATTTTCTCTCGCATATGTGTGTATGTATGTGTATTTACATGTGTGTTACATCTCTTCAGCCAATTGCCCGTTGCTAATTTCCACCTACTCATTGTTCCACTGATCTTTCACTGCACCGTTGAAATACACACAGAGAGGGAGAGAAATGTATGCAAATTTGCATAAACATCGAGGAATTAGCTCCAAACTGTTTTGCATTTTGATTAATTTCCCTCCATCAGGGGTACACAAACACACCTGACGGGTGTGTGCTTTTGTGATAGCAAAAGTGTCACAAGGTGATTTTATGTACAAAATCAGGATTTTTCATTAAAGACAACTTTAAGCTTCACTTCAGGGAAGATATTGTGAACATATTGATTGTTAATTTATCTACTATTTACAGATACAGTATGACAAAAAAGAGATCCATTTTCTGGTGAGTTATGTTAAACCCAGATAATCACTTGAACCTGTCTCTAGGGGCCATTAGAGGAATTGCATGTTAATTCTCCTCACTGGCTACTGCTTAAGCCCAACACAGCATAAATGGCTTGCATAGTAAATCTATCCCCAACCAAATTTATTAAGTGCCAAACTTTATATCCAATAAAATTTTATTAGATAAAAAAAAATATATAATTTGTATCATGGTTAGTGAAGTAATTTAAAACAATTTAAGTGTAGATCAGTTAATTGTAAGGTTGGTAGGCTCTGAATATGTTGATTTCTAATAATTTTTATACAAATACTAGTAATTTTTTATGCACTGCATTGATAAATTACATCCCAAATGACCCCTCCCTCGATATCATCATGCTTATTCCAGTTTACCATCATAGAGCTCAAAGACTTTGATTAATGATTCTAGTAGTCCAGTTGATCAACAGAAAATTAATTGGCAACTTGTTCATTTTGCAGTCAAAAAATGTCAAACATTTCCTTCTTCCAGCTTTTCAAACCTGAAGCTTTAGTGTACAAGCCATTAGAACACATGTCTTAGGGTTCTGGGATTTTGTAAGTGGAATATTCAAAAACATTTTTTTTATAATTTAAAGACAAAAAAATAAATTGATTAAATGAGAAAATAATCATCAAATTAATCAGTAATGAAAATAACTGTTTTCCACCATGAATGTGGGGTGATAACACATTACTCAGGCTGTTTCAAGCACTACTGAAACAGAAGCTTACGAATTTTTGCCTGAATCATCAGAATGGAGTAACTTTTCAAAAGGCAGTATAACAGTTTCAAGGGTTAACAATTTCACTCCACCAACTTGATCAGTGCAATCTTCCTGTCTTTCTACTTCAGCCATTTCCTCACTCTAGCTTTCTCTTTCACTCTTTCTGTCACGCCAATTTCTTTGCAAAGAAATTTTCAATTGAAATGCAAAAAAATAACACACTTCGAGACTTAGAAAATGTCTTCCTTCTTGATGTCAGAGTTTTTCTCTGACTGGAAATCACCCACAGTTGTAATGTTAATGCAATTAATGCTGTATTCATCAGGAAGGATACACATACATGTGTGTGCACACACATGTGCACACAGAAGGGGTGAAAAACTTTTTACCTTTCATTATTTGGGGCTTGCATGATGGAGACATAAAAACGAGGGGGTATGTGATCAGACAGAATTTAAATGCCCCCTTAAGTGACTCTTTTTTTCATGCATTCTTTTTTTCTTTACTTTTCATCATTGGATCGACAGTAAGAAAAAAATGAGAGGAATAGGCCCAGTCACACTCTGGCCGTTATGCCTGCACCTCCTGGTACCGAAAGCACACGCACTTCTAATTCACACTCACGTGCTGAGGCATCTTGTCTGGTGGTCCTAAAAACGTTTAGAAATTTATGTAGTAATTCTTTTTGAATTCAGTGCCTTAGAATTTTAGAGCTGAATCTCAAACACATAGAAGTCTGTGGCCCCTTATTTAAGGAGAGTAAGAGTTATTGTTTCAGTTGATGAACAAGTGTGACACACAGAAAATTTTTTCCCATGTCTTTTAGAATTTGTATTAACATATTAATTATATTAAGTTATAATAGTTATATTTTTTGAATATACAGTATAAGTATACTGTTGGTGATAAGACAGTGTCGAGCTTATCCTCTTGACTTTTATTGCTTTTTTGTGGCCTATCAAGGGGTTCTACTTTTGTTTGTCTGTGGCTTTGACAAGTAACAATATATTAACCTTGAATTCTGTCTGCTAATGTGTTTGTGATAATGCGTTATGTCCCTCTTCACTGGCTCTATTAGGAGAAGCAGTTGGAGGCCATTGCTATTCATGTTACGTAACAAGCCCTGCTATTCTGTGATGCTCTGCTTTCTTTTCTGAAACCATTTCTGTAAAAATTACATTTTATTAACCGTGCTATTGTGCTTTGTCACAGCTCAAAGTTAATTTTAAAGGAGACTGGCCAGACTACCCTCTATGTTGGAAGTTTTTTTTTAATTAATAATCACGGCAAGGAGGGAGGGAGGGAGCATAAACACTTAGAATTTCCAGTTAAAGGACAGATCTGTCTTAAATGACAATTTATATAACCCCTATACCTGTGGTGATTGAATTTAAAGATTTTTTTTTTTTTTTCATAATTTTTTAATTCTCTGTTTTGGAAATTCAGAATATCTTTAACTGTTTCCTTAGCTTATCCCACAGATTTAACTCAGGTCCTGTGTGTGTTAAAAACACTTTGCAGGCCATTTTGGAATCAAGGCCCATATTACTGGTGTGTGTGTGCCTTAGTTTGTAAAACAAATTGTCCCCCATGGCTGTGGCATGTGGGACATTATGTACAAAAAACACACAAATGCATGGTCACAGAAGTAACAATCAGTGTCCTAGTAAATGAGGTGAGGGGTTTGAAATGGAAACACAGGGGCTTTCAGCAGTCTTCTATCATGGTTTCGAGAGACACAGTGAAAAGATGGTTTATTACTTCTGGAGGACTGGGGCTTGGTTGGCATCTATGTTAAGTGTGTGGGAAAAGGAGTTTGTGTGTGTGTGTGTGTGTTTGTGTGTGTGCGTTTGTGTGTGTTAGAGAGAGCAAGACTTGGAGGGTTATTTGCATTTCCGTGTGCATATGTGTGTTCTGCTGCTCTTTATGTTGGTTCTGAGAACTAAGCACCTATGACTTTTTGGTTGGTTCAAGTTAAGTCTATAGCGGGTTCAAACATTCATGGGTCTAGTTCAAAGAAACTTAAGCAAGATTCAAGATTTGTTTTGTGCTGATGTAATCTGTGGTTATTAAGATGATATAAAATCCCAGTACATAAATATTTTTACTAAATAATTCCTTTCAGTATCATTGTACTTCTTCTTCCAGCTGTTGCATTTTCAAGCTGCTCTGTATCATTTCGTTTAGCAGGCAGGGGTGAGTTGACATATATGGGAGATGGAATTCTTTTTAGAGTAATGACATACTCTACCCTGCTGTTAACTCTGTCAGCAGGACTCCTACATCAGGAACTCATTAAGTAACCTAAACTGCAAATAGAGCAGCTTCTGGGTACTTAAAAGTCAATTAGTATAGGTATTTTGGTACACATGTGCATGTGTTTTGAAATGCCAAAATATATACCGTAATTCAGTATCAGGGACCTCTGAAATCAATTAACGCGGCATGCATTACAGAAACAGTTGCTCAACAGCATGTAATTAAACTGCTCTGTGTTTGTGGGTTTATATCATGCGTGTGTGTGTGTGCGTGTGTGTTTTGGACTTGGCTGTCTTTAGTAATTAGTATGATCAAGGGAATGTATGCTTAACGAATTAGAACCCAACTCGGAGTACTCCGGTTTTCAAAATACACCAATTCCCATATTATATTTACATTAATTTCAATAAAATTTTAATATTCACGAACCAGCCATAAGAAAGAGAAAACATTAATGTTAATTGAAAAGGGACAAACAACACACAGAATAAACTGTTGGAAGAAATCCAAAGTGTTATGTGCTATGCTGTGCTTATACTGTATATAGATGTGTAGGCGAGATGGTGAATATGTATAATGCCCCCTGGCTAAAGGACAGTTTATTGTTGGCTCAGTGTTGCCTTGGCAGAAGTTTCTTACAAATTTAGGCCACTGATTGTGAACCACATCCAGTCAAAAGTATAGTGGAAAAAAGACCTAAAGCTAGTTGCCTACTAACAGGGTGTAGGGTATCTTAGCTGTTCCTAGGACTGCACACTTCTGGATAGAGACCTCAGATATTGTAACTGTGATCCTTTTGGAGCCACTCTCCCAGTTTGTGGATCACAGCTCCCAGTTCTCCGATCACCATTAGCACCACTGTTGCCTTTACTCCCCTCATCTTTTCTAGCTCTTCTTTCATCCTTTGGTATTTTTCAAACTTCTCGTGTTACTTTTTCCTGATGTTACTGTTCTCTGTTGTTTGTCTATCAACATGATGTTCAGTTGGTTAGCCATCACCAGTTTATCAGTCTGGATCAGGAAGTCCCACAGGATCTTAGCTTGGTCATTCTCAACCACCTTAGGAGCTGTTGTCCATTTTAACCTTGGAGCAGCTGCAGCACTGTCATCTGAAAGTTCTATCATCTGACAGATTGCATCCTCAGCTCTCTAAATTCTATGTTTTGAAAAGAGTTTTTAATGCACTCTGACAAAGTTGGAAAAAATAGGGGTGTGGAAAGACATGCTAATTTTGTTTCAGGGTGGGTTTTCAATTTTATTTGCCAAGCCATTTTGACCTTGGGACTTCCAGCCCATCCTCAGTGCAGATAGTGCTGTACACTTCAGGCCTTTTGGTAACGGTGTTCCATGTACGCTCTTCCTGCCTTCATCTTACCCCCTGCTATTATGTGCTGTACTGTCTCAGGAGCATCTTTGCACACCCTTCACCTGGGGGCCTGTCTGGTGTGGTAGACCCCTGCCTCTATTGATCCTGTGCTGAGTGCTGTTTCTTGTGCTGTCATGATCACTGCTTCTGTGTTGTCTTTCAGTCCAGCCTTGTCCAGCCACCGGTAGGATTTCTTGATATCAGCCACTTCTTCTAGCTGACAGTGGTACATGCCTGTGTTATTGGGTTTCTGCTGCCGGAGATATTAACTTAGCAACTCATCTTTGGGGGCCATCTTCCTGATGTATTCCTGGATCTTGGTTATTCTGTCCTGGACAGTGGGCCTGATGCTCACCAGTCCTCGGCCTCCCTCATTCCACTTAGTGTACAGTCTCAGGGTTCTGGACTTGGGATGGAACCCTCCGTGCATTTTGAGGAGCTTCCTTATCTTGATATCAGTGGCCTCTATCTCCTCCTTTAGGACTACAGGTATCTGATGTCTGGCAGGGGGCATGTGTTGATGGCTTGGACCTTGTTATCCCCATTAAGCTGACTTTTCAGGACCTGCTTTATTCTCTTTAGGTATTTGGCTGTGACTGACTTCCTTGCAGCTTCTTCATGGTTCCCATTTGCCTGCGGAATCCCAAGGTACTTGTAGCTGTCCTGGATATCTGCAGTGCTGCCTTCTGGTAGTTCAACCCCATCAGCTGTGATCATCTCCCTCTCGTTGATACTATCCGACCACACTTCTAGCACGAATGACATTCCAGTGTTGCTGCTGTAGATCCTGGTAATGTGGATCAGTGACTTGATGTCTCGCTCATTCCTGGTATACAGCTTGATGTCATGAATGTAGAGGAGGTGACTGATGGTTGCTCCACTTTTGAACCGGTATCCGTAGCTACTCTATGTGATGATCTGGCTAAGGGGATTAAGGCCTATGCAGAACAGCAGCGGGAATAGTGCATCACCTTGGTACAAGCCTCACTAGATGGTAGCTTGTGCATTTTACTTTGATTCTTTCTCCAGAGTCGTTTTATTTATATTTCTTTCTCTCTCTCTCTCTCTTGATCTATCGATCTATCAATCTATTAATCTATATAATATATTCATTGCCTTATAAAAGCTTTGAGTAAACCTTATCCGTAAAGTCTTAAATTTAGTTAAATGTTAAAGTTTGGTTTCCTAGTGCACTGTTTTCTGCAGAGGAATTAGTAAAGACAGGCACGATATTATTACTGATACCGATGGTAATCACATTTCCCCTTAATTATTAGTAGGAAGTAGGAAGCATCTTAAAATATGTTATGTACCTTTTAATATAATTCGATAAAAGCTTAACACACTGGCTGAAAGTGTATGTTCTAGTTTAATACTGTACATTTACAGAGGAGTTGCAGGTAGTAAAAGCATTATAGCCCATGGCAGCAATTGTTGATTAGTAAGATGACCACTGATGTAGTGGAAGTGATTTTAAGTCATTGATTCTTGACCACATATTTACCAGAGACAAAGGTCATGTTTGGCAAATAAGTAATTGAAAATCCACCCTGAAACAAAATGAACATGTCTTTCCACACCCTTACGTTTTCCAACTTTGTCAGAGTGCATTAAAAACTCTTTTCAAAACAGAATTTAGAGAGCTGAGGATGCAATCTGTCAGATGATAGAACTTTCAGATGACAGGGCTGCAGCTGCTCCATTGATAATGGATTGGAGACTTACCTCAGAAAACACTGCTCGCTCACACAGCTACATAAATATATAGTTAGTTTTGTTTGTTCTTCTAAGAATCAGTGAGTCTTGTGATATTGCTCTTTGTTCAAGTGAAGTGTTATCTTTTTAAAGCGCGTATAATGTATGAAGTTTTATTTTGGCTTAACAGTACATTGTTTTAAATGAACTGACACACCGAAAGTGACTGACATCAGGCCAGAAATGTTTCCTTTTCATCAGCACTTGACAGCAAGGTATAAACAATTTGAAATCTGCGGTGACCTTTTGAGTTGTTTACTAAGGCCCATTTTTTAATGTCTCTGTTCACCCAATCCAGCAGACACACAGGCATGGATTTGTAGCTGCCTGGACATAAACACACAAGGACACACAAAACACACACACACACACACACACACACACACACACGCACGCACACACACACAAAGACAGAAAAACACACAGTTTGCTGCCTGGGGCTGGTTTTGGTACAACCCAGGGATTGGCATTTAATCTCTCAATTCCACAGGGCATTAGCCTACATTTTGGGGTACACACAGACACAAAAATAGTCAATGAGAGGGAGAGACAGACTGACAGAGAGAGGGGAAAAAGACAAACACAAAGGGAGGAGTTACAGAGAGTGTAGCTGAGTTCAGGCATCTTGATGTGTTGCCTCAGTGAGCCCAGGGCTATATGAGAACCACATAAACTCCAGGGCTGGCCCATACATCTGCAAAGTTACACTCCACTCAATTTTTCTGCACTCTGCTGCTTAGGATTGTGTTTTTTGAGTAAAGTGGGAAGTGATGGTCTGTTATGTTTTACTTTTAAATGATTCACTTTCTATACTTTGTTCTGTTTTGTTTTCCCTTTGTTTCATTTGATTAGATTTAGTGTTTTCATTGATTTTATGAGACAGCAAACCAGCATTTTTACAATATAATGGTTTTAATGGTGACAGGACAAAGTGCAGTTGTCTACATTTCACAGTTGAGCAGGCTTACTGACTTCACTTCCGTGTAGATTAAATGGCATGCACAGGAGTAAAATAGACTTCATAAAGCAGGTTATTAGCAGTTCAATTTGGCTCTGTTCTGTTGCGTTCTACTGCATCCTAAGCTGCCTTGTCCTATTTTGTTCTGTTCTGTTTTTTTTGGTACGGTGAAATGCCTTGAAGGCAAATGTGATTCATTATGAAGTGAATGGTCAAAACAAGTATTTTTTTCCATTGTTGTCACCACATACAGCCATGTCAGACCTTTGATTTATTCATTGTAAAGACCCTGAGACTTCAGGCTTGGCTCTCTGTCCCTTACACATGTACAAAGGCTATTAGATAAGTCTATAGTCTCTCCTGGGTACTACATGCGACTGTGTCCTCCCCTCGCTCAGTGGGCCTCTGTCTGATATTTCGTATGGTTCCTGCATATGTCGTAACATCCTTTTCATACAACTGCATTTAACAGCATTAAAAGGTTTTTAGCCCCATTTGCTGCTCAAGATGCAGATAAAACCCAACAAGAAGCTTTACCTTGATAAATCACCTGGCCACAGCACTGAAAGTTCTTCGCACTATGTTAGATCCTCCTTATCAAGCTTTAATCTTACTCATATTAACTTGAACCTGTTAACAATAATAATCCAGAAAGCATCTAGCAGTCTAGTCCAAATAGACTTATCCATTTAAAATCATTTAACTTCTGTCAGGCTAGATTTTGGTACCTTTGTCTCTGAGCTTAATCCCTAAGACATTCAGCTTGAACAACAAACAGTCAGACCCAATTTTGCGTGAGGAATGCTGAAAGTGAAGTAACAGTCTTACCTTTTTTTTAAGCTTGTTTATCAGAAAAGGCGATAGGTAAAGCAGGAATCAGAAGGGATCAATGTAATGTGATGAAAGGCTGCTAATGTTTAAATCCCTGTTCCTAACGGACTTGACTTTTATCAGCTTCTCCCGGCTTTAAGAGACCAGGTATTATGTCCTCTCATTTCTGCAGGCAGTGAAAAGTATTTTATACCTTTCTAGTTATGAAATGTCAAGTCGGAAGTTGTTAGGCTGTTATCTGGTCACCATTGGAGCATTAATATGAACGACAGTAGTACAGTGGAATCTTTCATCTGTCTGAACAAGCCATTAAAGTTTTGAGGGATTGCTGTAGGGAGGCAAACGCAACTTCATCCTAAATGCTCATTAGAATTATAAACAGTAAGTAAATTACAATTAATATATGTATGAGACATAAACATGACAAACACAGGATTGAGTGAAATGTTATATTTTTCTTTCTGTCATTTGCTCATCAGAGCAAATACTCATCCGATAACAATGTTAAATCAAGGCCCTCCTTTGTTTTTTAATGAATCTTGAAGAGCACAGGGCTAGTACAAGAAATAACCCCAAGATATTGTGTACACGTGTTTTCGTGTGACAACACGCTCACAAAATATTGAAATTCATAGAAATGCTTTTAGCTATGCCTGCTAAGCTAGTGCCTGACACCACACTATTTTTAAATATGCCCTGAAGAAGTGCACACATGCACACACATGCAGACAGGACATTTATTGCCTTTAGATGCAGTCAGAGCGTGCCAGTGATGAAGATAATTAGAGGACCAGCGGACCTTTGGACCATTATAGCCTCTGTAGTTGTGATTATTCCAGACAGGTTTTGTGTTTGAGCCAATATCTAAACATCTCTAGGCTTCTTCAGTTCATAAATTTAGTGATTTAATCCACTCTATAACACATTTGTATGTGCATATTGATGCTTACATGCAGAGTATAGAGAATATATATGGCGCTCTAGTATCCAAGCTAGAGTGTGTGCACCCGTTTGTATGTGGCTAAAATGCGTGTCTGCTCACAGTCTGGGACTAAAGGCCTGAGCCAAAGACCTCTCCTACCATCTAACTGGATCTCGTTAAACATGCCTTTACTCTGGCCTCTGTTTTTGTATGTTAGCTGTGTATGTATACCACTCGTGCTACATAACTTTTCCCACAAATAATGAAAAAATGAATAGGAAATGTTAAACTAATAAATGCAATGGGTCTAGGAATTGAAGAGGGCAAACATGTATCCCTAAATTTTCTATAAAAATAACTAAATGGCTCCTATCCAAGGTAATTTATGAACGGATACTGCAGCCTTTTAGCAAAATTTTTTTGTAAATGTTTTTTGCTTTTTGGTACTAATACATTTAAATGATTAAGGGCTTACTACTTACACTTAATTCTGAACAAGGTAGACAGATAGGAATCCAAAATAAATGTACAGGGTGTTTCCATCTGTGGTATAGGTTTAGCTGCCTTTTTTGTCTGCAATATAGCAGACAAAATACATTTTTGCCGTGCTACTCAAGGGATTTCTGTGCATGAGTGGTCCCTGAAATAAATGGCTACATAATCACAGCCTGTCACATTGTTACTGTCCTTATAAGGTCCTTCTTAACAACAATCACAAACAGCACCTGCCTTTCATCTGTTCAGGCGGTGGGCTCTTAGGCACCCTACTGTGCTCCAGCCTTTTTGCTGATCCCCGATTGTGGATTTAAGCCATGAGAGGCCACGTTAATATAGGATTGAAGATAAAGAGGGGGGCCTTTCACCTTGGAGTTCTTCAAGTAACTGGGTCTCCATAGTTGAATCCCAAGTTAAATTGGGTGTTTTCTAAAGGGATTGAGTTTGAGTTTGGTTGAGGGGCTTTAAACAGTCTCATATCCATATTGAAGGACTCCGTGATCATGTTGGTATCAACTTCTAAAGAAATGGGACTGTGATAAGAGTGAAAAGTAGTAAATAATATATTGGTAGGAAAAATAGGGAAGTGCGGTCATCACCTAATGAAAAGTAGTCATTTTGAGAGCTGGAAAATGCCTTAAATCTCATGCCTCAATCAATTAATACAGATTTAAAAACAAAGTTTCTAACATATAAGAGTCTGTATAGAGACTGACAGTAAAACCAGAGAAAGAAGATATCATAGCACAGTGTATGCGTCAGCCCACTGTGAAACGACAGGATTACGAGTGTTTCATGTTAACTATTTTCTCTCCTTCTGTCAAATCAGTCTCAATGTTGTTGGAGCTTTAAAGCAATGAAGGGGTGCTAAATCCCGGGAGGGGGATTCTTACACTTCTCAGGAAACACTGATGTCTTATTAAGAGATTTGGATGCCACTGACATTCGAATGGAACAGGCGGGAAAAGGATTGAAAAGGCTTTAAATTTCAAAAGACATTTACTGTAGTATACTTGAATAATGAATCTAGGCTTTGTCATTTATGTTTAACTTTTTTGCATAAAACACATATCAAATGGGTGTATACAATCCTGGTCAAAATGATTGGCACCCCTGAATTTAAGTACAGACTAAAGAAAATCTTCAGAAATAAATGCAGATTAACCAGTTTTGGATAAAAAGAATATTTAATAAAATTTCCAGAGTAATTGACAAACCAAAAAACAATAAAAAATTGTTTTCATAAAGTGGACAAAAAATAGACGTAAAATGTACGCTTGGAAAAATTATTGGTACCCTTTTGATGAATTAGTTCTGCAAAAAAAAAGACTCACTTGTGCTTAATTTTCAGTGTTCACATGGCTTGAATTAACCAATGAAAGATGGTTTTACACAATAAGAATTGCCATTTGTTTCCACTTTTGTTTACACAATGGTGAGAAAAAGAGAGCATCGGAAATGTCTTATCAAAAAACATAACGATTCCAGAGGCTACAGGGCAAATGTCAAAGTTCTTGAAATCCTTGTTTCTAGAGTACGTAATGTTGTCCACCTAAACTAAACTAAACTAAAATGCTCAGTTATTAAGATAACACTTTCCTGACAGCCTGTCATACAGAACCTTCAAGCTGTTAATTAGAACAGATGTCAATAATAACATCACAGCTTTGTTACTGTGTGTCGTGTTTCACTGGCAAGATGACTCAAGTCACAGCAAGGCATTATACCCACAGGCAGCTAGATCATGCTGACCAATTTCCTATTGGGCGTCAGTGACTGACATGGACTGTTAGTGTGTGGTATAATATGTGACAAGGATGAGGACGAGGAATCGAAGACATAGGGTAAAAGGAAAAGATAAAGAGTGAAGCATCAGGGCAGCTGTTCAAGACTGAGAGACAATGTAAGTTGTCAGTTGTAATAATAAAATGGTGAAATATGTTGAGATGGGAGCTCTCTGAAGAAAGCTGACAAAGTGGTTTTGTTTTAATAAAGCCTATACATTATGTTTTTTTCCCGACAGTCAGCTGAACATTAGTGAGTGATTGTGGCTGTAATGCTCATTATGTTGTTTGATAAATCTGCAATGACCTTCTGGAAAGGTCATGTTGAAGAGGTCAGAGGTCACCTAAGAGGTTTTGGTTGTCATGCTGTCCTCAGTAAGCGATGAATCACCTGGCTGTGTCTGTGGGGCTTTTCATATTTACACACATGGGTGTGTGCGTGTAGACCAAGATTCATTGATCAGGGAGATTTAATATATAGTCCATATGTCATCATCTGTGTTTGAAAACTCTCATGCAGAAAATTTTCTTACTGGGGTTTGTTTGTGTTTCATTAGATTTTGTATATTATGTGTTATTGTATTTACACCATTTTCTCTTGGTAGTTTAGAGGTAATTTGTAATACAAATTTACCATATTGTACCTTTTTACAGAACAGTTTAGCTCACATTGTCTCATAAAGTAGTTTTTAGTTCTTTCTATTCCCTGTGATTTTGGGGGTATTTTAAAGCTTCAAAGCTCCATTTTACTGACTATAATGGTTACTTTCACTGTCATAGTGCTCAGATAATATGAGCTGAAGAAAGTAGGCGTTCATGATCAATAACATGAACATCTCCCTTTGGTATGAAGTTATTTCCCATGATAACCCCCTGCTTGGTTGCCTGTGCATCTCTGTGAGTGTGTGTTTTACCCTTCATGTATGTGGAAGGACATATATTTACCTCCAGGACCCTTCTTGCCACAGTTGTGACAGGCGAGAAATGAAGATGTTCACACAGACGGTCACACATTCATTTCCGAAATTCCCATCTCATTCCTTTAACACCTGTTTTACTCTTTCCTTTCTCTTACTTTTCAGTTCAGTATTTTGCTTTTACGTTAACTCACCTCCTGTCTACCTCCAGCATGCCTGTGACTGTGGGTGTTAGGCCCCTGTGACAAATTAAACCAGCTGTCGGCCAGAAGGTAATCACCCTCTTTTTGAGAGTCATCCTCAATTTTAGCCACTCAGTAACACAGTGAGAGTAAGTGGAGCAACACCACTACTGTGGCTTATGGACAGTGAAGCTAATTTCCTGCTGTGGATTGGACATCACCAATCACACCTTATTAATGGTATGGGAAGGTAGAAAGAATATTCAAAGTTCCGACAGAGAGAATGAAAAGGACACAAGTAGGACATATAGTCGAGAGAAATCAGAGATACACTCAGAGAAATAATTATATATAGATTAAGAGATGATGGAGCAAAACAGGAAGTGAAGAGTTGTCAGTTATTGCAAGAGAAACACATTCACAGGTAGCTTTATTTAAAAAAATATGATTTCCATGTTAATAATATTGTAATTCAAATTTTAGTTGCCTTACAGTTCTGTCTTGGTTCATTACTGTAATGACTTATGTTAAAGAATGACCAGTCACAGGATTAATGTAAGAGTGCAGCCAGTGCTGTGCCAACTACTACTTTAAAATATGTAGCATAAATTAAAATCCATTTCCAAAAGTTGGTGTGTATTTGTTAGAGGCCTGTAGCAAAATGGCAGTGTTTTGGGCATCTTTAAATTAGAATCAGGAATGGCTAAACTTGAGACCTTACTCGGCTTATGTTGAATTTTGGTTTATCAATATATACTGTATTAAGAGTATGTGAAGTGCTTCGCTTTTATATGGTCAACCAAAGCAGGTGCGTCACCACAAATCTTAACCAGCCAATTAATATATCTTAACAGCAGTGTGTGAAGGCTAAATGTGCTTATTTAATGCCTAATATGATATTTTGCACAGAAGATATATGTATGGATTATTATATGTTGAGATAAAACTTTAAGTTGTAAAATGAAGTAAAATAAGTATTAAGGGAGACTATGACAAATAATAATGTTTTTTTTTTTTTAAATAATTACTAGCATTAATATTGTTCTTTGTAGGCATGCAGGCTTAGTTTGACCTATATTATACAGGTAACTGATGTAGAATTAAGTATTACAAAGCAAAATTACAAAGCAATTGAGCACTTTATTTTTTCTTTAACAAATGGGAAAATTAGGCTAAATAGTGGAGTTTTTTTTTTAGAAAATTGATCATACTCTTTCCTTTGTCATGTGTGAAAGGCACAATTGTCTAGATACAGAGTCAATTACTACAGGCTACTAAGGCTCAAAAAAGGTGTGTAACTTGTGCAGAGTACTTTCTGAAATTAAAGCTCATAATACAAATAATGTATCTTACATACACACATGAGCACAAACACAACTTTCTTTTTTGGTCATCTTATTAAAGTTGACACTGCTGTATGTGTTTTGGTGCGCCCCTAGCATAAAAAGAATTAATGCAAAACCGATGACCTTGGCAACACTGTTCTCAAATTTTGCAGTGATAAGGCAGATTAAATTGAATTTACAGCCAAAGAGATAACTTGAGATAGATGAAGATAAATTACAGTGGAGGAGAGTAAGAAAGAAGTGAGAAAAGAGATAAAAAGATGGATGAAATGTAGGAGTAAATGAGACTGAGGCTCTTTTGCTCCTAATGAATGAAAGCAGAGCACACACCAGAGTCATTTCTATTCCAGTTTAATTGAGTTTAGTTATTTTAAGCAAGTAACATATTCCTCATGTGGGAGTAGTTAAAGAGATAGTGAAGGGAAGCTACAGGGTAGAGAGAGGTGGATGTTGATGTGTTTTCAGGTGCTCTGGCTACCTCCTAAGGGTAATTTTTTTTTTTTCCCAGCAGGTGACGGCAGGCTTTTACAAGGTCACACCATTACCTTTTTCTGTTTATCATCCTCTCCTTCACTTAACTTCCATTTTTGCACCCCCACAAACTCTGGTGACTCTAGTTTTCTCATCCCTCACCTTAAATTTTCTACCTTTTGCCATATGATTTCTCTCCTCACTTTTGTTTCACAGTGCAGGTCGCTGGGCCAATGAGATATTGTTGCATGCTGTTATATAAAGTATACAGCAGTGTCAGCCCTTCTCCTATGAAAAGCCATGCTCTGGGAGTATATAAGGCCCCTCATGTCTCATGTCAGGGATGAGTCTACAAGTGATTGCACAGGCACCCAAAATTAAAACATGTTTCCACCATTTCATGGACATCAAACAAAGAAACAAAGAAAGTAGTTATTACCTACAGTCTGGAGGATATTTTATCATTGTATTTTAGTTATATTACTTTGTATTTTCTGTAGTTTTCACAATAACAGCCTTAAAATAGCAATTCAATTTTTTTTTTGGGGGGGGGGCATGAAAAGCTGACTGTAAAACAAAATCAGCCCTGTCACTGTGCTGTCAGTTTGTAAAAGCACAAGAATGTTGTGACATAGGCCACCTGTGTAATTTAAAAATAGTGATTTAAAAGCTTTATACATAATTCATCGTAATCTGAGTCAGAAAAGGACTCTTGTGAATGTCATTAGCAACTCATTAGGACTGGCAATGGAGATAGAGGGAAGACAAGAATTATGTGGAGGGAAAGAATGAAACGAGGGAGTCGAGCTCAGTTCAGGACTGAATTGAACTGACGGAGGTCTTGTGACTTAAATGAGCTCATGTTGGGACACCTTGGTTAATGTATGTTTCTGGATGTGATTTTTTTTTTTTTTTTTTTTCAACATACAAAAAAAGTGTTGATGCACATTTTATTGAGCAAAGGGCAGCTCTAGGATGACAAGACTGTCTTTGAAATTTTGATAATCATCCTATTAAACACTCAAACAATCACAGTAGATAACAGATTAGAATTGTTGTTACCTTTAAGCTAAAAGAGTTATAGGTTCTATCAGTTACTCGGTTGACAAAGCTACTTAACAAAAAAAATTTAACTATGAGTGGAACGTATAAGTCATGTATTTTAAAAAAACTTTAGTTAAACTAGTAAACTAGATTTTGTGGTTCTGGCTTCTAAACTGAATTTGCTGCTTTTCCCAACTCTAAATAAATAAATAAATAGAAGTTTTGTAAACCAGACATTAATTTATGTATGTATGTATATATCTAAATATATAAGTGTGTGTGTGTGTGTGTGTGTGTGTGTGTGTATATATATATATATATATATATATATATATATATATATATACACACACACACACACACACACATTTGGGTCTTGGTGATTTAACATTGTTACTTGATGTAGAGAAATGTCAGTGTGAGATGTCGTTGACTTGACAGATGGCATATGGAGAGTACTGCACTGACCCTTTGTTCACCTGTTCTGAGACAAACACATATACACACAGCACCTGCTGCTCCACTCCTTTCTCCCAATCTCTCTCTCTCAATTTCAGCCAAAATACCTCAGTGACATGAGAGACAGTAGTAGTAATGTCAGAGTATGTTATTTTCTCTGACCCTAGATCTGTTTTCTCAGTTTGGGCCTTTCATATTTTTCTTTCATTTAAATAACGGATGCCATAATGCACTCAGATTTAGTGTAGTTTGCGTGAGTGTAAGACCGTGAAAATGCCTTAGAGACTGACTACTCAGGTGGCAGGTGTTGTGTGTGTTTGTGTTTGTAGCAGCCAGCATACCAGCTGGCATGTTGATATCAAGTATCTTTAGTTACACACAGAGGGGTTTGACACTGAACAAAACCCTAAGATGCTGAAACCTGATCAGTGTGGACCTATTCACCAACAGATAAATACACTGTGGACACAGCACACTTTGGCATACACACAAATTATACAAACGCATAATCACTATGTACTCATGCACATACACTGGTTGACACAATGACTAGAAAGCCTTTAACAGTTTCATCAAGTTTTTTTTACATGCCTAATCATTTATTAATGATTCTCAACTGTAAGAGAGAAAGGGATAACAGCAGGAAAGAGTTGTGTGTGTTCTCAAGAGGAGTGCCTTTAAGCTTTTGACACTTTTCTTATTGAGCTCTGGTTTTGTATTTTTTAGCTGACAATCCCAGCGGCTTCTTGAGCTGGTGTTAGCTAAACAAGCACTGATCTGGAAATTACTTAGCTACTGAGATACCTTATACTAGCTGCAAGCTTTAAAAGCTGACATTCTCTCCCTCCCCTGAATGAGTGTCTTCTTCCTCCGTGCACCTTCAGGGTGACAAATGACAGCAGAATTATTTGAGAAACTTTGTGTTTGTATCTTCATCAGTGTGTATGCATTACTGCAAAGTCTTTCCCGATGGATGTCACATCCAGATTCCATATGTTAAAGTATAGAGACATGTTTGATATACATTAATTAATGCAAGATGACAGTAAGAACTTCTGACCTTTACATGCCTTGTGCTTTAAACCCGAGGGGGAATTTTAAAGGCGAAGCACACTGTGGATGAGAAAAGATGCAAGTGGAAAGCAGATGACAGCATGAATGGTTTGTCAACTTTGAAAAAGAGAAAGATGCATAAGAGAGAGAGAGAAACTAAAACAAAAGTTTTTTTTGATGATGAGGAGAAGGAGAAGGAGGAGGAGAAGTTGTGGATGTGGATGATCATAAAATTGTTGACGAGAATAAAGTTAACAGCTGAAACCCTACTGTAAAGCAATACATATACATTTGAGCTCATAAATGCATTTGTGTGTTTATGTGTATGATTAGCTTTGTGTGATTATATTTATCTTTAGTTTCTTTTTTGAAGCGCACATACAGTTAGGACGTAAGAATTATAATGGTGACACAGCTTTTTTGAATGTAATTTTGCCTCTATACGCCAACACAGTAGATTTGAAATGATCTATTTTGCTTCTATCTATATTGAAATAATCACAATGTGATTTAAGTGTAGAGTTTCATCTTTAATTCAAAACGGTTTAAGAAAAATATCAACTTTAGAAATTATAGCTATTTTTACACATTCCCTCATTTTCAGCTGCTTAAAACTATTTGGACAGTTAACTGACCATTAGTTTCATGATGAGGTGTGGCTTGTTCTCTCATTATTTTCGGACAAATGAAGCAGAGAAAATCTCTGGGGTTGATTCCAAGTGTTGACTTGTTCATGGGAACTTTTAATATGTGTTCCAAAGAGGTGTTGATACATCAAAAGGCCTGGAAAACCACAGACACAACTAGAATGGGCGGTTGCAGAAAACCCTTCACAACAACTAGCCAGGTCAAGATTATCATATACCAGAGTAATGGAAAGAGAAGAGTGTAGAGATAGAAAGGAACAGTTTATGATCCAAAGCCACCACATCATCTGCCGGAAATGGTGGAGACGTTATCATGGCATGGGCGTGTATGGCTGCCAATGGAACTGGGTCTCTGGTGTTTATTGATGATGTGACTGCTGATAGAAGCAGCAGGATCATTTTTGAAGTATATCAGGCTATACTATCTGCAGAAAGACCCACAGACAAGCAGCAGCTGAAGGCTGCTGCAGTAAAGACCTGACAAAGCATCTCAAGGGAGGAAATTCAGCATTTGCTGATATCAATGGGTACCAGAATTCAGGCAGTTGTTCACTGCAAAGTATTTTCATCTAAGCATTAAAAATAATTCTTCTGTTTATAAATATGTTGGTTCGTCCAATTAATTTTGAGCCTCTGAAAACGAGGTACTGTGCATAAAAATGGCTGTAATTCCTAAACAGTTAATTTGATATTTTTTTTTAATCCCACTGTATTAAAGTTGAAAATCTACACTTCAATCACATCTTGATTTGTTCATTTCAAATCCATTGTGGTGGTGTACAGAGGCAAATTGCAAAAGTTGAGTCAGTGTGTCTTGAGGATTTCAGCAAACCATATCGAACTTGGTTTAGGAGTGCATGATTCTAATTCTACATAACTAGCGGATGTACATGGTGCTGCGTATTTGCCAGGAAGCAATTTCGCCGAACATTAGTTGGAGTGACAAAAGCCCAAGGCTTACAGCTTGGCCATAGGTTCATGTTTATGTGCAAAGAATGATAGATGCATGAAAATATAAACAGCGAGATGTCAACATCTTTAAGGCATGGGGTCTGTGGGTCGATGCCTCAGTATACCTGGGGCAGTCCTTAACCTCTGAGGTGCTGTAAATAGACAGACAGTTGGATATGGAAGGAGGGGATATTGCTGTGGGGAATAAGGCCACATGTGACATATAGGCTTCTGTACATTCCCTGGCTGCCTGAAAATCACTGTGGTTTAGAAGTGACTTGTGATTAAATTGTTCTGGTTGTATGTACTGTATGTTTGGCTATGTGTTGTTTGTGTCAGGTAAGGTACCACAATATATCCTCTATGCAACATCTGTGCACATGTGCTGTAAACTTTGCTGTGTAGTACTGTATTTATCCAGTGTCTTGCTTGAATATCCAGTGTCACGCCGTAGCTTTAGACCTTCCTGATTTCTGTTTCTATTGAATCTGATGTCCATGTATTCAGAAAGCTTCACCCTCATATCTCGAAAACTTCTTATTCCGAACAATATGATAACAATGTACTACCTTAAACTGTTGTTTAAAAAAATTTTCTTTTAGTACCCCACTGTTGTAGCAGTGTCCTCTAACATGGGAAAGCTCTCTAACAATGTAATGTATGTCCAGTCTTGAACATTCCAGAAGCTGGAAAGCTGAGTTTTCTGTGGTTTCACACTCTACTGAATATTATAATTCTAAATTGCTGGGAGTTTTTACATTAAGAGTCTGTGTTAATGTAAATAATCCTTCAGTGCAGAGGGTGTCCCTTATGAAGTATTAAATTAGATATAAGATTTATCTAGTTTTTAATCTAGTCTAAAATGCTAACATGAGATTCAAATGCAATTGTATCACTAACTTTGCTGTTTCTTCAGGTTTAAACAGCATTAATGGAACATCGCCTGTAGTGCACGTGGTGTTAAATAGGACTTTAAACACATTTGTCACTGCTTTAATTATATCACCATCTAAATGTGTCGTAGGCTCAAACTGAATGGTTTAGTTCTGAATTAAAAACTGAGGGCCATTTTGATTTAACCTCTAAATGTATTGTTGGGGACTTTAGTACTCAGATTCAATAAAACATTTTACATATGTTGTATACCACAGAACCCGGTTCTTTATTGAATATGATCTTTGGTTCAAAGTGTGAGAAGGAGAGAGATGTAACGAATGTGGTTCAACAAAAGAGGCTGAGGCAGCTATTCATCCCCAACTAGAAAAATATTCACCATCCCTCTAACAAGCCAAGTGCATTTTAAAAATCACAACCTCGTTCTGTAAAGCCTTTTTCCTCTAACCCTCCTCCACCCCTCCCTGCACTTCTCTTTTCTAATGTAATGAACCTTACATTGAACGTTCCTTTGAATTGGTGTCGACTCAGATGAGAAGAGTGTGTGTGTGGAGGAAAAAAAACAGTTTTTTTAAACATTCCATGAATGACTTTTTTTTTTTTTAACCAAGAAAGTGGGTCCTGCATAGCAATTTAATCAGACATTTGGCTTTGTGCATACTGCATCCTTGGCTTTTAAAGGAATGTTATTTAGAATAAATAAAGCGCTGCGGTTAAATGAGAAGGCCTTTTAGAGGGACTGATGAGGCACCATAGAGCCACTTCAAACTGCACAGGGGAGAAGACATCAACCAGGGAAATTAACAGGCTGAATAGATGCTTAGACTTTGTAGCTCTATAATGAGACTCCCATAATCTGCATTGTCCCCTAACGTGCATACTGTACATGTACTCACATATCTGTTTTCACATGCATGCTCACACATCATAAATAACTCACAGTGCAACAACTTGCATAAACATAGATATGTACATTACAAATACGCAATATACATGCATCTAAGTGTGTAGGCAGATTAAAAGTATGCACACTAGAAAATAAACTCAAATGCACTGAGACTGGTATACAAACATACACATTGCAATTATATAATCTTAAAATTATGAATTGAAATAGCTTGCAACTTTATTTTGTAATTTTAACTGTAACTTAATACAGTGAGGAATTTAATACAGCTATGATATTAAAGGAGACAGGATCAGAAAACAATAGTATTGAAATCTATTAGAGAAAAAATAAGAAGTGGCATGACACTGAACCCCAAATTATCTGGTTGATTACTAGTTTATACAGGAGTATAAACCAGGATGGAGGACTCCTTGTAGATGAAAATAGCCGATATTTTAGAAATGATGCTTTGTGTTTCCCTGTCCCGATCATTAAGCCAGTGAATTAACCATAAGAACACAGCTCAGTTATCTGTGCAAGCTATCATGATTTGATGCTGCTCTGAGGCCAAGCCATAATATCACAGG